>JALMGA010000003.1:53589056-54244056 GCA_023333525.1 Aspidoscelis tigris stejnegeri
TCAGAAGTCAAATCATTATGGGTACAACAGGGAGAATTTCCATCTACAGACTGCAGAAACTAAGGCTTGCAAAGACATTGGAAAGGAAGCTTGAGCATTTTGATCTCCATTTCTATTTCGTGCCCAATTACAACCTGTTGCTGTCTTTTGCTTGCTTCCAAAGACAAACAAGAACGTTAGATGAAGTAACTTTTTTTTCCTTAGATGAATTAACATTTTTATTTTTATTTTTATTTTGTTTTAACCCGTAAGTAGCAACGCAGGTTGATATATATTCAATACACTTAACCAGTCCATCACATGGGGATCAAAGGACATACAGATAAATTATTTACAACACATTTATATTATTATCAGAGTCAAGTCAGGTCTTCCTTCATTCTCTTTCTCTAGACTAGATTGTATCTGTAGCTATAATTCCTTTCACCTTTAGACCATTGTTCTTATCTTCACTTAATTTGAGCCTAATTTCTATATCATGCCCAATTATTACTAGTTTGCTGTTATTCCTTCCTTCTGCAGACCTTTATTCTTAATCTTCACTTAAGCTAGATCATGCCATAGAACATCTAGCCTGTCTCACACAGTGGCCAGCAATTGCTTCTGGGCAGCTCAAGCTGAAGACAAAGGCAAAACCTTTCCTGATCCTTTGCCTTCTGTCACGTAATCTGCTAATGCATGCTTCTCTTCTTCCACTGTTTGCTTCACTTGCAAAAGTCCTCTACCACCTGCTTTCCTGGGTAAGTACAGCCTGTCGACATCACTACGAGGATGTCTGGGTTTTCTCTCTAAGTTGTCCAACTCCAGCTGAGTCCAGTTCACAATTCCCGCAGTGTATCTAATGACTGGCGTGGCCCAGGTGTTTATGGCCTTAATGGTGTTACTGCCATTCAATTTACTTTTCAAGATTTTTCTAGTCCTTTGGATGTACTCTTTACTGACCACAGATTTCACATGGCCATGCTTAATGTTATCCAGTTGCAGGATGCCTAGTATTTGTAGGATTCTGGCTGGTGGGACCTGATGGCTTGACCATTTGGCATTTCAATGCCTTCACTTTCAGTAATTTTCCCCTTCTTCAGTGCCACTGTGGCACATTTGTCCAGGCCAAACTGATGTCACTGCTGAATATTCGCACTGTGTTGGTCAATGACTGGACCTCGATTTCAGATTTTCCATAAAGCTTCAAGTCATCCATGTACAGTAGATGTGAAATTTTCTGTGAATTCCTGGCAGTTTGATAGGCCAGGTTTGTTTTCTGTAGGATGAGTGACAGTGGGATCATAGCAATGATGAAAAGCAGTGGGGATAATTAGTCTCCCTGGAAGATGCCCCTTTTGATGTTGATCAGTCCATAGCTTTCATTTCCAACAAAAAGCTCAGTCTTCCATGATGGCATGATGTTGTTGTCTTCGAGGTAGTCTTGAATCCTGTCTGCTTTTATGCCTGTCAGCAGCTTGAGCATAGTAGGTAAACAAGTTATTGGCCTGTAGTTTCCTATTATTATTATTAATCCCCTGAACAAGATTAATTACATGTGTAACTGTATTGAGTTAAATCTTATGTATTCCTTCAGGTGTAATTAAATTTCAGGTGAAGGTACACACACACACACACACTTTTCCAGTTGTTCTTGCCCTTCACCCTGACTGTTGTGAATCTCAAGGGGCCATTGGGCTTCACCCTTAATAGCTTGCTGCTATTCTTTCTCAGCAGCCTCACTGCACACAGTTTTTCCTACTTGATGAAGGGTGGAGTCTCTTCAGTAAACCTTCTGAGAACAGCTACACTTAAACCAAACAGAAGCCTTCTCCTTGGCCTGTTGCATCTTAATATAAGGCAATGGGAAACAGTTAATGCTCTCTGCTCTTCTAAGCTTATTTGGGACACTGTTAAGTTTTTCCAAGAAGGCACCAGACTTTCTGTTTCAACAACAAGGCCTCTACTATTTCCAAAAGATAACTTAGTTATCTTTTCTCTAGCATTTCATCTTATCTCTAGCATTCCTCAGCTTTCCTTTCAGTTTCTAAGGCATTTTTGACAAACGACCTAGTGATCTTTCAAGCACACGCATCTTAAGTTGACAGGTGTTTGCTTTGTTTTTCCTCTGTGACACTCAAGAAACATGGCTGGCATGTTGTAGAGCTAAAATCCTATTTGTAAGAAGTAAGAAGGCAGTTCTAGTGTTCTCAACTGTAGGAGCTTGGCTTTTGTGCTTCAAATTCCAAATGTCCAATCTGTCTTCTGGCACAATCCCAGCAATATGTCACAAAGATAGTAATGTTGCTAACTAATGAAACTAGTAAGAGTGGTCTGGCTGAATTTTACTTTTGTATGGCTTACATTATGCTATCTTCCATTCTCTTCTGTGTTCAAAAGTGTAGTCAGACTGGCAGTTTGAGCATTTTCCTTAACTCATGGATGGCAAGATTTTCATTAGTCATTGGGCCTTTTTGCACTGAGGTGATCAGGATGGCCCAGCATGCTCTGGTACAATCCATTTATACACACAGTATGTCTCCATGGCAGAGTGACTCAGCGTATGCACAGCCATCCTGTTCATCTCTAGCTACATAACAGTAAAAACCGTTCCATAACTTTACCAGGAGTACACACTTGGTGAACTCCCAGGCACAATGTTCACGCTACTTCCTTATGCAAATACAGAGTAGAGGTGGAGTATCATGGCTCCCGATGCAGATGCACAGTTGCCAGCCACATCACAATTACCATAGCAATGGCCCGGCACATGATGGAAGTTGACACAGCGGTTGCTGAGGTGATCCGGATGGTCCTAGATGGCACCTTTGCACTGCATAGCTCCTGGTATACTGTGGACAGTCCAGCACTTACAGTGTGAATGCTAGCCACCATCCCTGAACTTAATTTCCATGGAATACTATCCCATCGATGTTAAGAGTCAAAAAGCACATAGTAAGTGTATACAACCTCCAACAGTGGAGGTAGATTGCTTCTAAAAATCTTCAGCAGGTAGCTGAAACCAACCAGAATGATCTTAAAAAAACAAACAAACCTAAAGATGGTTGGAGCTGGTTACAGCTCAGATGGAAGACCACCAGGAAATTTTTGATCTGAAGGTGAAAAACGTCTCAAAAGGCAAACTGCTTCCTTACTGTTGCCAGGAAAAAAATAGAGATATATCTATGTAATCCAGAAAAGTTGAGCTCAGCTGGAGATAATCGTTATCATTCTATTCTTCTAAAGTAAGTTGTATATGCCAGGAAGAGAGGGCAATTGTACTTTCTGTGTATTATGTATAGTACTTTCTGTGTATTGTGTACTTATGTCTTGTCTGGGATTCTCATAGACTCCCAGTTGGCTGCCATATGAATGGGCTACTGGGCTAGGTAGGTCACTAGGTGTTTCATTCATCTTGTTAATTCTTCTTTGTCTTTATTCTGGCTCTATAAGTTGATTGTTCCTCATTCTTACAGGCTTTCTCCATAAGTTTTCAAATTATATATATTTTTCTTAAAATCTTAATAAAGGAAAAGGAAAGAGCCATATATGGAGAGAGAAGGAATGGGAAGGGTTTTGTTTTTGAAAAGACAGAGGGATTCAAGATCAGATAGATAACAAATAGTGAATAATCAGGAAAACAAAAGAATACTAGAAAGAAGTTTACTGGCATTAACTCCAGCAAGAATTTTTGACTATGTACATCACACCACAGCTTGGAATATGCTTGTCCTCCTGAGGAATCTTCACAATTAATGAGAAGCTGGAGTAAGACTTTAGTTTGGGGAAGTAGCAAGAGGATTGGAAAAGATGGCAGCTGAAATTCAAACTGGGGTTTGAAACATTAACATCTGATGCATTCAAATTCTACTCCATTACCTGAAAGTAAAGAAGACTTAAGTTGTTTCCGGAAGGCAGGGGGCAATTTGGAATCTAATCAAGATCCAGCATTTGCCCTTTGCCGTATCCCACCAGCTGAGGCAACAAACCCCCACTTACCTTTGTATCTGGTCAGCAGCTGACATGTTCTGGGGACTGCTAGAATTCAACCAAGCCCACACCCTCTTTTGTTCTTTTTCATATACTTGGTTGGTTCCTGGAAGTCCATATCTATATGGTTATGTCTGGCATTCTCATTGAAATGTCAAAAGGATTGGAAGTAGCCTTAGAAGAATCATGAGGAAAGTGAAAAGAGAAAAATCTGTACTAATTTTAGGGAAGGCGACAGAAACTAGCTTAGATAAAAGATATGGATATTTTTCTTACAATGTAAAGTTGGCCTCTGCATTGCCATCTTACACTCTGGGCGCAACCCCATAGGGGCTAAAATCTGGAGTGGATTCAGATTCGGCATTGGGTGTTCCCATTAAATCCCCCAGTACTGCGAATCCACTCCAGATTTTCCAGACCTGTTCCCATGCCAGTTTTCTTGCTGACTCGGATTAAAGCCGAGCCAAGGAAGACAGCGGGCAACTTGAGGCAGCTGTACTGAGGAAGAAGGAGGGAAGGAAAAGGGTGGTGATGGAATGATCATCTCCATCCCTCCCAGCTGGGCTGGGCTACACTAGGGCGGCATGATGAGGAGCAGGCAGGCAGGCAGGCAGGCAGGCGGCATTGCGCAGCAGGCAGGGCCTCCAAGGAGGGATTCCTTATCCTGCTCCACCAGGAAAGAGGAGAGCCGGCGAGCGAGCTGGGAGTGTGTGCATGGCTGCCTTCCTTTTCCTTCCTCCTCTGCCTCCCCCCCCAATGCTGCTGCATACAAGGGGTGGCTTGCCCTCCGTGCACCCCCTTGCTCACTTACCCCACTCGCCCTAGCTGTTGGCTGTCCTCCTTTGCTCAGGGACATGAGGAGGAGGAGGATGGCAGTGGCAGCAGCGGCTTGCCGCACCACACCACTCACAGGTATGCTTGTGTGCACCTGCAGGTTCTGTTTGGGAACAGTTCGACACATGCTTGGTACTGTTCCTGGCCTCTAACCCTAACCCGCAACAGAACCCGGATTATTCTGGATCAGAGTAATCCAGGTTCGCTCTGGGTTCACTGTAGATGGGAACATGGCCTCTGTCTCTGAACAGGTCCTGCTGACTTGCTTACCTCAAAGTCCAGCTTTTGCCTTGCACTAAAGATAAGAAAATGTGGCTAATTTTAACTAGGCTAGCTCTGCTCTAGAAGATTAGTGCTGGTGGGAGTTAAATGGAATATTTTTGTACTGGTCTGTGTCCTAGGTTTTGAGAGGGCAGATGTTGAAGTATATACAGTATGTCATCTTTTATCAATAAACTCTGATATGCTGCTACAGCTGCAAGCCTGTCTTTCTGTTTGGATCTTCAGATGGTGGTCTTTTTTGTTGTGAATGACTGAGAAAATGAATACAGAAAATGAGCAAGAGAAAAGTGCTAGTTGCCTTTAAATTATGGATCTGGAGACAGTAACTATGAAACCAATGGTCTGCAAGAATACCAAATAGATATATCCTGGCTTAAATAAAACCTAGTAGTTTATTTAAGGTAATAATAAGCAAACAGAAAATAAGGAACTTCACAATTCATTTTCTATTCTCCACCTTTAGAGCAGTTCTGCCCGTTTTCTTGAGTTTGCACAACTTTAAAAGTGCTCCCCTATTCAATTCAGAAAGACGTATTCAGTATAACTGAACAGACCTGAGTTGAAGCATTCATTAGGATATCATTCAGATCTTCATTCCTTTGAGCTCAATTTTGAAGAATTTTGATGGTGCTTGAAGACTGAAAGACAGATTATATTGCTACTCTTGCACCTGCCTTTGTCATCTCAAAACAATGTAGACAAAAGTTCCATGAATAGTCAGTATATAAAATAATGGCATATAATCCTAACAAAGTATTCAAAACTAACTAAAACAGACTTTGCAGATCAATCACACATTTAATTAATCTCTGGAAGCATGCCTTAGTGGGACTTAGGTATGCCTCAACTGAGCTTTTTTTTTTTAAGATACAGCAGGACACTTCTGGGATGATGATGGTTATGGTGTTCATATGTCTATTTGAGAATGTTGTCCATGAATTCTACTTCAAAATGTGTGGAGTTCCACTAAATGGCTTCAAATCATCAGGAGAAATTCACTCTTGGGACAACTATGAACTTGTGCATCATGCCCATCTCTAACACTGGCCTTCTGGTGGAAAATCCTCTCTTCCCATGTTCGTGCTAGTGACAAGAGATTATATGTACTCTTATAGATAGTTAATGGCTGACCACAACACCTCCTCTGGCTTCTACATATGGCCAGAAGTCCACAACATCTGAAATACTTGTGTTTTTTCTCCATCAACCCTTCTCCCCCAAACCATTGATTCAGGTCATGTTTCATTTGAACAGAGCATAAAACATGAAACTCAGAACCTTTAACAGTCAGAGTTGCAAAGTTTATACAAGATACAATCTTTAATAAATAACAGCATGCTTGGGTAAGCCAGAGATTCAGCATGTATCACTGGACTATTTCCCAGAGGTTATTTCTTGCTTTAGTATGTGTATATTTAATTTTTTAAAAAAATGTTTATAAGTACCTTACAACGTATAAAAAGCATCAACATAATTAAATAGACAAATGACTTCCGTATGTGGAGAATCTCATTTACACCAAAGGTAAAAGAAGTACACCAAAAATACATAACAGACAGCAGAAAAGAACCAAAATAATGTTATCTTCAGTGCACAGAGGCGTGTATGTGGCTTCATAGAAAATCTGTTCTTGGTTGACTTGGAGCCTCCTATTGATGTATCTATTGAACATAGCTCCCACCCATGGTGCCCTGCTGGACTCAAATCTTCAGGAGCACTAAGAATCACTCTGGTTTCCAGATGAAAAAGTTTTAAAGTAACCATAGCAACCTGGCAAGAAATGTGGATGAAATACATTAAAGGAAGTGATACCTGGGTTTGGTTTGTCAGGTACCAGAGTACTGAAATACAGCTCCTTGGATGGGGTTTCTCCATCTCTGTCATGAGCAAGTGGTGTGTGGTATTCAGGCACATTGCAGAGAAAAGCCATACATGGGAAGATCTGTTCTCTCTTTATCAACCAAATCTTAAAAACTACAGCTACGTTCATAGGAGAAAATAGGATGAATGACAGCTGTCATTTGGATTATATAACCCCAATTATTACAGACAAGATTAGAATATAGGTCTTTAAATTACAACACAACCTTGGCTTACATGTCAGGCAATTAATGTGCAAAGAGGTACTTACCACTTCTCAATCTAAATGATTTTGTCCTTTCAATAGCAATTGCTTGAATGACTTTATCATCTTCCATAAACATTTAGCACATATAGGATGTCTCCATTTACAATATTAACTATGATGCCCCTTTGGGTTATAATATTGGTATGGTCTTCTCCTCCTCCTCCTTTTTCTAAAAACGCTCTAATGTATTATGAAAACATAATATCCCCTTAAGTTGGAATAAACTCCAGCTTGTAGCATCTCTGAGGCATCTCTGAGGCATTTTTGAGAAGCTTAGAGAAGGCTCTGAGGTGGGGTGGTTCATATACCAGTCTGCTGCTACCTCTCTCATGAATATTCTGTGCTGGAAAAGGTTTTGAAATATAAGGGTCACACACTGTCTCTCTGAGGGTCTTCTAAGGCACCACTTTTGTTATGCCTGATCATCTCCAAAATGGGACAATTTCATATTGGTAGTTATATTGGACCACTCAACATACTAGGAACCTCCCTCCACACCTCCCTCTCTTGTTTTCTTCCAGGACATCAGGAACAGCACCACCTACATCACAATGCTAGTCCATACAAGGCCCCATACAGGCCCCAAAGCTTGCATGAGCTTCAGGGTTGGCCTCCAAGGGCTCTAAAGGGCTAGGAATGAAGGTTCCTAGCCTCAGAGCCACCAAATGACTCATTTAGGCACTGCACTTTGGTACGCTGCAAAAATGGGTCTCCAGTAATGAAGGCATGCTCTCTGTACTCCTCCATGATTTGGATAACCTTTGGTGGTCTGCTGGGTCATGTATTAATCAGGTTTACCAGTGATCCAGATCCAGGGCAACTTGATCTGGATCATACTCCATCTAAAGCAGTTGAATTTTACCAGTGGTGGGTGGCATCTCTTTGTTCTGTATTAGCATACATGTAAATAAGGCCCAGAAGACAGCTACAAAACTAAGCCCACTTAACACCTCCATAACAAAAGTGCGTATTAACCCTGAAGGCAGCAGAAAGTGGTAAATCTCCAAATGACATCAGCTGGAAGACAGACTGGAAACAGAGCAAGCCATATGCTCATGTCTTGCTGATGGGCTTCTCTATGTGGCTAGCTGGTCACTGTGGGTGCAGATCTGTTCCAGTAGGACATTTCTTATGCTTTGCTCTTATGTTTTCTCTTCCTCCTCCCTCCCTCCCCTTACATACATAAACAAATGCAGAGATGTCACTGTGTCCAGCTGGGCAAATCGCTATGTTCTTTCAAGGAATGCTGCCATTAGAGAACCCCCTTGCAGCATAGAGGTTTCTGGTTCAGGCTGCTTTGTGGAGTTATGGAAATATGGCTAGAAGTCAGCCATTTCTGGTTCTCTGATAAGTGAACCAAATGAAAACAATGCCAAGTAAATCACTTCCACCACCATCCATGCATCTCCACAGATGGCGGGAGGTGACTGGTCTCAGCAATCTCCCCTCAGAGTGCTTGTAAGAGATTTATCAGATGTGCATACTATTGGGTCATGTGAAATAAGTGCCTTTTTTCTTTCCACATATGTATTTTAAGTGTTGGACCTGAATAGCTATGGTGGCAACTTGGGATTCAGATGTTAATCACATTCACAGAGGAAAGGAGTCAGGAAATAGCCTCTATGGGGCAGGCTCACAAAAAAGACAGATGCTTAATTTTTATGAGACATGCTATTGTTAGCAACATGCTATTAAAAATGTGCAAAATTGAAACATATTTTTGATGCTGCATATAGGCATGGTGAATTACTTTGTTTCATTATAAAATGCATACTTTTCTTGGTTTCACTTCCACCTGAAACTTTTCTTTCTTTGGGCCATTTACCTTATTAGTATGGTATAATAATATCATACTAGTCAGGTAAGATATTTACCATATTTATCATAATGCTTAGGCATTAGTATTATTTTTAGTTTCACTCATTTTGCTTAGGTCTTTAAATATTCCTGTCAACTAGGGATGTGCACGAATGGGGTTTTTTGCATTCGATTTGTATTGAATTGAACATAAGAAAATTCATATTCATTTGAATAAATCTCCTTCGAATGTGGTATGAATCTATTTGATATGAATGTATTCCTACTAATTTGTATGAATATCTGATAGAAACACACATGTAACCAATATGTATCCATGCTTATCCAATACATATCCTGTAACATATCTGCTCTGAAAGTGTTAAATCTGCCCTGAGTCCGCTTGGAATCCACTCTCAATCCATGTCAAGTGCACTTTGCATCTGTTGCAGATGTGACTGGCACAGCCACTTTCCCACCTGCCCAGGTTCACAAATGTTCCAAAGCATTTGTACAAATACAAATGCCAATGTACGAATGTTGTAACATTCATTTGGTATATGAATGTCCGAATTCGTACAAATTCATATGAATATCAAATGTTGTGAATATTTGTGCACACCCCTATTCTTAACTGCTCTTTAACTTTTTTATTTCTATCCATTTCTTATTTTGATTATTAGATACTTCTATTAATTTTACAATTTGAAATACTTTGTAATTTAATTCTAGAAATTGTATTCTCTGTCCTCCTTCATGCATGGGTACTAATAGTACTTTCTTCATTATTCTTGACTTCTTGTTTCCAAATATAAAATTCCTATCCCAACCTATTAATTTATCCTTACTTATTTTTATTGGTAATACTTGAAATATGTATAGATATCTTGAAATTTTCACTGCTCTTATTCTTTGCTAATATTAATAATTTCCCCCTGCATTCCTTTAGTACTTTGTTTTATCTTTTGCCATATCTATCCATAGTTTATCATTTTTTCCTATTGTTTTATATAAATCATATTTTTGCTGTTTTGTGAGGAATGGCAAGACAGATATTTTATTTTATATAAATATAAGCTTTTGTTATCTCTATGCGTGAACAATCCGAGATTGCTAGGGATTAATTGTTATGCCACTCATGTATCACAGCATTGTTTGGTTATCATTCCTATGGCTTTGGAGGCATGATTTTCTCTGTGTGTTCTTTCATCTTGTTAGTTCCTAACTTCAAAAGAAAGTAAAAGAAAAAACTAAGGCAAAATTTTTTTTTGAAAATATAGAAATATGTTGCTTTTATTTCTCTCTCTCTCTCTGAGACACAAACATGTGTGTGTGTGTATATATCAGGCCTTCAAATGTAGTTGTAGTTGCCACGGAGCTACCTTATTTATTAATTTTATATTCTTTCTTTCTTTCTTTCTCTTTCTTTCTTTCTCTCTCTCTCTCTCTCTCTCTGTGTTTCTATCTATTGGAGTCTCGTCTCCCATATTGATCTGCCTAAAATCTGCCATGGGCATCTACAAGACGGTTTCTCTGTGGTAGTCTGAACTGTGAAATGGCTTCCCTTCTGAGCCATATTAAATACCATCACTCTATACCCTTAGAATGGTTGGTGAAACAACACCATTTCCTTCTGGCTTTTGGCTAAAGAGGAAGTCTTCATTTCTGGGCAGTGTGGTGCAATTTTGGCAATTTTATTATAGTTTTAAAGTGTTTCTGACTGTGGCTGCAGCCAGATATAGCTCTGATAAAGATCTCTTTGTGATGTTTGTCTCTAGTAGGGATGTGCATGAATATCCAATGAAGTTGGAATTCATATGAATAGGTACAATTCTGGCATTTGTGGATGCATCGAATTGGGCCTATGACTATTTGTCTGCAAATTGGATATTCAGGTTTCTGTCAAAGCTTCAGTCAAAGCTTCAGCAGATACTGGACACTCCCCCCCCCCTCGTTGCCTCCCACCTCCTATGGGCTCCTTATTCCTCAGTCTTCCAGTTCTGCCTGCATGTGCAGAACTGTAAGGCCAGTTTTGGCCTCCGGAAGGCCTATTTTGTGCATTTGTTTTGTGCACAAATATTTGTTTGAATATTCGTGCACAACTATGAAGCTTCACACATTTGTGGGATTTGGCTGAAACCTAGTCTCGAGGTGTTCACAAACACATGGGAGAAAACTGGCCCAACAGATACCCAAGAACATGTGCATTCAGAAGTTCAAACCAGTTAATTTCACTACTCTCTTGAAGTGTGGTAAAACCACATTGTCATATTGATGGCAGGCTCCCATTCCAGGATAATAATCCCAAATAAGGGCTTGTGTGCAGTTGGTGAACAGGGGAAGTTCAGGGATGCTCTGAGAATGGACCATCAACATTGCCTGAAGACACTTCCATTACAGAAGTCAAGTATGAAGTATGTTTGACTATACGAAACATTGCTGAAACCAGAAATGTTTTTATTGGGTTTGAGGAATAGATACATAATACTTCTTTATTTTTTTTTTTATTATTGCAATTTATAATGACTGCGGTAAGAATTTCATATGCTCAAGTATAGAAAATTGACAAGGATACGAACCATTGAAGACTAGACTATAAAAATGGCAGTTAGCAGAGAGGGACAAATTGACAACCCTTTCTTGTCTTTCTAGAAAACACAGAGTAGGACTTAATAACCATAGGTTCTGAAGACTGAGTGATAAAAGACTTTAATTGGGAGAAGATTAAGGAAGAATGATAAGAAAAGCTCAATATTAAATAGCAATTGGTAGTCATCGTGAAAAAAGACTGGGAGTCAAATTTTCAACTATTCTTTTTTCTATTCTGTATTTCATCTTTTTTGGTATTGCCCAATATAATGTGGTAGTTTTATATTTGACAATCTCACGGCAATAAAATAGGGTGATAATAGGGTGATTATAGTACCTTATATTTGTTCTGATTACTGGAACTTTCTTTGGGGTAAAGGTGATGGTACTTCCACATGCATGGGCACCTATGCATGGGCTCACATTCCAGACATGGTTTCACTGGCCACATCATACGTCATGTCTGCATCTGCCAAGTCTGTTATTTGGCAATGCTCCCTGCATGCAAGAGGGCCACACCTAAAGAATGCTTGCGGTTAACATTAGAACAGATCAGGGTTTAATTATATATATTTAACAGAATCAAGATTTTAACAGCCTCTCCGACAACTTGTACATCAAGCACGCTTTTCTCTGATTTTCCAGAGTCTCTGATCTTTTTACAAGGATCTCTGTGAAGTGTGCAGATTACTAATCAGTGCACTTACTGACAGAGCTGTTGGCACTTTGAAAATTAAGTCACTTAGGTGTTGCGCTTTCAGATGAACTTAAGACACATGAACCTTTTTAAAGAGATCTACTGCCACCAATTCCATCCACACATGTGACGGAAGGACGGAATTAGATCCGGATTTGAGGTGGGTGCAGTCCTGAAGCCAGGCGCAGCCCTTGCAAATCGTGAGGCACGCAGGACAAAGGCACAAAGGAAAACAGGACCCCACAGCCAGAATCGGCCTGGCTGCGTTAAGGTAAGGAGGGGATCATGCTCAGTCACCTCCAGGGTGGGACAGGTGAAGCCCCCCTGGCTCCAGAAGCCGCGATCTGCGACTTCTGGGGCAAGGGTGCGCCCCAAAATCTGAGTCCTCCGGCTCGCCATGCTCGGCTCTGGCAGAGCCAATCATGGTGTGCTGGGGGAGGGCCCAGTTAGGGACCCTTTCACTGTGCAGACGCATCCGTTTTGGATGTGTCCTAACAGCAAATGATACGAGCAGATCCCAGCAAAGTGGATTTCTGTAGCTGGCAGATGGATATTTTGTTGATGCCAGTGCTTTTCAAGTGCCCACTAAGATCTTTCGGCACTACCCCCAGTTTGCCAAGAACCACTGGGGCCACCTTTGCTGGTTTATGCCAGAGTCACCGCAGTTCTATTTTCAGGTCTTCGTATCTGCTAAGTTTTTCTGTTTTTCATCAATTGTGCTGTCGCCTGGAATAGCAATGTCGACGATAAACACCTTGTCTTTCACCACAATAGTGATGTCTGGTGTCAGAAGTCCCACAGTAGTTTGGCTTGTTCATTTTCAACCACTTTTTCTGGTTTATGGTCCCACCAGTTCTTTGCTACTGGCAGATGGTAGTTCTGGCATAACTTCCAGTGTATAATTTGCACCACTATAATGTGCCTTTGTTTATAGTCCATCTATGCATCTTTTTGCAGCAACTCAGAATGTGGTCGACCATTTCATCACCTACGTTCCAGAGTCTGCACCCTGGGTCTTCTGCTGATTTCTCAATTCTAGCTTTGATGGCATTCATTCAGATGGCTTGTTCTTGTGCAGCGAACATTAGTCCCTCTGTTTCCTTCTTCAATGTTCCGTTGGTCAGCCACAAACAGGTCTTTTCCTTATCCACTTTGTCTTCAATCTTCTCCAAGAACTGTCTGTGCAGTACCATGTTGCCCCAACTATCTGTCCAGCATTGAAGTTCAGTGTTGCAGTACTGGTTCTTGGTTTGCTGCACTTTAAGAAGATTCCTGTTGTTCACTACAATCAGGGCTAATTCTTGGCTTTCTTTCACATAGTCTGACAATGCATGCATCTCTTCTTCTAAGAGATGCATTATTATTGTTGTTGTTGTTATTTCTAGTGCCCTTTCCACCAAAGGACAGTACAAAAATGCAAAAAGCAAAGCTTAAATGTAAACCACCTTAATATATAATCATTTAAAATACATATGAAAGGAGCACAAACATGTTAGTGTTAAAATCTGTCCTGTTAACAGCTCAGTTTTAACATTTCCTCTGCAGGGTTGAAAATAAAGGTTTTCTTCTTCCTGAGAATAAAGGGCCAATTTGTATCTTTAGTAGGTGTGATGGCCACTAACTGCTGGAGTGATTCAGGCATCCACACCTTGCAACCCACCTAAACCACTCCAAACTTAGCTGGCACTTATCCAAGCTCTTGCTAAGTGAGATCACCTGTACCCTAGAGGTGATCGTGGCACCACAACAATGGTGCCAATGGGCATCTGTGGCACCATTGCCGTGGTGACCAAGCAACATGGCATGCAACTGCACCTGCCTCTCCTGGTAGAGGTGTGACTGGAGTATGCTGGGTTTTACCATCTGGCACCAATGAAAACATGCTCCATAGCTACCTAGGCCGGAGAACATCCTGGCACGCACAGAGCCGCTTCTAGGACAGTAGAACACTTCAAGGTAACACATATCCACACAATGTGAATTTATGAGGCCTTCTGCCTGCTATTCCACTCTGTATGCATGAAGCAGAGACAGATCAGGATTATGCAGGCCCTTAATCCGGATCTGTTGCAGATTCATTTAATTGGTTCTACAGTACGCCTTACTGCAGATCACAGGAGGTGTGCAACAGCACGCCTTCATGATATGGAACTACTGAGAGATGATTTTCAGTAATGTACCATAGCGCTGCTGGAAAAAACACCCCTGCAGGCTTCTTCAGAGGGGGGGAGGGTTGCCAAGCTCATGCAAGTTTCACAGTTGTGGGGAAAAGTAGGCCAGATCAGTACCATCAGTGCAGATGATGCTGATCTGGCCCATCACCTCCACATGATCTAAACCAGTAAATCTGGTTATTCTGGATTCACTGTTCTGGATCTAACCAGGGTAAACACAGAAAAGGCCAAGATTAGTTCTAAGAACATTGCATCTGCAGTGATAGAGTTCGGGGGTGGGGGGGAGAATATCGTTAAGAAGTCAAACCTTTATTTAAACTCATTCCTAGCACTACATGGTCACAATGGTCTCTTCTGGTCTTGTAGAACTCCTGTCAAGTAGAGCAATTTGCAGTTGCTGACTGATCTGTAACTTTGTAGCTCTGTTCCCAGCACCTTGGGTTTGTTACCCCCCCACACTTCCCACACTGCTTGGCATGGTGATTGATAATACACACAGATTTTTATGGGAAGCCAAACATTACTGCACATTCCTGTAAGCAAAGTACTAAATAATACATTCTACAGCAGAAGGAATCTGGAAACTCTACGTTTTACTTATTAGTCAATGTATGAAAGCTTCATGTGGGTAGGAGGGTGGGAGGGGGTTGGATGATGAATGGGTCTAGGCTAATTCTCCTTCTCCTTCCTCTCCATTTCAATTGCATCTGGATGCCAGATCAAATTTGTACAAGTAAAGGTAGTGTGGCAATGCACTGACCATGCCTGTCAAGCGTCCCTAATTTGAACCTAAATTTTTAGTTGCCCCCTGGCCTTATAGTTCCTGACTCTCACCATGTGTCCTGCTCTTCCAGCTTTCCCTGCAATGTATGATGCAGGTTTGTTTCCCCTACAAAATTAACATTGAGCCTGTTTATGGGTGTTTTTCCACTGTCACTAAAAGTAAAGTACCCATTAATGGGTACTTAATGGGTACTTTTAGTAACAGTGGAAAAATACCCTATGTCTCCTTGTGTCCCTTCCAATCTGTGCAAAACGCATCACATTCTTTAAAGGTTGTTTTATCATAACATTAAAATGGCTCTCTAGGCTGGACCAAGTAGTTCATTTAGTCCATCAACCTACTTTCATAGGAGCCAGCCAATTGCACATGAAAACCCATCAACAGGATGTGAGCACTTCAAATGACACACTTTGCTCACAGTCTCCTAGCAGCTGGGCTTCAGAGACATGGTGCTTTTTGTGTTAGGGGCAGTTACCATGCCATCAAGGCCCGTAGCTAATAATATCCCTGTCCATCATAGTCAGCAGTTACAGATGTACAGAAGTGGTTCAGATTTGAACTTGTTCAAGTCAGACAAGTTTGAAAAGTTTTTAAAGCCAAACATTCTGCTCATTCAAAAACAGAATTTGAATTTGCACTGAACCAAGGGGGGTTCTAATGAAGGTTAGAAGGTTCAGTCAAGGTTCAAAGGTATTCCAAGGTGTTGGAGGGAATTTGAATTGAACTGAACACTCTGCTATTCAAAGAAAAAAGTTTCACCTGAAACGTTTTTTTTTTTTTTGTGTGTGTGTGTGTGAATCAAATGAAATGCGAGAAAATTCACATTAGTTCAAATAGAGCCCCCTTGAACGTGATAGGATTCAAATTCAATATGAATGTTCAATATGAATCTGATTCGAATCCCTACTGCTAGTTGTGCCTGAGAATCCCCTATAAATCCACTCTGAAAGCATCAAATCTGCTCTGAATCCATTTTGAATCTGCTCTCAATCTGCTTTGAATCCACTCTGGATTCACTGAAAATGTAACTGGGCAGCTGCTTTCCTGCCTTCTCAGGTACATGAATGTGATGAAGCTCCATATGAATGTATAGAAACATTTTCTTTCCATTTGAATGTCAGTCTTCAAATGTACCAGCATTTGATTCAAATGTCCACATTTGAACAAATTTGTATGAATTTCAAATGTGAGGAATATTTGTGCATATCCCTGTGAACCAGTCTGATTTGATTCAAATTGACAAATACATAAAACACATCTCTACCAACAATTAGCTACCAAGCCCAATTCATAGTGCTAACTTATAAGGCTCTAAATGACTTGGGCCACAATATCTAAAGTAATGCCTTCTTCCGTATTGATCCACTAGCACCTTTAGATCCGTAGGGGAGGCCCTCGTAGTTGTACCACCACCCTCAGTAGCAAAGTCACTGGGCACTCAGGGCCTTCTCAGTGATGGCTTCCAGATTATGGAATAGTTTTCCTGCTGAGGTATATCAGGTGCCCGCACTTCACATATACAGAAGAACAGTGAAGACATACCTCTTCACCCTGGTTTTTGGCCAAATAAGGGAACAACTTTTCTTCTCCATTTTCAGACACTGTTATGACTTTAACAGGTTCATTTTATATTTGGTTTTTAATGTTGTAATCCAACCTAAGACCTTTGGGTATTGGATGGGATTGAAAATTCAAATAAATATATAGTGCTTTGCGGTGGTTTACAGCTTTACTAAAGGCTGTATTCAAATGCCATCTGAAAAGGGAAGCGTTTCAGGTCACTATAATAATTAGCTGCCCCACAGTTCTGAAGTAATGGTCTATACCACATGCTGCTCTGCAGTTTCACAGGAATTTTGCTTCAGTCAAAACACAACCTTCAAGAGCCCAAAATATGTCCAAATTTGTTGCCATGTGTAACGTCTGCCACCAGATGTAAAGGCTGCCACCAGTTGTAATGGCCGGTTTTTATAACGTTTCAGTTTAAGTTACTTTCCTGTTTTGGGTAGCATGTATTTATATCCTAAAATAATGATTCAAAGTCAGAACTTCCCCTTTACCAATGGGTCTCTTCCTTCTGTCTCTAAGTCTTGATATTAATGTAGCAAAGCAGCTAGACTCACTGTCTGAGCTCCTCCCCGCACTCAGCCTAGCTAGCAGTGGGTTACAGTATCTGTTTAGAACTCCTGCCTAACTTGGCTCACTTTGAAAACAGAGTACTCAGTTGAAGCTTCTTTAAAATAACAAGAAAACAAGTTTATTGTGTACAGCTTTAAGTTGTTCAGCAATATCTTCTTTGTGTTACACTTTGTACTTTAGTTCAGCAAACTGTATAGTCCCCTGCTTCCTCACTCAGCCCAAGGACTCCCAAACTTATTCAGATGAATGCCAGCAGCATAAGTAACGTATAACCATTTCAATTCTTTTACTTTCCAAACACCATATATTCACTAATGACTCAGGACCCTTCTTCCAGCTTCCCCAAGCTAAAGGCCCGTTTCTCTCCTGTTAACTACCCTCTGGTCAGTTAACTCCAGGCAGAGAACACTAACAATTCCCTCAGGCTCCCTTAAATATGGGCCTGGCTGGTGAGCTGCAACCTGATTGGTTGATGTTCCTCCAGCATTCTATTCCACCCTCTCTCCTGGAGAGCTGGAATAGCCCCTCCCTTTACCAACTTACCATTTCTAAATAATCCACTTTGATGACAGTTTTAACAGTATAGACAAATAGTTTTCACCACACTTTGTAATTTAACCAAAATAACTTAATTTTGGGTGAGGGGTCCTCGCGGGCACCACACCATGGACTGATAGTCCAAAAACAGGTCTGCTGCATTTTTGGTCCTAAGCAGCGATTCAGGACACAATTTTCACCTACTGAGTCCACTCCTGAGGTTCACCTGCATCTGATTTTCCCCAACAGGGCAACCTCAGTGTACTTCAGCCAGGCTTCCCAGTTGGGCCAGTTTGCAGGCCAAATGAAATCCCCCATGAGATCAGGTTGCAATATCAAGGCTTATTCAACCTTGAAAGATGGATTTTAAAAGGGGACCTGACTGAAGCTGTTGCACAGGACAGTTAGGACTCACCTATGGAATGTTTCACCTGAGGAGATGGTGAATATCACTGGCTTGAATGGCTTTAAGAAACGGTTATATGAACCGAAGACCCTTGAAAAGAATAGATCCAATGATATACAGAAAAGGCAACAAAAATATCAATTTGTAAATAGTTAAAGCACTCAGAAATAAAGGGCTTGGTTAATTTCAGCAGCATAGATATATTTATCTCTGTATCTTTTCCTATTTTCTAAACTTGGCAAATACAAACATAATGATAAAATTACAAATATATTTCCACAAATCTCAATGTTTGATTTTAAATGTTGTTACCTGCCCAGAGACCCTCCGGTATTGGGAGGGATAAAAGTGTAAACAAACAAATAATAAAGAACAGGGACAAGTTTTGTGGAAGTAGTCTTTGAAAACAATATGCAAGTACACAAATAGTTCATATGAACAATAATTTTTGATGAGCCAAAGATTGGGAAACCATATGAAATCCAGCTTCAGCTAGAGTGAAATGAAGCCAGATGTGTTTCGATCTCTGCTGGTCTTCCTCAGTCGCTTCCTAGAACATATATGAATTAAAAATTTAAAATATAATAAATGAATAAA
Organism: Aspidoscelis tigris stejnegeri; assembly: GCA_023333525.1. Classification (NCBI taxonomy): domain Eukaryota; kingdom Metazoa; phylum Chordata; class Lepidosauria; order Squamata; family Teiidae; genus Aspidoscelis; species Aspidoscelis tigris. The sequence continues at coordinate 53,607,990 of JALMGA010000003.1, forward strand.
TAAATAAGAAGCTGCTTTGGAGGAGCCACCAGCACATCTTGCAGTGTTTCTTGATATAGTCTGGGAAATATCTGCTTACAGGATCTCTTTCCATTCTGATTTTTCAGGGTATCCACTACTTAGATTTTTTTTTCATGGCACCTAAAAAATTAGAAAGAGTTTTGTGGGAGATGGGCTTGATTTTTCCTAGGGTAGAAGACTGCAATATATATGGCAATATTATATAAACATTATTTATTTGTTTGTTTACATTTCTATCCTGCCCCATTAGGAACAACTGGGGGCCATTTGGTTTTCAGTGCCCGAAATTGGGGGTAGACATAAAGCAATTGCCCAACACCCTTTCTGGCTGCTCTCTGGGGTTTGGGGAAAAACTGAAATCTGAACAGGAAGTGTCCAATAGGAGGACTGCAGAGCACCCGCATGATGGAAGCAGGCAGAAAGTTGTTTCCCAGTACCCACATTGTTCTAATAGTTGGAAGGGAAAGCAGGTGATACACCCCCAATCCTGGTTCTCCAAGTCCTAGAGACAGAAATGTGGCATGGAGAAAGGCCAGAAGTGAATGTCTAAGGAGCAAGGTCAAGGCACCCACATAAGGAATAGGAGATCACCAAAAGTGCCTCAGGATGGCAGGAGGCTATCACAGGAGGCAATAGTGGGCTCTTACTTCCATTTGCCAGCTCCTTCCATGATTGTTCCACTTGCAGTTTCCTGGATGTCAGTCAAGTCCCACCCACTTTTGTTTCTGTTAAGTGCTTGTCTGATGGCTGGCGCCTTTGTGAGAAAAGGAGGCTCTCTGAAGAACAGAGCTTTAGCTTCTTCAGAGTGCTGTCCTGCCAGAGATGCAGGGAAGGTTGGTTACATTTTAAATATGTCTTAGGAATATTTTCTAGATTTTAGGGATTAAAAAAATCATTGTGAGCCACCCTGGGACTTTCTGGCATAGGCTGGTAAATAAATAAATAAATAAATAAATAAATAAATAAATAAATAAATAAATAAATATCTCCTAGGGTCCCTGCTGTTCCTCTAAAGTTGTATCCACACACAGCAAACAAAAGTAGCTCAGACGTGGCTTTGAGTTAGTAACATCTATATCATTGATGGTGAACATTTTGAGCTCGTGTGCTGTGTCACATCTAGAAATATCCATAATTTTGTGATATTTGTAGCTTTAGTAAAAAATTATATTTTTGATATATGTATTAAAAGGAAGAACAATTCTTTACATTAGTGACTTTTGTTGCTGAATTTCGTTTGCTAAATCTTCAATTGAAATTTGGTATTTCATACACTTCAAGAACAAGCAAGCACTACACATCCAGGTGCCAGGGTGACCAGGTGTGTCACCCAAAAGGGCTTGGCGTGTTACCGGTGACACGCGTGTCATAGGTTGGCCATCACTGATCTATATGCTAGTAACCTAGGGTGTTTTTCCAATGTCACTAGAAGTACCCATTAAGTACTTAATGGGTACTTCTAGTGACAATGGAAAACACCCCTAAAGACCAGAAACAGCCCTTCCAAAGTGCATTCTTTGGGCTCTAATATGGATTAGAAGTGGGGTGGGGACACAAGCGTCCACATGTTACCACCCTTAAGCGGCTGCTTTTCTAAATGTGTGTGGAGGCAGCCTAAGCCCACCCATCCCAAATGTGAAACCCACCCTAGGCGGGCAAGAAGGCAAACATCCATCCATCCATCCATCCATCCATCCATCCATCCATCGCGATCCCTTTTTCTCTCCCAGCCCTCAAGCCTCCTGCCAGCCGCCCCAGCCTCGATCGCGAAGGAGCGCTCAAAGTTTCCCGCGAGAGGGAAAGAGCTGAGGCGGGCTGGGGGGCTTTCGAGGGAGGCCGAGCAAGTGGCTCCCCGAAGGCCGGCGCGGATGGGAGGACGTTGCCGCACGTAGGAAGGGTGCCCGTCTCCGTGGAAGGGGCCGAAGGAAGTCCAGGCGCAAGGTCTGGAGCCGGGAGCCGGAGGCAGCCGACTCCGTCCCCGCACAGCGAGGCATCCGCGAGCGAGTCTAGGGGCGAGGAACAATGCGAAGCGGCAGGGAGGGGGCTGGCCCAGGAGGTGGAGCTGGATGCAGCTGGCGCCTCCCGCTCCTCTCCGAGCTGCCGGGCGAAGGGAGCCGGAGCCTCCGCCTCAGCCTCGCACGCAGCCAGTCAGCCAGCCAGCGGCCGCCACTGAGTCTCTCGCCGGCCGCCTCGCCTCGCCTCGCGCCTGCTTCTTCAGCGGACGGAGAAGGAGCGCAGCTGCAACTTGGACGCCGCCGGCCGGCCGGGCAGAGGCGCCGCCGCCGCTGCTGCTGTGGGCGCGGGCGGTGGGCGCTCGGCTGGGTCCGGAAAGTTATCCCAGCTGCGTCTGGAGAAGCTCCGGGGGCCGCCTGCGTGCCGAGGAAGAGGAGGAGCGCCGGGGCTGCCGTCTCCCGTTACTCCCACGGTAAGCTCGGCTTCCCCCCGCGTCCGGGCGGGCGATCTGGCCGTCGGCGGCTCTAGCGCTTTGCCCCGGGTACGAGGCGGCGGCTGCGCGCTTCTCTCGCGCGGAGACTTCCCCGGGACGGGGCTGCCGTTTCTGCCCCGGCGGGTCGTCCTTCGGGCAGTTCTGCCCTCCAGGCAAATAGTTTGGGGGGCTTTCCGTGGCCTTCGGGGGCTCTAGGGCGAACGCCGCCCCCGATCCCCTGGGAACCCCTTCGCTGTTCACAGGGCCAGGGGGCGAAGCGCCAAATCTGGAGTCGCTCCTGGAGCCTCCGTCTCTTCGCGAGCGCCGCTCTGGGTATTGGCTTTGGCACCGGACCCCTGAAAACCTCTCGCAGAGCTTCGTAGTAGATAGACGTCGCTTTCCCTCCTCTACAAAGCTCCAGATGCGGGTGGGTTGGGGTGGGGGTCTCTTTGGGCATTCCCTCGGGGTCAGGCCCGGTGCTGAGATTTTCTGGGACCTTTTTTCAACGATCTCCCCGAGATGGTGCTCAACGGATCGCTCGACTGTCGACAAGTCTGCCTTTCTTCGACCTTTTGAGCTGCGTTGCCTTCCAGGGTCTCCCCTTGAGCCAAAACTTCTCCGACGTGAGAGGGGGATACCGATGCGTCGCAGGTTCGATGCCGCTTCCGCAGGCCTTTTGCGCCAACATCTGTAGGAGGCGCTTGCTGCTGCTTGCTTAGGGATACCACGAGATATCAGTGGCACTTTTCGGATTGTTTGGCAAAAGTGTCGCCCTCTTTTAGACTTCCTAGTTCTTTCAGCGGTATATCCCCCCCCCTCCCCTTGAAAAGTGTGAAAAAGTAAGTCTGTAATGTATGGTCAGGGACGAGCGTTTAACGTGTTCAATTTCATGGCCTTCTGAACAGGAGCGTTTCCTGAAATAAACAAAGTTTCTTCGTGCCTTTTCCCATCAACTACAGCCTATGAGCATTTCCTCTGGTTGCTTGTTAGTTTCGTGCCCTTGCCTTCGATTTGCCTGTGATAGGGATAGGAGAGAAGATGTAAATTAAGATGCTTGGGGGAATCCAAGCCAAGCTAAACCTGGAGCTGGTTGTAAAACATTTCCTCGAGTCAGCGGGTAGTCGCCTGCTCCATTTCAGCGTGAAATTCGGATGCGCACCAAACACGATCTACCGTTTTATCTTCAAAGATCAGCCTAGCAGGTTGTCCCTGTTAATATTCTTGCTTTGTACTGAGTTAAGTGGCTTCATTGTTTTGCCCTTAAGAATACAGGATGTAATTTAGTGTGCTGTGTTTGTTACAAAGCTGCCAGGAGGACTTGGAACATCTTTCTTCCTAACTGTTCTATTCTAGTTTTGGCCATATGGTAACTTGAATGATTTTTAATGCCTAGATTTGAGGTGAAGTGAGTATTTTGCATTTTGCCAGCATGCAGGAAAGAAGCTCTCATTAATTGTTGGACAATATTTATTTATTTGCAACTCTATGCAGCAACCAACTCTTTTTGTTTTATAATAGTTTACCTAAAGTTCTGTCTTAAAGCTTGCAATGGGAGCAGTTTTGTGGTGAGAAAGTACAAATATCTCTTTATTTGAACCGTATCTGGGTAGGATTGATGCTCCTGCTATTCCTGCTGCCCTAGCAAGCCACCCTCATTAAAAGGAAGATAACCACATTTGAACTATCTGTGCCTTCTAAAATTTTGGCAGCACCATGGTCCAGACATACCTGAAGGAACTGGAAAGAGCAGGTTGCTTACACAAATTAACATACCTGTCTACCCTCTGCATACCACAGATGTTGCACCTTCATGAGCAGCAACGGCTACAAGCGGGAGTCAAGGATTAAAACAAAAAACAAAAAAGTCCTACTGGATCAGGCCACAGCTTGTCTAATCCAGCATTTGTCTCACACGGTGGTCCACCAATTGTTTCCAGGTGTTCTCAAGTAGAAGACAAGGGCAAAACCTTCAGCTGTTCTCATATCTCTGCAAATGGTCTTTGGAGAAACAGACAGGATACCTCCAATCTTGAGGGAGTACCTAAGCATCTATTCTAGTAGCCATTGGCTGGTTTTGCACTTACCTTTGGAGATCTAGATCTAGAAGATCTGGAACTTTGAGATGGAGTCCTCCCTGGAATGGGGTCAGATCCACATCTTGGGGAGGACCCCATGCATCCACATGGGCCTTCTAGCACCCAGTGGAAATAGGTGCCAAACAGGGGGTATTGCAATGCTCTGTTTTGCTGGAGCTGGAAGGTCTACAAGTGGCACAGCCTGATTGGCCAGCACCACCGTCAGTCCAGGTGTACTCCCACCGACATAGGGTGGGGCGGAGAGGCACAATTTGATAGCTGCTTGTGCTACATCTATGAAGCCTGTGCTCAGCTCCATAGACAGCTATGGAGGCCGTGCAGGCCTCCATAGCTGTGAGTGGTGGGGCAGAGCCTGAGCCACCCTGCTGCAAATGGTGCCTGCTGCACCCACCCCTAGGCCCCATTGGCCTGGCAAGTTGTGCAGACGCGTGGCCTCCAATCCAGTCTTCACAGCTGAAGGACCCATTAAATCCAGATTTCTCAAGCACTCGTGGGGACAGGGCCTTCAGGATGTGATTTTGATGTGGCCCTAAAAGGGTCTTGAATGGGGACAGAGCATCCTGATTGGTACCAATTGGATACCAATCAGATACCTAAAGGATCCTTAATGGGGTCTTCCTCTCTAGTGCAAAAACAGCCATTGATACACCTATCTTTCATGAATTTATCTAACCCTTTCTTAAAGCTGTCCAGGCCGGTTGCTGTCACCACCATATGTTATACCATTGCCACTAGACTGATGTTGGCACAGACAATGCAAATCTCACATTTTACTTGGTGAGGCCTGTCTGCAGTTTTCTGCTGTTCCAGCTGCCCCAGAGTGAAATAACCCCTCCTTGAAGCAGTCCTTACCCTGCCCAGAAGCAGCTTGATCACTTATGGAGAGGCAATTTTGCATCCTCTTCTGGATACAGCACTGTGTGGCAGTGCAATTAAGGCTGTGCAGTTGTGTGCAACATGGCAGTGTCCAACTGCATACCAGATGCCAATTCAAACTTCACCATGGCAATCCAGGTAGCCCATCGGCACTGCCCAAGTATGGAGTTTGTTCAGCGATGGTCACCACTGCCCTATTACCTTACCATATCAGTCAGATAAGTGTGAAAGGCCCATCTGCTGTGGTTTAAGAAACCCGCATAAGCCAAAATGTCTCATTATATTTACATTTTGCATTGTTGACTATGGCCCAGAGAATGATGACAAAGTAAAAGCCATGATAGCACTTGCTTTTCCAACTGTGTCATAATGGAGAAAATACGATGAGTTGCATCAAAGTTCACGTTTCATTCTTTCCTGTCCCTTCTTCTGCTTTTGCATACCAGAGAAGATTGGAAGTTTTCTCATTTTATTGTAAGTGCTGTGCGATATCCAAGTGTGAGAAACTGTAGTTCATTTAAATTCCAATTAGTAGGAACAAAGAAGACTCAGAAACATTGTGATCCTTTATTTTTTTTCCACCCACCAGAAGATAATCATCATGCTTACTAACTTCAAATGACTCTACCTGACTTACAAATGTCTGGTATCTTGAAGTACAACTCAGTTGTGGACAAACTTCCCCCCCTCCCCTGTTTTGGTTCAGTTTGGACCAAACTGCATTAGCTGCAAACATGTTCAAATCAAACTTTGATTCAAAAATTCAACAAATTGCCCATCACTAGAAACAATGGAAGAGGGAAAGGGGTCTGGCAGGGCTAAAATGCAGATGCTTGAGCTGGAGACCCTGACATTTGTGTGGGAGTCTGGAGTCTTCCAGGAAGTTCCCATCCAAGTCTAAGGGAAATTAGATATATTCTTTTTTATGATTTTATTTTGGAAATATATAATTTGTTCCTATGGAGCAGGTAAGGGTTTTTTTTTCTCTAAGAGCAGCTCGAAAGTGTTGTGCCTCTCACCAGGGACCTACTTAACATTCACCATGACTGTAGTGACAAAATAAACCTGTGAGGTAGGCCAGCAGGGCCAAATTTGTGCAAGTTTGAACTGGAACCCCCAAAGTTTGTGTGGGAGTCCTGAGGAGTGGCAGGAAGGTCTGCATTTGCTCCTGAAGCAATTGATACCATACGTTGTTATTTTCTTTTTACATCTTAATTTCCATTGCTGAAATTTTCTCTTTTTGCTATGAGAAGAAGAAAAACCTGAAAAAATGTGTCTGCCTGATTATTACCCACAGCCACAAGCAATAAAGATCATGTATGAAACATGATTTCATTGTGACTTGCAAAGAAACCTGAGGCCGTGTCTTCACAGCAACCTTATGTCAGATTCAAAACGTTTTCAATCCTTGGAGTCCGCACGGCAGTTTTGCTTAACCACCCCAAAGCATGGTGAATCTCAATCCTGATTTCAACAGGTCTCACTCCGGATCGTGCGCTTGAAACATTTTACATTTTTTACTGTGTGGACAGTACCGTTTTAAGGGATGAAAATCCATGTTTAGGGTTTCCCTCTCCCAATAGTTTGTTTCCAAAGACAGTGATTTCAGTGTTAAAAACCCACCCTTAACAGCAGCGCTACATTGTAGTGATGGAACCACTTCAACCTGATAATAATGTTGCAATTTTGCGCAATTCTAAAACTTCTGACCTTTAGAAACGGAAAGGGAGGAAAGCAGCTGAATGTGAATGTTTAAAGCAAAGGGGCTTTAGTTGCCGCTGCTGCTTTGTGCCCTGAGCAATGGGGAGAGGAGGGGAAAGAATTGCTGGCTGGCTGCCCGCTGCCATTTTTCCTCCATCCATGGAAGCGGCAGCCACCCAGCCACCCAGTTAGGCTCGGTGAAGGGGTCCCTTATGGGTGGTGCATCCATGCCAGGAGGAAGAGGGCAGGGCAGCCCTGAAAAGCAGCTTTTAAAAAGTAGCCACTTGAGTCCCACCTTGAGTCACGTACCCCATGTACGATCCTCAGAATCCGGATCCAATGCGATTTAAGTTAAAAGTAATGAGAACAGGCAAATTTGTGCTTGCATCCTGTTCTATTATTTCGGTTTAGGGAAAGCGAAATAAGCTTGCTGTGGGGATTCGCCCTGACTTTTCTTTTAACCTTCCTTGAGCTCGACAAGATATGGGCCTCATGGTGAACTGTTGTCTTCTATCTTTCACCATTGGGGTTGGTGGAGATCACTTTGTGGGCAATCTGAGCCTTTCTTTGACTTCATAGAACTCCACTATTTGCCTCTAGTAATTTGGAATAATGCTTTTCTATAGAAAGGACTAATTTAAAGTAGAAAGCTATGGCTTTGGACTTCTTACTTGGGTTCAGAGCAATTCCACTCTTCTGGGAGTCAATCATTCTCATGGCCTATCTAACACATTTGCTTGTTGGTTTTTCTACCCCGCTTTTCTCACCCATTTAAGGGGACTCAAAGTGGCTGACAAAGCTTTTCTATTCTTCCCACAACAGAACACCCTGTGAGGTGAGTGGGGCTGTGAGAGCTCAGAAGAGAGCCTTGACTAGCCCAAGGTCACCCAGCTGGCTTCATGGAGGAGGGTGGAATCGAACCCGGTATTCCCAGATAAGGGTCTGGCTCCTTAACCACTGACCAAACTGGCTCACAAACTAGGTTTTCATACCTCCTTTAAACAAACTAAAATTCCCCAGATTAGCCATCACAGGAAATGATGGTTTCCTTAAGTGTGGAGATGAATCTAGTGGTCTTGCAGGCATATACAAGAGTGGAGAGAGGCATGTAAGCCTTTGAATCATTTACGTAGCAGGAAACCATGGTTTCCTGTAAAGTCTGTATTGGGCCATTAAGTTTGCTTGGGAAGGTAATGAAAGTATTAATATAAAAAGCAGCGCTTTATTTTTGTGTGTGTTGGAAACTCTACGTCTTTTTCGTTAAAAAAAAACTGCTTTCCTCTAAGTACTTCAATGCTCTTGATAATTATTCACATTTTGAATGTCCCTGGAAGGCAGTTAATATTTCAGTATTTATTGAAGCTAAAGTGCTATTTATGTTGGACATTGCTGACATACTGTACAGCACAATCATTATAAAATGGAATAACTCTTTAATAGAAATGAAGTGGATGAAAGAAAGGAGATGGAGAAAACTTTTGAAGACTTTCCACTTTGGCCTGTATAGTGAAGCTTGTGATCTTGATGGAATTCCTCCAGCTGTATTCAAGGAATGTTTTAAGATTATTCTAAAATTATGCCTTTTGAGTTCAATGATGCACATGAAAGAAAGCAGTTCTGCCTACAGGACATGGGGCCTGTTCGCACTTAACCTCTGGGATGGGATGATAATAGCATCCCACTGAAGTTAAGATTGGGCAAAGCGGGGGGCATCCACACTTCAGGTGCTAGGGCAACCTGAACCTGGCCACCAGCACTTGAATGGATGTGGCAGTATCCAGCATGTGCTGGGATGTTGCCGTGATGATCATGACCTGGCGTGCAATTGTGAAGCTGAACCCACAGCCACGCCACAATACCCCCTTGCTTGTTACATGCCCAGAAGAGAGTGTGAACACTGTGTCTAGGAGTGACCAGAAGCTCGTCTGCTGCTCCTGGTGATGCTGTGGAGAGGTTTTTCCTTCTCTATAGCTCACAACAATCAGGCCAGCTGGCGCATGCTGCTGGACACCACTACAGGATGCTACAGGTTGTCAGAGGCAGTGTGGTAAGTGCAAACATGATTGGTAAGTGGTATCTCAATTTGTGCACTTACAGATTAACTACACATCTGAGTAATTGAGAATCACCTTAATTTACATGGACTGCCATTTCATTACGACGCACTTTGGCTCCAGATTCCCCAGACAGTTTGGCTGAAGACAGGAAGCAGCCATGACTGCAATAGCCTATTGCTGTGCAGCTGCTCTTCATCTTGGTGCTTGAGGCTGGGGGAGAGGCAGAGATGGTGATCTGTTGGTGGGTGGTTGTTTTGACAGCAGTCAGATTGTTAAAAAAAAAAAAAAGCACAGGAACTACATCAGTTGCAATGTTGGTTGCTTCGGGCGGGCTGTGCGATTAAATTGCTGAAGCAGGAGGTTGTATGAGGAAGGGACAAGGGATGACCGAGGGCTTTTTTTCATTTATCTTTCAGTGGATCTGGATTAACTGATTTGGATCATGTGGAAGTGTGGGCTGGATCAGTGCCATCTGCATTGATGGCACTGATCCCGTCTACGCCTCCACATAATTTAGAATCTCCCTCACAATGAACTAGGAACAAAACTTTCTAGCTCATTGGCTTGGGGGGTGTTTTTCAGCAGGGTGTTATCTGTAGTTCCAGATCATGGAGGAGTGTTATCTGCGTGCCTCCCAAGATCCAGAAAAAGGCCCTTGGTCCTCTTGTGATTAAGGGTTTCTTAATTCAGAATCTAGCTCTTCTCTTGTGCAGATGGAACAGGACTAACGGGGGTGGGGTCTCCTTAATCCACATCAGTGTGTGGATAGGAGGCCTGTGATCTGGATTGGCTCCTTAATCCAGATCTAAAATAAGGCCAGAATGTGGATGTGTATTTTTTGGCCTTTAATATGCATTAAGGGATTAGCACCTCTAAGCTACTTTTGAGACACTTTTTTTAAAAAAAACTGTGTCTGGGTGCAGCCTAGGTAATCACTAGTCTAGAACTGTTTACGTTACATCTTAAGTGCATGAAGAATTTGGTCTGATGTGTTTTATTTCTCTTTCTTTTCTCCTTTTTATGATTTGTGTGTGTGTGTGTGAGTGTGTGTTAATGCCACTGCCTTGGAAGAGCTAAGAGGAAGCAGCATTTCTCACCCACGGGTACAGGGGATTGTTGTGTTGGGGCCCGTGCTTTTAATTTATTTATAATTGATCCAGAAGTAGACGTAAGCAGTGAAAGAGCAAAGCTTGCTAATGACACTAAAAATTGTTCCTGGAGATTGTGAAGAATCAATAGGGATTTCTTGATATTGGGTGTGCGGGCAAAGAATTGGCAAATATGCAAAGTGACATTAGGGCAATTGCACCTATAAACTGATGGGGACTGAGGTTTCTGTGGCAGACCAGGAAAGGAATCTTGGGGTTCTGGTGGACAGCTCAATGAAGGTGTTGGCCTGGTGCGCAGCATTAATAGAAAAAACAAACCACAAATTCAGTGCTAGGGGTAATTAGGGAGGGAATAGAAAATAAGTCAGCAAACATCACTGTGCTTTATATATATAGTTTTTAATATATATATATATATATATATTTTAAAAACAAACAAGACTAAAATAAGACTTTTAAAATTGTGATTCTGGGAGTATCTCTCTTTTTCTCTTCCTCATCTGCTCCTCTAACATTTTTATCCTAGGATGAAATCATTTTTGGCTGGATTAGGAAGAAAAGAAGGGGGGAAATATGCTTATAAAATTGCTGATCTGTCCTAAATTTTCTGCCAACTTTTGTATGTTTAATTGAAAACACTATTTAAGGCATACTGTTTTGCCCTCCTTCTAAGTAGCTGGAAAAAAGTGCTTGTTGAAAAGCAGCAACGTCTTAAAGCAAGTGCAATAACTGTAATTGTTCGTTCTTGTTTAGTCCATTTCATTAGAGAATTTGAATTGTTACATTTAATATCCTACAGCAAACATTCTGTTTAGCCTCCCCTGCTGAATTGTAATTGCATTATAGATCAATAAGGTTTCTTTATGCCTTCTTCAGCTCCTGTAATACAGTATGTCTGTAGACAGTTAGGATAAGCCCTGCCCAAGGAGCAGAATCTTGTCATCTAGCCTGGGGATGGTCTAGTGGTGGCAGCCTAAACCACTCTGCCCTCTGGGTGACTCTCCAGCCTGGCTGGGCATGGACATCTTAGGGGAGATGATTTTTTTGTGGGACTGGGGCCATTGGTCAGCTGCTCTGGACTGTACTTGGCTTCAGTTGCCTCAGTTTGTCTCTGTGTGTGTTTGGCTTATTTTGCAATATTTTTATGGTGTGCAGTTTTTATAATGTATTTTTATTACAATGTATTTTATTATTATTTTGCATTGCGTATTTTCTGTTTGTTGTAAATCACCTTGGGCAATTTTCTTTTGGAAAGGTGGTATACAGATAAAATGGAAATGGAATGGAATGGAATGAAATGAAATGAAATGAAAGAGAGAGGCTGAGGGCCTGTTCACACTAAGGCAATCAGGACAGCCTGGTGCACTCTGAAAAGGAGCATATATATCCCACAGGGTCACCTCCATCGCAAAATGGTCCAGAACCATCCTGATTGCTGCAAGGGCACTCTTGGTCAACCCCTGAACACAATGTTCACATTACTTCCTATGTGAATGTTGCATAGGTGGGTGGGGCGTAGCTGCATCTGTACAGTTGGATGCCATGTCAACTGTTGTAGCAATGGCCCAGTGCATGTGGCTGTTGCTGCAGTGATACAGAGCTTCCTGGATGGGACCATTAGCATTTCACTGGGACCCAGGTAAGTCTGGGATGGGCTAGTGCTCACAATGCAACCACTGGCCAACGTTCCCATACTTAACTTCCCTAGGATAGTATCCCATGGGAAGTAAGTGCTAAAAGGTCTTGGATCTGCACTTGTTGGCCTGCTGTGGTGTGACAGTACCATACCAGGCCAGTAAGGATCCATTGTAGTGACAGCCATTTATACTACAAGTGCTAAACTAGCCCTGTACCTGGCTAATGTACTTATAAGTACAAATAGCCAGTCTGAGGTAGTCTGCCTAACTAAGGCAATGTCCAAAGCAACATCTGGTGAGAGGCTGGAAATTACCATGGCAATCCAGCAGCTGCATGCGACTGTGCAGCCACAGTTGCACTTACCACATTGCACTTAGAGTGATCCACTGGGCAACCTGTGGACTGCTTTTTATTAGTCCACTACTGAATAGCTTCATGGAGGGTTATCACACTCTGGGGTGTTGGGGGCAACTGCAGCAATGGAGCAATGTAGACATGCCTGACTAGGGAGTGGCTAGAACTCCTCCATCTGGTAGGTGTGAAAAGCCAATTTTTTCAAAAGTCTTGCTTCTATACTGAGAAGTTCTGGAGATGCAAACTCATTTTAGGAGTGTATGATAGCCATAAATAAGATACATCATCATACTTACGTTAATGGGCACACAGAACCAAATCAATCCCAGCATGCCCAGTTGTTTCATGTAGGAGCCTATCTTGATATTGTTGTTCAATTATTAAGTAGTGTCTGACTCTTTATGACCCCATGGACTATAGCACAGGCCCTTTGCTCCTCTACTGTCTCCTGAAGTTTGCCCAAGCTCATGTTTGTTGCCTTTATGAAACCATTTATTCTTCTTATCCTTGGCCATCCCCTTCCCTTTTTACCCTCAGTCATTTTCAGCATCAGGGTCTTTTATAGTGAATCTTGTCTTCTCAGGATGCGGCCAAAGTATTCGAGCTACTTCAGTATTAAGTCTTCTTCCAGTGGGTGGTAAAGACGAATTCCTTGCAGCCTAAGGGACTCTTTTCCACCCTCACAGTTCAAAAACATCAAACTCTCCCAGCCATACATCACTACTGGGAAAACAGGAAAATGATAGGTTTAACTATGCAGAACTTTGTCCACAAGATGCTATCTCTGCTTTTTAGTATGCTGTCCAGGTTTACCATAGTCTTCCTCTGAAGGAGCAAGCATCTCTTTATTCCATGGCTGCAGCCACTCTCTGCAATTGATCTTTCAGCCCAAGGAAATAAAACCTCACACTGGTTCCATTTCTTCTCCTGTTTGACAGAAGGTGATGGGATTGGATGCCATGACAGTAGTTTTTTTAAAAAAAATTCAAGCCAATTTTCTCCCTCTTCTTTTTTGGTATTGTTGCTGCCTCCTGTACCATGCTATGAACATCTGACCATATTTCTTCAGGCACTCAGTATACCAGATCTAATCCGTGGTCCATCCCTGTTTCCTACCTGTCCCCATTCCAACTTCAGATCACCGTGAGTGGAATAAATATAGTAGCATGGAGGGAGCAACAGAACACCAAGTTGAAGAATAGTTTGCATGATTATTTGTCTTTCTGGATCTCTTTCTTTCAGCAACAACAAGTTCAGTATTTAAACAATTTCTTGTGGTTTGATTCATTGTATGGGGTTATTCTATTGTATGGGGTTCTCCCATACTTTCTTACAGTGTGATTTAATTTATGGTAGTATTTCACTGAGTGCTGTTCTGCTCTATCAACCTTCCTTCCTCTTAGTTCCTGGCACTTAGATGGATGACATTTCACTAGCAAAATACTTGCCCAGTTTAAAAATGTACAGCACAGTTTGAGGTCCATATGTGCAGATAATGTGTTTAAGCTGATAAATAGCTAACAGATTTGCTTCAAATAAAGATCTGTCTACCAAGAAGGTCCATTTTATTTCAAAATAAATCATCAGATCTGTCTGTTTTATTCAATTACCTGCAGTCCTGTCTTTTGTCAGCCTGCTGCAGAGAAAACTGGGCCATCATGGGTTTCTGCATCTTCTGTATGATTAGAACTTCTCTATACAGCAGAAAAAGAGAGTTTTGGTCTACTTTTGGAGCTGGAGCTGGTTGTAATATGATCACAGCAGCCTATTGGATGGTATTAAGCCCGGCACCCTTTTTGTGTAAAAATATTCACGTCTTTCCTGAAAGCGCTTTTAGTAAAAACAAAACTGCAGTGCAATTGCAGGAGTTAATTAAAATACATTATGCTAAATATGTAAATATGTATGTTTGTGTACACGTGCATATGTGTGAATTTCTACATTGGACTATATGTGATACCTCCACATCTTTATCTGTAGGAATGGCCCTACTTGTAAATTGCTAAATAAAATTCAGGGCAGCTTGTAGCAAGCTTGGAGCTGATCCAAGAAAAAGACACCATTCACACATGCCAGAAAGATTAGGCTGACCATTAATTGGCAGTGGGCTGGGGTGGGCATTATATGTGCTGGCTTTCAGCTCCTTCCTCCAAAAAGGACAACCTATCAACACTTCTCTTTAATCTACAGGTACTCCAAGGTTGCCTCAAATATCAGGAAGTATACTGGGTAATCAATCTGCCTTCTGGGGTCACTTCCTGTCTGTCACCAGCCTTTTTGCAAGGCACTTCATCCACATAAGTGAATTATCAAGGAATAGGGGTATGCGCAAATATTAATAACATTTGAAATTTGTACAAATTTGTTCTAATTCAAATGGAATATTGGCACATTTGAAGCCTGACATTCAAATATGAATCAAATGTTTCTATACATTTGGGCGAGGCTTTGTTACATTCATGAATCTGGGGAGGTGGGAAAGTGGCTGCCCAGTCACATCCGCAATGGATCCAAAGTGGTTTCAAAGTGGATTCGAAGTGGATTGACAGCGGATTTGATGTGTTCAGGGTGGATACATAAGATATTTGTAGGTGGTTCATAGTAGGAATTCGTATTGAATTCAAATCTTACCATATTCGAGGGGATCTATTCAAACAAATATGAATTTTCTTGCATTCAATTTGATATGAATTGAACACACAATTTCATGCACATTCCTATCCAAGAAGTGTGGAGCACCAACTTGGAGCTCGATGCGCATGCCTGTGGCCCTTCTGTCAATTTACTGGGAAGGTGATATTCTGTCCAGCCTTTTTAAGGGGTTCAAGTTTGGATGGAGCCATATAATTGTTGGATCTGCTCATCTGTCTTCCCCATCTGCATTGACTGGGGGTAGCAGCCACATACAGGCAGAAGATTGCCCAAGAAGAGAGTCAATTCAGTGACATCTATTCTATGCTTTATCATTCTAAGGCTTTGGTCCAGGTGGGCAGGAGTTTCATGTGAAAGCATCTCTGATATAGCTTTTTTTATTTAGGAGTGTCTTGCATCAAGTGTACTGACATTTTATCTGGAAGTAGGAGATGCATCTCCTTGGCCCAGCCTTGCGAGGGAATCAGGATTCTGTGTACTGTTGTTAGAACTCACTTTCAGGGACTGTCAGTTGAATTTATATGTGCGTGTTTGCAGAAATGCTTAAATTAATTGATTGATTATGTTAAGCTGCAAAAGGTGGATTATCTATACATATCTATATCATCTATTGGTTCTCTCTCTAGTATACTAGACAGTACATCAACACTTGGTTTTGCAACAGATGAATAAGGTGTTGACACACACATTGTCTAATTATAACAACTGTATCAAATGTAACAGTTACATTTAAATAAGTTATGAGTTATGAGTTACTTGCAAGAGCAAAACGTTGCACAGGCCACTTAAACACCCCATGTACTACAATGACCACTTTTACACCTCTGTGAACTGGACAAGTAAAATGGTTCTATTAACATACTGCTACTGTGATTTCTTCTTCCTGTGCTTCCCACAGAGACAATCCCTGCCTCTTGACCTTGACTGTAGCAGCCTCTACCAGTTCCACAGCTTCCTCTCTTGGCTTCCTAGGGACCTTGCAACACTACAGCCAAATCTGCTAGGAGCATCACTTTTTGAGATATCCACAGTTACATGACTTGTTCAGACTCCCAAAGATATTACACATTGTTTGTCACTGTGCTGGGAAGAAATTGCTAGTGATTTTTGTTTGCTTTTCACACTTATTGCATGATGTTCTTTCTGTTATGGGAAGCATATAAATATCAAAAATGGACATGCTTGAAACTGTAAATAGAGACTGTGTGCGTGGAAAGCTGCTATCTTATAATAATGCATATCTCTGGTTGAGTGTGCTCTCTGAAACTCCTACCTTTTAAATTGTTATATAATCACTGCAGAAACAATTATTTACTGAAGGCAGCAAATGTTATTTTCCTCACTTCCTCCATTTTATCCTAGCATTTCCAGCCCAAGGCCATCTAGACACATGACCAAGTAGGATTTTGACCCAGGCACTTTGAGAGTCCAGTTTAGTGCACTGCTTTAGCAGGATCTGCTGGTTCCTTTTTGCTGCTGTGAATGTGCCATAAGGGAGCTGGGTCTGTATGTACAGTCAGTGTGCAGGGTGGGTGTGGAATCTGCGCGCATGACACACTCATCTTCCCACCAGGGCAGCACAAGCACTTGTACAGCATTTCAGTGGCATAGCAGGATAAAGAGGCTCCAGAACTCTGCTTCCTGCTCTCTGCTTGCAAATGGCCCTACCATTTGAGGGACTTACCTGCCTCCTCAGCATAGAATCATACCATCATAGAGTAGGAAGGGACCTCTAGGGTCATCAAGTCCAACCCCCTGATGCATGTAGGTTTTCCTAAACTATCCCAGACAGAAGTAGTCCAACCTCTGCTTGAAGGCCCCCAGTGAAGGAGAGCTAACCAGCAGCCACATCTAAGTCAAGAAATAGCCTACTGGGACATTTCTGTGTTTGATGCCCCCTGTCCACACTGGGATTGAGGCCAGGGATTCCTAGCTGCAGTCTTGATAACCAGGAGCAATGGTGGAGTGAACCTGGCACCCTGCTTCACTCCATCATTGGAGTGGTGAATGGTGCTACAATTGTGGCACTGTTCTTAAAGCACTGGGAGAGGAGTAGTGCAAACAAGCAGGATTGGGGTAAGATAAAGGCAAATATAATTACAGGACAAAATATTTGGTCAGCAGGAGCTGGGAAAGATGTTTATGGTGTCCTGAGCTGCATTGGAGGTGCGTGACTTCTTCCACCACCCTCACATTTGTTCACTGTAATCTCATCTGCTACATGGCACAGCAGGAGAGAAGCACCTTTTCCTTGACCAGAGTTCCATAGAAGAAAAGAAGGCACTTGTTTACACTGTATTGAGTAGGGCAGCAAAAGTGGAGCCTGACTGCCCCGACCTTTGCCTTCCCCATGCTGCTGAGAGCATGGAAGGGAGGGAGCAACATTTTCCTGCCTGGAGCAGCACATGGGGCATTGCCTGCCTCTCATTCAGCTTTCATCAGATGGGAGAACTTCCTTTGTTGCTGCCCTGGGCAGGATATGTAAGGGAAAGTTAGCAGGGTCTCCGTGCTGACTCTCCTTCATCTGAGCAGTTGTGATTTTTATGTGTGGTTCAGCAGTGGCAGGTCTACAGCTTAGAAGCTCCTCTGCTGTGTCAGATGGAAATAAATGAAAGTAGCAAGCTAGGGTGGCTGGAAAATCCTCCTGCTGCTGAGCATGAAGAAGAACTGAAGGAGCTGGGTAAAGTAGTGGTAATGGCTTACAGTAGGGCCTTATTGGGGATTCACAGTGGACAGGTATGGCAGGACTTCATATGGCCACAATTGGGCTGTAGGGAAGGCACTCCAGCATAGGCACCTGTTCGTTGTTCTGGGGTTATGCATACCAAATAAAGTAAAATAAAATAAGAACGGAGGTATGGCCTTAGTCACCTCACTTAAAGCTAAAAAATGTAGCCACTTGCTTCCAGGCTATTGAATCTGTGGGTCCTTCTGCACTTCCCGTCTTGCCTGGGGGATGAAAATAGTGCATTGCCACTGGCATGCCCTAGCATTCACATTTGCTAATGCTAGTACACACCATCCCTCCCCTCACATGTCTGCAGACCTACCTGAGGTGTGGATGCATGTCCGGGTGCTGCCATCTTTGTCCCAGTGGCTGGTGTGATTACACATGTACCAGCACTGTCACTGGGACAAGAGTGATGCACCACACATGCTTGCACAGCACCTCAGCTGATAAGCCCAGCACCACAGAGATGTGAATTGGCTTCACCGGAGACTGCAAAGCCTGTCGCTGGTGAAGGTAAGTCTGCATGTGGAGTGCAAAATCGTGCTCCACACGTAGTTTGCCTGGAGTACATTCCTGCATGCATGGAGCCATATCCGAGTCAGAAATGCCCCCTTCAAGTGCAGATGCTCCATCTGGAACTGTACTCCGAGGACTGAAGAAGTTGTCATGGGCTATCCCATCTAAATTTTTGGTGATGGCAAGAGCCTTTGAAGCAATCATGTAGGCCATTTTCAGGCATGATCAGTCAGTTTCTTGCCACCCTGCATGGAGACACAGTAGAAAATGGTGCCTCCTCACTCTGAAATGGTGACAAAGAGGATGCCTTTTTTGTGGCTCAGGCCTTTGGCTAAATGTCGGTTATTATTCCCCTACTACAAACACTACTGTTTTATTTGATATTGTTCTCTTTTTAATATGCTGGATTTTAAAGGTTGTTACCTGCCCTGAGACCTTCAGGTATAGGGCAGGATAGAAATATAAATAATAAATTAATAAATTAATTCTAAAGCCAAGTATTTTGTCTAGCAATCCCAGGGCTAATTTTGGTGCTTCCCTCCTTACAGGAAAACTTTGAGATTTGTTAAGAACTGCTACTACTTTCATGGTGCCATTTTAGCTGTATACACAGCATAACTCATGCCTGAGCATGGGAAATGAAGGGAAAGATCTGTTTTTGAAGTGGCATTGTGCCCAGTTTTAAGCGAAGCAATCTTGATCCTATTTCTAATACATAATTTTTTTACAACTGTGCTTCATCTGTTGAATTTAAGATGGTCTCCCCACTCTCCTTACACCTTTTTAAAGTTAATATGGAAATAGTTACTGTACTTTCATTTTTTATGAAAACATTTTGGTGCGCAACAGTTAAATGCCAGAGAAATTTTAGGAGCAGTAGTAATGACATTGCACTAGATGAACTTATGTAGATTATATCATTTGTTGTAAATATATACTGAACTTACAGAATGGCAGCATGCCAGTTCTTAAAATGTAGATTTTTCAAGATATTCTTACTTAAGCTGTAACACATGGGCGTTGTAGGAAGAAAGAAAGAAAGAAAGAAAGAGAAAGAGAAAGAAAGAAAGAAAGAAAGAAAGAAAGAAAGAAAGAAAGCCTTGTACTTAACTTTCTAGCTTATGTAAATATCGGTATTTTGATTTTTGGAGACAACCATATAATATTACTAACTATTCATTAGCTAAACGTTTTTGTGAAAAAATTTGCACAACTGTCTTTTCACACTTAAATTTAGTATCGCAGGAACATATTGGTATGGCCTGCCCCACATCAGCCCATACTGCTGGTTCTAAAGGCTGCATGCCTGTGAAATATCCTGGCCTTCAGAGTTCCCAGGGCGGGGGCCGTTTTGGCATCACCTAGATCCTCCCCAAGTACACTGAAACAGAGGGGTCAGTGTGTGCTTTCTGCAAACTTCCCATTGTTCAGGCCAGAGCTCTAGCCTACAGATTTTTTGAATGGAGCATATTAGCAGGAGGCGGGGTGTCCCTTATTCCACATCATTGTATGCAGGAGAAGCCTCTATACTCTTTCTTAGCTAGAAACAATAAATGTTATTGTGTGGAAAGGGCTCAGGTGTTAGCAAATCATTGTCCTTAGCTTTTGTATCTCAGCCAAATGAAAGTGTAGATGTATATAAAATTTTAAAACAGACTCCAAGGTTGGGGGGGGATGCAGAAATCCAGCAGATACCAAATGTGGTTGTGTTGCAGGATTTAGAAACAAAAGTGATGCAAAAAACCTTCACTATCTACAAATTACATAATTTTGCACTAGATGAGAATTTAATATCAGCAGAATTGTGTCCAGATTCTCAAATATCAGTAGTTCTAATAGATCACCTCAAGGCAGTTTTGGTTTCAATGGAATAATAAAAATAGCACTAAGAATACCAGATGACATGCAAAGCAGTCTTTCTTTAGGTCAGAATTGCAATAATCTCATTATATCAAGCAAGTGCTATGAGAGGTTTCAATGGACTGGCTATAGGAACCGAAGAGAACTCACTGTAAAAGAGTTGACTTTATGATCACTTTTGACGGAACTAATTAGGTATGAGGGATTATAGTGAAGATTAAGTGTAGGAAGAAGAAAAAAAGGGTAAACCCCAGAAGATTTTCTAAAAAAAAAAAATAGATTGTGTCTTTGATTTGCCTTCTGAGAGTAAAGCATATTTGGTATTAATCACATTTTCTTTTTGTGCAGGGAGCGCTGCAAAGCCTGAGCGTGTTATCTGCTCATGGCTCCAGCCAGAGAGTTTGCTTTAGCTTACTTAGAGGGTCCAGTGGACAAATAAGAAATCTGCTTTTCTTCTCTGATGGCTGATTGATCTGGCATGCTCAGATGCCCAAGGGAATGATAAGATCACAGCCTATTGTTTCCAATTCAGTGATTATCGTAGAACAGTGTGCTGTTTTTCAGACGCCAAGTCTCCCCATGGTACAAAATAAGTAGAATGGTTTGGCACTTTCCCTTACCTTGAAATTTCTGTTCTGCAATTGCAGATTAATAAATTGATAAATTAAGTTCAGTAAGCCAAAGGACTCCAGTGTCAGCATAAAAGGAATATTAATTATTTATGTTCTTATTTACCTTATTTATGTTTTTATCTCAACATTTGAGGGCAAATTACATTTCCTGAATGTACACAGTGATGATGCCTATCACTATCGCGCCCCCTCTGAAAGGGTAGTTCGAACCCCAGAAGGGTCGCGACCCACAGGTTTAGAACCGCTGCTGTGGCCCACAGTACCTCCATCTTGTTTGTATTCAGCTTCGTTTTTTTGGTCCTGATCCAGCCTGTTAGTGCCTCCAAGCACTTTGTCAAGCATTTCAACCACCTCTTCTGATCCAGATGGCACAGAGAAAGAGCTTCATATGTCTGGATATTGATTATAAATCCAGATCTCCTGATGACCTTTCTTAGTGGCTTCATATCGATAAAAATGAGTGTTGGGGTTAAGATTGACCCCTAAGAAGCCCCATAGATGAGTTTTCAAGATGTTGAGCAAAAATTTCTCACAAACATTGTCTGACCTTGTCCCTGGAGATAGGACACAGTGCCTCCAATCCCCAGACTCCACAGCCTTTCTAGGAGGCACCAAGAGATTCTGGAGAACCATCAAAATTGCACTCGCCCTGTCTTTCTTCCAGAGAAGGTCATCAGCCAGGGAGACCAAGATCGTTTGTGTGCCATGATGGAGCTTCAATCCAGACTTAATGAAATGGGTCTAGAAGGTTTTCTTTGGAAGACAGTGGCTCAGGGGGGTTACTACCACTGAGTAACCCTGTTTTTTTTTACAGGGACACAGAAGCAAAACAAGAGTCCTTTGGACATGTTGACGTGTTTTGCTGTCTTCTGGGATAAGTCTCTATTATTGCCTTCTTTGGAAGTTTACAAAATATATAAAACTACTGTTTATTTGAGTGAAGTTACTCAGTGTCCAGCTAATTGAGCAAATAAATGAATCAGCTGCATCAAATCTGGAGTTCAGAGTTGTAGTTTAGAAACAAAGAACAGAAGATTGTATAAAAGGAAAGCAGCAAGCATTCAGAAAAACAGGAACAGCAAGAATGAATATTTTTTCAAAAAAAGTCATAGCTGCTGAATGAAAAACATTTTTAAAACATTGGTTCTTTTTCCTTCTAACTGAAAGAGGAATGGCCTGCTACAGAGCAGGAAATTTCATTGTGCAGGGACTGTAATGGAGAGAAATTGCTCCTTCCTTCTCGATTGTAGAATCTAGGCAATGAGAATCTGCTTTGATCATTTTTGACCTCTCTGTGTTTTCATTCAGCAGGGCCATGATGATGGAGAAAATAATGCACAGTATAAGGTTTGCTCTGTGCAGAATGAGTTTTCTTTGCAAGAAGTGCTCTAGCTAGTTGCCTCATTTTTTGTTATGGATTCACAGGGACCCTGAAGTGAATGCATAATGATTTCAAGGATGTTTTGTTTTACCAGTAACCAGTCAGCAGTGATTCTCTGCTCCATCTTTCTTCAGCTTACAATTCCATTGCTGTTTCAAGTGCTACCTGGAATGTGAATTTGTCATTTGGGGCAGGACACAAAGCTCTTCTTCACACCCCCAATTCCCACTTACATTTGACTGTGTTGTATAGGATGGCATTGTTGGAATATACTTAGTTATTGCAAAAACTTGCTTTTACTTTATCATATTCTGGAGGTTATTTCGGCTCTTAAATTTGCAGAGTGCTGCTGACCACATGGAGCTCTTACATATACTTTTTTGATAATGTAAGTGGAAAAGTCTTGCATAATACTGGAAATGTTTGCATGTGAGAGAACAAGTGTGCAACATTTGTAGAACAAAAGGAGAACACTTGAGGTAGTGTAGAAATATCTCCCTGCCAAATGGTAATCTAGAAATCCTTCATTTTTTGCAGTGATTGTTCATTTCTTTTTAAGAAATTGTACTTTCCCTCTCAGAGGTTGTCAGCACAAGAAAATTGCATTGACTTTGTAAATCAATTTCTCGACTAAGTCAGCCAGGAGGATTGCCCCTATTTACAAAGTCACTTTTTATGTTTGAACAAAATTGATACGACTTTCGTAAGTAGACTTCTTATCTTAAACTGTAGCAGACGTTTCTTCTTGCCAAAGGAAACGAAGTGTCTGTTGTATTTCAGTCAGGAGGCTGACAGTTCTTCAAATGTACCAAAGCAGATTAGAGGGGACTTCTCATTTCCTGTGTGCATGAGCCATGTGTGCGCATAAGGGCACACTCCTGTATGCTTATGTCCACACATATACCAATGCATGTGTGATCCCCAGTGGTACATTTGTTGGGATTTTGAATGGAAGAAGAGCTGTTGAAACATGATGACTAAAAGCTGGACGAGGGTGTACCTACAAAGCGTTGACTAATGCGGTACATATGCACAGGTATCTTGCCCTTTCAAGAGTGAAATCTCTGAAACAGAGTAACTCCACAATATTTAATTTACAAAAACAATGGTTTGAAATTCAGCTTACCAGAGAGTGCCTGAATTCTCTCATCACCCTTCACCAAAAAGTGGCTTTGCAGCTGTGCAGACCAAGGCGTAAAAGTAAGCCATATTGTTTTTGGAGTATTTTTGTTTCCATTTTGTAGTTAACATTTTTCAGGCCTTGATTGACACAACCCCTCCCTCCCCAAAAAGAGCTCCTCTGAGGTGGTTTAGAGAAGGCTTTGGGGTGGAGTTACTCACACACTACCTGTCCCTTCCCTTCTCATGAATATTCAAGGCTAAAAAGGGTGGATGAGAAGAAGACGAAAAGTTGGTTTTTCTACCCAGCTTTTCCTCATGCATTTCAGGGGGAGTCAAAGTGGCTGACAAACCATTCTATTTTTTCTCCTCACAACAGAACACCCTGTTGTGGGGCTGTGAAAGCTTAGAACTGTAACTAGCCCAAGGTCATCAATCTGGCTTTTTGGAGGAGGGTTGGAAACAAAGGCCACATACTATTTCACTGAAGTGCTTCTTTTGTTATGTCTGAACACAGGTGATGAAATACGTCAGATTCTGTTAGCCGGTTAAGACCCTCCCCTTCCTAATGCTGTACTTCCAATTTTCAATTTCTTTCCTACGATATATTTATTTCAGTTTTACATGTGGCAATTGCTGCATGCACTATCACTCTAACATGGGGCACAAAAGCAGGCTAAACTTCACTAACTGTCTTAAAGTATGCCCTCTTCCCACATTCTGGAGCGACTGTGGCACCACCTGCACATTTGCCTGCCGAGTTGACTACTAGGAACTTCAGGTAGCATTCAGATACAGGTCTAAGTCAAACCCATTAAAGCATGATTTTCAGGGCCCCTTCTGTTTTGGACCATATTCCAGAAGAAGGCCCTGTCATGCCTTGTCTGCATTGATAAAACTGTAGACATTGACACAGAGGTCTTACAACCAGCCCAAGACCAGTATACCAGACCATGGAGAGATAAGAAGAGCCCTTTTTGATGGTGTTCCAGGAAGTCCCACTGGCAGTGGATCCACTCCCAAATGGCCAGGCCAGAAGCTTTGTTCCTTTGGAGGCTCAGTGCTACCTCAGAGGGCTCTTCAGAGACAAGGCCTTTTTGCATGAGGGATTTTTGAATGCGTCTATGATGCACTGGGACGGAACATTCGCTTCTCGGTGGGGGGAGGGCAGTTGTGTTCCGACCCACCCCAGCTGTCCCAATGTGTTGTAGATGCGTTTGGTTTTCAAGGCACAAAAATATGCTCTGAAACCGTCTACATGCGTTCAACCCATCCCCGGCCGTTGCAAGCTCTCCCTCCATGGCAGCTGGGCCCCTTCCCTGGGTTGCCCCCATTGGCTCCTGTGGAGCCAGGAGTGGGCAGCCCTGGTGCCTCCCTTCTCTGGGGTCCTGCCCACTCCAGGAGCCCAGATCGGCCTCCTGGGGCCGACAGGACTCCCACCCAACCCAACCCAGGGGAGCACATGCGTGCACGTGTCTTACCTGGTGGTTGCCCGGTCACTACTGGCACGATCGGGCTGGCTGTGTTTTGTTCCAGCGCATGGCGCAGTCCCTTCAACTGGCCATCTGTGCAGGCACGGGTGCCTGGCCAATCAGGGACCGTGCCATGTGCAGACGCAGAGCATTCGCACACATGCACCCCCAGGCTGGTTGAGGGGTGTTGGGTGGGGGTCCAGCCACCTGCATGAGCCTGATCTGGGTCAATATAGCTCACTTGACCCCAAGGAAGGCACCGGACAGGCCTCCCTGCCCCTGGCTCCAAGGGAGCCAATGGCGTGAGGCCAGGGGTGGGAATTGTGAATCCCGGGATGGCAGTTTGTCCCGAACGCGTCTAAGACAGTTACCCATCCACACGTAGGCAGGTAAAGGACGTGTTTGCAACATGTCCTTTGCCTGCCAATGCGGATGGAAAACTGTCTTAGATGCATTCGGATCAAAGCGTTCTACAGCATTTTCGCTGCAGTGCGAAGAGGCCTACAGTG
Source organism: Aspidoscelis tigris stejnegeri (assembly GCA_023333525.1). Lineage (NCBI taxonomy): Eukaryota > Metazoa > Chordata > Lepidosauria > Squamata > Teiidae > Aspidoscelis > Aspidoscelis tigris. The sequence continues at coordinate 53,633,139 of JALMGA010000003.1, forward strand.
ATCAGGCACAGAATGAGATGGGCTGTCCCAGCCTGCCTCTTCAGGGATGTGAATAGGGAGATTGGAAATGGCCTATTGTTGCCACAAGATTTCACTTTAAGATCTGAGCTTCCTGCAATGGAAACTGATTTCAATCCACATTAAAAACTCTGTGTTCAGAGTAGGTTAATTGATTTTAGTCTTGTTTACCTTGAAGTAATTCAGAAACTTGTAAATATCCAGCCTTAGATGATTGCAAATATGTAAATGTGTATGTTTGCATTTTAGTGTGGTTAAAGTGAAGCTGTTTGCATCAACAATTCAAGTTTGATGTTTGTTTAGTACTATAACCTTCCTTTAAAAAAAAATGGAGATTTATAAATGTTAGGAATTGGGTTATATTTTGAATGAACTTTTTTTTAAAGAAGCCCCTGAAGTGAAGCAGAAAGCAGGGTGAGTAACTGTAAGTGCTAGGAAGGGATTGCATTTTAATCAATTGCTCAACGCGTTTTGGCAGACACCATGTTAAGAGATCAATGAAGGACTGAGTCTTGCTTCAAGATATGAAATGCATTGAGCAATTGATTAAAATACAAACTCTTCTTGGCACCTGTGGTTACTCACCCTGCTTTCTGCTGCACAGAACATTTAAAATATCTCCCAAAGAAGATGTTACATTTGTAGTCCAAACAAACGTTTTCACATTGGTAGTGATTATGAATGTAACTGCAGAGTGTTTTGCCAGTTAGAGATTATACTTTTGCAGTTCTCTTGCAGGAAGGGAGATGACAGTTTTGAATAGTGGAGTGCCAAACATTTAAGGATCAACTGGCTATCATAGTTTCAAGGATTAAGAGATTTTTCTCAGAATACTAAAGAGATCAAGACTTTTTAAGGCTTCACATTTGCCCAGTCACCATGTGGATAACTTGGAAAATATTGCAGCGCATTGAGTTGAATGAAGTGAGGAAAATAAAGGCTACACTCACATAGTCAGAAAAGTTCTGGAGCTCAGTGCTCAAATGAGACCTCCCTCTACTGGTCTAAAGCCTTCTCTAGATCCAAGGAAGCTGTCCATGGAGTCAGCTAGTGCACGCCTAACCCTCCACACACCTGGACATTCACCTGGGTTTAGATGCATGTCCAGGCACCATCAGCGTGGCTATCTTGAGAATGGATGTTGGCATGACTGCGCATACCCTGGCACCAGGACAACGGCAATGTGTCATGCACATGCAATTGTGTTTCTGGTCACCCGATTCGCTAGTGCCCTTGCGCAGCATGCCAGTTTATCCCTGGCACTGGAAGTTACCCCAGTGTGCACTAGCAGGCCAAATGCAAATTGGCCTCTGGATAAACTACTCTGAAGATGCTTTGTCAGGCAGTTCACCATCACCTCCTTCTCTGCATGGAGTCATGGAGGAGGCAAATTAACATGCCAATTTCCACCTGCACTGCTTTTGCTGCAGACAAAAAATAGCCAGCCTCTGGGGTAATTTCTGGTCTATTGCAGAAATAGCACAGATAGAAATCGTTCTACCTATCCATGTATGTGCCCTATATAGAAATTTTTATTTATTTATTTATTTATTTTATTATTTATATTTTTTTCCTGCCCTATACTAGAAGATTTCAGGGTAGGTAACAACATCTAAAATCCAATACATGAAAACAATCTATATTAAAACAATGGTGTCTGTAAATAACTACTAATGGCTGCAAATGGGAAGGGAAAAGGTGTCTCCATTTAGCCAGAGGCCAGGGCAAAGAGGTGTGTCTTCACTGCCTTCCTAAATGTATACAGTGAAGAAGCCTGACACATCTCAAGGGGGAAATTGTTCTATAACCTGGGAGCCACTATTGAGAAGCCCCTCTCCCAGGTGCCCACAACCTGGTGGTGTGACAACCAGGAGGTCTCTCCCCCCCCCAAGATCTTAAAGCATGGGCAGGTCAATATGGGAGAAGGCGTTCCTTCAGATATTTGGGGGCCAAGTCATTTAGGGCCTTATAAGTCAAAGTTAACACCTTGAATTGGGCTCTGTAGCAAATCGGCAGCCAATGCAATCCTTTCAAGACCAGTGTGAGATGCATCGGGCCAGCCGTCCCAGTGAGCAACCTAGCCTCTGCATTCTTCTGAACCATCTTCAAGGGCAGCCTAATGTAGAGTGCATTACAAGAATCCAATCTGGAGGTTACCAGAGAAGGATAAGTGTGGCCAAGTCATCTCTGTTCAAAAAAGGCTTCAGCTGACCAACTGTAATTGGGAAAAGGCACTCCTGGCCATGGCCTTCACCTGAGCTTCAAGTGTCAACACCAAATTCAAGAGTACCCACAAATTTTGTACCTGTCCCTTCCAGGGCATTACAACCCCATCAAGGACAGGATGCCTCCCAACTACATGCACCCAAGACCCTGGGACACACAGCTCTTTTACTGGTTACCACTTGACTGATGTACTGGTTAGTAGGAAATCAAAGACAGCAAACCAGGGAACACTTTGGGCTATAATTTATTCTAAATTTATAGAGGTTTATACCTGCCACCCACATGAAGAGCTCTAGGTGAAGGGCAAGTTATAAACTATTGTCCAAGGTGCGCTGCTGATACCTGACCAAAAATCGGAAGCAGGGCTTTAAATGCACAGTGTATTTATTGCAGGAATCTTATGGCATCTTTATAGGGTGCATCCCCATGGGCTGCCAATACCTTGTGATGGATTCAGGGCAGCCTTAATGCGAATCGCCATGGTAAAAAACCTGCCCGTCCTCATGAAAACAAAGGGAAATCCCTGCATCAGGATGCCACAGTTTTCTCCATCCCCTCCTCCCTTGCCCGACTGTGTGATCACCTAGATAAGGGTTTGATTTACCCCAAATGAGCGTCTGACAGCTTCCCTGCAGTCCGCTGAGCAGCTGTCAGATGGGTATAGGGGCTGTCAAGCACACGAGCAGAGCTCCAGTAAAATAACTGAAACAGCCACTGGTTCAAATGAGGAGCTTTCTCGCAGCTTGACACTGCCCCTTCATCTCACATTTGGTGTGCAGTGTTCTTCCCCTGACATGTTGCTTCAAGGTCTTCTAAAGTGTTTTCTGTTGCTTCTGCCCTTGCTTTGGCTGGACTGGACTGGATAAGAGCAGCCTGCTCTGATATGATCTAAGGAATTTGTCCCAGAAGTGGATGGATCCATCCCTGGACTGGAACAAAGCCATTCACATTGTTCTGGCCCAGCATCTGCATTCGCCCTGAAGTTTGTGCTTCATAGCCCCTTCTGAAGGCTCAGAGCTCTTGGTGAATGCATTTTGGTGGCACAACTTGTTGCACCACCAAAATAGGTCCCCATGATATACCCATCCATCTGTATGCCACCATAATCTAATTTATTCTCTTTAAAAGGGGTCTACTGGCACATTGGATCGGCTGGCCATCTTGGGCCTCCTTGTCTGGTCTGAGCTGGTTTGGTCTGTGCGCTATTCTGTGCAGATGGAACATACCAGGAGGGGTTGGGGACCCCTTAGACCATACAGGTAGTGTAGAACTGAGGCTCCTAATACACTTGTTGGTCCAGTATACTACAAAGTGCAAAAATACCCCTAAATTGGGATGCCACGAATATTCATAGGCATTTGAAATTTGATCGAATGTGCTGAATTTTGACATTGAAACTTGAATAGAACGTCCTGAAATTTGAATGTAAACATTCAAATCAAATTTCAAATCTATTTGTTTGAATTATTTAGACATTTTTATGTGTATGGATAGGTACATGATGTGCACTTGAAGATCTGCATCTTTCACATTTATACAGATCCGTACAGGATGAAAACGGGATGTATACGGGATAACTACAGGATGCATACGGATGTGTACAGATGTTGGGAAGATGTGTACGGGCACATATGAATGTTGTTGACGTTCGTATGTGCAGATTTGAATAAAAAATTTAAACGAAGGGATTTGAATTTGGTAAAAACGAATCAAATCTTGTTAAATTCGAATTTAACAGATTTGAATCGAATTGGATTTTGGGGTATTCGGTTCAATTTGAATAGAATGTCAAAAAATATTTGTGCACATCCCTACCCCTAAATGCAGGGTTGTTTGATAAATTCTCAGTGTTTCAAGCAGCCCCGGTCCACTGCTCTTTGAGTGGACTTCCTGTTCCCCTCAGTGTGGTTGGTTTTGAATCCAGTGGAGCCATGCCTTGTACGCAAAATCCTTCTGCCATCAGAACTGAAGATGCTTTGATTCTGACAATAGGTGGAGAGCTTCTACCACCGCCACCTATCCTGATCAAAGCCAGGAATACCGTGGCTGTGATAAGAACATAAGAGAGGCCCTGCTGGATCAGGCCACAGCCCATCTAGTCCAGCATCCTGTTTCACACAGCATCCTGTTTCACACAGCATCCTGTTTCATGGGCATCTCAAACAGACAAGAACAAACCTTTTCCTGCTCTTGAATCCCAGCAAATGACATTAGAAGTGTCCTGCTTCCGCCCCCCCCCAGCCTGAAAGATATACCCAGACATTCATTCTAGTATCTATTGATACATCTGTCATCCATAAATTTGTCTAACCCCTCCTTAAAGCCGTCTAGACTGGTAGCTGTCACGACCTCTTCCAGCAGCACATTCCATAAACCGATGACCCTTGGGGTAAAGAAATACTTCCCCTTGTCGGATCCGACTCTCCTACCCATCAGCTTCATAGAGTGCCCCCTGATTGTGTGGTTGTTTGTTTGGACAGCCCCTCCCATTATGATCAAAATTGCAGTATCCACAGCTTTGATCTTGACAGGCTGAGCAGTGATGGCATTCTAATACCGTACCGTACCATACCATACCATACCTGGTATTCTTCATGTGGAAGGAGGAAGCCAAACATTTAAGGTGCTCCACCTCATCCCTATTCAGACCCGACCCCCCCCCCCCCCGTGCCTTTGCATAGTAGCAGAATGCCTAAAGGTAAATAGCTCTTGCGCTGTGTACCTACACAATGACTGCAGTCTTACTTCTTATCCGCTACTGTGCAGAATTATCAAGAGCCAGCAAGAGTTCCTTCATAAGTCTACTTCCTGTTTGTATGCAGCCATCACCCATATATCTTAACAATATTCCTGTTGCCCAAATATTGTTCAGAATCCACACTGCTGGGTGGTGGTGGCTTTGAATGTGTCTCTGTGCTCATCCATTCCCCGTCTTCTGGAAAACAATTGTTTCTGTTGAGGGCAGGAAGAGAGGGAGAAAGTGTCCTTTCAGAACCTAATGGGTTGGCTGGGACAGGAATTTCTGTGTTGTGATGCTTCTGCTTGAGGATGAATCCTATGTGGATTCCAATGGCAGGTAAGCAAATTGTGTTTTTTTTCCTTGTTTGCTTTTAGGGCTGCTACTTAGAAGAATAGCTTCTAAATAGCCCAGGAAAATTAATCTGACAACTGATGATGGCTGTGTCTAGACCACAGAAGTAGACCAGGGAGGGATCTGTGAAATGGGGGAAGTGAGAAACCAGCTTCCTGGAATTGAACAAGTCAGCCATTTGTGATGTGCTTTAATTCTAGGACATTAGAAGTGGTTTGGGAATATTGTGCATTTTTGTTGCTGTTTTGGAGCTTAATTTTTATGCTCTAACGTTGTGCTACAGAAGAATAAAAATGGGGTGGGCTTGAATGATTAGATTAAATTAAACTGTATAGTGTCTTTCCACTGCTTTCGCATCCATTTTTGGAAGGATGTAGGAAAGATTTAACTTTTCCATTGTTTTTCTAGAGCTAAAAAAAAAGAAAAAGAAAAAGAAAAAAAGCAGTTTTTCATACAGTAAAGTCCTTATGCCTCTGTTTTACATAGAGTTTGCCAACCTAACAGTCATGGAATTATTTAAATCATTACTCTTTCTGTGTGCGTTGTATGTGTGTGTCATCGGATCCTGATTAACTTTGATTTAAATGATAGCCATTGCTGTGGCTAACATGAAATATTTTTGTTGGCTCAGGTAGGTTCTTTCACATCTAGTTTGTAATAAGCCTAAAGCTTTAGCTATGCATGCTGGGACCTCACTTGAGCTCAGGGTGGATCAAAATTCCACACACCCCTTTTTAAAACGATGAACAAAAATATGCCCAGTGGTTTTAAATTGCAGATTTTATGGGCTAAAACAAAACAGCCCTTTTAAAGACAAAGTACTTCAAGCTGTTGCTATGTAATTGAGTTAAGTAATAGCAATTCTTCTTTCTCCGTAGCCAAGTATGCTTAAACCGCAGATAGCTTGTTTTTGTTTTTTGAACCTCTTTTCTGTTTTTCTTTTCTTCAGCCGATACTTCATATACTTATTTTTGTAAATAATAACAATACAAATAATAACAATATCTGCTTTGCTTACCACACCCCAAAGCATGTATGGAGTAAATTGTTCTTAGGCATTGGTAGCCATTGGGATTCACAAGAAACTGATAATAAGATGAAATGAGGTGCAGTCCTCATGCAATGAGACAGGTTGAATGAATTGTTCCTCACTCATCTCTCCCAGTTTCTCGCACAAGAGGATTGCTTACCACTGCTGCATTTCCCACCACAGTTGCATTCTTGGCCATTGCTGCATTTTTTGCCACTGTTGTATTCCCTGCCATTCCTGCATTGCCTGCCACTATGGTATTACCTGCCATTGTCTAATGCAGTGATGGCAAACCTTTTGAGCTCGGTGTGTCAAAATTCGCAAGAAAACCTAGCTTAACTCAGGTGCTGTGTCACTTCTAGAAATATCCATAATTTTGTGAATTTTGTAGCTCTAGTAATATTTTATTAAAAGCAAAAACAAATAATTCTTTACATTAGTGACTTTTGTTGCTGAATTTCATTTGCTAATATTCAGTTGAAAGTTGATATTTCGTACACTTCAAGAACAAGCAAGCGCTACACGCCCAGGTGCCAGGGTGACCATGTGTGTCAACCAAAAGGGCTTGGTGTGTCACCTGTGACACGCGTGTCATAGGTTGGCCATCACCGGTCTAATGCAATGGCTTATGTTGCTTGCTCGTGCCTATCATTTTGCCCATCAGCTAGCAGGCAGATAGAACACTACATTTTAAAAACTCTTATGCTGACAATGATAAATCATGTTCAGAGTTGTGGAGTCAACTATGGAGTGAAGCTTGCAACTACTATAGCAAAGCAATGATGGCAGAGACACTGTGTGTAGTCATCTCTCCCAGTATGGCTCACTTTAAGGAAGGATCCTCTTTCTCTAGGGATGAGAAGAATCAAAGGAGAGTGAATGAGACAAGAGGGAAATGACTGGCTTAAGGACGTGGTTACAGTGATGATGGATTTGCTAACAAAGATGATGGCATGAGGAAATCTAGTCCATGCTGCAAATCTGGCAGACAGGATGGCAATTCCTGTTCATAGTGAATGAAATATCTATTTGGTTAAGGAGTGAAAGCTATGGAGAATCTGGTATTATAAAATAAATCATGAGAATTTAATTGGGATCATACTCTGAGACTCAGAAGGTTTGGTGCCAAAACTAGAAGGCATCTAAGGGCACCTCTAGGCAGCACGGGGAGATACCATCTCTTAAAGAATCCTGGCATTTTCACACAAAGTGGGCTATCAGACTAACGTGAGCTTCTTTGACACAGAATTGAACTTCTAGGAGTTTGTTTCACCTATGTCTTTTCTTTTGTAATTTCTGCACATGTAGCAAACTCCTGGAAGTGCTGTGTTGAAGAAGCCCATGCCACACTCCTGATTCACCAGCAATATGCCAGTATTGTAATTCAAAGTTATGGGGCAAAACATGAGTAGTGCCCCAGCTTGGTGTTGGGGATGCCTGCAGCTCTTATAATGATGGCCACTGTCTTGTCCTGCAATGTCCTCCAGCATTTTCATGGGTGGAGGTGGGACAAGAATGTTGATGACAAGTATGTCTAAACGATGTTTCCAAGGACATGTAAATGGTAGAGAATCACGGGCATCCATGAATGTTCTTAAGTGTCGTGTCTCAGGAGGGCGAGGGCAGCATGGCAAACATATGTGCATGCTTACAGCAGTCCATTGGGGGCTCAAGATTAGTCAGCGTCAGGTCAGTCCAAAGTCAGGGTTCCAGAAGTTTGGCAAAAGTCACAGCGAGAGTCAGGTCAGTCCAAGTCAGGGTTCCAGAAGTACAGCAGAGTCACAGCAGGGTCCAAGAGTCAGGATTACGGGTGAAGGCATAGACGAGAGTTACAGGGGGTTTTGTCTGCAATGCCGGCCCAGCGTGTGCTGCTCAGTTAAGTAGGGGAGGCAGCACCACACCCTTGCCGGCGCAGCTGCACCAGACGCTGCTATCTGCATCTCACCTGTTTCTGCTGTTGAAGCAGCAGAGGGGAGAGGCGCTCTTGGGGCTGACTGTCTGAGCTCTCGTCCCTAGAATTGTCTATGTGCTCCCCCAAAACTGGCACCTGACCCTCAACTTCCGTGCTGCTGTGCCCTGGATGCTGTCCAGACCATTGTGCCCTTGAAACCACACTCTCCTCCCCCGAGGAGACTGGACTGGCAGGATGGGGCATGACATTAGGAGATGTTAGGTTTGGGTACCAAGATACTGGTTGGAAGGGGTTGCTTGGAGGTTATAAAAATTGCCTTTGTTTTATGTGGTTTCTTATTAGCTATCCAATATGTTTGTTTTTCAGTAGTAGTTCAGGGCCTTACTGCTGGTTGTCTTATAGTCTTGTTGCAACACTGGCAGGTTGCTGGCATTTTTCATTTCTAGGATGGAGCTTGCTTATAATGATACTTGCAGTGTGTTTATGTAGGGTTACCATAGGGAAAAGAGGACAAGAGTCCTGCTCTTTTAACAACTGTTGTATATAGAAGAGGGAATTTCAGCAAGTGTATCTTGTAATGCAGGCAGCATCATACTTTTCTTCTAAGAGCTAGAATTGCTGATGCTGAGCTTAGACGATGCAAGGGGAAGAGGCTGTCTGGCACTTCCAGCACATGCACCATAACTTTTCAAAAGAATAATTGGGTGCAAATACAATGCGTAAATAAATTTAAGTACAACCTGTCTTTTTGGAAGGAACTGTTCATTTGCTGTTCTTATCAGACTTTCTGGCACTGAGCCTTTCTGTTTTTCTGCAGATCAGAATTATGAGTTATAGTAAAAGTAGAATCTGTCTAGACCCTGCATTGCTTAGTAAGGAGGAGGTGAAACAGATGAATCATTTGTAAGCTGATGATACAGTAATTTTCTGGCTCTTCCAATAACTCTCCAAATGCATTTCAAAGAGGATTCATTTTATTAGCAGCCTTTGTGCTAGGTATAGGTTCCTAGGTATAAATCAAAGCATGGTTGTTAGTAATGAAATGGCACAGTACAGCTAGGCAAACATTATAGGTAGGGATTGAAAGCAATACCATATTCCTTGAAGAGAACTCAAATTGTCACAGTTGATGTTTTGTCTTTATTTATTTGGACTACTTATATACCACCCTACACAGTAGTCCCAGAGTGATTAACAAAATGACTAAAATAATTTGTATTAGGGTGGGGAACATTAAAAATGCTCTATCATATAAAAACAGCATCATTCCTCTAAAGCTCAAATATACAGATGAATTTTCACTGGAATCAGCTCAGCCTGCCATATTTCCTAAGCGATCTTGTTTGAAAAGTATACAATTATACTCGGACCCTTGCTTCTGCCCCATGATGTATCTTTTGAGAAAAGTAGATCACCTGTGATGTTTGTGATCTTTCCCCTTCTTGATAGAAAGTTGCAGTTCAAAAGGAGTCATCTAAATGATCCTTTCTATTCTTCAGTGTTTGCTGGACTGCCCTGTCTGCATGCTGGAGTGGCTAAGCAGAGGCCCCATCACCTGCTAGTAGGCTTCATCAGCACAAAAGCCCTGGTCATACAAGTAGTTTAGGTCACCCTCAGGTCACCCTCAGGTTGGGATACCCACATTATCTTTAATTAAGTCATATTCCAAGCCAGCCTACCCCTGTTAGATCATTTTAACTGTAGTTCTCATTTTTACAGGACTGACAAGGACTCAGTCTGTCCTGGCATTCCAGGCCATCCTCGCTTCCTCAAAGTGTGAGCAGGAGGACAGGCTAAAGAGGCTGAACCGTGCTGTGGTAGGTGGGGTCCAGTCTTTCCTTCAGCCAATTGGCACATGTGGAGTTTGTGAGGCACCTCCCCTTCTCTCTCAGTTTATGTGTATGATCCCTCTATTTAGTATGATTCCTCTATCAGGGCCATGATAGAGTGGTCTACGAAGTGCCAGTAGATCTTTCCAAAGTAGTCCACAAACAGACTACTTCAGTCCATGGACAGTGTGCAGATAGCATGCTGCAGTGGGCTAGTGTAGCAAGCCTGCCCCCCTTTCAGTTGGCACCCACAAGTGGCACCAGAAGTATGCAGCTCCTGGATACCTTTCTGAAATGCCCTAGCCAGCAACTTTGAAGCCCTTGGAGCAGGCGGCTTAGTTTAGGGCAGCACAGTCAGATCCTGTGCTGAAGGTGCTTCCAGAGGTGTTTGCAGTGATGTGGGCAGATGGATCAGTGATAGAGTTCCCCAATGACTACATCAAACTGTGCCAGCGAAAAAAAGTCCATTCTTTGTACTCCACAATGGACAAAGATATTTCTTAAGCAAAGCTTTCTTAGATGCTAGCTGCACATATGGCTTACCTTGTGCATTAGAATCACTTTGAAGGCAGTCCGAACACAGCCCATCTAGTCCAGCATCCTGTCCCACACAGTGGCCCACCAATTGCTTATGGGCGTCTCAAGCAGAAGAACTGTAATACATGTTTAAGGAGATCACACTGAAAATAGTAATAGCGCATCATCCCTGTATGGGACAACGTCAGGCTTCAAGCTGAATGTAAGGAGAGTAATCTGCCAGGTTTCTCAGTAACTTATTTAGGACAGCTTTGTAAGGACGACAGAGTTAATCATGAATAATCAACTGGATTTGAGTGTAAAGCCTATAATTAAAGCTCAAATAGGTGATGACATCAGGAGAATTCCCATACATGGGGAGGACATCACCTATGATGAATTTGTGTTAATGATGCAGAGAGTTTTCAGGGGAAGACTTCTGAGCAAGGATGAAGTCAGAATAAAATACAGAAAGAAGATGGTGATCTTGTAACCATCTTTGATAATTCATATTTTTCATTTGCAGATCGGTGTAGAAGAATATTGAAATTTGCACTATTTGTCAAAAAGCTGCCAAGGCCCTTAGAATGTAATCAAGTAGAAATATCTCACCCCGAGAACTGATTGGGCTTCACAGGAACGTGAATTGTTTGCTGGATTGCTTAGAGCCACCTGCTGAGCCAGTCTCACTGAAAATGGTGTTGGAGAAAGTTGGGACGAAAGCCTGCTACTACTGATTTAACCATCACAACTTCTACTCAGGTTTTATAGCAAGACCTTCCACTGCCATTGTAGAGGAATACTCAAGGACACCTGATGGTACTGCTTCATTTTGTCATCTGCAGCTCATCCTCACAGAGTTCACTCATAGCAGCATCCATATGGTGGTCAGATTTCTTGTATCATGCTTACCTCCAGTATGATCCCACGGCTGATCTCTGAACCACTCTTTTCAGTCATCTTGTTTCAGTCACCACTATATACCCAAATTATTTCCCTGAACCTGGGAGCAGCTAGTGAGCCCCTGGTCAGTAGCATCCATATTCTTTCCCAGATGCAATGCTGCAAGTGAGTGTATCTGTGTAACTAAGGCTTCAGAATAGTACATTGCATCCCAATCACCATGGTAACATCTGGTCATGTGCTGGATGTTGCCAGGGTAACCCAGCTGGCCAAGACCTGGCCATCCACACTTCATGCTGGTGGTCTGGTTTGGGAATGCACTAGCATTTGAAGTATAGAAGGCTCCATCCTTGGTCTTCATGTCCTTGGGACTGCATTATTATTCGTTTCCAGTGAGTGAAGTGTAAAGAGGCCCTGTCTCAGATGCACAATCTTTTGTTGAGCTTAATTCTAATTCCTAACTTTAATAAAACCTGCATTGATGTTTTTATTGTGTTCATTTTACATTTTATTTTTTATTGCTGTAACCCGTTTCCCAGACCTTCAAGTGTAGGGTGGGATAAAAATAAAATATTGTGCTAAATGACACCTGATCTGATTGGTTGACACTGTTTGTAATGCCATACCCGCTCACCCTCTCTTACAAGCCCTTGTATCAGCTTGGCCTTACAAACAGTGTCAACCAAGTGAACAAGAAAGTTTATGTACCAATCACCAGATGACCACATGGGTGGTAAAGTGCTTAGGGATATACATGCTTGCTGGTGCTCATTTCTCTATTTTTTTTATCAAGAAACACTGACATGCTGCTAGAAAAACAACTATTTATGCTCAAACATGTTTACATACTGTATATGGTGGTCCTGACACTTTATTCCACCTTTGATATAGCAGAAGTTGACCACACTAGAGAAGGAAATGCATTTTAAAACTGGCGACACACATTTCAGCCACAAAGCATGTACTCTGTAGGTACCACAGATGAACAGGTACCTGATACACATCATGTGCACATTCCCATATCTAAGTGTGATTACTACTCTGTGGTAACTGTTTAAATGTGCATTTAAACTCAGAGGAACTGTTAACTGATTTGCTTAATTTTGAGTATCAGGAAATAGAGATGTTGTACCAAAGTAGCAATATAAGCATCTCTTTCCATAGGCACTTCAGTTTCTTATAAAAGCATTATAATATTCTTGGCAATATAACAGACTAGCCTTGGGCAGGCTTCCATACCTTTCTGTCTCTGTTATGGTACAGCTTTTTGTATCCTATGCTAGTTGTTAAAAGAGCTCAATTCTTCTGCTGTATTCTGTAAAACCTGGGACATTTTTGCAGTTCCCTTCACGTCCTGTGTATGGGAAAGGAAAGCGTCCTGGTACCTCAGAAGACCCCTGATGTGACTGCACATGCGCAGAGCATCATCGTCATCGTAGCAATGGTGACGGTGCATGTGCTGTCGCATAGGGCACCACAATAAATATGGCAGTGCCCTGTGGAGGATTGGATGCGCAACCAGATGAAGGTAGGCATCTGAGTGCATCATGGGTAGGTTATCATGTACTTGGGTTCCCTAGTGTGAACCCTAGTACATGTTACTTTGTTCTGCACCTTTCCCTTTCAGCGGATGCAGAAACGCCTCGGTCTTCTCACTGGAATGTGATATTTGTCAACAGTATTTAGTTTTGGGCACAGTCTGAAAGAAATAATTGGCTCAACATTATTAGCTTTTTTTTAAAAAAAAAAGGCAATGATTTTATTTTTATTTAATTTTTGAACTCTTTGTGAGGCATCCTGGGTTTGTTTTTAAGAATCTAAGGTTTAAGACTTGTTTCCGCCTCAGAAATGTATGCAATTGCAGTATACAGCAATTGTTGCTAGGAGAGTGATTCCAAGCTTGGAGAGGAATGAGTGAGAACAGCCATGAGCAATCATTTGGTACAAACTTTGCCAGGGAGTTTCTGCCATGATCTCCTGATAAATATAGAAGGCTTCGGTGTGGGAAAATAAGCAACGGCCACGGCTGAATTTATGTCCATCTGCATGGAAGACACCTTTATTGTGCACCTGATGATGGGAAATTTTTACCTAAAGGAATGACTTGGGGGAAAAAAAAATCTTTACTTTCAGCTAACTTTGTCTACCTCCAGACAGCAAGATCTAAAAAGTATCCAGTAATTGCCTCTTGCTGCCCCTCACCAGCTGTGTGGAGCAGTCTTGGCCTGGCCTTGGTGTCCACCTGCCTGGAGCTACCTGGAAGCCAGCTACTTGGCCACGTTCCTTTCTTGCTTTCATGTGCTCAGCTGGCTTCCAGGTATCCGGAAGTGCAATAAGACACAAAATAACCATAGCTGTCATGAGGAACTGGCTATGATTGTTGGATTTACTCTACTAGCCATATTATGAGTTATTGCCTCACTAACCCAAGACTGTAGGTTGAGAAAATCACAGTTTTAGCCCACATCTGGAGGTACCCCAATTGGTGTCATCTGCATATCTCATATTGCTAATGTTTACATTACAACTGCAGTCTCTTCTAGTCCCACCATTCTTATGATGCATTTGCTTTATTGGGTAAGGATCAAGTATTTTAAATAACCCTATGCGTGTATATTTACTGTTGGAAGTACATTTATTTGAGCTGAACTCAAAGAGTGCAGCTGAAATTACTCAAGAGCAACCACAAGTATGCTTTCTAATTGTTATCTGCTGTATTTTTCACCGTCTGGCTTCTGGAGTCTGCTGTTTTCCCCAACTAATGTGGGGCCACCACTGTTATAGTGCAAGTTCGCTTTCAAAGAAGTAATAATTCTAAGGATTTCTAAGTGTATAAATAGGAAACAGATTCAGGAATTTTTCAGTGTCTGCTGTGGCTCAACTTGTTGCTTATTTTTAGGCTCTTACTTGTTGCTAATGAGCCTTCTCTCTTAGAAATGGTCTTTCCTGCCCCAAACTGTGGAGCTGTATTTGAGTGACTCGAGACATTTAGCCTCTGCAGCCTCTTGACTGCATTTGGAAAAACGAAGAAGTATTAAGAACAGAAAGCTTGATAGCTGCCTCAAGCAGAGAAGGAAATGCTGTAAGAGGAGGATTAATCTTAGGGCAATGAATTTTAAAGACTTATTCCTTTTATGTGCTGTGGAAAGCTATCAAAATGCTAATGGATCTGCTGCCTTCACCTTCAACAGATACTCTTATTTCTTAATATGTTAAGTGTTTTGTAAACATTTAATTTAATAGCAAAGTGTTGGGAGAATGTTGGTGGACTTGAAACGGGAAACATTTGGGGTACTTCAGTTGCTCTTGCACTTTGTAAAAACATGGGCACACTGATATGGTTGATGATTCTTGAGCTGTATCTACATTAAAAACTCGTGGGTCAATCATCATTTTTGGCATTTAGGGAATGAGATAACTACCCTTGGAACTATGACTTGTGCCCCACCCCAGCAAGCATGGTTACCCAGAATTATTGCACAGAAAAAAATGCTATTTTTGTCAAATTAAAGCTACCTTGCATCTTCATTTGAGATAACATTGTCCTGGTTATAGGAGGTTCCATGGTACTACCTTAACACCTAGGTTGCATCTAGAGACAATGGTTATTTATTCTGCTTTGTTTAGATATTCCATAATAAAGCATGAATATTGCAGAATATCTATGCTTTCTTCTGGAATACCCAAATATAGCAGAATAAATAGCCTACATCGGGATGGAGCCCTAGGTTATGAATCAAGCTCTTCTCATAAGATGCATTAAGCATTATCCCTGCACGTGTTTCAACAGATCACGAACTGGCTGAAGGGGGTGTTAAATGTTTTTTTTTTCTTTCCCCTGGGAATCATTTTTAAGTTTTTTTTCTGGTATTTTAAATTGACTATTATTTTGATTTTTGAGTATGTATGTGATCAACTTCTTACTATCAGTTCTGAGACATTATGGTATAGGGTGGGATAAATATATTCATGAATGAACGAATAAATAAATGGGTGTTTCCTTAATGTACAGCCTTATACCTACATACATTCATAACCGAATTTCCCACAGTTTTCAGAAGTAAATGCCAGTGTGTTAATTTAGTCATTTCCACCCCTATTAGCTATGTGGCTTTTCTGGAAAACATCGCTGAAAATTTTCCAGTGCTTAGGTTAATTTTTGTAAGAAAAATTAATGGGCATCAGATACTTTTGAGTAAAAATTTACTGGTGCTCTAGGGAATGATGAAGTTTAGTGTGGTCATCAGCATCCATAAAAACGTTACGACATAATGTGCTATGGTGATATGAGTAACTGCTATCAGCAATTAACCCACCACAATCCATAAATGGTGTCAATTTCTGTAACTGTATGTAGATCTCTGCTGAGAATGTGCTCAGGCTGTTCCATTACTCTTCCCTTTAGATTTTGATTGTGTTCCATGGATTCAAGGACAGCACAGTCTTCAAGATACCGCCATACACACTCATTTCTTTCTCAACCTTTATTTTCCTACACCATTACAAGAAAGGATACCAGGAAGAAAACAAGGAGACTCTGATAACACAACCTTAGAATGGATTAACCAACGCCTTCTAGGGGCACAGTGGTTAAGAACACTAGGGTAGAACCCAAGAGTCTCTTGGTTCAAATCTTTGCTCTGCCATGGAAACTTGATGGGACTTTCCAGTTATGGGTAAAATAAGCTCACTGCTTTACATATGCCATGGTAGTTGCAAAGGCTAAGGGATTTAACCTTGCTAGAAAATCTGGAGTAGAGTCCCTAAGACAGTTGGATTGACCAAAATGATTTTTTTTGGCAGTCACTGAAGGTCATTTTTACATGCTTTTGGATCATACTGATGAGGCCAGCTGGGAAACAGTGATGGCTAACCAAGGCCGAATTGGTATGGTTAGTTACTTGTTTGTCTGGCTTTCTGGCCTTGCCATTTGCAAGAGAAGTTCATGGTGCAAAGCCTTCTACTATAACTGCTTCTGTCTCCATCACCTCTGTGGCCAGTGCCATTCTCCACTTCACAATGTCACATCCCCATCTTCTCTGTGACTGTGGCAATCTGTTCTGTAAACAAGGTTAGCAACTTGAAGCTCTGAGCAGGAATTCCTCCTTCTAAAAGAAGCCTGGATGGGAACCTAGAGTACCCACGAATGATCCATTAGATGTCTCCTCCCGTAGTCTGACAGCTGACTCCTGAATACTGCCCTCCCAGCATTCAACTACTCTCTCCCTCCAACCCTAGCCATCAAAGCAGGGTAAGCAGAGTTGAGAGGACAACATCACCTCTAAGCAGTCACTGGCTGAGAACCAGTGCTTATCACTGACTGCTTTTGGCCCTGCAAGATTTGAGTGCTGCCTCTTCAGTGGGTACCAGACTGAGCAGGACATGCCATTTACCTAAGGGGTCCAACCACAGGAGGCCTTTGTCCAGCAAGTGAGGTCATCTCCCCATGCTGATTTTTCCCATGCAGTGAGGTAAAGTGATCTCTTCAGGTCAACAAGGAGCAACACTGCCCTGCCTCTCAGCCAGACTGATTTGACAGCTGAGCTTAGTGGCTACCTTTATTTACTTTACTAGTTTAAACTTTGAACTTTACTGGTTTAATACTTGGCAATTTTTGGATTTGATTTTTAGTTTTGCATCTCTAAATATGTCGAGCCAGGTATGGCTATTTTAAATAACCATATGTATCAAAAACTACAAAGAACAATTCATAGTAATTTCCTACAAATTGTTCAAAATAGTTATTCTTCATATTCTTCTTTGTTGTAGTATTTATCGTATGGAATGCTTTCCCTTCTGCTGTTCGTGAGATACTCACTCTTACCACTTTTAGGTGTCCTCTCTTTTTACTCAGCCATTCTGGGTGTCAGTGATTGCTTTTTAAATTCTGATTCAGTCTGATTTTGTGTGGGCATGTGTGGTTTTAACGTTGTCTTTATTCATTGCAGTAAACAGCTTTAAGATTTTTTAAATGATAAGTGGTATAAAAATCCTTTAAATAAATAAAAATTGCTTTTCTGCATACAATAATAATAAACATCTGGCAAATCTTAATTCAGCTTTAAAAGTCCCATGTGAGTCTAATATTGTACGTACATTTGGTCTCCCTTTATAGTTACTAATTAAATCTATTAAATGGGAATATTTCCATAGAAAAATAGAGCACTGGAATATTCTCCATTTTAGAATATCTTTAATGGAAACTTTCCCACCATATATTACTATGAAGAACCAAACTAGGATTAAGGAGGGAAGTTCCGATGATAGGGTTATCATAAGGATTCAGTGTCAGACCTTCTGCATTTTTTAAAACTAAGGAGAAAATGAAATTTTAGCTGATGTGGCTCACAGCACCTCTGAAATTCTCTCCCCTACACTGCCGTTAAAAGAATGTAGAACCCATAATACTGAGTAGTTATTTTAGTGACATGTAAACACTATTCCAAGACACTGTGTTTTGAGCATTTTCCAATTTCTGAACTAGAACTCATCTGAAGCTGTTATTAGCAGTATAGAGGCTGGGTACATGACTGCAAAGAACTAAGAAGTTCAAAAGGCCTCTTTGCCCTGGCCATTGGTTAAATGGGGATACACTTTCCCTTCCCACTTGCAGATGCTATTGTTATAATACATACTGTTATTGTTTTAATACTGTTTGGTTTTAAGTGTTGTTTCCCACCCAGAGACCTCCGGGTGTAGGGCAGGATAAAAAATGTAAGTAAGTAAAGTAAAGTAAGTAAAAGAGGAGACATATGCTAAGGAGATAAAAGTGTTGTTTTCTTAGGTTTGAAGACAAGGGTCTTAAAAAGTTAGAAGCAATGCAACTCTGGCTCTGTGGGTTTTTTTAAAATAGAACTTTTATTTGTATTATCCCTAATCACTTTACATATGAAAACATCTAGACTTTTGTGTTAATTGCAGCAAAACTGATATCTACTGAAGTATGTTTAATTTCTGTTCATGATGGGTGTACCCCCTGGAAGTTGTGGACGCAGAAGGCAGCTAAAGGAGTCAGAATGGATAGAACTACAGTTTGGAATAAAGCCACATAAAAAGTGACCTCTTTGGACATAATGGACTATATACTTATTAGGCATTTCTGAACCTAAAAAAAAAATGGCTGGATTGCATGGAAGTTGCCATGAGATTGTGGTGTCTGTGTGACACTGTGGGTGTTTCTGCACTGCCCTCCAACATCCGGGGTCTTCTCAGAGATCCCTCTGCTGTGTGGGAGCACAACATACCTTCTGCAGCCTGGATCGGGCCACAGGAGGACATGCTGCTGCTGCATCCACCCCTCAGGTGCGTGGTGATGGCGGCGCAGCCACTTCCACCACGCCTCTGAGGTGATGCTTGCTACGTCATCACCCAGAGCAGTAGAGGCAGGGGGGAGATGGTGATCTGCATCGCCATCTCCCCCCCCCCCCAGCCCTAATGGCACAGCAAAGCAGCTGTCATCAGGGGAGGGGGCATGGCACTGTGGCTGCGGTTGCCACCTTCACCACGCCCACTGTCCTGATGATGGCTGTGGTCCATCAGGGCGGGGAGGGCATGCGGATGGCAGCTACCTCCTTCCTCTGCCTCCTCCTCCTTCTCCTCCCCAGCGGCAAAGCAGTCTCTAGGGGCAGGGGGAATCTAGCGGCATCGGAGGTGACTCTGCCTCCACCAGATCCCCTCCCCCAGAAGGCTGGACATGAGAGGCGGTGGGGGCAGAGCTTGTACCACCTGCATGCGCAGCTCTGCTCCTACCAGGCCCATCCAGAAGATCCCATCTGCATGGTAAGTGTGCAGATGCATGGGTCTATAATCTGGTTTCAAGACCCAATTTTTTAGGTCTTCTGGAAATCTGGATTTAGGGCCCTGAAGAACCCATTAGAGCTGGAATTGGGAGGCTGTTGTGTGGAAGACGTGTCCCTCTTCCTGTTCTAATGGGGTCTCCTGTGCGAAAGGATCTTTTAGGATCCATCGTGCATGAGTCCTTAATGGGTCCCTAATGGGGTTTTATGGGCCAGTGTGGAAACACCCTGTTACTTCTTAGCACATTCAATTCTAAGGAAGAGCATGGTGTCTGCGTGGATGTTGTGCTCTTTCCCTAAGATGCCAACACAAGTGCTATGATAGCACTTGAAGTGAGGAACAGTTTGAAGAGCTCTCAGGACTCTTCAAACGTCTCTCCTTTCCGGTGGTGGCAGCCCTGCTGCTCCTGCTGTTGAAAAAGATTTACTGATCCTCTTGGCAACTTTCCTTGTATTCAAAATGGCCCAAGGGACCATTTTCTGTATTCAAAGATGACCCTGTAGAGACGAAAGACTGATCTTCAATCTTGACAGTGAATGGTGAAGGGATTGTGCAGACAGAGCACCTCCAGATTAGGACTAATGGGGTGCTTCTGCACAGGGGCTAATAAAACTGGATCTCCGGCACCCGGATTTATTAAAACCAGATCCTGGGGGAACCGGTTTTAATAACTTCGGATCACTGGTAGATCTGGTTTAACAGGGTAGATCTGGATCTAAGAGATCCGGATCTACCCCGCAGCCCTGCCTCCGCACATGCAGCGTAGATCCGGATTGGAGGCGGGTGATGTGCGGACACATAGCACCCGCTCTGATCAGGGATGGAGAGCCCTCTCCCCACCTGCCATGATTGGCTTGCCATGCTTGGCTCCGGTGAGCCAATCATGGCGGGCGGAGGGAGGGCCCTCGTTAGTTACACTTGAAGGGTCCATTTCCAGCTCAGAAACAGACCCTTGTGTGCAGGAGTGTACTGCACACAAACTACATGTGGAGCACAATTTTGTGCTTCACGTGTAGACTTACCTTGACCAGAGACAGCCTTTACTGTCTCTGATAAAGCCTGTTCACACCTCTATGATGCTAGGTGGGTCAGGTGCCGCACATACTTGCAGGCACCTTCGATTACCCCAAATGCACATATGTGATGCATCACCATCATCCCGGTGATGGCACAGGCACATGTGCCTGGACGCCCGTCTGCACTTCAGGTAGGTCTGCGGACGTGTGGGGGAGGTATGGCGTGCACTTTGGTGTTGAAATACATACGAAGTTGATATCTGATGTATCTCCAGAGGGTGGCTATTCCAGAGACTGGTGGCCACAGTAGAAAAAGCCATCTCATGTTTCTCCAGAAGGCCCTCAACTTGTGATTTTAATACTCAAAGATGTCTGTATAGGAGAAGCATCCGCAGCATTATTCTTGAATGTGGGGGGTGGGAGGTGCTAAGATTGATGTGATTCTTCCTTTCCTGTGTGGATACCCTGTGTGTAGGAGAGAAAGAGTGGACTCAAACTCTTGAACTACTTGGTGTTGGAGGATACACTCCACTTCGCTCTTAGGGACCAGAAGCTCCTGATTTTGTCTGTAAGGCACTTGATTATTTATTCTATCTCACCCGATACCTATCTCAGGTAAGTCACAATAAAATTGGTATAAAAACAGACAAAAGAGGATGGCTAAAACAGTGACAGGCTCTGCATTGGGGATGGATGCTGTTTCCTCAGCCAAAGGCCGGGGTAAAGAAGCGTGCCTTCACCAGATGTCTAAGTATATATACGTATTGAGAGGGCCTGACACACCTCAGAGGGAGGCGCTCCATAGTCTGGGGGCCGTTAATGAGTGTGGCCTCCCAGGTATCCCCATTTCCTCAGTTGTTGGAAGTTGTGGCAGCCATATTCTTTGTAGAATGTAACCATTCTGGGACCAGTTTCTATCTGAGTAAGGTCTTTTTGCACTTTGCCTGCCCTGGGAAAATGTCCATGGGAGGTGAAGGTCTAGAATGGTTTGGACATCCATACTTCAGTGCTCTCGAACCATTTGAAACTTAGCTGGCACTTGACTATGTGCTGGCTAAGTGCTAATGGTCTCCATGAAGGAAGTGATTGCATTGCCGCAGCAATGGCATCAGTGCAGCTAGGCACATCATTGTTGCTGTGGTGACCTGGCAATGTGGCACGCAATTGTGCCTGTGCTACCCAGTCACATGTTCCATTTGCACCTCTTCCACCTGGAAGAGGTACACGTGGAAGCGTGCAGGGCTTTCCCCTCTATCCATGCGGGGGAGACTCCTGCACACACAGAGCCACATCTGGTAAAGAAGCAGCTCTGTGCAGTGTGGATGCAGCATCTGGGAGTGCTCCCAGAGTTCCCCCTGCAGGTAAGTGCAAATTCATCCTTACTATCCTAAAAATATTATGCACTTCAGAGAATCTTCATGCTGTAGGAGTCTTATTATACTGTGCTTTGCAGGCAATTGTGTGCTTCAATTATTGTTCAGATCAACAACAGTAAGGTTCTGATAATAAGCATCTGAGAATGTCATCCCATTATACTTCTCTAAACTATCATGGAACAATGGAACTGCCTAGGCTTACATTTAATCATGCTTGGTAAGGCAATTTTCGTCTCTGAAGGACTTTCTGATTCACTGAACTGCAATCTTGAGGGTTATAGTCACAACTGGGCATTCTAAGAAACATTTTTACCATTAGCCAATCGCTTTACAGCAGCTGCTCCTGTCTCTTCACCCCCTCCCAGCTCTTGTCACTTACTCTTTATTTTCCCATCTCCCTTCTTCATGCTCTCAAGCAAGGAAAGAGGATGCTGAGCTATTTTCCTACAACAAATTTTTGTCGTGGTGTTATGGGTGGAGTGACAGAAATGCTGCTGAGATGGCTCTCTGGGGACCAAGTGAATGGATTTAAGAGCACCGGGGGGAGAACAAGCAGTATTTGAATAGTGTTGTATTCTGATTTGTTCTCTTTTAAATCTCTGAGAAGGACAGCTACAAAAGGCATGAAGTGACAGAGTCTTTCTGTGTTTGTTTTTCGCATCTATTGACAAAACAGCTCACAAAATTCCTCTTCAGTTTGTGATCTACTGTCTAATATTCACCAAATTACATTGGATAACTCAGACAACCTTGTTTTCAGGCTGCTATATTTGAGTGTAAAAAAATTTACTTTTAAAGCCAGCAGGTATAACTACAGTCAGGGTATTCCAGAATATGGATATCTGATGGTACATTGCATGGAAACCATAGGAATAGAACAAGTATATAGATAAATGTCTTGAAGAAAATTCAAGGAGACCACATGAACGTTTTTCCCCTTTCATATTGCTAAACTGGCAGAATGAAATATCATATGTAAGCATGACAGCTCTAAGCCTGACAGAAGCCACATGGTACTATTTGAATAAACAGGGAGAAAGTAGTGACCAGAGGCATTGCAGGAACACTACCATAGGTTGAATGGTGTCTGCAGCTGTCTAAAATGCAAACCAAAATTGTGTCTGTCAACAAGAAGTGTGGTTGGAAATCGGCTGTATTTTCAGTTTGCGATACGGAGCTTCAGCCAGATTTTGCCTGTTGAACGAACTCTCCTGCCAAGACAGCCTCAAAGTAATTTAAAGGGACTTGACTTTTTGTTACCATTGTTGGGGATTTAGCTGATTTGGAAGCAAAACGGGGATTGAAAATTTAGCTGTCCCTGGCCCCTGTCCCTGTCCCCCACAGGCCATGGATACAGGCTGTCCGGAATAGGAATGAAGTCAGTTTATCTTAATTTGCCACCTTTTCTTAGATTATTTAAAAACCAGCAAACAATAAAGAATACATCAACAAAATATAAACTCTCTCCTTCCAGTACAACCATGCCTGTCCTAAAACTTGGGATTGCTTGACTTTATTGCCATCTTCTCTTGGCATTACTCTAACAGCCATTGTTAGGATTTATTTCTCACATATGCCAGAGGTTTAGTGTCTAGCGTTTATGACATGGATCACGGCACACAGTGGAATATGAGTTCAGGGAGAACTAATATATGCCTGGCTTTCCCTGAACAATGCAGATTCGGTTCAGTGGAAATTAGGATTAATGCTGGATTTAAGTTTCTCCTAGTTTGCTAGTAATATACTAATCTTCTTAACACAGCATTCCCTGCAAAGTTCTTAGCATTTTCAGAACTTGAAAGATATTGAGTTCTGATAATGAGGGATGTTAACTTTTGAGATGGTTGAAAATGCAGCATTTTGAACTAATTAAAATACTTTTGAAAGATAGGGATTCAGTTTATCACACTCTTGTTTTCAAGATGAGCATGCATATAATATTTTAGCTTTTTACACTTTAAAGTTTGTGAAAACTTTCTGAAATGAATATGATGTCTTGAAGATTTGCAAAATAAATTCTTCAGAACCACATACATAAAAAAATAGGTGTGCTATGAGGTATTTAATTTTTGAAAGATTACTTTCTGAAATCTCAGAAGCCATGGTGAGTATTAAAAAGATCTGGTACCGAAGCATTTGGCATAGCCACAACCTGTTTTCTTTGTTTTGTTAATCACTAGCTATTATTTTTTTGTTAAATGTGATAGCTAAACATTTTGCAGAGTAATTAACTTCACACTATTGGAAATGTTCGGTTTAACTTGTCTCGATACTCCTCCAACCCATGTAGCCGGTGGGATATTGGATCTCTGTCTATGCCAAAATATACATGTGGAGTTTATGAGTGCGATGGATGTAGGTATGTCTGATCATTTTATGTTGGCTTTTAATTTGGGGACTGTGAAGCACCCCCTCCGTGTTACCCAAAGGAAGCTTTGTAGGGATTTTTCAAAATTATCATTGGACTCGGTGGCACATGCTCTTAATTCCTCTGGTGTGGATCTTTTAAATCCATCGGTCCAAATGCAAGAAGCCAGTCCAGATTTGCTGGCGGATTACTTTAATAACTCTACTAGGGCAGCCGTAGAAGCTGTTGCCCCCTCTAGAATGCGCTTAGTGACACAGCGTCAACCTCGGCCTTGGCTTCATGCGGACTTGCGGCTGGAACGTGCAGCAGTTCGTCGTCTTGAAAGACAGTGGAAAAGGAATCCTTCAGCTGCTTCACTCCAAACCTGGAAGACAGCGTGTAGTCTATACTACACTCATCTCGATGCTTCTCGACAATCATATTTGCAAATGAAAATTATCGCTCAAGCCAAGATGCCCCGCCAGTTATTTTCCACATTCAAGGCACTACTATCTCCAACTACAATCTCTGACGGAGGCTCTCAATATCCCTCTGCTGGTGACTTAGCCGTTTTCTTCCAGCAGAAGGTGAATTCGATTGTTGATTCCTTCTCGGTGAATGGTCTCAGACCTCCGTTGCCTTCGGCTGACCTGCCGCTTCCTTCTGTTGATTCTCAGTTCGATTTTCTGCCAGTTACAGAATCAGATATAACACAGATTGTATTATCATCCTCTCCTACATCCTGCTCTATGGATCCGTTCCCCTCATTTCTGTATGCATCTCTTTTGCCTTTGTTTGTGACGTTTATTACACACTTGGTGAATCGTTCTTTCTTAATGGGGATCTTCCCAGCATGTTTTAAACATGCAGTGCTCTGTCCTTTGTTAAAGAAACCTGGGTTGGATTCATCTATTTGTGCCCATTATCGTCCTGTTTCTCGTCTTCCTTTTCTTTCTAAGGTTCTAGAGAGAGTGGCTCTATCCCAATTACTGCCCTACTTGAACTCGTGTAATTTCTTTGACCCATTTCAATCCGGATTTCGGAAAGGTCACTCTACTGAAACGGCCTTAAACCATGTACTGAATGAGATCTTGTTGGCAAAGTCGCGGCGTCAGACTTCAGTTTTAATTCTGCTTGATTTGTCTGCTGCTTTCGACACTTTGGATCATCAAATTATGTGTTCACGTTTGGCATCATTGGGCATACAGGGCAAGGCTCTCAGTTGGTTTCAATCATTCCTATCTGACCGTTCTTTTTCTGTTGCTTTTCAAGGAATTTCCTCACACACGGTTCCCTTATTGGCTGGTGTCCCTCAAGGCTCGGTGTTGGGTCCTCTTCTTTTTTCACTGTATACTCTTCCTCTTGGTTTTCTTATATCTAATAAAGGTTTTCAGCGTCATATTTATGCTGATGATGTTCAAATTTTTCAAAGTTTTAATGTGTTGGATTCATCGTCATGGAGTGCTATTACAGATTGTCTGTCTAGTGTGTCTTATTGGATGACAGAACACCGATTGAAGCTTAACATGGACAAAACAGAAATTTTAGTGTTCCAGCCTGAGCGCCCCGTGGCTTCTTTGTCTACTTCATCTGTCATCCTCCAGGATCGTCCTGTGGTCCCGGTGGCAACTGCTCGCAACCTGGGGGTCTGGTTAGATGATCGCTTGTCCTTGCGTCCTTTTATTGCTGCAACAGCGAAGGCATGTAATTTTCATCTCTTAAATATTAGGAGGATTCGTAAATTTCTATCAGTAGAGACTGCTAAGTCTCTGGTCCAAGCTTTGGTGATTTCTCGCTTGGATTATTGTAATAGTTTATTGGCGGGTCTCCCTTCATGTTCTCTTCTTCCCTTGACCTTAGTACAGAATACTGCAGTGCGTGTGGTTCTTAATTTACCTAAATATTCTCATGTTACAATACCACGTAGATCTCTCCACTGGCTGCCAATTCGAGCTAGAGCTTCTTTTAAATTACTAGTCCTGACCTTTAAGTCTCTACGCTTGAAGATTCCTAGTTATTTGGCAGCCAGAGTGTCATGGTATGTCCCTGTTAGGACGCTGCGTTCAGCTGCTACGGGGCGGTTACTTGTTCCATCTACAAAAGTAGCACCATCCAGATTGAGAGCTTTTCAAGATCTTGCTCCGCGTTTGTGGAATAGTCTTCCTCTTGCTCTTCGTCTAGAGGAGGACTTGCTTCGTTTTCGAAAAGCACTGAAAACTTATCTTTTCGATTCTTCAGTCTGAAGCCAGTCCATTAGCTGATGGCAGATGGTGTTATGGCATATGTTCAGTTTCATAAGCTAACTGCCGGCTGATGGTTTTGCTCTCTTTGAATTTCAGTTGGAGTTATTTATCTTATCCTATTTTGTATTTTTACGGGGGGTAGTGTTGGTTGTATTGTCTGTTATTTATTGTTTATTTTAGTTTATATTTGTTTTGTTGTTATGCCCTTTGGTGAAAGGGGCACTATAAATAAACGTTTTATTATTATTTATTATTAACTTCCAGTGTGATTTTCTTCTAAAGGCTCATAAAGTTACTTACAACTGCATTCTGAGTAGCCATTAGAGATATCATACTCTTGTATGGCTGGATTATTATTCTAAATGTAATTTGCTGTGACCTTTCTCTATTCCTTTGTTGGGCTTGACAGGGAGGCATTTCAGACAAGATGTGGAAGGGAGCAGAGCTCTTTTCCTAACAATAAACACATGAGATGAGTTTTAACTGTTTAGTTCTGTCCTTTCCTTAACATGAAACTTATGCAGGATCATGAGGCAAGATTTATGTATAGCTAGGGCTTAAATCTAATGGAGTAGTTTCTTTTGACCTGGGATATTCACTGAGATATTGAGCAGCAAAAGAGAGAGAAATCCTAGGGTATTAGTCATTGATGTCTTTATTGATTTAAAATCTGTATAGGTGGCTAAAAATAAGGATTTTTTTCTCTCTCCCCCCCTCAATTTTAAAGGCCTTTTCTTGTTAGCTTCAACATTTGAAGTAATTTTGCATTTCTAATGCCAAGGTGAAAGCTCAGAACAGTTAGCACCAGCTGAGATGTAGCCAGTGGATGCTTGAAAATGAGGATCATTTCTTCTTGTTCTTTCTCACTGAAAAGGCTGAAAAGTAAGCTGAAACTGAGGAAAATTGCTGGGAGTTTCCTCTAGAGTATGTTGAAATGGTTTATCAATATAGCTTTAAAAAGAAAAAAGGTTGGCTCTATAACCTGTTGTGATACTGATATGACTATGGTATCACAGCCCTCTGCCACAGTTTTGTCCAGATGTAGCATGAACACATGTATGTGTCCCATTGGGCCATCCTGAGCGAGAAGTATGCTGCAATGTCAAAGTGGCAAAACTACTGTTCCAACCCAGTTGTACTGATGCATGTGTTGGTCTGGACAAAATCTTTTCAAGTTGCTGTGATAGTGAAGTCCAGCTGATGCCACTGCAAGATGTGGATTGAACTTCAGATGTTAGTTGCTCCTGCTGTACTTTTAACTTTGCTCAGATTTTCAGAGGGGCTGGATCAGATATCATTGTGCAACCGATGGTGCAGGAGTAGGGGCCTTCCCCTCAGGATCAGATGTAAAAAGACATCTAGCAGTGGGGAGCAAGCTTTCCTTACCTGCAGCCCTTGCAGATGGACAGTTTGACTTAAAGAAAAGCAAATCACTTCCCTATAAAGTGAGAAGGAACAAATGCAATGTAATGGTGAACTAGTTTTGGGAGGAGTTACTCTATTCCAGTTATTCCTGTAGGACCTTCAGGGGAAAAGTAAGTTTCACGAACTGCCAGAGGCAGAATGCAACTGGCTGATGTGGAGTCATAGGAATGAGGAGTACAGAAGGAGTTCTGTAGGATGATTGGATGCAAATTTGACAAAAGATTACACTTTAAAATAGTCAAAACAGTCTTCAGCAGGCAATAGCAAGCAATAGACTTTTATGGTAGAGAAGTAAATGTACAGTACAGGAGAGCAAAGGCTCGTTAACTTACCAATCAGGATTAATAACAAGCAGCAAAAGTATCAAACAGGCAAGAGGTGTTGATTAGAGTCCATGGCTGAGTGGACGTTATGAACTCTGGCATTAACTTTTTATCAAGGCAGTTTGCAGTCTATATACTAAAAGCTAGGCAACTAGAGCTCTAAGTGCTAAACTGCTAGTGTTCTATTGAACAGTTTGCAATGGAAGTCTAGTGATAGACTTAATATGTTTAATATGTTAATTTGTTCATTTTATATGTTGTAACCTGCCCTGAGACCCTTGGGTATAGGTTGGAATAAAAATGCAAATAAATAGTGTCTGAAGGTGTTCTAAAACTGATCTTGGTGCCATGTCCAAAGCCCACAATGCTGTCCAAGTTGACAACAGCTGGCTCCTCCTTGAAAACTGCCTGACCTGGCTTTGGCTCCCAGATGTGAAGTCTCCACCCTCCTCTATGTCACCTGTTTCTTTGTTCTTGCTAGAAAAAGAAACAGCAAAGGCTTCTCTTTGCCAGGCTAGAAAGAAAGGAGGATGCTTGCAAGGGTTTGTAAGAAAGCAGCCTGTCCTCTCGCAATCAAATTGTGATTCTGGGCTAAAGTGGAACACTGGAAGTGTGTGAAAGAGAAAGAGGAAACCATGGAGGAGGAATGACTCTTGCTCTAGACAGTAGAAACCCAATGACACTGTGCTTCAAGCCAGAGGCTTTGAGCCAAGAGGCAGTGAATGTGGGAGAGAGAAGGGTCTCTTTCCAAGTTATTTTTTCTGGGCAAAACTGAGAGGCAGTGTAGGAATAATCATTGGAGAATTGGAGGATTCTTGGCTGAGCTTTTTTTTTTTTTTAACTGTCTGATGCAAAATGGCTTCTCAGATACCTCTATAGTACCTTATGATCTCTGTACCTATGCAGGTGTAGTGTATGGTCAGCAGGATGCATGTGTGCCTTGTGTAATATCTTTAAGGACACATATTGACCTCAAATCTGAGCCAGTTTTGTCTAGTGGTTAGGGAGCCAGACTCTTATCTGGGAATACCGGGTTTGATTCCACCCTCCCCCGTGAAGCCAGCTGGGTGACCTTGGGCTAGTCACAACTCTCTTCTGAGCTCTCACAGCCCCACCTACATCACAAGGTGTTCAGTTGTGGGGAGATGAATAGAAAAGCTTTGTCAGCCGCTTTGAGTCCTCTTAAATGGGTGAGAAAAGTGGTGTAGAAAGCCAACTCTTCTTCATCAAAGTGCCCTCTCCCTCTCATCTAGATTCAGCCTTTGTCTGGTACATTTTGAAGGTGAATGTTCATTTCTGTTATTTTGTTTGTGAAAACAAAGCTGTGTTCTGGTCCATTACACAAAGGGTCATGTTTTTGTGGGCAAAAGTGACCCTTTGTCTGTTTTGAGCTCCATCTTTGATTTAACAAACAACCTGAGTGAAAATGCATCTTATGGAGATTTGATGTCTTACTTAAAGGATGGGAACATGTCTGATATTTTACCTCTTTGTGTATGTGTTTTCTTTTAGTGCACAAAAATTGGCTTGAAGACCAAGGTAGATCTGAGGAGTCAAAAGTCCTGTGGTTCCAGTGGAAGAAGGGAAGGAACGATATTATTTTTGCCAAGACTCAAGGTTTGTTTAGCTATTTTTGGTAGCTTTTTGTTGTTTGTGCTTAACAGCCCTAATTAAAAGAAGTATAATGTGCAGTGTGCACATTATATTTCCATGTGTGGCGTTCCCTTCAGACTGGGCAGGCCTTCACTCCTTCCTTCCTCTGACTAGTAAGTGTTCACAAATAAATCAGTTTTATAATTAATAAAATTGTTGGCCATTGCTTCCCTAGCCCCCATAGGCTAAAGAGTCCACCACAGCTTTTCCTCTCTCTAGGCCCAAAGCCTACTAGATTCAAATGAATACTGCAGGCAGATGGCTCTTTGAAATAAACAAGAAAATGGTTTATTGCGTACAACTTGTAAAGTAACAGGCAAACACATAAATAAATAAAGTCATCTCAGGTACACTCTACCCAGCAACCTATACCCTACAGGCTACTGTAAGGATTCCCTTAGGCCTTCTCCCTAAGCTCTGGAACCCTGGAACTATACTGGTGTTACCCTCAGGCACAGGGCAGTTACACACACACGTCCTCCCTCCCCGGAAACCCAAGCATAGAACCCTTTGCTGTCCTGGGAGGGGGGTTAAATACCTCCTGCCTGGCACCAGCTGTGGTCTGATTGGCTGTGCCCTCTCTAGGTATCCTTTCCTCCCTCCTTTATGCTAATAGGGGAGTCTTACCCACTTCTTACCTGCTGCTCTGATACTTATGTTACAGTACAAGGAATACAGCAAGAATAGAACAAATACAGTACACACTTTCAGTACACATTAATTACATTAACCAAATAATGGGTGTCACTTTGATATGTCATTTGGACAGAGCCCTTTGTGGTCTTTTCCAGAAATGAATATGCTGTGATTATGCAGCCTTAGCTGTACAATAACAGTGGTGGTTTTTTAAAATGTAAAATATTGATTCTTAACTTCCTGGGTTAATTAGAACATTTGAAGAAAGAATGAATTGAATTTATCCTGGTATGTGAACACTGAATATCAACATAATTGCTTCATTGGATGGGTTGGAGATGTGAGGAAGACAACACCAAGGAGGGAGAGAGGGAGGGCCCAATTTTTCAGGAAGTGCCAACTTACTCTTAGTAATTCAATTACATTCCAATTTGGATCTAGGCAGAATGCACTATTATAACCACTACATCAAAAAAAATTACAAATTACATCATTCTTGCAGTCCCCAGAAATATCCAGTACCATGGAGATGGAACCATTGCCATGCAACCGTTGCCACCATAAGGCAGAGACCTGTTTTATAATTGTATTTTAGGTTAGTTTTTGAATGAAACCTTTATATGTAATAAAATTAACATTTTAAGGTGAAAGCAAAGAAGCCTTTGAGCTGAGCTTGAGTCTGAAACTTTTTAAGTTTAGTTTTTGTCTTTAGTAAGCATAGGGACAGGCATTCTTAGGGATGTACCAAACTGCAGTTGATATAAAATGAACCAGACACAGAGGCCTGAGAGTTTGGAACTGCCAGGTGCCCCACTTGAGAGCCCCAGGCAAATACCTGGAGCCTCCTCTGGAAGTGATGTGAGAAACTCAACTCTCAGAAGTCTCCACCCACCTCTATGCCAACTGTCCGAATTGGCGGAAATGGACAAATTGACAAATTTCCTAAAAGAGAGAACTATGGAGAAGTATTTAAAAGACTGGAGACCCTACATAGAATTTCTGCAGGAAGGACTAACAACTGCTGGTTTTGACTGATTTTCTTTTCTCTCTTACCTGAGGACTGGTGGAATTGGAAGATATTAAAACAATAAGATAAGATCCTGAATAAATGAAGGAAGTCACTAATTGTAAAAATGGACTATTACAGGACAATTGGGGGAAAGGGGTGACAAGAAACTCTGAAGTTTTATTGTTACGTTTGTTGCATTGAAAATAAATAAAAATTAATGAAAAAAAACTCTCAGAGATCGTCTCCATGGACGAGGCCACGTCATGCTCAAGTGTGACATCATCATGCAGGCCCATTGAACTATCTGTCAGAATCTCTGTGTCTGCATGATCATGCCACACTTGTGTGTGATGTATACCTGCCATCAGGGAGGAGAATAATGGTCTCAGCCACACTGCAGGGAGAGGACCCCTGACAGTTGAGTTCCTCTCCTCATTTATGCGGACTTCACTAGTGCCTTAGAAATGGGGCTATTAGATGAGGCACTTGAGAGTCCTGGATGTCAGAATCATTTATCCAGAATTCATTCAGTGGGCATAGACCAGCTTTATTTGATAAAAGATCACAATGTGTACTACTTCACACAGAATATATATCAAGCATTCTATTCCCATGAGTTCCTGTAGGCCGTACTAAGATCACCTCACTACAGCCTTGAGTTCTCAAGATGTCTAGCAGCATCCAGCAGAATACAGTCAGTGCATACTAAGAGTAACCAAGTGTGGAGGAAATGCTGCATCTATAATGAAAGCCAATAAGGATGGCTGAGTCTGGGAAAGGGACAAAAATGGCAATACAGTGGACATGCTAACAGTGCTGACACTGGGCCTCTTTAGGCTGTTCATCTTATTGGACAGGTTCCTGAGTTTGGGTTAAAGTCAGTTTACTGTATATTGTAATCTCTGGGTTTGGTATTTGTGCTAGCGTCTTCTCTTCTACTGAGTATCCTGTACAGAATGAGTAGGAGGAGGGACTCTCATGACAGACTTCCTGCCAAGTCTGCTTATGGACTGGGGAACTGATAAAGTTCTTCCTGCTGTGCCCCTTTGTCCACCAGAAATCCTGCTGCTGGAAATCAGATTATTTTCTTCAGTCTCCTGTTTTTAAAAAGACCCGTTAGGGTTCATCTTTTCGCACAAGCTTTTGATAATATGAGATTGGTCCAAATTGTCCCTGCAGAAGTGTTCCACGTGTGTTTTCAAAGTGGAGGAAATCAAATGCTGACACTTTTAGGTAGCCCCTGCCATAGACACTGCTGTGTAGGGTGATATAGCCATATAGGGTGGAGGTTTCATTGTTCTCTTGTTTAGGAAGGGAGCCCAGAGGAAATAGCGTGAGCTGATACTTTCAACCTCTTAATTGCCTTTATCCAGGTGTTTTCTATGAGCTCAGATCAGGCTGTTCACCAGAATCCAAAGAATTCTGATATATTACCCCAAATATTTTTTTCTTTTAAAAAAAATCTGACGTTGAAGTTGATTTTTAGTATTCTGACATGCATTGTTAAATTTTAGCAGTACATTTTTGTTTTATTTTTTGACGAAGTAGTTCTTTGGAAGTTCTGAAGATCCAGGGTACCAACCTGAATATCAGTTCAGAAGATGCTTTTTCTCTAGCAACAAATTCCATGTTGGAAATGGAATTGGTCTTGCAAAATTAGTTTTCCTTTCTGTTTCTAAACAAATTTTCCTGAGGGCTTCATTCTTTTGGGAGTAATCTTTCAAAGCCTGCCTATCAGTAGTGGAAGCTTTCTCCCTCTTTTGAGTGGTCTGATGGTGGAAGGACAGATTGATTTCACCAAGACTCTGAACTGATTGCTTTTAGAGACTTTCTCCCTCTGGCTTCCTTTCTTCACAGCATCTGCTCTGGCTTTCCCTCCAGTTTTAATCCCCTTCTAGGCTCCCCTGGCCTACAAGGAAATAGACTGAAGGAAGCCACATGCTATCTTTGGGTTACTGCTACGCAACCCTTAATTTCTACCTAGCTGCTAGACATTATTTATAGAGTTCCCTGTTAAATGGAGGAAGAGTTGGGCCACTTTTGTCTATCCAACACAAGTATTTACATGGAACTGAATATGAGGCACATCTGCACTGGGATGTAGTTTATACTTCAGGAAGAAAAGATCTGCTCTAGCAACAAGTGGTGGTTCCATTTCCACCTGCCACCTTCCTTTTCCTCCCCACATAAGATGCAACTCAAGATGTGATCAGACAGGACTTTTTTCAGCTGCCCCTTTAAGAAAAAGCATTCTAGATGCATACAAAAATACCTTACAAACAGTTGTCCAAATATACAGCTGAAAACCTACCATAGTTTGCCACCCTGTATTCTACATCCATCTCCAAGACAGGCAAGACCTACCCTGACTATGAGTGCTCACCACTGATTGGCCACTCATTGCATAATCTGCACCTCTTTGCTTAGGTAGATTCCTGCTCAACTTGGTATAAAAAAGAGAAGCCTTCAAAAGAAGTGACTTTTCTTAGACTTCAATACAGCGTAAGGCGAATACGGAGGCATGGGGAATCTGTCTTTACGGACTAAAAGTCACCCAGAGGGTGCTCCAAGTGTGACTGATTGCACCCTTATCTGAACTGGCCTGCTCTTGATGAAGCAGGAAAGTTAAAGCTTCTGATTTTTTGGAGACTGTGATTAAAAACAGTTATCACGTTTCACACCTTGTGAGACATACAGGCATATACAGGCCCCGTAATTTGGAAAGAATATTTAGGAACCATAAATTTAAAAAATAGGATGCGGAATAATTTTAGATGTTGGCTCTGTGAATGCTTTCTTTTGAGATATTAATCCAGTGTTTGGTTGCTTTAGATATTTTCTGCAGCATTTCTTTTAGAATCTGTTCTCATTACTTTTTTATTTTCTCTCTTTTTGTTGCTGGATTTGAAAACAGTTTTCTAAGTTTCTTATGAGAGGAATTCCCTAGAGGAATTCCCTAAGGAGCTTTGGGTTTGCCTGCATACACTTATAATAAAACACTCATGAAAGTTTATGGCAGCTCCTGCTCTAATTAAAAATCAAATAACTAGGACAAGATAAGGATCTACATAGCTATATTTTACTCCCCTACTGTGCCCTTGAAGATGTTTTAACTAGGAAACTAGTAGCTCTGATACTGTTTGTAAACTTCAGAGGCCTCACATCCAGGGCTCTCTTAGAATGCTACATTTCTGTACAGTGAATTTGTTGCAGGACATTGTCAGCAACTGAGATTGTTCAGTAATTGTTTGTATATTGCTAGTGTTTCAGCTTGTGTATGTGTGGGCGTGCGCATGCACACACACAGCTTTATGGTACTGAGGCAGTGATCGAAAGTTAAAGGAACAGATTGGAGCAAGCAGATTTTTCTTCTTGCATACCACATTTACATTAGGAAAAGTTGATACTAATATTTATCACTTTTTTTGTTTTGCTTTTTTGGCAAGTATATCATTCAAATTGATGATTTGAGAATTATGCATTTAAATTTAGAATTTGGAATTATCACAGTCTGGAAATAAGATGAATAAAAACTTATAAAGTTTAAATGTCGTTTATTGCCTGTATATCTGTTCTAGTGCATGTAGCACACAAAGGCCAGTGACTTCAGGCCATCCTGGTGTGAGTTAGCATGAGTCCACTCCAAGGGCTATCCCAAACCACCAGCTTCGAAACCTGGGCCCAGCCTGTAAAGGTAAGGAATGTAAGATCCTAGCCTTCACATTTCCAGCTGGATCCTTTGAGTGGCATGCTGACTTCTTAGCACCATTACCTAGTGCTTCCTGGTGCATCACCGATAAGGTCCCCCATCATATTTTGGACTACAGAGATATGCTGTCTACAAACACTTCATAATCTGGAATATGAAGCCTGGTCTGCTTGTAGACCTCTTGAAAGAGGTCCACAACAGGACCATGCTAGGGTGCTTTTTGGGCACCCTCTCCTGGCCCACAGCTTCATCAGTACGAATGAGAACTGGGATTTTTGTTGATCTACTCTCACATGCAGACAGCATGCCTTTGGATCCCTTTGTAGTCTGTTCTAATAGTGAGTGCGGAATGTGTTCCTTAATGATTTAAGGTTGGTTTTCCTGGATATATCCACAGAAAGCTTTCTTGTTGATCAGTTTAATCGCTCCTACAAGGATTTAGCATTCTTTGGTGAAGACTGACAAGGCCTAATCTTAGCATACTTTCTTTATCATTCTTAAAGAATAATGTTTTATAGTTATACTGAAGGACTTGGAGCACTATCAGCATTCTGAAGTGAACAGATGGTTATAAGGAGGCAGTAAGTTCTGTTCCTGCCACAGGGATCACTGATTGATTTAAAGCAAGTTGCCATTCCTCAGCTGTAATTCTGTGTTGGTATTTCTTTCTTCTTATATCCTGCCTTATATCCTGTCTTTCCATAAAAGAAGGAGGAAGCCGCTGTGTTATGCAAATCAATATGCAAAACTGCACAATCCTTGCCTTGCTTGACTGCTGGTTTTCAATTACTGACATACTGTACTAAATAAGGGTAGATAACATTTTAATGAAACATAAATGCAGAACCATGCTGTCCAAGAACAATGCTAAATGGATGGCTGTAAAGAGTAGGAGTTCTTTTTCCTGACTGTATAAATCATTTGTCTTTGAATTATGAAACAATTATGACTAAGGCTGTGATCAGATATATCAGAAAAAAGCACCTCTGAGGCAATCTAGAGAGGCTTTGAGGTGGGATTGTTCACACACCTTCTTTCCCCATAACCACCATGGAGAGTCTGTGCTGGAAAAGGTAGATTAAAGAAGGCTTGGGAATGTGGGGGCCACACACAGAGAGATGCTCCTGAGGTGCCCCTTTTCTTGTGTCTGAACACAGCCAAAACTGCAGTTGATGCATAGAATGTCAGCCCTGAACCTGGACAGATTGAGGTCCTTCCTGCACTGGAGTTTATTTTAAATTATACCCTGGAATAGGAACCTGCCATCTGCCTGCCTGGGGCCTGCTACAGTCTGCATAGCATGAGGATGGCAGGTACCTATTCCAGAATATAATCCAGAATAAGGCCTAGAACAAAAGGGCCTTTCTTCATCATTGTGTTGCCTCTACACGTGTAACTTCAGTGGTGTTTATTGCTCAGCTAGAGTGTGTGGTCCTGATCCCTTTTCTTGGAATGCCTCAAACTAAAGATAAAATTCAGATCACCATTTTGGTGATGTGAAGAGAAGCTCTTGTGATTTCAGCTTGACCCTCTTTATTGCAAAACCAAAGGGCAACTCTGACCACACTGTTTGATTGTGGTAAAGACTGTGGGCTTCTTTGTCCTTTGCCTCTTGCACTTTGGCTTGTAGTTAATAATTAGACAATATCTGGGGAAGACCTTCTGCACCTAGAGGAGGTTTTTATAGCCTCCAAGTGCCCCCTACTTTCCCAGAAATTGCCTAATTATCAAATAGGTGTGGAGCATGAAATTGTGCTTTAGAATAACACGCTGTGGTTCTAAATGGCTTTTTATCATCTGTAAACCATAATTCTGATTTGGCCCTGCCTTCACAGTCTCCGTACTACCTCCAAGAGTTCGTTTTGGAGGCAGTGGCTTGGACTGGGCTGCAAAGAGCTTCCAGCAGCTCTTGGAAGGTCCTATTGGTAGCTCCTCCAGTGTGGCCCACAGTAGCTAGATTATAGCATAAGAAGAAATAGAGTTGGCTTTCTACCCCACTTTTCTTGCCGATTTAAAGGGACTCAAAGCAGCCAACAAAGCTTTCTATTCTTCTTCCCACAACAGAACACCCTGTGAGGTAGGTAGGGCTGTGAGAGCTCAGAAGGGAGCTGTGACTAGCCCAAGGTCACTAGCTGGCTTCTTAGGCTGAATCCCCAAAAGACTTATTAGCCCCTCTCGGATTCCTCTGCAGTCACTCTGTTATAGCTGACTTTAAAAGTCCCCTCCACTTCCAGAATAAGCGTCCCCCTGGCAGCCGCGATCTAAACGGACTTTCCGTCCCCGTGGTAGCAGTTTTCTCTTTCCAGGCATCCCCCCCCCCGCCCCCTCTCTTGTTAAAAGGAAAAATCGCCGGATCTCCGTCTCTTGAAACTGCTTCCTGCCTCTAGCAAAGCATATGAGCGCTCATTCTTAGTCACTTTCATTCACTTTCAGCAGTTACTTTCACTTTGTTCTCTGTTAGAAAAGGCTGCAGGATCGGGAGCGCGATCCTTCGCTCATTCTCTTTTAAGGCTTCCCTTGAAAACAATGTTGCCATTCTGAGCAATTCTGGCTCTTTTTACAAAGGAAAGGAAGTGAACCTGCTGCATTTCTCAGATGTGTGAATGCTTTTTGGCTGTGTGTGCAAGCAAGCAATCCCCCCCCCTTTTGCCACGGAGCGTCCTCAAGGTAAATGTAGCGAGGAAAACCCGCAACTTACAGAAAGAGCGCTGGAAGAGTTGTTTAAAGTGCATGTATTTTGTCGCGCGATTTCCACGTTTTGTAGCGCTGGAACCTCGCTAAAAACCCTGGCTTGGGGACGCTCAGAGGCAAAAGGAGAGTCTTGGCAGACTTTTTATTCCTTGGGGACAAGCCCTTAGAGGAGTGCAGAATCAATCTTGGTATTCCCAGGTAAGAGTCTGGCTCCCAAACCACTAGACCAAACTGGCTTTAACCATGAAAGTGGGTTAACTCATTGTTTAAGCAGCCTAATTTTCAAAGATCTGTTAGAGGAATGTTGGTAGTGATAACTTAGATGATTAGGTATAGAGCTTTGCATGCATAGAAGTTATAGAAACAATTCCCACTATCCTTTATAAAATATATTTTGGGGTAGCAGGACAAGAAAGAATTTTGTTTAGGATCCTTTTCGCTTTTTTTTTTTTTTTTTTTGACAAGAAGGAAACTATGATTATTTTCAAACAGAGCATAATTCCAATATTGGATTAAGTACTGTACAACAATATGAAAGCATGCAACATATAATATTATACAGTAATAGGTAGTTAGTTATCACTATGAAATAGAAAGTGAAGTTTTATAAACAGACGTCAATAATGGAGAATTTCTGCAGTTGGCCAGTATTTGCCTTGGTCAGTATTGCTAAATCAAAACTTTGATTTTATTGTGGACCATCTTCAAGAAAAGTTCCATGTTGAGTGCATTACAGTACTCTAGTCTGGAGGTTACCAGAGCATGGAAAGTCCAGAGCTGGTGAGCCAGTCAGAGATGGAGTGAGCATCCCTGGTAACTGCTGTCACCTAAACCTCAAGCAATAGCAATGAATCCAGAACTATCCACATTGCACTAGAGAAATGAAGGTGGAATTGGGTTACATTAATAAATGATAGCAGGTAAACTGGTGATGATTGCACAGTGCCTCAGGCTTTCTCTAGACTACACAGAGGAATGCTGGCTTTTTAAGGAATGCCAGCCCAAAAACTTGGGTTGCCAGATCAACATGGGCTCCTTTGGTACCATGCTGCATTAAAATGCTGGGAGCTTGCTATGCCCATCTCTTTTCTTTTTCTTTTCTTTTTCGAGTTTTAAGGACGTGGTAAATTCCCAGAATTTCAATCTGGCACTGTGCCAAGGGAACCCTGCCAGGTCTCTAATCAACCCACAACATGCTAGTACTTTAATTAGCATTTTGAGAAAGATAGCCCCACAGCACCCAACATGGCATCAGGCCTCTCTGGCAGTTTTGCCACCACACTGGCAGCCTGGCAGTGTTTTTAACACACCTGGAGACTCTTTCAGTCTTGTTCCAAAGTGGTAAATTTTCCACAGTGCCCAGTACACTCTTTCTGTAGAGGTCCAGTGAAATATTAATAACCTTCTAGTTGTAGCAGTTGTGTAATGCACTTTCCATCTCTTCTTAGTACTCTTAAGACTCTGTCTCCTTTTGTAAAAAAAAGTATTTTTGGCAGATGCCAGTTCTTGATGTTCTACCCTGCTTTGTCTTTCATTATGAATGCATATATATTAAAAATAACATCATTGTATACCCAGCTGAATGCATAACATTCTTTTGGGAAGCAACTTTTGTATCAGATGTCTCCCTTTGTTTTATCCACAGCAGCAAAATGTAGTTATTATAATTTGAAAGTCTTCCCAGATGGTGGCATTAATTTCTTGTGGTTCCAAGTACTAATGCTATATACTAAACCAGTATAGGCTGATTTTTCCTATACGTACAAGATTACCTTCTTTTGTAGCCATTAAACTCGCTTTAATAATTGATTGGCATACAAATTATTTAAACAGTTCTGCAAAATCCCCTGCAGTGTCTCTATAGGGTTTTATACAGGCTGTCAATTTTCAGCCTCCTGTACTGCCACTGTGAGATGGGGAGAGAATCCAGTTCAAAATGCTTTTTTGTTAGTTGTTAGTTGCTTTTTTGTTAGTTGTTAGTTGCTTTTTTGTTAGTTGCACAGCTGGGTGAGATTAATGCTTCGAATTCGGCTCATTTCTTCATATCAGATCTTGAGTTATTGGGTTGGAGGGAATCAACAGGGTACTAAGGTAGCATAATTTGGAAAAGAGAGTATTGTTTGATTTAGTCCCGCTAGGCAAAATAAACTATTTCACAGTGATTACATGTAGGCTGTGATCAGACATAGCAAAAACTAAAAAACCAAACCCAAAATAAAACAGCTTTGAGATGGTTTTGAAGTGGGATTGTTCACACACCAATCTGCCCCTCTGCCTCTGCTGAACGTTCTGTGCTTGAAAAGGTGGATTAGAGAAGGATTTGGACCCTGAGGGGCACACACTGTCTCTCTTAGGGGCCTCTGAGGTCCTATTTTTCTTATGTTTGAATGCAGCCGTTCTCTCTCTCTCTCTCTCTCTCTCTCTCTCTCTCTCGTACACACTCTTATCTAAATAGGGATTAGCTGGATGTTGCCAAACTACTAAATATGCCATAGCTTGGTGGTGTCATGACTGTGGAATCCTAGAGCTATAAAGAATCTGATGCTGGAATGAACTCTCATTTTAGTACTGATAGACAATAATTGTTCTGCAAGGAAAGGAGTCAATTTTCTATTTTCCTTTCAAAATATGTGGAAATTACTCAGTGGAACAGCTGCAACAGTGCTGATGTGCTAAAACTGAGTAGTACTTTAATAGTCTGCAACTGGCTGGGAATACTTTATTGCATCTCCCAGCAACTATATAAAGATTTACCAGGCTCTTTTAGTGAGTGGTCAGAAGGGTTATCAAAGACTTGTCAAGGCTAAGGTGTCGCATGGGACTTCCTCACTGTGTTTTAGAAGGAACGTGACACCAGTGGAGCCTTACTCTCTCAGCAGAGAAGAGAGCATTTTCCCTGAGTACAAAAAGAGTATTTTCAGAAAAACCAGCAAGAGATATCAGTTGCTTTCTCTGAAGGATGAACAGCCATCTCTCTTGCTAAATAATGATTCATATAAGTGCTGCATGTAAGGTTGCATCCAGACAGGATTAAAACTCTGCAGGGAATGCATAGCAGCTTTCGAGTTGCTAGCCAATGTTTTACAATTCTTCACAGTACTTGCAAATTATAACCCAGTACTCTGGAGTAAAAAATAAAAAATAGTAGCTACATGGACATTCACTGTGGATTATTATGTTTCTCCACATTTTCAAGGGTGTTTGAGCAAACTGTGTGAGAACTCGAATAAACTCACCTTCACCCAAAAAGCCACATGGTGAGAAGGAGGGGCTTAGCACGTGAGTAGCAGAGTCCTTATTGCCTTCACTGTGGCAACTAGTTGTGGAAGGCTTTCTTCAGAAAGAGTAGATCCTCAGCTGCAGCCCTCCTGGTGTTCCTAAACAGAAACTCTGGCTGCATTCAAACAGAATGAATATAGTACCATTATGGTGCTGCTTGAGTGAGGTTGCCTCATAGGCAACTCCACAAGAAACCTTGTGTCCTGCTATTGCCACAGTTATTTTTCTCCTAAAAACATGTAAGATGTAAACAAGTCTCTTTCTCTCTCTCTCTCTGGCAATAGTTGCAAGCTTATTTGTCACTTACCATTTGACTAATTTGTCTCAACTTGAAAGTGTATTATTGTTGCTGCTTGTGCATTACTGTTGCTGCTTGCTCATTTGACACCTTGTAATAAAGTTGTTTTATCTGCGCCTTTTACATTTTAAGTAAAGAAACTTTGTGCTAGATCACCCAAGTGTTCCCTTCCCTTGGGATTTGTGCCACATCATTATCAGCGAAACTAAACTCAGAGTCCTAAAGATCTTTCACGTACTTGGGATCTGTGCATAACTCATGTATAGAAACAGTTCCTGTAACAAACCTCTTCTCCTATATGTCTTCCCTCTGTATATTTTTTGCTTTCCATAGTTTCGTTCTTGTTTTGCCTTCAAATGGATAGATTTCTTGGCATGTATTTGAGTTTTTAATGAACTATGCTTCTCTATTGACCCTCCTGTGAATCTACCTGAGAACTCAGTCTCATTTGTTATGTCTTCTGCCAACCCCTTCATAGCTGCGTGCAGTTAAAGACAAAGCGACCCTGTCTCAGAGAAGTGAAAACAGATACTTGTCACTCTAGGATACAGTGGAGACTGGCCCTTTTGTCTCTTATCACTAGTATCTTGATCCAGAAAAAGCATGTTTTTATAAAAACATGTAGAAGAAGGAGAACCTCTCTCATGATTTGCTATATTGTTCTAGCTGTATGTCGAAATAGCAGTAGAGATACTTTATACGTTCATTAGGTAGTTTTGCACTTTCGTCACTATCTTTGTCACAATTAGAATCACAGTGGTCTCTGTTGCATCATGCAGAGGCTGTGTGCGTTGCTTTAGGTAGGGTTAACAACTGGTATACAATTAATAGTTGTACAGAAGAACAGAAGTAAATGACAAATACACTTTTCTAAGTTTATTAGGTGACGGCTGCTGCTTATCTTCTATTTCATGTGATATGAGCAGTACCTTGATTCCCCCCCCTTTCCATAAGCTGCACAGCTGTGGTGATATTTTGCCATAAAGGTTTGGAGCTAATTGACTCACATGTTTAATTAATAACTGATGCATTCTGTCCCTCAAGGAGCCTGCAGAACTTATCCATCTGCATCCTTTGTGATTAAAGCCTGGAAGTCCTATTACTAATTAGGGGCAGTCTCTTGAAAAACCTATCTCTGTTATGATTAATTACAGCAACAGTATGTCGTGTTTCTGTCCATTTCTCTTCACAAAGCTAAGAAAGCCGAATCTCTGAAAGGAAGCTTGACAGCGTGGCCTTGCTGTGTGCATGTCTGCTTTCTTCTAGAAGCAAAAGTTTCCATTCATTGTTTTGAATGGAGTAAAACATTTAGTGCTTGGTAGTTGGTAACCCTCAGGAAAGGCAGCCACAATGGTCTTCTGACCCTTTCTTCCTTCCCATCCCATTTTCTTTCTTTTTTGTTAGTTGCTGCAGCCTTTGCACATCTTCACAGACAGAGGCGGACGTCAGGTCCTCAGAGCTGGGGATACTGTGTCTTTAAGCTGAGCCATTCTGAAATGTTATGACAGAGCATCTCACGGGGGATGTGGTTTCCAAAGCAACCCCACACTGTAAAGATAAGCAAGCTGAATTTTATTTTTACTTTTTTTTTCTTGAAAGGTTCAGGAGCAGAGCAGGAGTGAGGCAGTCTGTCAGCAGGCAAGATTTTAAAAGAGAAACCCATGTCTAGTAATCTCTTGGTCCCAGCCAGGTTGTTTTCTAATTAGTGTACACTGTTAAGGCTTCATGGCGTGGGTGTTTTGTTTTTTAATTTTTATTTTCAACAAAAAGGCTTAAAAACAGAGTCAGTGGAAGTACAGGGGTGTGTTTTGCCTGCTGGAAATAGATATTTCAACCAAGATGCTGGGATGCAATGGGGTTACCATATGAAAAAAAGGGTAGAGCTCCTCTGATGTTAAAAGTTGTGTGGAAGAGGGGATTTTTAGCAGCTGTTGGGTGTAATGCAAGCAATACCTGTTTGAATTTTCTCTTTTTGTAAACTGTTAAAAGTTATAGAAACCCTGCTTAAGATAGAAGGGTTATTAGCAAACTTGGAATAATACTTCAATAACAGTGAATATGCCAATCTCAGCGAGGGAAGTGTTGCTGGCATCCTGTAAAAGTTCACTATGTAGGAGGTCTGTTACATACAATGTTTTGACAAGATTTTTGATTCTGAATTATTTCCATGTGTCAGTAAAAATCCAAACACAGGCTTAGGTAGTAATACATTGTCATGTCTTGTTTATCTGTTGCAGATTTTAATAACCTTGAGAATCTTACCATGATTTCTGTTTACAAAATAAAAAGATAACTTTTAAATATTCTCATGGGGATTGTCCATTCCTTTGTACCTTCTCCATGGTTTTTTTTGTTTTGTTTTTTGCCTTAATGTCTTTGATAGGTTGTGATCAGACACAGCCCCCCAAAATGGCCTCTTGGAGTTGCCTCTGAGGAAGCTTAGAGAAGGCTTTGAGGTGGGATTCTTCAAACATCAGTCTGCCCCTCCCCCTCTCTCCTTGCCATTATGTGCTGGAAAAGGTAGATTAGAGGAGAGTTGGGTATAATGGTCATACACTGGTTCTCTGAGGCACCAGTGAGATGCCTTTTTTGCTATGTCTGAATACAACCATAGTACCATTAGATGAACCCAAGAATGCAGTGGGTTGTGCAGCTGTCATCCGTTTGAAATG
Source organism: Aspidoscelis tigris stejnegeri (assembly GCA_023333525.1). Taxonomy (NCBI): domain Eukaryota; kingdom Metazoa; phylum Chordata; class Lepidosauria; order Squamata; family Teiidae; genus Aspidoscelis; species Aspidoscelis tigris. The sequence goes on from JALMGA010000003.1 coordinate 53,677,138, forward strand.
AGGCAATGTCTTCCAGATGTTGCTGGATTACAGCTTCCATCATATCATTATGGGACATGCTTGCTTAAATCTAATGGGAATCTGAATGTAACTGAAAATCCTCCACTCATGTGTGACATCCAGTAGATATTCTTTATATTAGACTGATTCAATTAGCTGTAATCTGAACTGGACAAGGGTAATCTTATTTAGTCCTTTTATTATAGCAGGATTATCCTGTACGTATCCAATGAAAATAATCTCTGATGTTATAACCAACATTTCTCTGTATTTTTAATAATAAATTATATGTGTGTGTGTGGACAGAAAGAGACAGGGAAAATTATGCTTTTAGGTGAAATTCTGCTTTTTAAAAATGCCACTTAGTCTTTTGGTTAAGTTAATTGTTATATTACTACTACTATTATTGTTTTTTAAAACAAAAAAAATAGTTTGCTTTTGCTTCTGTGATACTGCAAAAATAGAAGCATTTATTTCCTATTGTATTCTCTGTGGAAATCTTTGTCAGTAGTGATTTCATGTTTCTAATAAGTTTGTAATTTCAGCTATTTTGTATGGGCTTATATTTTCCTCATTATATGAAGCGCGAAGGAAGCAGCATTTGCATTTGTTAATTTCTGTCTTATATGTACTTTCTGGTTAGAATAAACAAAGGAAATTCCTTTCTCTTTAAAGTGACACAGTCTTGAAAGAAATCCAACAACCTTTTTTAAAAATAACCACCCTGAAAGCTTTAAGTCTTGGTGTGCTTTGACCTATATTTGCACAGATAGCTTAGATAGCTTTTATCTTTTGTCTTCCTGGCCATTGCACATTCCCTTCTGTATTTTGCCATGATTCAGTTGCACTGCTATTGATCAACAAATCATGGCAGTTTTAACTTGGAATGAAGTTTGAGTGTTTCCATCTTATTTTCTTTGCTTTTCTCAAATAGCCAGCGTTCTTGATAAGCTCAAGTATGCTTTGTCTTTGAGGTACAGACAAAGATAATGTATTTTAAGTGTGCCCCCCTCCAGCAAGCCAGGATTGGGTATGGTTTGCAATCCTGATATGTAAAGATCATTTAAATTATAGTTTGAGAGTCAAGGAGTTATAGAAAATGTGCTTTAACAAATCTGCAAATTTCCTCTGACACTAGCCGCTCCAGGGAAAGCACTAGAAACAAACATTCATATTTACGGTAGGATCTTCTGCATAGCATGACTTGAATTTGGGCTAGGTAAAGTGCAGTAACTAAGCACTTAAAGCCTAATATTGGCTATCTACATACCTGCTAAGTAAGAGTGGCCGTTGATAGAAAGCAGAGGAAAGAAAGTAGCTGGCAAAAGTAGAAAGATTTTTGTCTTTCTTTCCCCTCAGTGTTTTTCTCTTCTGCACTTTGTAAAAACAGGCCAGACAGTATTGGGGGCTGGGTGGGCATTGTAGAGGAGGTACAGTCACCCTCTGGGATCTGTCTGGCTGACTCAGGTATAGGACCACTTTATCATCGTCTATGAGATATAGAACCAGCTTGGAGAGAAATTCCTTCATTGTAAGTATGCTCTAAACTTTTTTCCTCCCAGTTTTGCCTAGAGGTCTTTTTTAGGTTGGAGGCACACACTGAATGTAGATCAGCTTCCTGGAAGGAAAATTATGAGGGAAGAAAATGCATCAAGATAGGTGGGAGGGAGACCAACTATTCTGATCAGGTACCATATTAAGCAAGCCTTAAGTCTTTGCTAATTTCTTCCTAATAGAATCAGGCTGCATTCACCTTAAAAAGCAGCTTAAAAGTGGGTTAGAGGTGGTAGCATGTGGACATTAGGGCTGCATCTGTACTTGATATGTCCTCGTGGGATCAAACAGTGCTGGACTTGGCTACAGCATGAAAATGGTGGCACAGCCTGCTTCAAGAGAAGATCATTTTAAAGCCGTCTCCAAAGCATTCTGTGCTGGTAGACCGGACCAGCCCGTCATGTATGGACAGCAGTGAGTGGCTGACCCACTGAACTAGACATGAACAACCTGGTACCCATTCAGTGACCTTCAAGAAGTGTGCCATGTCTAGGAGCCTGGCCAAAATAGACTTGTAACCTTATTCCCAGCCTCTGAAGTTTGACCGGAAGGAGCTTTCTTGGGTACAGCACTTTACAAAGAATGTTCTTTTCAGTGTGTTTCTTGACAGGATCTGCCTTCCTATAATTCTTCTAGATTTTGGTAATGACCCTTTCTACTACAATTCCAAACATTAGACAGACAAAATTACCCTGAAGTAGGATGTGTCCACATGACATATAGGCTGTGTTCACACCTAACTTTTAATCCTGTTTCAGTCCACTTTCAGTGCTGGGCTTTGGGGAGGATTCCTTGACTGTGTTACCCAACCCAGCTTGTGCCCTTCTCTTACTCTTTCCCCTGACTGCTCAGCATGAACATTTCAGGAACAAGCAGATTGAAGTGACAAGCTGATACCTTTCAGCATTATATAATTCAAAAAATTACTTTTGGGTTAGTCGAAGTGGGGAAAAAATGCCTGTTCACTTTGCTGATGTGCTCTCTCTCTTTGAAAGTGGACTGAAGCTGGATTAAAACTTAGGCATGAAAGCAGCCATAACGGATGCTCACAATACACATACCTGCTCCCATCATGCTCAGCAGCTGTCTGGATGGATTTCATCCTGACTGACACCCACTGCCAACACTTTAGAGTGAAGACAGTAGTGGTGAGAACCTGTCAGGGCCTTTTCTGCCTTGTTCAATTGAGTGCTGGGAACAAAATGGAGAAAGTCCAGGACCATTTTCTTTCTGGTGCTTAACTGTGCCGGCTGGAAACTTGGAAGCTATGCTCCTGTTCCTCAGACATTCTCTTTCATGACCATTTGGAGTCTGCCATTGTCTAAGCAAATTAGCATCAGGGGACTCTAGCCCATTTGTCTACTACGTGTAATGTGTAGCTGAGGAGCATTAGACTCCTTCTCATTATCACTTGTGCTGTTTCAAGAAATCATCACTGTGATCAGCCAAGTCCTTCATTTTTGCTTTCCTGTCCTCCTCCTTTATGGCTCTAAGGGGTAATGAATAATTTGTGCTTCTCCCATGGTGATTCACAAAACCTACATTTAGCTTTTCTTTCCAATACTCTATATTTCCCTCTAATTGTTACTCTTGTATTGGCTGTACGTCCTCTTCATACCTGTTAGTTTTATGTATGGCAAGTTTAAAACTAGAAACAGCCTAGGAAGAGTTAAAATAAACTAGTGGGGGGAACCCAACAAGAAAAGTAATGCTGTTTATTCCTTAGCCGTCTTATATCCTAAACTGCTTTAGACAAAACCCTTCCGGAAAAGTCTGAGTAAAGTAGATAAGCAGGGAGAACGTGCTGTAGTTTGCCTTTGGTTTTCTGCTAATTCTGTTGATATCTCTGTGCAGATGTTTGCCACTGGCTGTGGCACTCTCTGTAAAAACAATCCATATAAATTGTGCCTCAAATGGAAATAACAAGACAGTTTGACTCAAGTCTTTTTACAGGAATATTTGTGTTGAGGTATTTCTCTAAACTTGCATAGCAAATAAAGTTCCGTATAATATTTGGTAGACAACCAAAAACAGCCTTTCTGCGCACCCCTATAAGGAAGTCACTATAGCTTGTTCGAGCAACTGCCTAGAATTCGGATAGTTGCAAGTTTAATCTCCAGCATTGCCTCAGAAGACCACTTCTTTGTTCTTGCCAATAAAACTGTGGGCATGTCCTTGGGTACATGCTGTTTCCAGGAATTACAATGATAAAACTAATAGCTCAAGCTCACTCTTCTGTCATTTTTTCATCCTGCTTGATTGTCTGTGCGCTGCTGCTTTCCCCCGCCAGGATTTTGTTTTTTACTCTCTCTCTTTTTTTTTTTTTGCCAAGTCTTTCCTTCTTTTTTTGCCCCTATAATTTTCTTGTTTTTCTTGTCTTGACAGTGAAAGTTACCTAGTTCCAGTGTTTCCCAAAACAGGGGCACATTTCTTGCCACCAACAAAGTGCATAATGTAAATCTACCTAAGCAATGATGATGTTAGCAATGATAGGATGGTAGGGAGATCTTTCAGAATTGTTCCCCCTGTTTTGCTTCTGTAGTGCTCTAAAGGGTGTTTATGGTGCCACAAAGCTGCAGGGACACACAGACCCTGCAACCTTTGGACACTTCTATGGCACTGTGGTAGATCCTGCTACAGTTACTGTCCAGGGTTTACATAAATCCAAGTTAAGAAGTGCTAATATGGGTTTCTTTTGCTTTATTGCCAATTTGATCGATTAGTAAAATCTGCTGGTGAATATCTGTGGAAAACAAAATTATTGCTAAAGTTTATGACAAATTTCCATGTTAGCAGTAAAGGTTATGTTCTCTTTTCCAAGCTACTAGTAGGCGATTTATCTGATGATGTTCTCTGGAAGCCTATAAAACAGCTTGTGATGTTAGTTATTTCCCAGACCCTCTTCATATAATTGTGTTGCATTTCATAGAATAATGAGGAGTAGCTGAAGCATTCTCAGTGCAGATGATTTTCCTTTCTGTAGCACAGACTATGGTTAAAATGTGAAGCATTTTTTAATGCATGCGCAAACATATATGTGATGCAGGATACTCATAAATCTGACCATTTGCCATTTCTGAAAATCCAGCTACTTTAGCGTATCTAGGAAGAGTTAACGTCTCTATGCAAGCATTTTGGAGCAAGATCGGAACGCATGGGACTGGGTCCGAGATCGCTCCGAGCCTGTCCCCAGGCCATTCCTGGCAATGCGGGCTAGATGCAGGTTGGGCGCAGATAGACGTGCCCCATGCAAACCGCACCAAACCCTGGCACGGGGGAACAGTGCCCCCTCCTCTCTGCCCCCTCTCTCCTCATTGGAAGCTGGGTTGATGCCAGCCCACCCCTGTGCCGCATCCCCCCTCCCTTAGCTGCACAGAAAGCCAGAATTGGGCTGGGAGGCATGGAAAAAAAGTTAAAATAATGCTTACTTCATAATAATAAATTTATAAATAATTTTAAAAGACCGAAAGCCGCTGTGAGGTTTAGCAGCAGTTAAGCGCTTGAGCAGTTTTGTGTACGTCCACTCCACTGGGAACCGTGAGAATGCCTGCCAAGTTTAAAAGGAAGAAAATCAAGCCTTTATTTCATGATCACCTTGGCGATCGGGAAACAGGGGTTGAAAATTTTTGGAATTCAAACAAAAACGAAGCTATTATCCTGCTTTCCTTGGCAGTTGGGAAACGGGGGTGGAAATATTTCTGTGGAAAATGCACAAAAATCAAGCTAGTATCCTGCCTGTCTTGGCGATTGGGATTTTAAAATGTTAGTGGTTGTGACCTCCAATGCACAGGGCAGGAACGGCAAGCACACCCCACCTCCTAATGATGTGAGCACAAATCTGCTTCCCAGATAGCCTGCAATTGTCCCCATGCACGGTCTCGGCTCACTAACCAATGCGTGCTGGTCTCCTAAACTGTGCTGACATGTAGTAACCACAAAAGCTGCACAACTTTTGCCCTGGCTTCGTTTTCTTTAGCCTTCCATTTCTCAAGCCGAAAGAGTAAAAAGAGCAACTAATTTTCTGTCCCATAAGCTTGTAGTACACACTCAGCACCAGCAAGGTGTTGGACACTTTTTACTCCAGGTAGTAGCCTTTGGTATGGCGTCTGCAAGCACACGGCATCCAGTGTCTCTTCCTGCTGCCACAGGATATGACGTCAGAAGGACCTCTGAACTGGCCACCTGACTTAGTTTCACCTATCACCTCCCTGGACTGTGCCTTTACATCACTTCCCTCACACTCCCTTTTTTGGAGAGCTATATAAACCTCTGCAGAAAATAAATTGCTCTCTTTTCCAACTGATCCTGTCTCCCGCCTGACTTCTTTCCCCTGTGCTCTCTGTCTTTAACTCACCATATGAGCATGTGGCGATCTCTTATTGCATGCTAGTGGCGAATAAGGGATTAACTTTCACAACAGCCGGTGATTGTACCAGCAACCACTGGTACCAAGTATCATTGCAGCCCTTGGGTTGTAACCAAGCATAGCTGTGGTTTTTAGAACTGCAGCCAAGACCAAGGTAGCCATAGGCTGCCTCCAACCAGGTTTCACAAAGCCAAGATTTCTGGTTGCAGAGCGCGACTGCAACACCGAGACTTGTTTTTTCAGGTACCAAATTTGGTCCTAGTCTGGCACAATTTCAGGCAATTTGGTCCACTTTCCACGGACCGAATCCAAAATGCATGGGGGACACCCCTTGCCAATCCCACGTTCAGAACTGTACCAAACGTGCATGGGGGACATGGTCAAAGTTTGATGAGTTCTCAGTTCTGATATTTTAGAATTTACCAGTTTAAAATTCTGCTCTCTTTAAAATCTGATTTGGCCTCTGCATTTTGTAGCTTGCAATAAATTTAACCCCTAACATCTCCCTAGAAAAAAGTAGTGGCAAACTACTTCTATATCTGCTAGGAAAACTACGTGCGTAAGCACCAGGAATCAGCCTGACTCAGTGGTAACAGGCAGTAACATCATCAACATACCAGCTAGTCCTATATTTTGACCACCCATTTATACGTGTATGACAGTAATAAAAAACAAACTACAGTGGTACCTCGACATACAAGTGCCCTGACATACAAGTGTTTTGAGATACAAGCTGCCGAGCGAGTGATATTTTGCTGAGGTGGTGTTTTGGGAGCTGGAATGGATTAATGGGAAAATTGCTTTGAGATATGAGCGATTTGACATAAGAGCAAGGTTACGGAACGAATTAAACTCGTATGTCAAGGTACCACTGTAACTTCATAGTGAATTATTGAAGACCAGTGAGACTTCCCTTTGTTAAACCATTTGGCTAAAGACTAAAGAGGTTTTTCAGGGTTATACTATGAGATTGTGGTAAGATAATTGCACCAGTGTTCTATCATGTTTTCCTGTACCACGGATTTCCCAATATGGCAACTATTATGTCAATTGTGTATATGTGGGATTTTTTTGAGAACTGCGCATTGGCCAACAGAGTCCAGCAGGAACAGCTGAAAATCTATTAGTGCACTGTTAGAACAATTACCAATAGGTATGAACAGTCTATGACATGTTAGATTCTTCTGAGGTAGGGAGTAAACAGGACTTTGAATAGCTTGATAGCAGCTCCTGAACTTTTCTGCTTTTTCATTCTAAACATTATATGACTGTTTTCCTTTTTGGATGTCTTCAAGAGAAAGAGCAAGGGAGCCAGAATCTTCCACAAGAAACCATTTTAAGGAAAAGTGTTCAGGTTCTCTTTAAATTACCCCAGCAGATCGAGCATCCTATTTAATCTCCTCTGTCATTAATCCTTCCTCATCTGTGGTTAAGTATGAAAAGGTCATTATATTCCTCACTCTGATTTATGTTACTATGGTGCTGTCCATGTTTTTTCCCCAAAACAAGACCCTGGAATGGAATAGTGCAAGGACTAGCCCTGTTGTTCTCTGGAATAAAGGACAGAGGCCCTAGTCCCTGCTTAGGCTGCTCTGTCCATGTTGGACAAGGAAGCGTGTGGAAGGGCAGGGAAACCCATCTCAGGGGCATAGCAAATTGAGCCACCAACATGGGCCCCCCTAAAGCTTCAAGGCCAGGAACTTTAGCACTGGACCATCAGAAACCACGGAAGCAGGTTCTGAAGATCGCATGGTCTTTGAGTCAGTGTGAAGACTATTCAGGAACAGCTTTGAAAACAAGCTTGCTCTCAGGCAGTTTATATCTTGCTCTCCTGCCACCAGAACCTCTCCAGGCTGGCCCAATCCTGGTGGACTGGGTCAGCAAAGTTAAGTATGGAAACAGCCACTGTCTACATTAAGCTAATGAGACATTTATTTAATTATTGAGAAGAAGAAGAAGAGTTGGCTTTTCTACCCCACTTTTCTCAACCATTTCAGGGGACTCAAAGTGGCTGATAAAACTTCTGTTCTTCTTCCTACTACAGACACCCTGTGAGGTAAGTAGGGCTGTGAGAGTTCAGAAGTGAGCTGTGACTCACCCAAGGTCACCCAGCTGGCTTTGTGGAGGACAGCAGAATTAAACCCAGTATTCCCAGATAAGAGTTTGGCCCCCTAACCACTAGGCCAGCTGCTAGCAAAGTTTATACTGCCCCTCATCTAGGTCCCAGAGTGGTGTCCAGGACAAATAAAGCAAAATAACATCTAAAAACAAACAATATATATATGGAAGTTTGTGTGTACACGCGTGTGTGTTGCTGAGCTTCCTCCTTTTTAAAAACTTCTGTCATTGCTAAGGATAATTCTTTTTTGTGACTCGGTACATGACTCAGTAATTAATCCCAACCCTGCTAGCAGTAATAGCTTTGACATTTATAAGCTTTGGTAGTTCTAAACAGTAGGGAATTTCTTATGAAATTTTCAAATGAGAAACATTTGGTCTTGATCTTAGAATATCCACATGTAGAAAGAGAGGGCAGGTGGAAGCAGGAGAAAATCTGGTTTAGAAATATAAAATATGCAACTATTGTGAGTTAATTCTTTAGGGCTGGCAGCTTCCTTCCTTGGTTTTAGATTTTTAAAAAAGAGTAGCTTCTAAAGTTCAACAGCCAGTTCATACTTAAATTTTTCCTGGTTTGAGGTTGTTTTGATATTGTGTCATGCGTCTTCCTGGACAGAATGAGGGAAACACACACCTGAGGCTGCATTCACATAAAGTAAATAAAAACACTTTTGCGGTGGTTTTGAGATGGCTTCAAGGCAGTTTGGGGGGCGGATCATCTGTACCCCACTCCCCCCTGTAATGGACATTCTAGGCTGGAAAAAGTAGATTAGAGATAGGATGAGAACACCAGGTCCACAAGCTGCTGTACATTATTGTGCAAAACTATCTCATGCAGAAAACCTCATGGGCCAAGAAGGCAGGTTGCTGTGAGGTACCCAGTGGCCTGCAGGTTTTCCTCATTACTTTTATTGGTTTTGAGCCCTCACTACTAAATTTCTCTTTTATGATGGTTTAATAAAACTGGTTGTTAATATGAATGTTATTATTTTTGAAAAGAGCATAGAGCTGAAAGAAGGAAGCCAGAAAAGCTTTTGATGTTCTTGGAATGCTGTGATTTGAAATTCCCGTCTGCCTCCTCCAGCAAATGACTGCCCCTGGACAGGACTTGGATTCGACCAGGAGTTCTTTTAAGAAAATTTTGTTTCAGTCCTTTTTTTAACCGCTCTAAAGATGGTTGCTTCACTCCAGAATCCCTCACCTATTACCTATACAGCAAATGATGAATTCTCTCCATTGCTAGTTACTAACTTCAGCCCACCTCTACCCTATAAATTTGTTACTATATTTCTGGTGGATGACCACAATGCTTTGGAAGATTAAGCGAATGCCTGATGTGCTGCAGTGTATCATGGTGAAACACACAAAAGCTAATGGCTACTTGAATAGATGCCTAGGTATTTCCTCCCAGATTGGAGAGACAGGCAGGATACCTCTAAAGGCCATTTGCTGGAATTTAAGAGCAGGTGAAGGTTTTGTGTTTGTCTTCTGCTGGAGATGCCCCAAAACAACTGGTGGGCCACTAGATGGGTGGTGGCCTGATTCAGCTGGGCTCCTCTTGTGTTCGAATGGTTAGGCACTGACTAGAAAGCTGTCACCACAAAGCCACAGCTATGGCTACGTTCAGAAGTGTGGTTGCTGTCATCTGCCAGCAGTGGTGGCTTGTAGTTTTAAGGGCAGGTGATCGCAGGTACCAGCTGGACAATCATTGGTTGCAACAACATGAGACTTCCCCTGGGTGGGTCATGCATTGCTGCACTGAGGCAAAGTGCAAAGCCCCTATGGCCAGCAATCACCTGCCTGATGCCTATGATCATCTACTCTTAAAGCTATGAGCTGTCACTACTTGACAGTAATATGTATCTAGGCAATTGAGGAGAGAGAGAGAGAATCAGCAGATATTCAGTAATAAATTAAAGTGTGCCAGGACACTCCTTTTGCCTCTGAGCGTCCCCATTCCGGGCTTTACAAGGCGCTTAGGGAGCTTAGCAAAGTGAGACACCCGCAATAAAATACGTGCACTTTAAAGAAGAGTTTCAGTGCTCTTTCGGCGATTCGCGGGTTTTGCTCGCTATATCTGCCTTGAGGACGCTCCGTGGCAAAAGGGGCGGGGATTGCTTGCTTGCACACACAGCCAAAAAGCATTCACACATCTGAGAAATGCAGCAGGTTCGCTTCCTTTCCTTTGTAAAAAGAGCCAGAATTGTTCAGAATGGCAACATTGTTTTCAAGTGAAGCCTTAAAAGAGAATGAGCAAAGGATCGCGCTCCCGATCCTCCAGCCGCTGACTTTACCGGGGCAGAAAATCCTTTTCTAACAGAGAACAAAGTGAAAGTAACTGCTGAAAGTGAATGAAATTGACAGAATGAGCGCTCATCTGCTTTGCTGGGGCGGGGGGAGCAGTTTCAAGAGACGGAGATCTGGCTATGTTTCCTTTTAACAAGAGAGGGGGCGGGAGGAGGGGAAATGCCTGGAAAGAGAAGACTGCTACCACGGGGACGGAAAGTCCGTTTAGATCGCGGCTGCCAGGGGGACGCTTATTCTGGAAGTGGAGGGGACTTTTAAAGTCAGCTATAACAGAGTGACTGCAGAGGAATCCGAGAGGGGCTAATAGGTCTTTTGGGGATTCAGCCAAAATAGAGTATTACAGAACATAGTAAATTGAAGAAAAGCATAGAAATATTTATACCTCAGTTTTGCCTGGATTTCTTTACACTGTTCATATCCTGCTTTCTGCCTGGGTATCTCAGGACACTTCACAATATTCAATAATTTTTAAGTATAAAAGCATGATCAATAAATCATAATTTATACATAAAATACAACATTTACTCCCCCTGCCCCTGCCTGTAGGATGCACATCAGAAGGGAGCAAAATACCAAAGGCCTGGTCAAAGATATATATCTTAACCAGGCACCAAGAAGTATATTACATTGCTATCTGGCCAGTTATTCCAAAGCAGTGAAACAGAAATTTCATAATTAAGTCGACACAAGCTTTCCAAGTCTTTTGGAATTGGTCTGGTTTCTGGCTTTTCAATTCAGTGGATTCAAAGGAGGGGTAAAGTATATCTTGGTTTAATAAGGAGAAGAATCCAGCATCTTTATTCAAGGAATATCCACAATTTGTTGTCTAAGTGGGTAAATAATTTGTCACTGTTTCTGCACATTTTCACCAAGGATGGGGGGGGGGGGGGTTAATAAGACATAGTTAATAAAACATCTTATACCATTTTCCTATGACTAGTATGTTGCCTATAAAATTCACTGATACTTTTCCATGGAGTTCCATGCTGATCCAGTGCCAGGTCTATATTTACATTTTGGGACAGGATGAGGATGCTGACCTCAATTGGAAGTCCCTGTCCTTTTGGACCTAAATGCCTACACACCGGAATATGGCATTCTCTTTGTATGCAGCTAAACTAGATAGGAACCCAAATGGTTGTGTATTACCATATATTCTGGCATATAAGGCGACTGGGCGTATAAGACGACCCCCAACCTTTGAGAAGATTTTCCTGGGTTAAAAGTAGTCTTATACACCAGAATATACAGTATATTAAGAAGGAATTAAGTATCTATGGCATGCTGAATGTTGTTGGATCCAAAGTGTAGACACTAAGCCAGCTGGAAGAATGGACAGGACTCTGGCCAAGCAGAGCTCTTTCTGTTCTGTTGTGGGGAGACGAAAAAGCCACTTTGAGTCCCCTTAAATGGGTGAGAAAAGTGGGGTAGAAAAGCCTACTTTCCTCCTCCTCCTCTTCCCCCTAATCCATCTGAGCCATTAGATCCCTGACAATTTGTGCCATCGGAGCAAGCAAAGTGAATCTTTTTGCAGGAGACTTTGTTTCACACTAAAAGATACAGCAGGTGCTTCTGCTTAGTTTTGCTGTTCCTCTGTACATATGTTTTATTATTAAACGCCACTGGGTTTTATGAATTCCTGTTCTGTTCTTAGCAAATGTGGGATTTAACCCTGTGGGTATTCCCCCTTCCCTTTTCTGTTATTAAATTTATTTCAGCTTACCAGTTAAGATGTTAAGATATTTGTTAAGATCTGGAAGTTAAAATTCTTCAATTAATCATAAGATATAACAGGAAATTTTCATTGGATAGCCAGGGCATTATTATTAACTTCAGTTTTTATCCACCTTGTACCTATTTGGATTAGAAACTCACATCATGGATTCTGATCATTGTTTATTCATTTAAATTTAGTATTTAATTGTTCCTCACATTGGAAGCCAAGAGAAGTTTGCAATAAATGTCAGACAATATAATGTCAGCTAACCTCAGTGGTTTTTCCTATAGGTTAAAAGCTGTAGGGTCTTTAGTTTGCTGAAGATCAAAATTTGCACACTTGTGTATCATTCAGTAGCAAAATTATCCTGCACAAATCACACAGATAACAGCAGGAGCACATATTCTAAAATTATAGAAATGTATTTGTATCTGCTATACTGACGTGGTTTTAAGAGAGAAATTTTCAGATGTATGACCCCATGAAGAGAGAATCACAAAGTTGGATTTCTATTGTGACCCCCTTCTGATGCCACACAACATGTTCAACACAACTGAAGCTACCCCTGACTGGGTGGCCAGCAGCTGCAACACAGCAGTGGAATGACAGGAGTGTGATGGGGATCATGTGTGTACCTGGCTTAATTTTCCTTGTGTGTCCCCTGCCTTTCATGCTGGAGACAGATAGACTTCCCATACATGACACTTGACTGGGACATCCCGCTCTGGGCAGTTTGTTCTGTGAGCTTAGGTTTGTCACACACCTAGAAACGAGGCCAGGTGGATGGTGCTGAAGAAACAAAATGTACAATTTCCTGCAAATTTTCTGAAGAACATATTGTCAAAAACCCTATGAAATCATCACTGAAAAAAACTACATTTATTAAATACCTTGGAATACTAGATGATCCAGATTAGTTACTGAAAATTATTACTGGGAGAATCATCAGTGAGACAGAATGGGCTAAGAAATGATAGAGATATTTATTGTTTAAAAAGCCCTGAAAAATACGTTCAGCTGAGATTCGGTGGATTCCCTCTTTATTTCCTGTTTTAAAAACAAAGGTATGTGTGGCAGAGCATAGCCTTAAAAAAATAAATGCTTCCAGCCTTTCAAGAGATGTCAGTTTGGTTTAATCACCCAGTAGCAAATGGGGGCTGAAAGAATCCACAGGAGAATAACGTCCAAAGCAGAAAGAATACTACCCACTTGGATTAAGTACAATCCCTGTTAATCTCTCCTTCTGTCTACACAATATAAAGGTTATTAACCTGACTGAAAAAGAACCCATAGGGAAATTCAATTCTGTGTAGAGGGGATTATCACATTTTGAAAAGAATTTATGATAGTGGCCATGACATAATAAATGCATTAGGTGCCTCTTTGTATCTGCAGGGAGTTGTGCAGTTGTGCAGAAGCACAGATCACCCTGCACAGGGGAGGGATGAAGCTCATTTTTGATGTTTAAATATCAGACAGGAAGTGAGAGCTCAGAGTCACTAATAAAAGGAGCTTGTATGTTTTCATTATTCATTTTGCTTTCTTAAAGAGGCCACTGGAGATTTGGCTAGCAGGAAGAATTGTATTAGCATTTTCAAATTTCTACTGCACAGGAACGTCTAGGGAAGTGGAGACGAGCCAGTTCCTGATGTTCTCTGTCCTCTCGTGTACTTATTAAAGACCATTATCTCTGTTAGTGTCCAGACGTTCATAAGCAACTATGCAAACTAATTCATAATTAGTTTATAAAATGACAACAAAGCTAGAAGGTGGCTTTTTTGGAGCCAGGTTAAAACATACCTGTTCACCCAGGCTTTTGATGTTTACCTTCTTCTGGTTGTAGTCCTGCCAGAGAGAGGGGAAGGGAAGCAGGGAGGGTTATATTTTAAAGATTTTTTAAGAAAATTTGTATTATTGTTGTTATTGTGACCTGTCCTGGGACTTTTTGGTAAAGGGCAGGATATAAACTCTTAAATACAAACATAAAATGTTCTAGCCACTGGAAGTATATAAGGATCACACACTGTTGTGCTCATATCATATTTAGGGTTTCCATATGCAGCTATTACAGATTGCTTGACTAGATGAGCCACTGGTCCAACCCACAAGGGCCTTTTGTATGATCTTCTGTGCAGGGTAAGTCACCATTCTGTTTTATGCAAGGAAGTGAAGCAGGAAGAGTATGAGTGGGTAAGAAACTTCCTTGTCTTTGTGCTTTCTCTGCTCTGTTTTCTATGAAGACTTTGTGATAAAGGGTAAAATATCTGACATAAAGGGCAAATACTTGTTGCCTTCCCGTAAGCCAGCAGAAAGGCTGCATGCTTACTGCGGCTGGATGCAGTTGGGATCCAGGGCTGGCAATATTAGTCACTCAAGTAATGGGGAAGTGGTGGAAGCCGTGATGTCCAAAGATTTCTAGTTAAAGAAAACCTCAAAGGAGATAGGCAGTGTTCAGATCACTTTTGATTGGTGATCCTAATAAGGAAAGAGAGAAAATCTCCTAAAAGTGCAAATTAGTACCCAGTACAATATGATTAAGCTTAAATGATGTTGGGGGGGGGGAGGAACTGGGGCGCTTCTAAGGCCATCTGCTGGGACTCGAGAGCAGGAGAAGGTTTGTCCTTGTCTCTGCTTGAGATGCCCATGAGCATTTGGTGGGCCACTGTGTGCGACAGGATGCTGGACTAGATGGGCTGTGGCCTGATCCAGCAAGGCTTCTCTTATGTTCTTATGTGACCATATCACAGATCATTTCAAATCATTGTTGTTTTTGCATTCACCATGCAGTGTAACACATATTTGCAAGAGTGACTTAGTTCTTTTTATCCTTTCAATTAGTTCCTCTTTATTTCAGTCCTAAAAATAACATACTTGGGAAGTGCTATGTAATTAATCCTTCCAATATTCCCTTTTCCTGTTTGGCCCATATGGTATAATACCATTGGTGAATGGTAAGATGCTTGAGAGAGAGAAGTGAAATTAAATTGGTGACTCTATGGTCTGGCTCCATCCACATGAGACAGAGAGAGATCTGGATGAAGGGAGACCTTAAACTGGATCTCTGGTGGACCTGAAAATTGGATCCACCAGAGGGATCAGTGCAGTCAGATCTGAAACATGGGTGGCATGCAGAAGGCCACCCCTCATATTTTGGATTACTGAGGGATGCCATTCAGCAGCAAACCATAGTCTACTACCAAAAAGCACTCCCTGCAAGAGGTCCTGAGAGTAGGAATATTTGTTTCTAGACTTTGGAGGCATGGAGGTGCAGCCACAAAACTAACTTGGATCACTGCCGTTGATGCAGATGATGCTTATCCTGTCCATGTCTCCTTGCAGTCCAGATCAGTGAGCCAGGCTAATCTAGACCCACTGATCTGGACTGCAGGCAGGTAACTGCAGAAAGGACCTATGGTTACCCAGCTGTTTCCTTCTTGACTGCATAGCCCATCTATTTTAAATGTTTCCATTGCTTAATCTTTTAAAATTCATGAATTACTTTTTTTGTTATTGTTTATAGTTCCTTATATCTAATATTTGTATCAGAAATATAAAGGGTAGGATTTATCATTGCTAGACCATCTGTTAAAGAGAACACAGGAATGGAACTTTCCATTTGGTAGATTTTTGCCCTAGGAAGGCGCCATCTCAAAAGCAAACAGCCCAGCGTCTTTCTCTGCAGGATCTACTCTCATAAATTAAGTGCATGTTATTTACTCAGCAGATCTGTGGAGTGCTTGCCACTCTGAAAGCAAGAAGTTGTAATTCTGAACAAAAATAAAGGAATCACTCGCAAGGTTACAGGATTATGAAAACAAAGGAGTTCATGAACCAAACAAAACCAAGCCAGTGAGCTTAGATTCTCCCTTGCAGTATCCTAATGTTTTCCTTGAGAATCAAAAGACATTTAGGCAGGATCCACACAGCACCATTATGGTGCTCTGAGTACCTCACAGGGTTTGCTCGACACTGCCCCTTTCTCATGACAGTCCTTGATCTTGAAAGTGTGGGGAGAGGTGACCTGTGAGTAGCAATCCTCTACATTAACTGCTACAAATGTAATGCTGTTCTTTAAGGCAAGGGGCTGGGGAAACCCTAAGTTTGTAGTGCTTCCTCCACTTTCATGTAAACATTGCCTTCTGAATAGAATATCCTGAACAGAATACTTTTCAGAAAATGAGGGACAATTCTTCCTTTAAGGATATATTTAAATAATGGGTGAGTCTGCACTGGCTGGTAAACCAGACTAGGAGCCTCCCTGCTGCATGGTGATGCCTTCTAAAAGAGTCCCCAGAGGCTCCTAGTACATTTTTGGGTTCGGTATATTGGCCAGTGCAGAATCGCCCAAAGCGTGTTACAACGTGTTCATATTGTTGGGGAGATCTGTGAGTCACTGTTGCTGGTTCAGATGAGCACAAATGGGCACAAATTTACTCTCGTACAAATAGCAACTTAAGTATCATTTATCTCAGAGAATTTCACTTAATAGCAAAACTGTAAATTTATGAAAAAGCTGTGGCATATTCCATTTTCCACTCCCGCGGTATACTGCCTTCACACAGTTAAAAAATAATCACCGCTGAGGCAACTTGGAGATGGCTTTGGGAAGGTTGGTGGGTGAAATTATTCACATGCCAGCTTGTACCTCTCCATTGTCATGAGGATTCTGGGCTACAATAAGGCTGCATCCAGGCATTGCCTACTTATTCTGCTAAATTTGGATATTCTAGAATGCTGCATGCTTTATTCCAGAATATCTAAATATAGTAGGCCAAGTAATTGATGTCTGGATGCAGCTTAACAGAATAGTTTTCTGAATCCTCTAGCAAGACTGCATCTACAAGGAGATCAAATGGGAGTACCCGCTATTGTCCAATCATTCCTTCCTTTATGCACCTTGGAACTACATTCCTATTTTCCATATTACTTCCAATCTAAGATTGCTACATGTTGTTACAGGCTGGCTATATTGGAAAGGAGTGAGCTTTAACACCTGACCTGGCTCTTTCCCTCCACTCAGTGTGTGTTCTTTTACACAATGCACCAGCACCTTTGATTCCTAGATGCACTTTCAGTGCTTCTGTTGAGACCTCAAGGTGGGGAGGTTAGACTCTTCTTTTGAAATAGGTTCGTTCTAACTTTAGAAGACTTTCGGAAACCATTTGAAAAAAATCTAGCCTTGACTCAAGGAATCTTTCTGCACTATTTGGGTGAAGTTTTTGGCTAGGGCCATTTCACTTACATGCTGACTTCTGGTGTCCTCTGCCAGTCCTTTCTGGTATGCCATTGAAAAGAGCAACCTGTGGTATACCAGACTACATGCTTTTCACATGCCCTTTGTGAACTGTGATTAGCTCAATAGACTGCTTGTGAACTACTCTAAAGAAGTCTATGCCTGGACCAGGGAAATTTCTACACTTGAACAGAAAAGATACAAAAGAGACTAACGCGTACTAGTGTTTGCACTAGCAAATTCTAGTACACAATAGCCTAAGCCCCACACGACCAGATACTTACCAATATCCCGTCACACTTCTGATTCTCCACAAGGTGCTGCCATTTTGATTGTGGTGCCCTGCACGACTGCTTGTGTGCTGGCATCGTTGCTATGGCAATGATGATGCTCTGCTTATGCACAGTCACATAAGGTGTCATCTGAGGTACAAATACGCTTCTGTGGGTACCTCAGGTGACCCTTTGCACCAGAAATGATGTGAATGGTTGCCGTGTGGATGCTACAGGTTGTGATTGGGAAAGTTGGATTACTTGTGTGCACAATTTTGTGCACCATAGCTGCTTTGCAGTTAGTTAACATCTGGGCAGGCAGGGGGCCTTTGTTGGCTGTAAACACCTCCTGCAAGTGCACCTGCCCAGATGTTAACTAATTGAAAACTAAGAGACCAGGTGCAGAAAAGCCTCAGGATATGGTCCAATTTTTGTGCTGTATCCTGATCAATTGCTTCATCTACCTAGTATAGATGAAATGAATTAAGGATGGGAGGAGCTTCTGCTAGCCTGCGCAAGTGCACAAACAGCAGGGGTCCAGACCCATCCATATCCTGGCATACTTGCAAGTACCAATAGGGCCAAAGCAGTTAAACCATCTGTTTAACATGATAATGGATTCTTCCAAGATCTCTTCCACCTTATATATTTTTAAGTGCTTCAATCTGGTTGAATTTAATTTTTAAAAAAGGAGAAAGGATTAGTGTAATACTATTGTCAACAGCAAAATTAGCTCCTTCTCATATGCAAAGCTGAAAACTGTTTATTGTGAACAGCTGCACATTCCTCACAAAGCGTGAGCACATTCATTACTTTCAGAACAAAATCCACTTGCTTTGGAAATTAACATTTTGAGCAATTTAGGAAATAGATTTACTCCATCTTAGTTGTAGCAGCCTCATGCAAAGTTTGACTTCAGTAGATATGCTATGTGAAAAACCAATATTTGCTATGGGATATTACTTTATAGTATTGTGAATAAATGCATGAAATCTCAGGACTATTCAACCTTCTTTTAAAAAAATCTTTTTGTAACCGCTATTGGGAATACATAGTGTAATGGTTAAGATCTTAGATATTAAGAAATTTCCTAGTGGAATAAAACAAGAATATTTACCTTATGTGCAACCTTCATGAGTTATTTCCCTTTCTACTTGGCATTCTGATTTCATGGACTGACCACAGAATTCATTAGTCTGAAGCTGTGAACAATTTTGTAGTGGCTGTGAGCCAAATTTTAGACATGTGGTCACTGCCAAGACACACAACATATAATAGCTGTGTTTATTGTGGTCGTGAGAGCACAGATTGTGTACCCTGGATTGGAAGGGAATTTTACATGCTTTGACTCTTGATTTCTAGGAGATTATAAGAGAGACTTCCATCTAACTTTCCATACATGCTTGCCAATGTCTCCAGGTTTTCTTTTGGTTAGAGTGCCCCCCCCCCAAATATCATTACTAAGTATGGTTATTTTAATATAGAAGAGTCACATTTCAGGAAGACACTTTGCATGGTTGAGTGCTGGAGATGGTTGGCAGGAAAAAAAAGAAAAAGAAATGCATATAGGGGATAAAAACCTGGTATATAAACTCTGTGAGTTGAACTTTACATTCCAGAAAAGATAGCATAGAAGAGGAAAGTCATATCCTTAGCTTACACAGATTAATTTTTCACTTCCACAGGTTAATTTTCAAGGAAGGATTTAAAATGCTCCTAAAATAAGCTATCCTTTAAGGTATGTCTCCATGTAAATCTTTGAGCATCTATGGAAAGGGTTTGGGGTATTGCATTTCTATTTTGGATGGCATGATATATTTGATAAAGAGTGTGATACCTGCCTAAGGCACCCATGGGGTAAGGTGGTTCATTGCTTTGTCAGGTGCCCTCATTGTATAATGAAGCATCCAGTGAATTAGGATGAGGGCATTTCCATGTTAGCAAACAAAACAAGGAGTCTATCACCCCACAAAGCACAATCAATACAATACCAACAAAAGTTTCAGAGGAAATAACTTAATAGGTATCAATATAAAAATGACAAAGCTCTGGATCACAATTCCTTTTTGCCATTGGGAAAAAAACTGTGTAGTTGAAATGCATCTGGCAAGGGTGGGGACAAGCCAACTATAATCACTTGAATGATTCACCGTCTGAAATGCTTTGAATGGACTGATCTGATCCAAGACAGCTG
The DNA here is from genome assembly GCA_023333525.1 of Aspidoscelis tigris stejnegeri. NCBI lineage: Eukaryota > Metazoa > Chordata > Lepidosauria > Squamata > Teiidae > Aspidoscelis > Aspidoscelis tigris. The sequence goes on from JALMGA010000003.1 coordinate 53,696,899, forward strand.
ATGGAGTACTTATGCACAGCTGCACACCAAGCAATACGGACTGTATGATTCAAAGATGTTATTTGTTATTTTTATATTCATTTCTGTTAGGCCAGTGGGAGCTGTTGGCAAGGCCAAAGATCCTTGGGGTAGTCTGCCTGCTGTCCAGCTGGTCCTGTGCTGAATCATTTTGATTGAACCTAGGATTGGCCGAGCATAGCATGGGATAATGGGCCCTGTGTAGAATGGCCACTGGTTCCAGTAAGTAAGCAGACATGGTTACTTGGCTATAAACAGTTTCATCAGGGTGATTTCCATCAATCAAATTTTATGCCTGTATGTCTATACAGCCAAGCAATGAAGCAAATAGTTTTCTTATTAAAAAATGTGGAATTAGTTTGCCATTGTCTTCTTCCTGGGAGATACAGTAGACTGAACCTGGAACTTTCTGCATGCCAAGCAGATGCACCTCCACTTCCTAAACATATTTTATACACAAAAGTGTACCAAGTGCTTGTCTTTCTGTGCCTAAGCGGTCACCACAGAAATGGCAGACAAAGCTCTACATCTCCTTTGCCCCTACTTACTCTGCCTTCTATTCTGTAATCTTAAAAGCAATTGTCATAGAACAGTCATGGGGAACCTTTTGAGCTCGGTGTGTCAAAATTCGCAAGAAAACCTAGCTTAACTCGGGTGCTGTGTCACATCTAGAAATATCCATAATTTTGGGATATTTGTAGCTCTAGTAAAAAAGTTATATTTTTGATATATGTATTTTATTAAAAGCAATGACAAATAATTCTTTAAATTTGCTAAATCTTCAACTGAAAGTTGGTATTTCGTACACTTCAAGAACAAGCAAGCACTACACGCCCAGGTGCCAGGGTGACCATGTGTGCCACCCAAAAGGGCTTGGCGTGTCACCTGTGACATGCATGCCATAGGTTGGCCATCACTGTCATAGAATCATAGGGTTGGAAGAGACCTCTAGGGTCAACCTTGAGTCCAACCTCTGCTTGAAGAGCTCCAGTGAAGGAGAACTCACTACTTTATGTGGCAGCCTATTCCATTTACTGATCACTCTTACTGTCAGGAAGTTTTTTTCCAATATCTAATCTGTATTAACTCCCTTTATGTTTCATACCAATGTTTCTAATCTCCCATCTTGTGTAATTGAGAATAGGGACCATCCCTCTGCATTGTGACAGCCTTTCAGAGACTTGAAGACTGCTATCATGTCTCCTCTCAATCTTCTCTTCTGTAGGCTAAACATTACTAGATCCTTCAATCGTTCCTTGTAAGATATGGTTTACAGACCACTAACCATTTTAGCAGCCCTCCTTTGGTTTAGTTTGTCAAATACTGTGAAGGTACAATTGAGCCCTACCTGCAAATGTGTGTAATCACATTTCTGATTTTCCTGGAAGAAGCTCTGTCAGCATTTCTCAGATGAAAATTCCTTTCTTGCATATAAGGGGTTTTTAATTCTTCCCTCCCCTCCTCTCACCCCCTAAGCAGTGATTCCCATCCCTCAACCCTATAAACCACTCCACCACATGCCTTCTACTTAGCTTACATCTTCTGTTGCTTAGCCCATGTCAGCAATTCTATCCAAAGTCAGTACTGTGTATTTGCAAGGAGATCACCAGAAGAATGAGTCCATTGGCAATCCAAATACCATGGCTTTAACTTGGCATTAAGCCCCATTGAACAGAGTCTGAGCTGCTTTCCAGGAAAATATGATGAAGGTTATGGAATTTCTGAGGAAGAAACTGCTTCTAGGATACAGACATGGATTGCCTCACCACAGGAATAATCAAATCATATGTTTTAAAAACAATAAAGTTTATGGTGTGTGTGTGCATGTGTGTGTGTGTGTGTGTGTATGCCAGCTGCTGCTGTTGGCAATGGGGAGGCAAGGACAACGAAGGGGAGGAAGGAGGAGGAGCAGCGGGCTGTCAGGAGCATCACCAGCAGCACTGGCTGATATACACACGCACATGTGCAGAGAGAGAGAGAGCGCTGCCTGTCTGCTTGCCTGGCCAGCCACACACGGGCATGCTCAGTCACTGGTGGGGCATGGGGGGGGGAGGTGCTTCTCTCCTTCTCCAGGTCACATCTTTTGCAAAAGCATGAGGGGAGAGGAGAGGGGGGAGCTGGGATTTCCCACCCTCCGCCACGTCATTGCGGGATCCAGTCAGCAGGCAGGGGGTGGGGCCCTGGCTGACAAGAGGGGGGAAGAAAAGATTCCCTTTCCCTAATGCGATTCTGAACCGTTTTGGGTGGGGACAGCAGAAGGGTTGATAGCAATTTAAAGCCACTGAGGTGGGAACTGCCAGAATCCGTGTTTGAAGTGCTTTTTTGTTTTGTTTTATTTTTAAACCATTTTAAGAGCATGAGTGGAAACAGGCCTCTGTAAAATTGTCTGAAATACAATATCTGAGCTCAGAAACATCTTCCTAGATCCAGCTTTTATATCAAACTGTTGATCTTTTTTAAAAAATATTCTTTTGAGATAAAGAAATTGTAATCAAATGCATTTCCTAAAGGTTAATCTACCATTTCTGAAAATGTGTAAACCTAAAGAATGTGCACCAATTGTATGATAAAGCAGATACCTTGAGTTTCCTGGTAAGCAAAAGTGAATTACAATAATTCCTTAATAAAACGTCTTCTCTAGAGTTTATCTATTTATAAACATACATTTATTAAAACTATAGTGGCTCAGTCTACCAGTGTAAATCAATAATGCCTCAGAAGTCAAATTACACTTCTGAAAATTTCCAGGATTGTTTAATGCAACCCTAGAAATGTTCAACAATATGATTTAGCCTCGGAGGCACCATTGACTTACATTGGGAGACTGGGCCACCAAAGTTCTCTTAAATTCTACATTTCCACAGGAGAAAATTAGGTGCATAACCTGATTTTGTACTACTGATGGGCTTGTAGGAACCAAAGTATAGCATTATACAGGGGATGACTGCACATTAAAAGTTTACGCAGAACAATTCTTTGTACAGTTTATAGAGCTGTAAGTGAAACAAGTTTGGAATGAACTATAATAGTGGCTTGAGGAAAGAAACTGCAAAATGATTTGGAAGTGTGCTATGGAATCTACTTCTTTAAATGGCATAATTTTATTGCTCAGGAAATGCTGTTACTTTCTTCCCTCCTCCTTTTCAGCCTTTGGAGCCAGGAGGGTGTTAGGATTAATAAGCAGCAGCAATTGAGGGGGAAAAATCCCATTATCCTTACCCTTTGGCAAGCATGGATAATTAGTGGAACCTTTTGCAAGAAATATCATTTGTTTCAATGTAATTGCAAAATAATTATCTCATGTGGTAGATGTATTAACAAGTTGATTGGTAACATGCAGGTAATATACAAAACATCTGCTGTAGGATGGCATGCATTGCAACACAGTTTTAATTGGTCAGGTCAGATTAATGCCCTGCAATTAAGCATATCAAGGATTTTATTGAATATTGGAAGTGCTTGTCATACACACTTTTGTTGATGTGACATGAGGAAAATGGATTCCCCTGGGATGCTTCTCCCTGGAAGATGAAATTCCTTCATATCTGCCCTTTTCAAAGGATTTGTGATTTGACTCTTGAGCTTCTCTAATTAATTATATAGACCATGGTGCATATCTAATAGAAATTATGGGGGGAAAAACCATACGTGGTAGGAAAACAGAAGTGAGAGGTGGATGGTGGATTAGTTTTTCTGTGTTGAGAATTTGTTCTACCCATTCCTGACAGAAAGACAACTCTGTGGCATTATCTGTTATATTCTGAAAGAAGACTGTATTGGTATCTACTTTTGTACTCCCTTTGTTTCACTTGTAGGGATTTTTTTTGGAAAAGTTTCTCCTCCAACACAAGAGAATTTTCTGGCTATCCTTCTTTTGAAACAAATACCTCTTCTATACGGCCAAGAACTGGGGATGTGCAAGAATATTGGAAATATTTGTTATTCGATCAAATTCAGCCAAATTTGGACATTCAGTTTATAATGTTTGAACAAATACAAATAATTTGAATCATTCATATGAATAATTTGGACATTCTTATGTGCACAGATATGTGTTCATGTATACGTAGGGGATGAAAACGGGATCCATACGGGATAAAAATGGGATGTGTATGGATGCGTACGGATACATATGAATGTTGTCAACATTTGTATCATCACATATGTATCAAATATTCATACAAATAGATACAAATGTATTAAAATAATTTCAAATTTTAATACATTCCTTTTCCCTCTATTCATACAAATTTGAATATTTGATTCAAATAGAACAGAATGTCTACTAAGAACTACTGTAGGACCATATGACTATGCTTTTGGTTATCATTATTACTATGAGTACAGAAAGGAACTTGTGCCAGAGTGATTCCATCCATCCATCCATCCATCCATCCATCCATCCATCCATCCATCCATCCATCCATCCATCCATCCATCCCTATATTGAAATCCAATCCTGTACCAAGTGATTCTAAGACAGATCAGAACATTTATAAAAAATATAAAATATCACTAAAGTTAATAAAACATTGTTTTATTATTATTTATTAAAAATTTGTAATACAAATTTTTTGCTGTGCGGCCAGAAATTTGCCTCCTCTGTTACCATCAACATACATTATCATAACTTTACAGGGCAGCAGGAAAGGCAAATGAGGGTGCAATTCTCCCTTGTCATTTCTTAAAATTCTGTGCATAGAGCACTTCCAAAGGTGTATTTTGTGCTTTGGAATTGGCCTGCAAGCCTGATACAGATGGAGACATTTGCTCAAAAATTCTAAAAACGTATACAGTGTATAACGATAATAAACCAAAAGGATGTATACATCAAAAAAGGCTTCCAACAAAAAGTTAGAAATCTATAAATGTATATTTGAGATATTCAGAAGTAAAAAAAGGATAAATTTCATAATGCATATCTTCAGAAAGTAGCAAATCATATATTCTAAATATAATAATATAGGCTGCATCCGAACTTGTTTATACTATGTAGTGGAATGCGCAGTTGTGATTGGGGCGTCACACACAATGATTCAATTTAATGCTGATTTAACAACACTTGCTGGGCAGTATAAAGGAGATCTGAATTTTCCCATCAGTCTGGGCAGAACAGTGAGAAGAGCAGGGAGGGCAACTCAGTTCTGATCGGCTGCTTCCTCCTGTGTGACCATGCACGCTGACTCAGCTCTCACAACTTCTGAGGAGGAAATCACGGAGCTGCTTTTTAGTCAGGTTGGCCGGTTGTAGCTTCGCAGCCAGTAAGGTGCACTTTTTTCCTTTAACTGGGGATTTACTTCCACAAGTCTGGAGGAAGCTATAATCATTGTTAACAGTAGCCCTGGAGTATCAGAACAAAGATTTGACAGTTCTTCACAGTTTGGCAGGCTATATCAGTTCTTACATCTGAATAATAATCAAATGTTTATTTAGTAATTTCCTCATATACTCACATTTTGTCTAGGGAGAAGGGAATATCTGGATTTGAAATCTCCCTTTGGTTTGAAAGATTAATAAACTACATATAAAAAAGAATTGCAGGGACAAAGAAACATATGTATGAGCCTAAAGTTCCAGTCAGAAAATATTTGCCTAGGAAGGGAAGAATACTAAATTACTTGGAAATAAATATGAAGTTGGGAAACTGAGAAAGAGTAAAAAAAGCTGGTCAATGTTTATTAAGCAGTACTAAAACCTATGTAAGGTGACTTCTACATTTTCACTGATTTGTTTGCAGAGAAAGGTGACATGAACTTCCTCCACAAGATGTTAATTTTATAGTTAGAAAGTTCCATTAGTGACCCTAATTATGGTGGTGCATCTTTTAAGAGTGATAGTATATGGATACATTTTGGGTACCCTAGTCTGGTCTATGACCCATCCTGTGTGGACAGAGCATTGTAGGTAGGAGGAGGGCATCTCTTAAAGGGAGCTAGCATCTGGAAAGGAAGCCCATGAAAATCTTTCTTATTCCACACTAGTGGTAAGTGCTGGAAGGTCCACTGATATCCTTAAAAAATAGGGGCAATCTATAAAATACTCTTTAATGCACCAATATCTTGTTAATACAAGAAGCATTTTTTACCTATTATTTAGTGATTATTAGAAAAGAAGTGGTAATCTTAAACAGAGATCACTAAAATGAATGGGAAAGTCATTTCAAGAAAAAAAAATGCTTTTGTCAAAAGTCAGTCGTATTCTAATGTAGATCACAAAGAACTGCTAGTCATCTCTTGAATTAGTGTGTTTTTACAGGGTTGGTTTTTTTGTTTTGTTTTGTTTTTTGCATTCATATGTATTAAAATAAAGTGTTATCCCATTTCATTATGAAAAAACTAATGTTCCTGTTAGGGGGTGGGGGTGGATGTGGGAGGGGTGATATTTTTAATTATGCTTTCTTTTTCTTTTGATATGTTTTATTCTTACTGTAACCTGCCCAGGGACCATTTGGTGAAGGGCAAGATATAAATTGATTAAATAAATAAAATAATAAAAAGAGCAGAGAAAATCATTTGCCTTTGTGATGGAGATAGGTATTTGTGTTTTGGATTCTTACCTTGACACAAGAGTCTAGTTTTGAAAATCCCTTTTTAAAGGCATTTTAAAGTCTGGGGTTTTGGAAACATTCTTGGAACAATTTTCCTCCTGGGAAGGGGTGGGGAAGTCATAAATTGAGCTGCTGCATCTCTGGAATCTAAGGCAATCAGTAGCCGGAATGTCATCAACATTCCAAACAGTGCCTCCCAAGAAAGTGTGTCTGTGCTGTTGTTCTCTACTCTCTGTGGTTTGTTTCTGCAGTCCTTTCCCCTCATGTCTTGTTTGCCCAGAACTAGGCAGCTTTCCTTGCTGCTTGAAGCTTTTCTTATATTCTTCCCTCTCCAGAAATGTAATCAGTTGATAGGGCTATCAGCTATGTTCTTCTGAACCCCAAATATTGTGTCTTCTATAAACCAATCACAGCAATTCCAGGAAAATTAAAAAATGTGTTGAACTCAGAGGATGTCCTGAAGCAATATGATGTTGAGAAACTCCCTTGCTCCCCAATTTTTCTCTCTCCCCTTAGAAAGAAGATAAATGGGGACAAAGCAAGGGGAAGCCACAGCAAACAAAAGGTCAAGAAAGGAAAGAAGTGTGTTCACAAGCAGTTAAGTAGTTGTCTGGTGACCATATGTCTTAGAAGACATGGTATGCTCTTTGGGAAGTTATTTTATTCCTTTGTACTGATAGGGAGCTTCTATACATTGTAAAAGGGCCAACAGTGTGTCACCATTGTGACTGGACTGCAAGGCAATCCTGAAATTATGCCAAAGCTCTGGTGGTCTGTTGACCGCTTAAATCCTAGTAGTATGGGGGAATCCTGCATTAACTTTACTCCACCGGCATTGAATTGACTTACTGGGTGTGATGTTCTAAAGGCAAGGCAGCTGCCTGCTTGTTTTGCAGGCTTTTTAGCAGCCTGATTGACAGGAGAGGCGGAGCAGTGATGAAACCCACCAGAATCGACCAATGGGAGCAGCCAGATCTCGGACTATTTAAGGCAGCAGCCTGGTGTTCCCAGCGTCTCTCATTGTGCAGCTTGTGCCGAGGAGGGATCAAGGAGAGGGTTTGCAGCACCCTCGGGACTTCTAGGCCTGCTTCTCTCAGGAAAGAGGGACAGGGTAGAAGGGAGGTCTTGACTCTAGGACAGAGGGAGATTGTGGCGTGTACTTACGGTTGGGTGAGTGCGCAGGAGAACTGTTTACTCAGGACCAGAGGGAAACAGGGGATTTTGAGGCATATTGTTTTTGCCATGAGGCGAGCTCTACTGATGTGTCAGTGTCGTCACCTGAAGACGTCCAGACTCAATGGTTCTGAACAATAACAAACTTCAGGTGAGTTGCAGGTAGATGAGCTTCAGCAGATCATCAAGTGTTGTAAAAAAGATATCTAACCTATTGCGGTGCTCTTAGTATGATATATATATAACATTTTACAGCAGGGTAACGTCTTAATTTGTAAACTTTTTAAACAATCTGTTTACAGAATGGATGGATGAAATTAGCCAACAGTAAAATGAGTGGACAAGGTAGTATGTTTTAGCTTTGCTAGCAGTAGGTTAATGTCCCTATAAGCTTCTGATTTGTTCCCACCTTCTGTTGCCCTTCATGTTGCCCATTTATCACACATAATGTTTTGAAAGAATAAATAAGACTTTTCAGCAGCAGTCATAGAACACTTGCAGATTTGAGGATGCAGAAATATAGTATGTCTCATTACAGCTGGATGCAACAGAGATTTAGAGAAATACCTAAAATTATCTGCCTTCAGGACCCCAGAAAGACCACCCTTAATCCATATCAAAGGGTGCTGGGAGTTCATTGCAAGCCATTCAGCATTGCTGTTGCTTGGATACAGTGTGCTTTGTTATTAAAGCTTCCTCTCTCTGCAATGTATGCAAAGCCTACATGGGACTGATTTAAGCAAAATACACCCCTCCAGGCATTGTATCTGATGTACCATGTATGCTTGGGGTTTCCTTTTATTCAGCAATTATTAACTCTCCCTCCTCCCCTGCTCTTCAATGCAAATGGATATTCTGTGCCATTCTGTGTCATATCTTAAGATTCCTGGGAGGAAAAATATTTTTCTCTGCATTCAAAACCAGACATCAGTCTATCTTGCATTAAGCCATTTTATTCCAAATGCTATTTCTGAGGCTCCTGCTGCTACCAGCAGCCACCCTAATTGCTGAAAAGCAGGCTTGCTCATGAGTGCGGTCAATCTGGCACCAACCCACAGGCTGAGAATCATTCTCAGTTGGAGATCCTGTCAGAACAATGCAAGGAAGAAGATGCTGAAATATTTAAAGCATAATGTCTTTCACTTAGACGTGAAAACGCTCTAATTTATAGGTCTGCACTCACCAGTGACAACAACTGATTTCTGCATAAACTAACCTGATTTTGTCTGGTTCATATCAGGTTCCTTCACTAGAAAAGACTTCCTTGCTTTTTTGAATTTGGATTTAAATTAAAGGAGGCTGTAAGTTGGAATAAATGGCTATTAGCAAATCAGGGGGAAACTCATGACAGGGAAATAAGAATTGTATCTGAATAGTCTGAATATCAAGAATAGCCACAGATATCAAGACAGCTCAGCTGGATAAAGTGAAGATAACAGCCATTAGTGATTGGTGTGGTGGCTGCACAATGCTTTGACTTGAACCTGACCTCTCTGCATCACCGTTCCAATTCCCTGTGGAACAGAACATGGTTCAGAGAAATTCACTGGCCTGCTGATTACACGGCATGAGCTGTTGCTGGACAGAGTCTATAACTCAATAATAATTGTATCATACTCTTATTCTGACAAGCACAGATTTGAGGCTAGGTAGGCATCTTTAATTAAAATAGATGTTATGATAACTGCAGTTTATTACTTAGCAAGACCTCTGCATGCAGGCCCTGTGTGAACTGGTATAATGTAGTATATCAAACTGAATCTCAAATTTAATTGAAGATAAATCATAATACACATTTTTATATTCATTTATGAATTTATATCTAATCCTTCACCTGAAGGTTCCAGGGTGGGTCATAACAATAGAAAGAAAATATATAGAAGAAGAAGAAGAGTTGGCTTTTCTACCATGGTTTTCTCACCCATTTAAGGGGACTCAAAGCGGCTTTCTGTTCTTCTCCCCACAACAGACACCCTGTGAGGTAGGTGGGGCTGTGAGGGCTTGGAAAAGAGTTGTGACTAGCCCTAGGTTACCCAGCTGGCTTTGTGGAGGAGTGCAGAGTCAAACCTGGTATTCCCAGATAAGAGTCCAGCTCCCTAACCACTAGACCAAAATGGCAAATATCAGTGGCCTAAGTGAAGAGGTATTTTTAAATCAGGCACCAAAACCATAGTTTAGGTTCCATAAGAGGCAGGCTGTTCCAGAGTCTTGGGGCTGCTACGGAAAAGGTCCTTGTACCTCTGAGAAAGAGATAACTACAAAAAGATGTGTTTCTTGAGATTTTAATACTCCTTCAGATTTCTCTCTTTTCTTTCTCCTGAAGAAACTCACGACAACTATGCACCAAAATTTTTGAAATATCCACAAATATACATTATACCAGAAAAATACACATAGCCTGAACTAACCTGGAATCATTCAGTCAAATACTAAAATGGACAAGGCTGTTGATTGAATGTACATTTAAATAATTAAAGTAGCCCTGAACTGAAAAATAGTACAATATATGTGACCTGTGAAAATACAAAGTTCCTGGACTTAAGACACAAGCTAAACATTAAGCCTTGAATATAAAGGAATATTCTTACATTTTGCTTGATTGGCTGTAACTAAATGATTTTATGGTTCCATATAACCAGAAGCAGTTTTCTGATTGACTATTGTTAGCTAGGAAGAGGTCATAATGAATTTCCACTGACACAGATCTATCTTTGTATGTGGAGCTGGGGCTAGGTGAGTTCTGTTAATTTCTTGTAAAAACACATTTCCATGTGGAGTTAACAAATATATATTGGAAATTTTATACATTCACCTATGCTAATGAAATGCATGGGGAAAGGTTTGACAGTTTCAAAATTTCATGTATAAATTCTGTGTTAATAACAATGGGTCTAATACGTCCTCGTTTGTCCTAAATTAAATCACTTTCCTTTTAGGATATTCTAGTGAAGAACTGCAATTCTTGAGATTGCAAACTGAATACCCTTGTAGTATCATCCCTCACTTCTTTCCCCCTCTTTTTCTTTTTACAATTGAGATTTTCACAGTTCTGCACATTCTTAGGCTTGGGGTAGGGAGAAGACACACTGGCATGAAGATGATGGATGGGGGTCAAGGACATGCCTTTTTAGTGCATAATTCAGTGGGGAGAGTGAGGAAAAACTTCCAGGAAGCCCTTTTGCCCACTAATCAGACCCTCTGCCGCTTTCTAATACAAAGATGGATGTTACCCCCTGGGTGGCTGCCAGTGACAAATAACCTTTTCTTGCTGCTCAGTACCTACCACCACCACCACCACTACCACCACCACACAATAACAGTCCTGTTGCAGTGGGTTCCTCGAGGTGAACTCAGAGAAACTAGTTGTTGGAGAGCAAAATTCTGGATTGGGTGGAGAATGGGCTGTTCAGAAATGGGCCAGCTGCACAAAACTGGCTTCGTCCATTTCATCTTCAACTATTCTTAAAAAAAAAAAAAGCTACTGCATTGTCTATCATGGCAAAATAGAGTAAGGAGTCAAAAGGGACAGATAAATACCACAGAAATCTTCAAGCTGATCAATTATTCTGGTTCCTAACTTTTGAGCAGCAACTGCCTGTGTATGTCACTGTGTAGCCAAATGCACCAAGGAGCTGTCATTGGCATGCTCACATCAGCCATGTTCACAAACCACAAAAGGTTCTGGTATCCTTGAGAATGGCAGCATGGTGGTTACTTTCTGGAAAAGTCAATACATGTGACCCTTGAGAGTTCCTTCTGGGAAGGCATTTGGGGCACCAGAGTCCTTTCTCCCTCTCCTAACTGAATTATACACTAAAAGGACATATCCTAGCCTCCTCCTCATTCATGCCCGCCTGCCTGCGTAGGGGTTGGGGAGGGGGGCAGAGGGAGGTGTCTCATCTTCCCCTAAGATGCCAAAATTTGACTGACTGGGTTGCATCCAGTTATAGGGGAGACAGAGAACACTGGGAGGAGAAGGATGAGAGGGGTGAAGAGGAAAAAGGACCCTATCACTGGACTGAACCCATGGAGCTAGGAATGCATGGGAGGACAATCTTGGTTGTAACCACCAGATTATGGAATAATCTCCCTCTGAGGTGTATCAGGCATCTTCATTGTACACATTCAGATGACTGGTAAAGAGTCACCTCTTCACTCTGGCCTTCAGCTGAGGGAACAACATCCCATCCCTATGCAGGCACTATTTTAGTCATGCTTTATATTCTGTTTTAATTGTGATTTTATTGTGGTTCATTCTGAGGCCTTTGGGTATGGGGTAGGATAGAATATAAATAAACAAAATTAGATGGATGTGATTAAGCCAATTACAGGCTGACTTCCCATTGTGCCCTATGACAGACTAACTGGTTGTGGTGTAACAGGGTCCCATGTGTATTTTCTAGCGGAGGAAAAGTCAGTAAGTTTGACCTGAAATAATACAGAACAATGTTTTGGTCTGAGAAGGGATGTACTAACAAAATCAAAGTTCTGAAGATAACAAAGGGGTGAAATAACCCCACGGACTATCAGTTTGTGCTATTCAACGGAATGAAGTAATACATGTGAATTATAGCATTTGAGAAGACCAAGGAGAGACATATCGCTAGAGAACTTTTTTTTTTTAACCCTAGGGCCCAGTTGTCCTTATAAATCTCAGTCTTCATAAAGACTGTTAATTTTTGGTGAAGAACTGTGTGTCATATTTGGCAAAGTTTTCAATATCATAAGATTTCCACAAAACCATACTTATGTCTCATGCGGGAACAACAGAGTGTTTGTCCCATCCCCTTAGGGTTTAGAAGACTTATTCAGTTTATAGCAATTTATAATACTGTTGACTTCTAGAATTATTCAAGCTTCACAGAAATTCCTAGTTTGTGACAACATAAGAAAACTGATACAGAAAAGAAGGAAGGTTGTGTAGAATAAAAGGCAGAGAGGCAGACTTTGTACTAGGTGACCCCTGGCTAGAAGCTGTCTGTTAATACTCTCAGATGAACTATTGCTGAGGAACTTGAGACTGGAGCCAGGATCCTATTAAAAGGTGCATTATTACTGCTGTTCAGATAATGTTGCTGCTTTAACTTAAAGATTATATAGTTTGTTAATAAAATCTGACTTGAGAATACAAAAGTCTGTCAGCTGCAGAGCAGCTTTTAAACTGATCCCTGGGGGAAAACTGGCAGGAAGGTGTACATTTGAGTAAGGAGGGTTGGAATGATTAAATGATTATTCCACAGAGCAGATGGTTGTGGAACCAACCAAGGGAAAGTGGATCCGGGGCTTGACCCTAAGTAATGCTCTAGATTGGTACAAGGTGTCACTGTCCTTGATCCACTGGTGAATCGTGACCGCAGTGTGATAGTATTCAACATAAATATAGACAGTAAGTTGCTAATTAAATCTAATATACAGACCTTAAAGTTTCATGAAAAAAAAACAACTCTACCACAATGAGGAAACTAATAAAAAAAGAAATTTATAGGGAAAGTTAGAGGCATCCAGGCACTACAAAATACATAGAGACTGTTGCAAATATGATAATGGAGGCTGAATTAGAATGTGTACCTAAAAGAGGAAAGGAGACTGCCAGGTCTAAGAGATCATTGTGGTGACTTACAAGTACAGTATAGGAAGTCATTTTAAGAAAAGGTCATTTAGTAAATAGAAGGTTTGTCCTAATGAAGGCAATAGGAGAAACATAAATTCAGGCTGAAGAAGTACAAGGTGAATGCTAAGCAGGATTTTGAGGACCATATTGGTAAAAATGTAAAAAGAAATATCAACTTACTTAAGTACATAAGAAGTAGAAATCCAACCAGGAAAGCAGTTGGATCTCTTGGCGATGGTTGAGGGGCAACCAGGTGGCAAATGCAATTATAGTAAGTTCAAAGGAATGCACATTGGGACAGAAAACACCAGTTATACTATAAACTAATGGAGGCTGAGATTTCTGTGTCAGACCAGAAAAGATGAGTTCTGGCAGACAGCTTTATTAAGGTATCAACCCAGTGTGCAACAGCTGTGAAAAAAGTGAATTCATTGATAGGAGTAATAAGGAAAGGTATATAAATGCGCCTCTATAAATCTAGGGTGAAGCTACATTTATAATAATGTGTGAACCACATCTGGTCACCACATCTCAAAAAGGATATTGTGGAACTGGATAAAGTGCAGAAAAGGGCAACAGAAGTTATTTCTGCACTGGACCTTATTCTGGGGAACTCCCATCCATATGCTGATACAGACTATGGAGGGCCTGCCTGGGGGAGGGGGGGGTTGCTGCCTGCGTGGTAGTGCTTCTGAAATATAATCTGGTATAAGGACCCATGCAGAAAGGTCCAAAAATATGTAAAGAAGCCCAGCTGGCCCTTAATTATTTATTTTCATTTTCCACTCCAGTGATTTCAATCAGAAATTGATTTCAGTGCAAGTGGACCGAAATGTTATGCTGGAGTTATAAAGCATTGGCCAATTACCATTGACAGTAATTATAAGCAACTCTGTGTGGAGCTCTTCTTCTTCTTCTTCTTCTTCTTCTTCTTCTTCTTCTTCTTCTTCTTCTTCTGCATAATTAGAATAAATGGCAGGTATGCTGTAGGTATAAATGGGCAACTAAGTTTTTATTTTCAAGTTCAAACACCCAGCAGCTTCCCTTTTGTCCTATGACACCCTGTAATCATATAGTCACCCACTGCATAAGCACCCTGATTCCAGTCTTGTCTCTTGCACATGTATGAAATGGTATTATTTGGGAGAAATGAAGATCAAATGGGAACTCACAATTACCGTTATTAATGTCACCATGTCCTATCTCCTGCTTGGCAGATAACTGTACTCTGGAATCAGAACTATTTAAGAAAGCAACAGTTATGCCACTGTTGCTTAAAATCATGAATGGAGCTTTATTTGAACAAAGATTGCAGCAATACCTCCTTTACCTTCCCTTTATTACTATTGTCAGACACAAAGAGAGAGAGAGAGAGGCACTCACTTTGATCACTTTTCATAAATGTGAAGGGAAAGCAATTTTACTAAGGGTGCCTCCAAATGTCTCCGGAAAATTGTACTTTTTTGCAATATTCCAAAGAAAAGATCCTTCAAAATGATTGCTTATTGTCCAGAAAGCTAAGAAATAGCATCCAAAAAGCACCTTCTTCTGCACCGGCATCATGTGCACATCCAGATATTTTGATGGTTCACATGTGCTCGCCCCTGCATGCACACAGTGGCTATTTTTTCCTCAGATGTGGCTGTGCACATGTGCTGGAATGGTATTTCCTTCAGCAAAGATGGTATTGCCAGATTTCCAGACAGGTCAGTTTTTCCAGGAAACCCCGTTTGAACATTGGGTTGTTCCAATAAGAGGAAAAAGTACAATTTTATTTCTATATAGTGGGGCTAAGTTGGGGTTGCTACAGGCACGTGTGACAATCCCAACATAGCCACACCATAACTGTGCTTTTTTACATCTGTCTGGAAGTAGTTAGAGCCTGCAAAATGTATGTGACATATGTAACTATCACTACCACATGTGCTGTTAAAATAATACTATGTTTACATCAAAGAGTCTTGTTGAAACCACAAGGACTGGATTCACTGGGTGTGCCTACATGTTTCAGATATATAAAAGAGAATCATGCACTAGATGGTGACTTTTTAAGAATGCATTACTCTTACCACATTTGCTTCTAGTTTTGCTTTAACAAATACTTCCATGCAGTTTTGTTTTCAAGAATTGCAAACTTTCTCTTTTTAAAATGTACTTTTGAAAAGAATATTAATCTGTTTTGTTTTTAGAGAAAGTTTAGGTTTTTAAGTTAATTAGCAAAATTGCACCTTACAAAGAAAATCGTATTGGTAAATGTCATCTAGCTTGGGGACTGGTGGTATAAAGGAGCTTTTCCCAGACTGAAATGCAGGTGGGTGAAACAGCCAAAGCTGTAAAGAAAAACAAAAGACCTGCTAACTGTTAAATATAATTTATATAACAAAGTGACAGCTGGATGTTAGCATGACTAAGGGAAGCAGCAAGTTAGTTAGAAAGCAGTGGGAGAAGTGCAGGTGTGTTATCTGGAAATAGTGCAGAAAAGGCAAGTATGTGGTCAGGAAGCAATGCAGGAAGTACAGATTACAGTCAGGAGGCAATGCAGTAAGCTGTAGGAGTGCAGACTGAAGCAGTGCAGAAAACGCAGGTGTGCAGACCGTGCTGCCTGGAAGAAGCACAGGAAGTGTGGGTATGTGATCAGAAAGCATTTTAGGTAGTGTAGGAGTGTGGTCAGAGAGCAATGTGTAGGACCAAGAGTGCTGTGCTTGTAGCCTTCTTCTCCCTGCCAGGTCACCTTTATGGTTGCTGGATTAGTTGGAATGGCCAGAACATTAGCTGATCTAATTAAAGTCCATAATTGTAAAATACCTCCAGGAAATACTGAATTGGATACAAATCTACATAGACCTTATTGATTTTATTTGGATTAAATTGTGAGAAACCTATGTTTTATTTTAATCTTGTGTCTTCTGCAGTTTTATTTTTGCATTTTTGAAATATCAGTAGCTAGACTTTTAACAACGGTTGCATAGGTTCTTATTGATTGCCCTGTGAATTTATATCAGAGGTCAGGCTTCTCCATTGGGATAAAATATTAGGGATGTCTTCAGATGGCAGGAGGTAATCCTGGACTTTTATTACTGTCTGCTGGCTGTTTCTGTCATTGTTCCTGTTCCCAATACCTGGATGCTAGCCAAGCACCCGCCCACTTCCAAGTGTTTTTTCCCTCCTGTACTTAACTAGTATCATGGGATTTGAAACAGGAACAATAGCAGAAGGAGTCAGAGATCAGCAGTGGCTATTATAGGAAAACTGACATTGTTGCTGGATTTCCTCTAATAGTGATGTTTCAGGATATGATCTCGCTATCCCAGAACTATATTGCGAATGCCACAGAAGTGTGTGGCATTCCCAAAATAGTCCTGAGAGAATTACAGGTAACAACCGGGGTCTGGAGGTACCTGAAGAGTCTTTTCAACCTGTTCTTCCTATCTCTCAGAGAGGTTATACTGTATCAAATAATGCTGGTGCAGAATCCAGGTGAGCTAGTGGCTGTACTGTTAAAGGAAGAAAGCAAATTAAATGGCTTAAATCAGCAAAAAAAAAAAAGTCAAGGGAAGTCTGAGCATTTATATCTGAAGTTCTAGAGCTGATGGGAAATTTAAAAAGGCAAAAGAGACAAAAGACCAGCACTAGCCTCCTGCATCTAAGGAAGGCATTGGCATACACTCAGCTTTCACCAGCTGTGCCGCTGCCTTTGGAAACGCTGCATCTCTTCACTCTTCAGTGCACTCAGGGCTCATCAAACTGACAGAAGGAAATTGACTTTGTCACCTACACATGTTCAGCAGCAGTGAGCAGAAGCACTTAGAAGCTGAAATAGACAAAGTGCAGCCTGCAGGTGACATATGGCCCAGTTTTGCAATACAGTTAAGGATGTCTGTGCCCAAGTGGCGACTGGCTATAAACAAGGTATGTAGGAATTTTGAGAAATTTCTAGAGAAATCTGTGATTGTGGCTTATTGAAAGATTATGAAATTCAGTCTTTCTTGCTTGTGAGTGTCTCCCTATGTTGCCATTGGACACAACTCATGTCTTTCCCTACTGTAGAAATCAAGGCATGTTTCGCTTCCTCATGCATGTCTAGACGGACCTATTAAACTTTGCAATTTTGAAGCTTTTGGAATGGCAATGTAGCTTTAAGTTGCCCATTAGAACATAAGAAGAGTCTTGCTGGATCGGGTCTCAGCCCATCTAGTCCAGCATCCTGTCTTACTTAGTGGCCCTCTAATTGCGTCTTGGCATCTCAAGCAGAGGCAAGGTCAAAACCTTCATCTGCTCTCAAATGCCTAAAAATTGCCTTTAGAGACATCCTGCCTACTCTTCAATCTGGAGGAAGTTCCTGGGCATCCATACCTATTGATACATCATCTTCATGAAATTATCTAATCCTTTTTTAAAGCTATCTAGCTTGGTTGCTGTCACCACCTCTTACGGTAATAAATTCCATAGACTGATGATACGCTGGGTGAAAAAATACTTCCCTTTGTCTGGCTTAACTCTCCTGCCCATCAGCTTCATAATGTACTAGTGTTCTGCAGTAGAGAAAAGAATATTTCTCTGCCCACCTTTTCCACACTGTGTATGACTTTCTGTACTTCAATCAGGTTACCTCTTAGATGCCACTCTTCAAGCCTGAAGGGGCCCAGACATTGCAGACTGACTGCATAACAAAGTGTTTCAGCCCCATTAAATGGTGTACTGCTGTAATATCTTGTAGGGTGTTTAAGCACTAAATGGGTACTTAATGGGTACTTCTAGTGACAGTGGAAAAACACCCGTAATCTGCCTTAAGACCATGTGCTGTGGGATGGGATATCACTGAAATAAATAAATAATACTTTAGTATACAAACCACTTCTGTTATCTCTGCCAAGAAAGCAGCATAAAGGTGGCACAGGGATGCCCAGCAGCTAACCAGCAATTGGTCACGAGTCACTGGTTCCCAACCATGGCACCATACATACACCAGTCAGCTAGAACAGCAAGATAAATTCTTCAAGCAAAAATAAAATCACTTTGTTACTGCATTTTAAATTGTTCATAGCATTTCTGGTTGTATTTACCCAGCAGTTTCCTTGGGGGTCTTATCATGGAGGGAATATTAGAATAGATGGGCAGATCTTACTGTCCTCAATGCTGAGAAATCACCTATCTCAAAGCTAAAGTCATAATCATGTGCTTGAGAAATAAGAAAAAGTTTTAGTTTTAGCACTGATCTCCTTACCCAGAATCCAGTGATCCTACATAGGTGAAACAGAAGGTTGTAGCCTAAAGAAAAAACACACTTCAGGATATACACGGTTCTCTCCCACACACACCTTAAGTGGTACCTGTTTATTGCTGAAACTCAAAACATACAATGTAGACCAAGTAAGCAGACAATTTTATGAGCCCTAAGCTTTCTAGGGAGGGGCATAATAACAGAAAGAGTCCTCAGTTCGACATTCACTGCTAGATTTATAGACTTTCTAATTCCACTTCATAAAAACATTGTCTAAGTTCTTGCAGGAACAACTTAATTATCCATCTCTGTTTTTTTTTAAAAAAAATTCTTAGAAGCACAAGTGTATGCCTGATTGGCCTTAATGCTAACAAGGATCCCTGTTGATTTTGTGCTCTGAGAGAACTGAAGGCAAATTTGTTACCATGGCAGACCCCAGATGCCTCCACATCTACAGCCCCAGTCAGCTGAATGGCCTCCTGGCCGCATGTTCTAATTGCCATTGTGTTTCAACAAAACAATGATCACAGATTTTTCCACAAAGGCTGTAATCAATAGATGCATCCCTTGCTTTTTAATATGCACCAGCCAAGTTAATTTGTAAGCTTATTACAACTTCTGTGCATGGAGCTATTAAGTTGGATCATTTGGTGCTTTAAAGTAACAAATCAGCATAATTCCAAAGTAACCTCTCTCTGTGCATGTGCGTGTGTGTGTGTCTTTTCAGGAGCATTTATTTAAAAGAAAAATTGAATAAGACCAGCTGTATTTGCATTGTTCTGTTGTCGCTGTGGAAATCTTTGGAATAAATCTAAATGGAAGATTGTGAAGTGCATGGTTTCGAATTTAGGCAAACAAGGTATGAAGAAAACACCGTGTCCTGAAAATAGTGAATACAATTAAGGCTGATAATGGCTTCAGTTACATCTGATACCACCAAAAAGCATTGGAGAATTAGGTGTATGAACAGGGAGCCATGATCTCTATTTTATATGTTATTTCCTTTGTGATATACAAAGGACTTGTTTCTTCAGTTGTGACTGGATATTGTACGCTTTTACTACCAGCTGAAGTATATGTTTCAAAATCAGGCTGGGGAGATAGGAGTGTCTAAACCTTTTTAAAGGACTATAGGCTTGTGTAATTAATTATCATTTTATTTTGTCATGGAAAGTATTTCTGTCCTATCCCAAACGAACATTGAAAATCTGTGCAGAAAATACTGTGGATGAAAGCTGTGTCCATCCCTAATTCCTACCAGCTGGTTAGAATCGATTTCAGTGGACTTTTTAAAGATCTCAGTCAATTTCTTTTCATTGTGGACAAGGTTAAAAGGTCCGTTTACATTGCAATTGATTCTTCAATGCTTGGATGTAAACAGAGATAATTGTGCTTCCAGTTTCATTCTGATACTATTGATCGCATTCCATATTGTTCATGCTCAATCTGTCAGGGTTCAAAGGGCTACTTGTAAATGGACCTTTTGTATTCCTTGTAGAAATAATCTTGTTATGATGCCACTCTTATGCTTTTGATAATGAGTAACTTATTTGGATGTGCTCTTGGAGTCATTTCCAATCTTGAATTCAATATACAAGTGTTCATAAACTGTTACTAATTCCCTGGGATTTATGTCTGCATAATTAAGTGCAGGGTAGCAGCCTCAAAGCATAGACGGTATCTCTTCCTTCTCTTTCCCTTGCTCTACCCTCTCATCTAATTTATTCCTCTTGATAAATGTGGTTAAGGGAATCTGAACAGAAATTTGATTACCCCACCTTTTTCATTCCTTAACTAGGAACTTGGAATTGTTTCTCTAAGCAAGTCTTTAAAATGCAATATGGTACCATACATCATGGAGTAAAATAATTAAATTGTAGTCATGGTATTGGTTTCAGTTGATACAGCACTATCTAGTAAGCATCCACACAGGAGATACTCAGAAAAATGATATAGTATTACACCAATATAGTGCACATACTGGGGGTGTGATCACACAGGGCAGTTTTGAGGCATCCCTTTATCCATGAATGCCCAATTTGCAGATGTGCTAAAAATAAAGGCCCTAACTTTTGAGCATTTTTTCTTAATGTATATGGAGAAACCAAAGCACTAAAATTGTGATATATAATAAACCCAATGTACATAATACATAAATAGATACATTTTTAACTGCTTCCTAGCAGAGGCAGCATTTTATTCTAATAAAACCTTGCCTTTGTATTTGCTGCCTAGTATAGCAGTTATGCACTTTTCCCCTTTAACTGTGGTAGGAACAGTTAGGTACCCCTTGTGGATATTGGGGCACGCTAGTATTCTCTACAAAATGTATTGACCAGCAATATCACAACAATAAACTGGGAAGGGTATGTCTGTCCTGAAAATGCCATGCACTGTTTTTTCTGTTTGTTTTAATCTTCATTCAGTAGGGGTTTTCCTAATATTAACAGCTGATAAAAACTCTCTATGTATATGTGTGTGTATGTATTCTTATTAGAAAAACTTTTTCAATTTACTCCAAAGATGAAAAGTGGTTTTCTTGCCAGGATAACCTTATTGGATTTAGTTTTATTACAGCACAGAAAATAAAGATCATGGATCTTCCATGTGGAGAATACTGGGCATTGACTAGACATACTATAGTGAAATCTCAAGAGTAGTTCACACATGCATTTAAAAATAAGGATGAAACCAATTAGAAAAATATAAACCAACACATACAAAAACTATTAAAACTGTGGGTAGATAAGACAGACAATACAAGGTCTGGATGAAATGGAAAGTCCTTCATAGGCCAAGTGCATAGGATGCATACTACCTGGGTAGGAAGAATGGGGTCCAATATGTTCAGGTGTTGATCTTTCCTGCTGTGAGAACTTTCCTGATCCATATTTTCCAATATCAAGGCTCTTATATATATAAAATACTTACTACCCAAGTATTGCCATTAATATGCACATCACTGCGTAGCCTACAATCTAGCAGGTTTAAAAATGTTTGGTACTCATTATGATGCCACATCAATCCATGCTGGAGTTCCAAATTAGATGGCTGAAGCTCAGGGATAGAGTGAACTTCCTGGAAAGCAGAGGGTCACCAGTTCAGCCCCAAGGCTTTCCCCAGAAGTAGGCAATGGCAAACCATCTGTATCTCTGATAAGAAAACTAAACTTCATGGAAGTACCCATGGAAGTGCCCATGCAGTCAAGTAGGAGTCGGACATGACTCACTAGCACCCAACAACAACAACAAAATGCCATTTGCAGAGATTTGAGAGCAGGTGAAGGTTTGGCCTTTGTTCTTCTATTTGAGATGCCCATAAGCAATTGGTGGACCACTGTGGGAGACAGGATGCTGGACTAGATGGGCAGTGGCCTGATCCAGCAGGGTGCCTCTTATGTTCTTTTATGTTCTTATGATGGTAGAATGAGAGATTATCGCTAACCTGAGCAAAATTGAAAGGTAAGTACTGGGGTGACTCAGTCAGTTCTGAAACAACATCTTACAGAGAAAGACAAGGGAGAGTGCAGTTAGGATCCTCTTATTGAGAAAAACTCTTTTTTTAAAAGCAGAAATAAAAACTTAATGGGTTCCAGCTTCTTCTGGTTTAATTTGACAAATAAGGGTGGCAAAAACTTTTTGTTGCCGTTCAAGCTTACTATTAGATGAATGACTCTCTGAGACTGTTCAGCATGTTGAGGACATAACTCATCAGTTATTGGATATGTGCAGAATTTTCCAGTAGAGTTCTGCTGATGTTGTCAAAGTAGTAAAACAGGTAACTTTGCATTGATTTTCCCCCCTAGTGCTTTGTGCTAGTGAGACAGACATGTCAGTATCTCACATTTTTCTCTAACTTCTGGGAGAACATATCATTTTTTCTGCTGTCTTTTATTTGCTACTTGGGGTTGGAAGTACAGGGGCTTATTGTGGGGCAAATGGCACAGCATACAAATGCCATGTACTTCAGCAAGACAGAAGGGGAACATTTATTTCAACTCTGTTCTTTCTAAATCAGAGTGTCTCTCGACATGCCCTTTCCTCCACCTTAAGTGTCAGAAAGCTTCTGTTTTCCACCTTTCATTTGGCCATTTTTGGGAGGAATGGCCCGATGTGACTGGTAGCATTGGGTCGCTAATGAATGTCAGCACAAAAGGAGGAGCTTGTGGGTTGTGATTGACATGCCAATGCATCAGCAGAGCATTCTGGGATTTGTAATATTGGTGGTGCATGCGCTTATTACTGGTGGGCCAGCTCTAGCAGACATTTTCTTATGAACCAAATATAATTACACTGTGGGGCAGGTTTGGCCTGCAGGCCTGAGTTTTAACATCTTTGCACTAGAACATGGAAGATATTGGCCCAATGGAAGTGTCAGAAGCTACAGTAAGAACAATGTGGGGAGACAGAGTGATTCAGGGTAGAGAAGAGAATAAGGTAAAGTTGCATGATATTCTCATTACTATTCAACATGTACAGAGAATATCATAAGAATAGCAGAAGTAAAAAAGATGACAGTTCAAATCAGGGTTAGGAACATTAACATTGTAACACAGCGGGATTCTGATAGGGAAAGTGAAAGCCATGATCAATGTTAAGAAGACAACAGTAATGTCAAACAGCATGGTTGGGGAATTTACACATATGGTGAAGAAATTTAAGTAGTGAACAGTTTTGTTCTCTTGGGCTTCCAAATAGACAAAATATCTATTGTAATCTGAAGGAAAGAAGGCATGAAGTGGCAGTGGAGAATAAGTACATTATCCTTACAACGAGGATCGGAACTGTTAAAATAGTGATCTTTCCTGTTGTGATGTCTGGCTGTGAAAGCTGGATACTGAGATGGAGTGAAAGAAAAAAAGATGAATGTCTCTCAATTGTAGGTCTCTAGACAGTTACTTAGACTGCATCCACATGATGGGAGAATCACAATTCCTGCTGGGCCAGATTGCTTGCTTCATGCTGCATGCCTTGCCTCCCTTCCAAATTTCAAAGATAGAGAACAAAAATTTCTCTGTTTCATGTGACAATACAGCTCTGTTTTGGGATGTCCTGGAAATGACCCCGTAAGTTTGCCATTTTTAGCACATTTCAGAATGTAGTCATGCAGTGTTGGATGACTGGGGTACCACCAGCATGGAGATTCCATGTCCTTTAGGCCTCCTCTGGGCACTCTCTTCCAATCAGATAGATGCAGCTTAAAAATACCATGCTCTGCAAGAACTCCTGGATCAAAGAAAAGCTACTTGTGGATCCAGCTGGAGGTTGTTTGTTGACCTTGCCTGAGTTTCTCCCTGGCTTCTCTCTCCAGCCTCTTGGGCCTGAAAACTGCCACACACCCTACAGGGGAAAATAACTGCACTTGCTATGCAGATGTTTGATAACTTTCCCTCATTCTTTTTGTTTGGATTTTATATTTAAATATGTTATATATTACATTATATATTGACATGTAATTACCGTGTTTTGTATTCTTTTCAATAATTTCTTGTAAAATTTAATTTCTTGTAAAAATTAAAGGTGGCATGCAAATAAATGGATGATGATGAAGATGATGGTGCTGCTGCTAGTGATCA
Source organism: Aspidoscelis tigris stejnegeri (assembly GCA_023333525.1). Lineage (NCBI taxonomy): Eukaryota > Metazoa > Chordata > Lepidosauria > Squamata > Teiidae > Aspidoscelis > Aspidoscelis tigris. Next base: position 53,721,044 of record JALMGA010000003.1, read on the forward strand.
TGATGATCAAACAAATGAAAGAGGTATTATGCCTGGAAAGGGGGAGGGAAGCAAAATAACAAGAAGACAATGGACAAAAAGGATGAATAGAGTCAAAGATTCTACTGGAGTGTACTTGAAACAGCAATGATGTATTACTACAGTAGAAGCAGGTCAAAATAGTGAGCATTTGGGATACAATCACCTTTTCTGAGCACAGCTTCCTCACACCTTTCTGGATTAGGATTTAATGGACAGATGCTGTATTTTGAAGTAAATGTCTGGAGAAGTTTTTGGAACAAGTTGATTTAAACAGAACCTTATGAAAGGGATGGTTTTGTTTAGTATAAACAAAATACGAAACACTGATTAGTTAATATTTTAAGATGTCAGTGTCTTCCCAGGAACCTGAGGGAGAAAATGCAATTTCAGGCTCTTAAGGGCAATCATGCAGTTCAGTCAATTCCTTCAGTTTCCACATTACAAGAAAAAGGAGTTGTTCCTGACAAGTGGGTCTTCTGTCGCCATAGTATTAGCATCTTAATGCAGCTGAAGAGAAACTGGATTGACTGTAATTAAGTATCTAGCTCCCTGGCCTTATGCAATCCTTTCCACAGTGCTCTGTAGGGACCGATTGTAGTTACACAGTTCACTTTGGAATCTAATTGGATTTATGTGGAATACTGTAAGTTTTGTCAAAGCAATGACTTTTCTGTATAATTGCTGCAAAACTTCGGCTCAGTTCTTTCAGCATGAGCTATTGCCTGTGAGATAATGTGTCACTTAAAAAAAAGAAAGAATTCCAGCTGTGTCTGAAGTAACTTATCATGCGGATGGAAGCCTTTTTGTTACAGGAGAGGGTTAGCCAAATGGAAAGGAACAACTATTTGCACCAATATCCTTCCCTTGGCAGTTCTGCTTTAAGCCAAAAAGTCTGTTTTAGAAGTGGTACAAGGGGAAATCAGCAAAACATTTTTCTTCGTGTTTCTTTCCAGAAGCTTTATATTAAGAGCTTTCTTTTGGATCTACCAGACATAATTCAGGTTTCTAACAGTCCAAGGCAATGTTTACAGGAATGCAGAGGAAGATTCCTCTCCCTGCACATTAAACACTGGCTTTTTCTGCACTTACCTCTGTTAATCCGTATCATCGAATCTGGATTAGCTAGATCCTTTGAAGGCAATGTGGCAGCATCTTCTCCTTGGTCACAGATATATCTTTGATATCAACTTTGCAGTCGTGTCTTAACCACACATGTCACTTGAATACACACCCATGTTCTTCCTTGTTCCATTCTATGTGTTGATGACCCTTCCTTGATCTGGATCAGACAGTGCTAGCATCGATGTGGACTGAGATTATTGGGTCTATCACTAATCAGGATTACTGCACCCTTGGCACAAAGCTCATCTGGATTAGCACTAGTCCCATACAGATGACATGTACTAAGCAGCTCCTTGGTCCATAATAACCAGTGAGAGCAGAACTATAGTGCTATTCTTAACTTGAGCATAGCACTACTCTGAACTCAGAGATATGCTCTTCACAAGCTGCTGCCTCCCTCTACTGTCAAGCTTGAAAACGGTGTTCAATCTTGACAGATGGGGTGTATTTCTCCAAAATTGATATTGAACACTACCAAGGCAACTGGCAGGTCCCTTCAAACAGTGACGACAGCACTGCAACTGAAGTGCTATAGCAGCACTTGTGTTGATATTGTGGTGGAAAAGCACAGTGTCTATGAGATGCTGTATTTGTCCAGTGCACTGCATGCATAGTGAGGGAACAGGGGTCGGGACACTGCACCCTCATAGCACATTCAAAATGCCCTAAATGTCATCATGCAAATTCAGCCCAAGTCACAATTAAGGAGCAAAAACTTTAGCTTGCCTCATTTCCTTTAAACATCTTTGCTCTAAATAACTTTTTTAAAGGGAAATCATCCCTGCCCCTTGCAACCCAGACAGATGTCATCTTAGCAGAGTGTTCTTCATTAGAATCTGGTGGTCCACTGCTCCAGTTGTAACAGAAAAACATCTGGGGGAGGCTGAAGGAGAAGCAAAACAGCATTTCAAGCTCTGACTATAGGGACAGTGTCTCCCATGTGTAAAAAACCCCATCAACCTCATCTTCAGTCTTCGTTCATATATATTTGCATTGGCTTTAAGAGATTAAGGTTGTATCCAGACAGAACCTAAAAATGTGATTATCCTGACACTGTATTGGGATTGTCACACATATCTCTGATAATCCCAACATAAACCCAGGATAGAGGGCTGAAATCCTGGCATATCACTATTCTGGGAGGAAAACCTCCGAAACCAGGTTTTCCCAAAATAGCGGTATGATTTCCTTGTCTGTGCCTTGTATCTTGTAACGGCATGGGTTTGCTGTGAGACTTTGCCCAAGTAGGGATGGTGAGAGGTAATTGGAGGATCTAAACAAGCTCCCACATTTTCCCCTTGGCATCTGGTGGCAGCCTGAATTAAAAGTTGGCCTAGAGCCATCAAAATATTTACCTTCATGCTTACATACCAATAAAATTTGCAAGTTTCTTATAAAAATAATGTCACACTTTCAAAGAAGAGTCCTCACATCAGAAGCATGCTAATTTATATGCATAACCTAAATAAAATGAAAATGTAACCCAGCAACTTGAAGTCCCTCTTTGAGCTCCAGTTTTTATTTGAAGCTGTTCTTTAACTATAGAACACCTTCAGTAGCTAAGCTGCATCTATGCTTTATTCCAAAATATCCAAATAAAGTGGAATAAGTAAGTGATGTCTGCATGTAGCTTTACTGAAGGAGCCGGCTATTGAATGGGTGCCGGGGCCAATCCAAGGTGCTTGATATGAGAGTGAAGAATCACCTTAGATAGCTGTTGTGCCCATAAATGGGGTAATGGACTCACCGCAAAGTACCTCTGACAGCTTTGTGGTGAAGATGCTTTTTTTAGGCACCTCGCATGGTAAGTAGAGATGAGGTCTTATAAATCAAGATCCATAGGGCTATGAGTTAGAGTCAGGCTAAAAGAAGGCTTCCCAATAGAGCCATATTTCACCTCTACCTCCTTCCTGAAAGCCATCCGTGGGACCCTAGAGCTTTTAGTGAAGGACTGTCCTCAAACCAGCCTGCAAAGTAGAGAACCTACAGCTATAAAGTAGCACGCCTTGGCCATTTTCACACTGGGCTTTATTCTGGGATATGTTCTGGAATAGGAATCTGCCATCCACAATGGCAGCCTTGGACTAGTTTGTACTAGCATGGAGGTGGCAGGTTCCCTGTTCAAGGATACACCCCAGAATAAGGCCTAGTGCAGAAAGGACTCTTGTTACCAAAGGTACAGTGGTTTCCTTTTAATGCTTATAGTACATAATAGCTCTTCATTTTTTAAACAAAGTCCATTTTGGCAAAAGCTTTTTCTCAGTTTGATCTCCAGAGGGATGATAGACCATTCATCTTTCCCAGAATCATTGGATGATCCTGCTATCTCTTCTGCTGACACAGTAGCTCATGCAGTTTAGTGAAGCATCTAAGTTTCTTCCTCTCAGAGGTGCAGTAAATATTTCAAAATATTGTGAGTTGAGAAGGGAATTTTTTTTACCTTCCCTGCAATACAGCCCTCTAAGGACCAGTAGCAATATAATTATATGTACTTTCACATACATATACAGCAGGAACAGGAATACTTTCAGTCTCTTTTCCCTCTTAATGTTAGGTTTTTATCGAGCAGTTACAGCTGTGAGAACAGAAAATTAACCCAGCTTTTAAACAGCAACTACTTCTCTTCTCATGATGTCTCATGATCCAGTAAACATGTCTCTACCACATGTTCCCTAAACTGTGTGCCAGTTTGGTTTTGTGATTAGAGTGTCAGACTTTTATCTGGGAGTCTCCTAGTTCAATTCTGCACTCTTACACAAAGCCAGCTGAGTGACCTTGGGCTAGTCTCAGCTCTCTTTCTGAGCTTTCACAGCCCCACCTACCTCAGAGTACCTGTTGTGAGGAGAAGAACAGAGGGTTTGTCAGTCGATTTGAGTCCCTTTAAGGGTGATCAAAGGCAGGGTATAAAACCCAACTCTTTATTTTCTGTGCTGAGGTACCTACAACAAAAAATCTTGGATATCTTAAGGAATAACTAGGTAAAATCACAGGTTGCCTTACTCGATTGTAGAAATCTTAATGACTTGGTACAGGTAAGAAAGTGAAATATTAATTACGATATAATTATTTTATAATCATTTCACTACTGAAGCATCTCCAAGCAATACACAGATAGCTTAAATGTTTTAGAATTCTGTGTGAAAATTGTTATTAGAATAATCACTGAGATGAAGCAAATGAAAGAGCAAATGTGATTACGAAGCATGCATGATTTCAGACTATTATGTATTCTATTCTTTTATGGTTTTCTTCAAGGTAGATTGTGTTCATATTCTACTGTTTACCTTATATAGAGTATCTAACCTTTACCACATTGGGACAGCCAATTCAACTATCTTAAGTTCTCAAGCATTTTAATAGAGCTTTGATAAGGTAGATTAGTAAGGTACAATTTGTGTTTGTAATCTCATTTTTTCAGTATGGATGAGTTTTAATAATAGATGGGTTCAAGTAAATTACCAAAAGTGACACAGGATGTATCATCAGGAGAAACCAACTCCATGGGTAAGAAAGCGTATGATTCCCACTTATGTGGATGCTTAAAGGCTTCATATTGCAGGCTTTTGAGTACCGTATATTCTGGAGTATAAGACGACTGGGTATATAAGATGACCCCGAACTTTTCCAGTTAAAATATAGAGTTTGGGATATACTCACCATATAAGAGGATGACCCCTGGCGTATAAGATGACCCCTGACTTTTGAGAAGATTTTCCTGGGTTAAAAAGTAGTCTTATGCTCCAGAATACATTTGCCAGAATGGCATATTCTAGTCATGTGATTAGCTTAGTTAATGTGATTGCATTTTATTGATTTGCACCTTAATTGAATATCTCTTTCTTATAGGACAAAATTATCTAATTAAAATACATGGAACCTAAAATACATTAAAAGACAGCAGAGACATTCTGGAAGTGGCATAGGTAAGAGTTTCAAATTATTTCCTCTTTCTGCCTTCTTCTTTCCTTCCTTTTCAATAATTTCATAATTTCTGTTTAGGCAGATATACCTCCTAAGCATCATTTATTGTACAGAATCACTATGGGAAAAGATGTCCTTGTGGGAAATAGAACAAAAACAGTGAAGGGTGCCTCCAGAAGAAGCAAGTTTGCTGCTTCCGTCCCCTGCTAAACATTGTAGCAGCTTTGGTTAGCTTTTTAGCTGGCAAACTTTAGAAGCTGCTTGCCGGTGATCAGGGAGCGGGGGTGAAATAAGAGTTGCGGGAAGAGGCTCGTGGGGCAACAAGGGCCAGATGACCCCCCTTATTGCTGCATCTTTACTGTCAAACTGGGGCGATCAGTTCTTTTATGTTTGCCCACTGATCGGATCGCAGAAAGAAGAGGCTCGTTTCTGTTTGATCACTGTTTAAGAATGGATAGGAATGGTGGACACAGGACATGAAACCCCACCTCCTAATGATGTCAGAGTCTATCCCCTCCCCAAATATCCAGGAACATCCCCGTGCACAGACTTGGCCCCCAGAATAATGCAGACTTCACTCCCAAACCATAGCAAGAACAGCTTTTCTAGAGGACTAAATTTAGTGCAGATTTGGGCGATTTGGGTGCTTTGCATGGAGATACTCTGCCAAATTCATATTTGATTTGGACTTTATAGTGCATAGGGACACGGCCTTTGTTTTGATGTCCTCCTCTTGCCCATTCTGTAATCTATAACCTTATATAAAAAAGTGGAGTTCCTAAATGTTCTAGTTTGTGCTGACAAATTATTTGTGGACTGGTTACTTAAAGTACTATCAGAATCCAGTTCTGTAGAACTAGCAGATTCATTGTCACCATTAAGGTCAAATGTTACCCTTTTTGTATATTGTTAGTCAGTAGTATCTATTCTTTGTTTCTCATTCCAGTTGTATATTCTATCTTCCTGAAAATCTTTTATGTCCCTTTGAAATTTTGCCAATGTTTGTTCTTTAAGTTCAGAGAAAATTTTACCTAGGTCCTCATCTAATTTAGGTGCTTTCTCATTAAACCCCCTTTCCCCTAATTTTTTGTAAAGGTTAGTTTGTATCTGGTTCCTTTCAAGTTGTATCTTTTCCAACTCTAGCTTAGATGTCTCAGTAAGTAGTGTCATTAAATCCAAAGAGCACTTATTTATTATCTATATTATGGGAAATTGCTCATGTTTCTCCAAATGTTTAACAGTCATCAAAAATATAAAGTAGGTTTGTTCAGTTTTGTCTATAGGAACATAGGATGTTAAGCTTGAAATTAGGCTTAAAATTATTCAGCTTCTATCGAATTCCTTGATGTGCATATGACCACCTCCACCTATATGTGGTTGGCTGTTTCAGCCTCCATGCATGGGTGCTGGATGGAGCTCTGATTGCTGCTCTTCCAGAAAGGTAAGTCCATCATTAAAAAGAGTTGTTGCTGGAAAACCTGCTACCAGTGCTGGGTTTTCCAGCAATATTTTTTTTGCACTTTTTAGGGCTGAAAAAGTGGGACTATGGTAGAGTTGCCTATGATACATGAAATGATCCCACCAAAGCAGCACTGTAATGGGCATATTTTGCCCTGTCTGAATACCCTCTCACTGAAGTTAAGGTTGGACAAAGTGGGATGCATCTGTACTTCCAGTGCTGGGGCAATCCCAAGTGCCACCAGCACTTGAAATGCAGATGGTTAGGCCTAACTGAGCTGGTTCACCATGGCAACAACCATGACAACATTCTGCACATGTTGAGACATTACCATGATGATCATGTTATGGTGTGTGATTGTGCAACTGCAGTTGTGCTGCCCCCACCTGCAGCATTCACACCTAGAAGAGAGTGTGAACACTGTGACCAGGAGTGACTGGAAGCTCACCAGATGCTCCTGGTAAAGCTATGGAGATGTTTCTACTTCTCCACAGCTCATAATGATTGAGGCAGCTGACAAATGCTCCAAGACACGCTGGGTGCGTGGACGCAGCACAGGGTGTGTGTGCTTCAGCTGGGTAAATGTGAACAGCCCCTGAGATGCATTTTCTTTCTGATATTTGGTTATGTTCGAACACAGCCTTAGTCACACTACTGCTGGATTTGGCGAGCTGGCAGTTCTGACACTGGTGAATTTGAGAAAATCTGAGATATCTAGAACTTAGTTGCACCTACCTGGCAATAGTTTTTAAATCCTGGAAAAGCATTATAATTTAATATTTGTGATTTCCAGGAACCTCATTCAAGCAAATAATGAAAGTCTACTGTATAGACATTTGTGCCCTGTTTTGAAAGTGAAGCAAGAGCCCTAAGCTACATACACAGTATTAATGCAAGAAAATATTGGGGGTAAATAGAAGAAGTGAGAATACATGTTCCATCTGTTGTCCTCTTCAGATGTTGGAAGCATAATCACAAGGGTTTAGTTAAAATCACAAGAGAAGAGGAGATGTGGAATATAATTTATTATGTTCGGTGATTATATAAATATGTTTGCAGGTGATTTTGCAAATGAAAAAGGTGTGAGTTAGTTCTTTCTATCCCTAGAGGCCTAATTATCTTACTTAAGTTTGGCAAGAACTAGAGAGCCAACTTTGATCTAATTTGTATTGTTGTGGAATCAAGAAAAAATGCTGCGCATTGAGGACAGTGTTCTTTAGATAAAATGCCTCGAAACTTTGAGATGTTACAGAAATCTTTTCTTGTTGTTCAGTGATCTCTGTAAGTGACACAGAGTAGTCAAAAGTGGGTTTGTGGATTTCAAGCAGAGGAGGCACAGTGGCTTTTGAGCAGTAACTCAGGTCGTGTCACCAATTCCTGATGGAGGCCTGTAGGTGGAGGAGGCATCGCAAAAAAAAAATCTGGAGTAAGGCGGCACTGTGAGGGTAACACTTCTTCCATGCAGGGTAGGAGAAACCACTCTGCCAACGAGATGCATCCACCAGCAATTGGGCTGAAACAGCGAGCAGCACAGTCGCTGTGGGGTGCCCACTACTGCCAAAAATTGAGGCAGGGTGGTAGCAGGATCCTTCTTTGTCCTGTGGAGCTAAGGTTGCTTTGTAATTGGTTCATTTAAAAAGCATATGGAGACACACAGGCTGTTACAAGGGGGTAAAATAAAATGCAACAAAATTGTAACAAAAACATTTGACCCCCAATTGAACAGGACCAATCCCATGAACTAAATATAGCCAGCAAAAGCAGAAGTATGGTCAGGGAGGAAAAAAACAAAAACAAACAGGCATGCATAACCAGGGGGACATGCTAGGTATCACACTATGTGCACTTTCAGCTGTGGGATATTAAGTTTAGTCACCTCTTTTCACCTCCCACTGTGTTGGACAATTTAGGCTGCTTCCTGACTTGAAGACAGTAAACAAATAGTGGAGAATCCTATCTTTTGTTGCACACTCTCCAATGCTCCAGTTTTCCATCATTATTTAACCAATTTATGTTGTCTCTGCAATTACCGAAAACATTTTGCATCTACAGCAGGAAACAACAAAATAACCTGTTTTACTTTGCTTGGACTACGGAAGATAGGTATAAATTGACAAGTGATGTAATTATGTCTCTGTACTGAGTAATATTGTATTAATTTAGATTTGCTTTGTCATAAAAAAGCTACCAAAACAGAATGTATACTTTGTATAGGGGAGTTGTAGATGGTATTTAAAACACCAGCGTTTAGCTGCACAGTGCTGGGAGCAGCACATTGGTCTGAAGTTGTCAATCGTTTCTCGTTGCCTTTCCCCTGAAATGTCTGGGTTCCTTCATTTTCTTAAGTGAGTCAGCACTTTCTTCTCTGGCACAGTGCTAGAATGATCATCTAGAACTTTCTGCAGGTCAGGAGAAAAGGTGTGAAGCTTCATCTTTCCTCCAGACCAGGGGTAGGCAAACCACGGCTCGAGAGCCCATGCAGCTCTTTGGCCCCTTGAGTGTGGCTCTTCCAGGTTAGGAGCATGCTAATTAAGTAAATAACAATGTACCTACCTATATAGTTTAAGTTTTAAAAATTTGGCTCTCAAAAGAAGTCCCAATTGTTGCATTGTTGATATTTGGCTATTTTGACTAATGAGTTTGCCGACCATGGCTCCAGACCAATCTGCTAGCCTCTTTTGTGTCTGTAAGGGGGAACACCAGCCCTTTTCCCCCCTTTTAAAAAACATGGCATTTCCTTAGGCTGTATGGAGAGACTATATCTTGTACTAAATATGTTGTAAAGCTACATATTGGTGACACATTTATAGAAATAGACATATCTGAAAGATCTGTGATAGAGTGAATGATATGGAAGATCCTTGCTTATAAATCTGCACAGATATGTAATATTTGGTATATTTTTTCAAGAATATGGTAGTTTAAAAACTACGGTTATTTTAAACAATGAACTATTGTAACACAGTTTGGGTTTTGTTTTTGTTTAATGCCACTTTTTCGATCTCAGATTCCTCTTGTCTTCCAGAATTTCAGAAGTTCTCACTCTTTCTTTCTGTTTCTCCCCCATTTCCTCCCCCTTTTTTCTTCTCTCCGTGGTTCTTGAAAATACTTCCTGCTTCTTTTCTCTCAAGCACTTTATAAATCCTACAAATTCTCCTGACAGCCCCTTGGGGATTACAAACCACACTTTGGAGACTCTTCATAAAACAGGATCTATCTCTATTTCTCTTTCCTTCCCCCTGAAAATCTTATATATAGCGTGGTAAAAAAACAACCAACCAAAACCCTGGAATAGTTTTTTACGTTTAATTAATACAGCTATTTGAGAAAATACATCTCTGCACCCTCTCTAATCCACTTAATTTTGGAAGGATTTTTCTCTAATGGTTCTCTGTGCATAGGAGATGAATCACCTGTGTTTTCCTACCTCTTTCCTGTATTGTACAGAGAATTCCCAAGGGCTGTAGAGTCTGTCTGAATTTGTTGTGCTTTTTCCCCAGCAAAAACAGCCTCTTTCTCAAGAAGGGGGTGTGTTTGTGAACATCTGTGGTGCATACGCCCCCCTGTTCTTTTACTCATACACTGTGCAATAAAGACAAGGATCTCTGGGATTGTGTTCTTTACCTACAGCTTCCTCCATTTACCTAGCACTATGCCTTCCCCACTGTTGTGTGATCCCTTCTGCCTGCCAAGGGCTTTGTCAAAGAGCATAACTAAAACAGATCAGTTTCCATGGTCACCCGGAGAAGAGTTGGGGTATTGATGTGCAGCAGCTCCAAATTCTTTGGATTAGGAAGAACAATAAGATAGTAAAAGCAAAAGATTTGTCACTCTTGCTTGTGGGGGAAAATTCTCTGCAGATCCGTTGAGTATTTGTGTACGTATATAGTTTTGATAAGCTCAAGTGTATTTTTTTGAAACCAAATATAGAATTTTGTGTGTGTGTGTGTATGCACTCGTGTGTCTGTGTGTTTATTATGAATCTTCTAGCTGTGGGCATGCTTTATAAATCCTGATCAAGCCTTTAAAACAATTTCCCATCTCTCCAAGGATTCCCAACAAAGGAAGAATTAAAATACTTATTGTGGCACTTGCACTCTATTTGTCTTCCAAAGACCCAAAAGCAATATGGCTCAGTCTTGTCCATTTCCATTTCCCCCTCACAACCACCCTGCAAGGTTGGTTAGTGTGAGCTGTTGTAGCTAAATATCATTGCCAAGGCTTCCTGAAGCCTGGAAATGCCTGGTGAAAAGTCTGATCCAGCACTGACACCAGCAATGGGGAGACCTGCCCACTGAGGCATGTGCCAGTAGAATGGGCACTGAAACAACCAGAGTTTTAGCTGGTGATGTCATCAATCACACTGAGATACTAAATGCTCACCCTTAGATCTGCAGCATGGCAGCCTGTAGAATGCTTGAGTCATGATGGACCTCTGTGATTATACTGTACAGTATTACAGTTTGCACATAAAATTATTAACAGTAGTTCTAAATTAAATGCCAGTATGTAGGCCAAATCAAATATTTTGTGCAGACATGTTTCCTTTAGTGCTTTGCACAATGGGAAGTCTTGGATAGACAGCCTGACCCACGCTCTTCTTGATTTGGACAAACTCAAAGAAGGCAGCACCATCAGTGGTTACTAGTTCTCACAGCTCTAACAGATGCTTGGAGGATGTAATAAGGGCAAGTAATTTTGCACATGTCCCACTCTTAAGGTTCATGATGGGATGGGTTGGCTACTATGAGAATAGGCTGCTAGACGAGTGTCCACTAGTCTTAACCAGGAGAGCATTCCTTGCAGTTATGAGGTGCTCCCTGCACTTAAACGTTTTGAATGCTTCCTTTAGAGATAATGCATAGACCTGTCAAAGAAGAGTTCGCTTTTCTACCCCGCTTTTCTCACCCATTTAAGGGAGCTCAAAGTGGCTGACAAAGCTTTTTGTTATTCTCCCACAACAGAACACCCTGTGAAGTGGGTAGGGCTGTGAGAGCTCAGAAGATAGCTGTGACTAGCCCAAGGTCACCCATCTGGCTTTGTGGGGGAGTGTGAAATCAAACCCGGTATTCACAGATAAGAGTCTGGCCCCTTAACCACTAGACCATACTGGCTTACAGCAATGGAGTCATTATTGAGGAAATTGAACTTAAACCCTTATCCATGGCTCAGTGACTCCACAACAATTATTCCATTTTAGGGCATAATGGACGCATAGCTCATTACTGACTAGATTGCATACAGTACATCTAATTTAGTGCTCACTAATTTGGTCTTTCTTGATCTGTACTTTTCAGTCTTTTGATAATAACAAAAAATAAAGGGTGGGAAAGGGAAAGGTTGTGACAGGGGGAACAGATAGCCTAGGGGATGATGCCATCCCCCTCTAGAATGGCCACAAGGCCAGGCATTGGCCAAAGAGGAAAAGTAAATCCCTCTCTATGTCCACAGAGAGAAGTACAGTAACTGCCCCCAGTAGTCCTCTTGCACAATCACACTCTGACAATTTAAATGGAGTAAGGAGCAGATACAGCCTCAGTGCTGGGATAATCCAAATACTGGATAAATCACTGTTTGGAAGGATAGCTTAGGGACCAAATCAGAAGGGAATATTTTGGTGTGATCCTTGGGCACTAAGGATTGCCTGAGATCATCTTAAGACTTGGGTATGAATGCATCCCTAGTGTCACACGTATAGAGTTTTTAATCAGGCAGTTTTGGGCTGCATACAAGTGTGGGATGAAGTCAGGTGAGGGGGGGTGGCCAGCACAAAGTAAACAAAAGCCCTTCCAGAGATGGGACGCATGCTGTGAGAGGTCTCTGTAAACCTCACTGCCCCCAAAGTTTTGGCAGCTGTGGAATCTGGCTGGGCTCTTTTGCATCGGGCTGGAAATGGCTCAGGGAATTGACCGGTTTTGTTTGATGTGGAAATATGCCCCCTCAAAACTAGGCTTGTAAAGTGCCTCTTTCCTCCTCCATCCCTCTACATGAAGGCGGGGGGAGGCAACTGAAAGGAAGCCACCTACCCTGAGAGGTGGAGAACCAGCTAATCTCAGGGTGGGTAGAACAGCATGAGAGTATGTGTGTTTGTATTAAGGATGTGCACAGATGTTATAAAGATTCAAAATTCAATCAAATTCAATCAAATGTGGACATTCGAACTCGAATAGAATGTGTACACATTTAAATGTAAGCATTCAAACGAATTTCAAATGTTCTAAAACATTCGTTCAAATGATTCAAACACTTGAATGTACAGATATGAATGTACAGATACATATGCACAGTTATGAATGTACAAATACATATCTGTATTCATCTCATATGTATCTGTATGCATTGATTTGAATCGAATTTGAATGCAAAAAAAACATTTGTGCAAATCTCTAGTTTGTGTGTCTGTAGATGTATACTGTGCTTCTGGATTGGTGGTGGGATACCCTAGCAACTGTGTGTTTGCTCCCTTAGAGGACACTGATTGCTTAAGTCTTCTGGAGTCTGACATTCACCAACATGATTGTGGGATAGAAATAAACCTAGGTGCTCCAGTGGGTGATTTATAGAAGATGGTTGATTCTCCAAGACCTCCTTAGGGCCTTCAGGGCCATCATAACATTGCCTCAGAAGATCTGATCAATTTATGAATGAGGAGCCCAGTTTTGTGTGGGTTCCAGTCATCTTGGCAGGAGGGGTCAGCACAGTGGTGTGAAGGAGACTTCTCATTCATAACTTGGATTTGACATCCTACGTATTTTGCAAATTGGCAGCAGATGCATCTGCAGCAAGATGGGAACTTTTTAATGTGTGGGTGCATCATTTTTCTGAGTAGGGATTCTTCAGCACTCCCTACTAAACTTGGTAGCTGTTTATTTGCTGCTGCTGTGACCCCTAAAATTTCTTCCATTATGTTTCCTCTATTTGACTGACATTTTAGACCAGAATGGAATGGCTGCAAGTATGATCCCCTTGGGTTTTACATCTTTAACTTTAAGGTGATTGTGTAGGATGGAAGCATAATGAAAAACTGTTTTCTAAATATAGTCATTGCCTCTTTCTTCTTATTCTGACCCTAGCCTTGGACTGAAAGTGAAAGCAACACATTTCAGTGAAGGGAGCTTAAAGAGATTTCAATGAAAGTGGAGGATTTCCTTTAGGCAGGATTCTGACAGTGTTAACATAACTCTTTTTTAACCATTCCAGCCTGTCATTGCATGGTCAGGCTTGAATAGTGCTTAGAGACTGCTGGAGAGTTTTGGGGAAATGAGATGCAATTCATGAAAAATGAATCTTTGGTTTTTAAACTTTTGAATAGAACGGTGAGCTATTTAGACGTTTCTCATTAACCTTTCATTCTGGGCCAGGCACACCAGGGAACGGATGTGGTGGGAATCAGTGGTGATCATTACTGTCTCTTAACCTATATTTTTCTTTCAAATAGGGAATTTGCTTTTTGGTGTAATGAATTCCATAGCTTCTTAAAAGAAAGATGGTGGGAGATGGCACATGTGAAAAGAGAATGTTAAAGGCTGTTAATGTTTTACAGGATTAATTGGATCGTTTTGTCTGTCCCACAATGGAAGGGGACTGCTTGAGCTGCATGAAGTACCTGATGTTTGTCTTCAATTTTTTCATATTTGTAAGTATTTGTTGGCTTTCTGTTTTTCTTTTTAACATCTCTGTTTATGCATTGTCAGTATTGGCTACGTTTTGATAGAGGTACCATAGTGCAGACATGTTTTTAAGCTTCATGCATTGCAACTTCCACTTAGTAGCTGCACGAACTCATTAGCATCTGCCAGGCCATTTAACGAGTCACAGAATTTGGCCTCACTGATGGACAGGAATACAGGATGATATTGGCCTAGAAAGTAAGAAGACCTCAGACCTAGTTCTGAAAAAATAGGATTTTACATCTGGCTTTCCAAAATGAGGTTTGTGTGGCTTCTTTAAAAAAAATATAAGTTTTTATCTAAAGCATAAATATGAAATGCTAACTTAAAATATATTTAACGAACTATCACCAGGCATTTGTGAAGAACACATATGTGATATGAGTAAATTACACACAAAAAGTTATTTTCTGAATTATTTTCTGTCACTGGTGTCAGCTTTTGGTGTCAGGGAACTTTTGATCCTTGAATCAAAGCTAAGAGAGAAGGTCCACTCCTGAGCCAGAGATATGCTCCATCCCAGAAGCAGATTTTTGCTTGCCAAGTATCGTACGTGGAAGTTATCAAAGAATCAGCTGGTTCGGAAGATATGGGGAAAATGGAAGAATAGAATGAATATGGACTGTAATAGAATATTATCTATCGATATAGCAAACCCAACAGGCCAGTCTACATATACAAAGGCACTGCATAAAATGAAAGAAGCAGGCTATCACATCTTATCAGATTTATTTGATTCATCAAAGAGGCCAATGGATTTAAATCAAGTTTGAACAATAACGGGGTAAGAAATTGGTTGGAGGCAATGTCATTGAGTTATTATATAAATAAACATGAGATTAAAAAGAAGCATCCAACGTCCAAAAACACAGCTGGAAAAAATAGTAAAAGCAAAGATAGCACTCCAACATTCCTCTAGTGTTGGAGAAATGATATATTGAGAGTTTATAAAGAAATATTATTCAACAGAAGACTACCTGAGGAGGCTATGGGCCACTGACATGAATATGAATGTGATAGATTGGAATAGCTGGGTTCAGGAACTAATTATTATTAAGAATATTAGTCTTAAAGAAAAAACAAAGAAAAACAATGACTAGGTGGTACCTAGCCCCTTCAAGATTGGCTTATATGATACCAAATTTATTCTGTTGGCATGGATGTGGGCAAAGAAGTACTTATATACATATGTGGTGGGAGTGCTGAAGAACACAGGCCTTTTGGCAACAGGTTGATACAGAGACAAGATTATTAATAACCAGACTGGATGGAATAAAGAAATGTGTGTTAATAATGTTTTGCTATTCCAGGCAGCAGGGGGTGGGGGGGGGGGGAAGGTATGGTTATGTGTTGGTTTATTGTGTTCTTATTACTGATGAAAATTTGAGAAAACTTGAGATATCTTATGTGATATTATTGTTTTGTTGTTGTGTATTATTTAATAAAATTCAAAAAATAAGAAAGAAAAAGAAAAAAGAGGATCAGCAGGTTCATTGTAGTAACAGTAGCTTATCAGAGAATCAGCACTAATGCTAAAGTCCCATACCTAAAAGATATGCTCTTGACCTGGTCTTTGCTACAGAGTGTGAAGATGAACATTCATTAGTACTGTATTTTCTGTCGTATAAGACTACTTTTTAACCCAGGAAAATCTTCTCAAAAGTCGGGGGTTGTTGGGTGTTGTCTTCTTATACGGCGAGTATATCCCAAGCTCTATATTTTAACTGGAAAGTTGGGGGTCATCTTATACGCCCAGTCACCTTATACGCCGGAAATTACGTAGGTGGAATTATAGTAAGTCCATTGTCATGGGAAGGTCATTTTTTTAGTCTGTCTCTTACTGCAGAGGTAGAGGAGCTACTGAAATTGACTTGGAGACTTATGGAATCTTATTGATTCCTGATGGCTCAAGGGGAATTTCCAGTTGACATGGATGGCACTCCTGTTGAGGCTGTGGTCTCACTTTGGTATAATGAAGTGAGTAGAGCTATTAATACGATCACTTCCAAGTGCTCTTGATGACTCTGCAGAACTTGTGAGGGATTCTAGTATAGTGGGGAATTGTGTGCAATGAACTGGGGGGGGGGGGCGCAGATCTGAAAGCTCCAGCGCAAGCCGCATAAATCCCTATGTGAATCTGATGGTAGCAAAGAAGACATAATATGGAAATGTCCTTAGTATAGCTGATGTATTCTGAATTGAGAGATCCCATTATGATAACTAATAGCACACAATGCTTTCTGCAGCAGAGGTATAGCTAGAAATTTCCTCTTCTTTTTGTAAAATGAAATGGAGTTGTGTGCCTTACGTTATCCTACTGATTTCTCATAGTAATGTTTTTGCTTGTTTTCCTTGCTGGAAACTAATGTTTAAGGTTTGCAGAGAGTAAAAGCAGATGACTATGTAATAAATGAAGATGACATAAATAACTGCAGTCATCAAGCTTTTTGAAACAGTGACCTTTTCCCATTATTGCAGTTCTAGTAATGAAAAGCAGGAAATCATTTGGAGGAAAATACCCTGAACAAAATAATCTTGCTTTGTAGAAATGAGTTATGTTAAGGAGGATTAGGTCGTTGGGATAAAATTCATCTGGGTAATTGATTTTCCTTTTTTCCCTCCCCTATGGCAGCTGGGTGGTACATGTCTACTGGGAGTTGGAATATGGGTCATAATAGATCCCACTGGATTTCGAGAAATAGTGGCTACTAATCCTTTGCTCTTCACTGGAGCCTACATCATGTTGGCCATGGGAGCAATGCTGTTCCTTCTGGGTTTTCTTGGTTGCTGTGGAGCCATCCGTGAGAACAAATGTCTCCTCCTCTTTGTAAGTACTCCTAGATTTTTTACAATTCAATTATGTTCCTTGGTCTAGTGGTTAGTGAGTCAGGCTCTTATCTGGGAATACCAGGTTTGATTTCACCCTCCCCCATGAAGCCAGCTGGGTGACCTTGGGCTAGTCACAGCTCTCTTCTGAGCTCTCACAGCCCCACCTACCTCACAGGGTATTCTGTTGTGGGGAGAAGAACAGAAAGCTTTGTCAGCCACATTGAGTCCTCTTTAATGGGTGAGAAAAGCAGGGTAGAAAAGCCATCTTCTTCCTCCAAGATAGCTAGAAAATATGGTTAGGTATTCCTGTTGTTGCAGTTTTTGAGTTACACTGTGTTCTACAGTTCTGCTTTGAGCCTAAAGTTGCAGAAATGGCTGTGATATCCATCTTCAGAAGATATGGCTGCTAGAAGAGTCAAATACCAGTCATGGACCTTGCTACCCTTTTTATTTGATTCTTCTAGTAGTCATATCTTTTGAAGGTGAATATCGTAGCTGTATCCAAAAGGTTAGGTTCGAGGCAGTACTATGGATCATCACATACCAACCCAAAAAACTGACAGTGAAGTGAAAACTGCCCACGGAAAATTATATTCTTTCATCAAGCTTGATAAAATAATGCTTTTCTGAAACTTCCTGTTCTTTTCCATGGGGACATTTCTCCCACAATATCACAACTCCTACTTTGTGGTAAGCCACTGATATTACTTGTGCCATTTAAATAGCTCTGGGCAGTTCTCCTTTATCAACACTGGTCTTAGAGAGGTTGCAAAGATTTCAAATTAAAATTTAATGAAAAGCCGACACCTCCTGTGAATTTAAAAATTCAAATAGCAAACTTCACTTAATGTGTGCCATAGGTACACTCTTACACCATCTGGGTTTCATTACTATATATAATAATAGACTCTCCTTATTTAGGGCAACGTAAATGCCTATGGCAGGGAGTGAAAAGTGTGACCCCCCCGCTCCTGTTTTGTGAATATGGCTCATTCCTTTTCACCCATTGGTTTCTCTGCTTCCTGTGCACCTGGTGATGTGTGTAAGGGCTACATGTTTAACTTACTAAGTTGGTTGCATATTATTTCTTTTTAAAGTATGGGGGAAATTATGGAATGTTTTTAGATCCATAAACAAAGATGCCCAAAATGAAGAGTTTTTTTTCCAGAAAATGATTTTTATGGCTATGCAACACATTTTTAATGTGTGGGAACCTGGAAGATCAGCTGTACAGAATGTTCATATTTCTTCAATGACTTAGGATGGAGTTGTTGTACAAGGAAAAGGTGTTATTTTCACAGACAGATTAAAATCCAAGTCCTTGAAAAGTTTTCAAAATAGATGAGCCAGAGGCTTCCTGGGAAAGACTTTGCAGTAATACATAATGAATGCCTGAAGCTTTTAGCTCAAGTGTAAATTTAAGGCAAGTGTACAGAACAGAGACAAGAGAGAAGCACACATCCCATGGGAAGTTTTCAAGTCAAGCTTCCTTCTGTGTTGAGATTATTTTTCATGTTATACTTTTGTAAGAAATGTTGCAATTACATTAGATGTGTTGCATCAAATATCAGAATATGTTGTGTTTCAGAATCCCTAAGGCTGCCCTTCTGTCTGCTGGACATAGCGAGCAATTCTAAGGTGGCAGAACTGCACTGCTTTGCTGACATGAGAGTTAACATTGGCCCATTTTAATCCTTTGCCTAACTGCTCTCAGGCATGTTAGATCAGGGGACAGTAGAAAATGAAAAAAAGTTTCTTCTGTATTCCATACTTTGCATCAAACTTCCATTTTTGTCACCACCTATTTTGTTAGTGGGGATTAAGCACTGATTAGAAGCTTGTCAGGATGGCAGAATATCATCAGAATAGAATGCCCCTGCACAAGAGCACAGAAATTCCTCTCCCATCCCGTAGAACATCAGTTTTGAGGCCAAAACACTAGAGAAAAATTATCTAAAATTAAGTTGATAGATAAATAATCATTTAGGGAAAAGAAATTAAGGTTGCACCCCATACAAGCCCTAAAACTTGGAATTATCTTGGGCTATATTGAGATTGTCATACGTCTATGAGGCAATCCTAACATAGCCCCAGAATATAAAGGAGAATCCTGTGGTATTGCTGTTTTAGGAAAAATAACTGCCAACCTGGACTTTTGTGGAATGGCAATATGGCTTACCTGTTTGGATGTTTGCTCCTGGGAGCCTCCACTTTTGAAAATGAACACCACTTATGTGTGTGGCCCAGCAATCACACACTTCTCCATATCTTGTGTTATCAAAACACTCAGAAGTATACACTACACCATTGCAGGAACAAGTGCTTAGACAGGTATGCTGAGAAGCAACTGTGGGATCTAAACAAGATCCTGCATTTTCCTCTCACCTTCTGGAGGCAGCCTAAGAGTTAAATGAACATATCTCACATTGGAGATGAGTGACAAGTGGGGTCAAGCAATATTTCCTACTGGGATCAGTGCTTTTTAATATATTTATAAATGATCTTGAGAAAGAATGAACAGTGAAGTAACCAAAATGATCACTACTGTCAGTGGAACTGGACAATAGCATCTGGTCAATGTAAGCCATTGCACACAAGAGGGAGGGGGGAATCTGGCTATGTATAAGCTCCATCCAACTCCAGCCCTGGAAGGCATGTTGCATCCTGGACCTCCAGGTGAGGGGTTGGCTTGGGATTGGGCTGGTAATCCACACACACACCATGCCAACTCCTCTGAAGGGGATGAGGGCATATGGGCCAGAGCCTTGCAGATGCCCACCCATACTTTTTTGGCCATTTCAACCTGCCTGGATACATACATAGGCTAACAGGCTTTAATCTGGATTTTAAGTGTCAGCATTTCTTAATGAGGCCAAATATATTAGGTGTAATAAAAAAAATTGGGGCTGAAAATAAATTTGCTTATGTTATGTTGTCCCTTTAAAAATCTACAGTATGGCCACAACTGGAATACTGGAGAGAGTTGTTGGACTGCCCAATTGCAAGCCTTGGTTAATGACCTTGTCTGGGAGAAAGACAATGGGAATGTTACTCTGCTGGTTCTCATGGACCTATCAGCAGCTTTCATACCATTGACAATGGAAAGGCTACAGAGCTTTGGAGTTGGAAGCACTGTGTAGCATTGGTCCTGCTCTAATCTCCAAGGTCAATGTCAGAGAGTGGCTGTGGGAGAGTTCTGCTCCTTTCCTCCCCACAACGAAATCATCTGCATTTGTTTGCTGTGCCTGTGCGCAGTGAGTGAGGAGAACCTCTTAGTGCAGCTTCAAAATGGCAGCTTCAGAGTTAATGGTGGAGCCATCAAGCTTTTCTCAAAGCAGCCCCGATTCTGCAGCTGAATCCAGCAGGGGGATAGTGCAGCAGAGACATGCCCTCAGAGATTGGTCAAACCACCATTCTTGTGCAGTGAAAATACTATTCACAAACAGGGAAATACATATTAATCTGTCTTCTAGATGATCAACAGTGAGAAGTGCTCTTGATTCCTGCAGTGTGATATTTCTCGGATAGTTTTTTTTTTAATCTAACGCTGGGCAAATTTGTGCAACTATAGCTTTAGAATTCTTATGAGTATGAAGAAATGTCTTGCTGAACTGATTTTATTGTTTTATTTTGAATGGATATGTCCCAGCTGCTTACTGTTTTCCCCTTCTCTCTCTCCTTCAGTTTTTCATGTTTATTTTGCTAATCTTCCTAGCAGAACTCTCAGCTGCAATCCTGGCTTTTATCTTTAGAGAAAATGTAAGTATTATAATGTCATCATAAAAAGATGTGTGGTTCTGAAGACTGTGGTGTAGAGGGATTTCTAATAAATTGCTCCTGCGCCTTCTAAAAGATGTTTGGAGCAATTGCACACTAGCCGGTATACTAGCCTAGCAAGTGTACTAGGAGCCTTCTTTCATATGCTGGAACAACCCTTAGACTGAACAGTGTGAAGCCACCTACTGAATATAAACATTCAGCTGTCAAGCAGCTGGCTTGTATACAGCAGCAAAAGCATATTTTTGAAGATTCTCAATGTTTGATAACTTTTAAGTGGCAGCAACATATAACTTTACCATGAAATTTCAACATAGTGATTTTGTTTCCCAAGGAATGTCAAGCTCAGTGAAAGTGAATTAGCTTGATTTACACTTCCGGAGCAAAAGTAATAGTTTAAAAAATTAAAGCTACTCAGGGTGTTTCCAGATGTCTCTTCTTTCATCTGGTATATAGTGATATTTTGGAGCTCACCAGTTCTGGAATAATCACTTGTTGCCCAGGGTTATAGTGGCACTTATAGTAAACTCCTCCTGGTTACAGCTATGGAAGTTTTCGGGCAAAGATACAGAAGGGATTTGTCATAACTTCTAGGGAGATGCCAGAGGTCAAACCTGTGACTAGGGATGTGCATGAAACTTCAAAAGTTTTAGGTGGTCAGGGTCAATGCTGCTTGGGGACTCCTCATATTCCTGGCTATTTTCAACTATACCTTCACTAGTCACCTTGCCACGCTGTCCCCGCATCCCACACCCACCCTCATCCATTACCTCCGCTTAGGTATGAGGCAAACTCAGATCCCACCCAAGTGTGTTTGTGGGAGAAATGGAGTGGGGGGAAGGAGGGAGGACAAGCCTTGTTGGAGCAGTGGAGCAGAAAAGTAGATGAAGGGGAGGAGGGAGGGAGGACAAGCCACAGTGGAGCACGAGAAGAGAAGCGGAAGGAGTGGGGTAAGGGAAGTGGAGGGACCCCTGTGCTCCTCCCTTCATGCCCCTCTGCCATACCCTTCCACCACTCCATTGATCCGAGAAGTCTTGTCCTCCCTCACCCCCCCCATCTGCTTCACTCTCATGCTCTGCTGCTCTGGCTTCTTTTGTTGGGGGAGGCAGCAAGAGTAGCAGGTAATTGTGGGCAGGTTGTTCCAGCCTGAAAACAGCCTCAGTGTGGCTGCCTTCCTTGTCCATCCCAGAGATGGACTAAAAAGCTATGGTGTGACCATGGCCAGTCATTTTCAAAAGAGGACTGATTTATGTCCAACTCCCTATAGATGGGAATGAAACAGAAAACAAGGCTCTTGCACTTTCCTAGGTATGCATTTTATAGAAATTAAAATATGGAGAAAAGCATTGGGGGCATTTCCTGTCTTGTTCCCTAATATAATTTTGCTTTCATGAATTCCATGTATTTGTTTTTCTATTGCACTTTGGACACTGAAAACCCATGTTAGCTGTTAACATGATGACCTGTGCAAATTTGTGTGCCCCAGTTTGACCTTTGTGGCTTTTCTCCTTTGGATTTCCAGCAATATTTGCATTTAGCTGTGACTGGCATGTACCTGTTAGTCTGTTTTTGTGTAATTCAGCACTTCTGTGTAACTTATAAAGGAAACAAAAATGAGACTTTTTACAAATGAGTTTAGAGAACAACAGGAAAGCAGACTGGGCAGGATGAAAGTCAGAATTATGGGCAGAAACTTTGGCACAATGTAATGTAATGCTAAAGAAGCACAAATATTGTTTTAATTTCTGTTTTGTTTTTTTAAAAAAGGAATTAACCAGTTCCCAGTGGATACATTCATTCCATGAACAGGCTATAGACTAAATCTCCTGGGCACTGTAGAAAATGGGATATTAGTTTATGCACTTTATTCATTTATTTATTATTATCTGGTATTTATATCTCTGTCTGTTCTTCAAAAAAGCTCAAGGCATCAAACTCCCCCATTTTATCCTCACCATAATTTCCTGAAGGAGGTTTTGCTGAGGGATAATGAATGTCTGTCTTGGAAGACATCCCTGGGTAGATCCTCATGTAGAGAAGACACATCCTTTGAACTGTCAGACAATCACATAGGCCCTTATTGTTCTGGTAATATACTGAGAACAACAACAACAAAAAGGAAGATAGACCTTTTCTGCTCTTAACATCATTGGATCCAGAGGCCGATTGGCACTTCAGCCCATAATTCATGATAGATGAGCATCTGGGCAAGTGCATGTGCACTTACAGAAGGTGCTTAAAGCCTATAAGTACCCCCTGCCTTCCCAGATGTTCCCCTATTGTGAATTAGCAGTGGTGCATGGCATCATGCACCACAAGCTCACCAACTCTTACCCTGCATGACCAGAACTTACCTGACAGCCTCCAGACACCAACCATTCACAGTTCTGCCAGCTGGGGAGGTCATTGGAGCTGCCATGCAGGCACACTGGCAGCTCCAATGACCCCCTGACATGCCTGTGTAGAGTGTCAGCATCACCATAGCAATGGTGCTGACACACATGCCAAACTCAAAATGGCGGTGCCCTGCAGAGGAGCAGCTTGGTGATCGAACACAGGTGAGTGAGTGGTTGTGTGGGGGTAGGCACTCAGCAAGTAGCGCTTGCAAGTGTGAGCACTAGTCAGTGTTGGATCATTGCACACCTTTCCCATCCATGGTGTGGAAAGGGAAGTGAAAAATTGTCCCAGGTCAGTGGATAGAGATTAACCAGACTCACTGAGGCCCAGTCCCCAAAAGACTTATTAGCCCCTCTCGGCTTCCTCTGCTGTCACTCTGTTATAGCTGACTTTAAAAGTCCCCTCCACTTCCGGAATAAGCGCCCCCATGGTAGCCGCGATCTAAACGGACTTTCCGTCCCCAAGAAAGCCTGTTTCCTTTCCCCACATCTCCCCCCCGCCCCCTCTCTTGTTAAAAGGAAAAATAGCCAGATCCCGTCTCCTGAAACGGCTTCCCGCCCCTAGCAAAGGCAGATGATCGCTCATTCATTCACTTTCAGCACTTACTTTCACTCAGTTCTCTGTTAGAAAAGGCTTTCTGCCCCGGCAAAGTCAGCGGCTGCAGGCATCAGAAGCGTGATCCTTCGCTCATTCTCTTTTAAGGCTTTCACAGATCACTGATAACAGTGTTGCAATTCTGAGCAATTCTGGCTCTTTTTACAAAGGAAAGGAAGCGAACCTTCTGCATTTCTCAGATGTGTGAATGCTTTTTGGCTGTGTGTGCAGGCAAGCAATCCCCGCCCCTTTTGCCACGGAGCGTCCTCAAGGCAGATATAGCGAGCAAAACCCGCGAATCGCCGAAAGAGCGCTGGAACTCTTCTTTAAAGTGCACGCATTTTATCGCGGGTGTCTCACTTTCCTAAGCTCCCTAAGCGCCTTGTAAAGTCTGGAATGGGGTCGCTCAGAGGCAAAAGAAGAGTTCCAGCAGACTTTCAATTGCATGGGGACAGGGCCCGAGTGTGTCTTCATGGCACCCTTATTTCGAATTCAAAATGTTTTGAATCCTCGCAGTCCAGACGGCAGTTTGGCTTAACACGATTTCCGTGTGTTAAATCGCCCCAAAGCGTTGTAAATGTTAATCCTCATTTCAACAGGTCTCACTCCGGTTTGTGCGCTTGAAACGTTTTCCCTTTTTTACTGTGGGAACTCTTCCGTGTTAAGGGACGAGAGTTTCCCTCCCCCAATAGCTTGCTTCCAAAGCAAGCTGTAAATGCAGCACTAGCCCGAATAGCAATTCACTGTAGCAAACAAGCAATTCATGCCTGATAACATCTTGCTATTGAAAGTGCTGGCCTTCTTAAAAGGGAAAGAAAGAAAAGCAGCTGCCGTTTGGAGAGATGTGTGAATGTTTAGCTGTGACGAATTCAGGGGCTTGACTTACACGCCCTAAGCAATCGGGAGAGGAGGGGAAAAAATCGCTGTCTGCCTGCTGCCGATTTTCCTACATCCAGGCAAGGCAGACACCCAGCTAGGCTCCGTGAAGGGGTCTGTTATGGGTGGCGCGTTCACGCCAGGAGGAAGAGGACAGGGCAGCCCCGAAAACCGGCTTTTAAAAGGTAGCCACTGGAGTCCCCCCTCGAGTCACGTACGTCCTCAGAACCCGGATTGAACGCGATTAAGCTGAAAGTAATGGGAACAGGCAAATTCACGTTTGCATCCGGTTCTGTTATCTCGGTTTAGGGAAAGTGAAATAAGGGTTGCCGTGAAGACACGGCCACTGATTCAGATCATGTAGAGATGTGAGCCACAGCAGCACCAGCTGCACTGACTGTGCACCTCCCAATGACTGTGAAGCTCGCACAAGCTGTGCAGTTGTTCCACAACACCTCTGATGGCTTGGAATGAAGGTTCCTAGCCTTGGAGCTTGGGGCAATGTTTTTCAATGGAATGCTATGATATGCCCCCAAGTAGCGGCCCCGGAAGCCCCCAAAAGTTAGGAAATTTCACTCCTTGGGAGTGCTTTTTGGCCATGCACTTTGGCACACCCTGCTGAATTGTAGCCTCCAGTAGTTCCAGATGAAGCTGTGGAGGTGTTCTTCAACACACCGAACAAGACATTTTCAGTGAGGTGCCCACCCCCAGGCAGTCTTCCTTGTCATGTGGAGACACAATCTGAGATAGTACGGTTCTGTTAAGGCCAGAACATCTTCTTTAAAGGTTGGCCTTCCAAGATCTATACAGAAGTAACTTATTCATGTTGCATAAATTAAAGTTGAAGCAAGTATAGAATGAAATTATAGCACAAAAATGTACAGACAGAGGATTTAGAAGAATTTCTCCTTTGTTAGCCTGCAGTTCCTCCAATGAAACAGTTTGATAAACAGTTTAGATGCCTCATTCCAAGCAGTGGAGACAGAGAAATATACTGTGGAGACACTGTAATTGTGTCTTGATGGCAATAGCTATTGCTCTATAAATAGAGACTCCTTCCTGGGGTTCCGGTCAATACAGCCATTGTTTTCTGAATTATTAAATTCTTTCAGGATGGTTCAAGTAGAAGACCTCACACATAGCAAAGGAAAGCCACACACATTCACAGTGCCATAGTAGACATTTGAGTATTACAATCACTTCTTTTTTTTTTACTTTTTGTGCCTGAAGAGGGAGAATATGGTGTCTGCCAAAGGCTTTGAAACTTTTACATTATCTTTGATAATCTTGCAGCATTTTTAAAAAGGAACTCAAAAGAATATATAAATATCCCTGATTACAGACAGGATGCTGAGAAAGGACAGCATAGGATGAGATGGATAGAGAGTATCATGGGGGCTACCATTGGGTGATAAACATGAGCTTGGGCATGCTTTGGGAGACAGTGGAGGGCAGAAGGGCCTAGTGTGCTATGCTCCATGGTGTCATGAAGTATTGGAGACAACTGAATGAGTGAATAACAACAACAGGCTATGCAGCCTTGTTGATGAGACATCCTTTTTTTTGATAAGGCTGCCTTGGGTTTTGTAAACCCTTTTGAGGTTGTCTAGGTTGCCGAAGCCCTATCATGGCCTGTCACCTCTGCAGAATGAGTAGGACAGGTGAAATCCCATCATTTTGAAGCATTCTTAGCCTGGTGCTGTGTTTTAGATCCTGGCCCAGGGACATTTTCTCCAGTGAAGAGTGTTAGAACTGTTTACCTTTCCTAAAATTTGGATAACCAATGTTAGGTTCTAGCAACACTGTTTTGAAGTGACCTGCATTTACTTATGGCATCCAACAGATTTGCTGTCTTTGTGCTCAAGAGGTATTCCAGTGGGTATCTCTGATATTTTATGGCTGTAAGGAGCTCCATTGAACAATATGAGAGTCATGTCCTTGGATCTACTGATAGATGCCAGGGAATTACTTTTAGCCTTTCTGACATTGGATTCTGCAGTGCAAAGCAAAGACAAAGAAACATAAATCATAAATAAACCTTTCAGCAGTATGAATCTAGGAAGCAAATCATCAGCTATAGTGCATATATCTCTATCCTAAACTATCATGCAGTCTACTGTAAATATAGCTAGTCTTCTTACCCTTAGTCATTCTTATTCCTTACTCCAATTTGATGCTGACTAGAAATTCTGGATAGCATTTCCTTTCTTCTCTGACCAGCACAGCCATTTGGTCAGAGCTGTTGGGGATTTGTAATCAAAACTATCAAGGTTCTGGAATGCCGTACTAATTTATTACTGCAATAAAAAAAACCTGTAAACCTTTAAGCTTTTCTTGCTGTTGCTAATATTTATTGATCACCTTTCTAATAAAGATATTAGATATCAAATTTACAATAAACAGAAAGAAAGGTGTTTAAATTAGATTATGAATAAAATAGATATCAGCACACATCTTATTTTTTTCTCCCGAGGCCGCATCCAGGCATCACATACTTATTCTCGTATATTTGGATTTTCCAGAATAAAGCATAGGCATTGCAGAATATACACACTTTAGTCCGGAATATCCAAATATAACAAAATAAGTAAATGATGTCTGGATGCAGTCCTAAACAGTTCTCTCACATATGATCCAACTGCTTCCATTTCTGCTGGCACTTTCCATGGCAGTACTATAATTTCTGCCAGTCAAGTAGAAGCTGCAAATCACATCTTTCCTGACAAATATTAGTTTATAGTTATAAGCAATGAAATCTTGAGTATTGTTCACTTTAACAGTGGATTCAGAGGGTAGATAATGATAAATCTGTATTCCAAATCTATCTATTGTGAAACAGTGCTATTAATGAACAGAAGATGGCTCAAGGTTTAAAGGAGTACTAAAATATATATTTTAATAGAAAAAAAGGAGGAGAAGCAAGTGGCAACACAGACAGAGGGAAAATATCCCATTTGTGGGTTCTATTGGCTAGAATCCTGAACATTCCTATTAGGAGTATACCGTTGAATATCCTACTTATTTCAGTTGCCACACAAACTTAAGAAGGGATCCATGGTCCATTTAATCTAATACTGTACACACTGTGGTCAACCAACTGCACAAGGAAACCAATCAAGAGAACAAAAACTCACAGTTTGTTTTGATTTTCAAAGGTAAATCATTTCCCATTACAGAGGCATGCACCCTGTACTCAGGGCTAAAAGCTAGATATGTACACACTCTTCAAGATGATGGTTCAGTTTGAACCAAACAAAACCATATGTGGATAGGTTTGGTTTGAATCCAAACCAGTTCAAACCTGTTTGGACCAGTTCTGTTTCATATCCAGAGTGGTTTGACCTGGTTCTACACATAAAAATACAGTTTTAAAAATCCCTCTAAAAGGGCTAAATACTAAAGAACTTAGACCAGATTGAATAAAACCAAGTATTTCAAAGTGGTTCAACTCCTTGGTTTGGTTTGGGTTTGAACTGACCTCCTGAACCTGAGGGTGGTTTAGTTTGGTTTGAGTTTGAACTGGTTAAACTACTCAAGTTAATTTGAACCAGTTTGGTACATCTCTGAGAAAATAGCATTGATTGCTCTGATTTCCATGAATGTATGCAAACCCTTCTAGGCATTTCTGCACTTGGCTTCCCATCTGCTGGATGGGAAAAGTGTGTGATGAACTAACGTGTTCTACCTGTGTCCAGATGCATGTCCAGTCACTGCCATCTTGTTGTGTGTACTGTTGTTGTCATTATGGTGACAGTTACGCTCTGTGCATTCACAGTCACTTTTGGGGGTCATCTGAGGTGTCAATGCACTTGTGCAGCACTTCACATGACCCCTAGCACCAGTGCTGGATGTGTCAGATAAGCTTTTGGTAAAGGTTGGGATGCATATGGTGCCCAACTTCATGCATCACTGCTAGTAGTCAATAGGGTAACATCTGATAAGGCCGAAGGCATTTCTGGGATGGAAATGTCTCCTGCAAGTGAAGATGCTCCGTAGCAGATGTTAGCCTATCGTGTACTACGGGGCCAAGTGCAAATTGGCCTCCTTTTTTAAATCTTCCAAGATGGTAGCCAATATAACCTTATACAGCAATAAATTTCAAACTTTGACTATGCTTTTGTTAGAAAAGAATTTCCTTTTGTCTGTCCTGATTAGTCCAGATTTTAATTTCATCGGGTGACCCCTTATTTTTATCGGGAAATAAGAAAAAAACTGCTCTCTGTCCACTCTTTCCAAACCATGCATGATTTTTTATAGTGCCGTGTCTACTTTTACTCTACTTCTTTCTAGATTAAAAAGCTCCAACTCCTGAAGCATTTTTTCATAATAAAGGGTTTTCATCCTTTTAATCATTTTAGTTGCCTTCATTTGGACCTTTTCCAATTCTGCTGTATCCTTATTCAAATGAGGTAACCAAAAGTACACAAAGTATTCCAGATGCACTCACACCACTGATTTGTATAAGGACATTATAATATTAGCATTTTTATTTTTAATGCTGTCAACACCTTTATTGAACTGTCTACCATCACCCCAAGTTCTCTTTCCTGATAAATTACAGCCAGCTTTGATCCCTCTAGAAAGCTGAAATTTTTAGCTCCAATGTACATCACTTTGCATTAAACATCTGACATGCTCAGTTCCCCGATGTACACATATCCCTTTGGAGTCCTTCATGGTGCCCTTTGGTTTTTACCACTGTAAATAGTTTGGTGTCATCAGCAAACCTGACTATTTTACTGGACAAACCTAACCCCGGATCATTTATTAAAAAAATTAAAGCACTGGCCCCAGGACAGAACCTTGGGAGATTCCACTTGTTACACCTCTACACTATGAGAGATGCCCATTTATTCTTACTCTTTGGACAGTTCTGCACTGGCCAGTGTGCTGGACCAGCAAGTATACTAGGAATGTCCCTTCCACGTGCCCTTTTCTTTCAGATTCCTTATTCTGTTGCTTATTCATAAGGGTATTAAGCCTACAGAGAAGTCTACGATGAGGGACTTTGTCAAAAGCTTTTTCAAAATCCAAGTTGACAATGTTTGCTTGATCATCCTTATGCACCTGTTCAGTATATCACATCTTTCTTCTGTCATGCAGTCCAAGGCAGCATAATCATGGTTTTCAGGCATGGCCACATTCAAGTACTAACTGGCTTCACTTCAGCAAAATGATGACTTCCTTTGCTTTCAGAAATCTTTGGCCTCAGTCAACATGTTGACTTAAGGAAGCATTTTCATTGCAGCATCAACCAACGTATGGATGCTTGTTCTCCCTTAGCCCACCCAATCTTTAATTAATCATATCATTTAATGTATTTTTATCCTTGTTTTTAATTTATTT
Source organism: Aspidoscelis tigris stejnegeri (assembly GCA_023333525.1). Taxonomy (NCBI): domain Eukaryota; kingdom Metazoa; phylum Chordata; class Lepidosauria; order Squamata; family Teiidae; genus Aspidoscelis; species Aspidoscelis tigris. Next base: position 53,751,056 of record JALMGA010000003.1, read on the forward strand.
TCATAAACCACTTTGAGAATTGTATCAATTCTCAATATATTAATTTTGTTACTAAAATAAGGGATAAATATTTCCTTATTAAACTGAGGAACTTGCAGATAGTAGCCTGACACTCTAGTCATTAAGTATGCAATTGGCCCTTTCTATACTGGCTCTTAATCCAGAATATACCTCAGAAAAGGACCCCTGCCATTCACATTCTAGTGGAGACTACGGCGGACCACAGGCATGCAGACTCCATTCTAGAATAAGGCTGAGTGCTGTCAGAATAGCCCACTAGCTGTCCTCAAGCCCCAATCTGGGCAAGGAATCCACACATACACACATCTGCCACAAAGAAGGTTCTTCCATTTACTCAGCTAATAGCCGAAGATAAGGAATGAAGGCAAAGCCGGGCTATATCTAGTAACTGTAGCCATACCTGGTTCCCATGGGCTTCCTGCTGAAGCCCAAAGCCATGGTGATGTGAGAAAACAGACAGCTAAGTTGGTCTCCAGGGAAACACAGGATCCAGCAGTCAGTCAAGTGAGAGCAAAATATTGCTGGGCAGTGGCTCTCACAAGTGGTTCTGAAACAATAATGAAACAAATCCTTGTCTGTTGTTTCTCAAACAGCCCAATCAACATGTGGTGGTATTGCCAGAATAATAGAGATAATTAGCTCTGGGATAGTGGTAAATCAAGCATTAAAGGATGTTATAGTATTCTGATAAGTACAAAAAATGATTTGTTTGAATTCTTCCCTGTTTGTTTAAATCCATTGTGTATTTTCATATTAGCATCTTGGCCTATGAAGCTCTAAGCCTGTTAGTATTCTACTGTACATAACCAATCTACTTCTGAGGCAGATGTAATTACTGCCTTCCTAAAGGTGCAGCACAGTTTTCTCTTGTATAACATCTTGCATCCAACACTTTTATATCACTGCATGGGGTTAAATATGGAAGTTGGAATTAAATAATTAATTGCAGAGGGAGAAGAAGATGAAATTAAAATCCAAGTGCAAGTGAGGGAAAAGATTTCTTATCTGTTGAGATTTGGAACGAGACAGATAATCAGTGAGGCAGACAAGCAAAGTGACTGCTTCAAATGACTCAAGCTTTAGAAGAAAATGCACACAGTTGGAAACAAAATTAAGCAGAGAACAGCCGTGGAGCAACTCTGCCTGTTGGAGGGCCATCAAGAGCTGAGAGTCCAAAGCCAGCTTTCTAAGTTAAAAAGCAATATTAGAAGCAAAAAAGGCTTTCAGAAGAAAGGTAGATGTATTTGAGCAGGAAAGAAATGGCAAATTAATGTCTTTTCACCAGGGTGAAAATGCTTGAAAGTAAAGTAGTAAAAGTCACAATCAGTAGAAAAGAAGGGATGTTAATAGCACAAATACAATGCCAGTAGCTTCCTCTGAGTCATATATGCAGCTCTTTCAGGCTGTGACATTGTCATGTTACCATCGGAGGTGACTGGTAATGAACTGTCTGCTGCCAGTTCTCCATTTATGGTGGCAGTTGGCTTCTCACAGCAATTGGACCATCATGTTGCTGGGCACAATCACCATTTTTGAAGGGTACAGTTTTCTGCCCTCAACAGAGATGCTTTCATTCACGACTGAAAATATCACCTCCATGAATGAAGACGGAGATGAGGAGATATGTACCCCACATAAGCCTTGGTAGGCAGCTGCCTCCATTTTCAAGTTGCCTCAGATAAAGCTGGAAGCTGCTTTATGTCCAAACGCTCAGAACAGTTAGGTTAAAATCTAGGGATAGGCAAAATATGATTGAAATTCATATGAATTGCAGAGGTTTGAAACTGTGCATTTGAATAAAATACTGGCTAGATTTGAAGACTGACCTTCGCGTGTGAAGCAAAAGCTTTTCTGCCTTTATTTGGAGCAGATTCAGAATGGATTCAGAGGCACAACTGGTGGCAACTGGGATTCAAAGCAAATTCAAATCCTAGTACATTTGAAGTGGCTTCATTCTCATGAATGCAAAGTTCCATCCCATTCACTTTGATGCAAAATGAATGGAAAAAAGAATCATGCACATCCCTATTAAAACCATTTGAAGCATTTCATGAACAGCACATTAAAGTGGTAAATGAGTCGTCATTTCTTGACAGAAGATAAAATGAACATAGTGGGATTTTTTTTATCCTCCCCTTGACAAGGTCTTACCTAACTAAGCTAGAGAAAATAGCTCCAGTTCAAGTGTTGTGTGATAAGAACCTAGGAGGACCCCTGCTGGATTGGGCCACAGCCCATCTAAATCCAGCATCCTGTCTCACAGGGTGACCAGTCAAGTGCTTCTGGCCATTCCCAAGCAGAAGACAAAAGCAAAACCTTCATCTGCTCTCAGATCCCAGCAAATGGCCTTTAAAGGGCATCCTGCCTGACGCTCCAATCTGGAGGAAGTTCCTGGGCATCCATATCTACTGATACATCCTTTATCCATGAAATTATCTAATCGTTCTTTAAAGCTATTCAAGCTGGTTGCTGGTAATAGATTCCATAGACCAAAGACTCTGGGTGAAAAAAATACTTCCCCTTGTCAGCAGTCCTAACTCTTCTCCCCATCAGCTTCATAGAGTACCTCCTGGTTCTAGTGTTGTGCGACAGAGAAAATATATATATATTATTATATATATCTCCACTTTTTCTACACCGTGCCTGATTTTATATACTTCAGTCAGGTCACCTCTTAAACAGTGTTTTTCAAGGCTGACATCAACACTGATGTCACAATCTGATTTCTTAGGGAAAGTGTTGCAACCCCTTGATCATTCTGATTGCCCTTTTTGCACTAATCTTGCATCCTTTTTATCCAACTAGCCTGTGTATTAACTAGATTTAAGATATGTTTATGGTGATGTCATATGAATGTACCATTAGGGGGCAGAGTCCACCCAAATTTACTACTCCATGGCATGTTCTGTGTGCCTCATGACTGTACTTACCTGTGACAAGGACATGATTGTCATGGACCAATGACAGAGTAGCTGGAAGAGCTGTACCACAACACTCTTAATTTGCAGGAAGAAGCCTACATCTTCCACTTCCCCTGCAGATCTTGCCTCTGCTTCTCATAAAAAATAATAATAAAGCACACTTTCCCCACTTTTTTGTTCTTTTTGTTTTAAGCTGGAAAAAAGTTTTATGACTTAAGTTATTCTGTTTTGCTCTCCTCCTACTTTGTGATAATATTTGGAACAAATTAAAATGCTACAATAGCAAAAAAGAGGGCGTTGGGTTTTTTTTTTCTGTCTAAAATTCACAGTCCCAGCACTGGGCTTTGTTTTAGGTCAGATCTCATAAAAATCACAAACACAAACCTCAAACATTTCCTTTGGGAGCACGCCTGTCAAAATAAAGGTTTCACTTTATATTCAAATGACTCTTTTGTTCCAGGACTGGTCAAAGGAAGCCAATTGGGACTATTACCAACTGTAATATTAGTCTCAAAGTCTGCACTTAGGAAACAGACAAGCGTCAATAAAAAGTCTGGGCGGCTGTCTCTGCAGGACAGGAGCCCAGGCGGGTAAATTATGCAAAAGAAGGGAAAGGAAACACAATGCTTCAGCATATGCAAAGGCACCTCCTAACCCGAAGCTCCCTTATGATGTTGGCTTATTTCCCCTGGGATGATTCCCATCCGGTCTCATTAAAAAGCATTTCCATTTAAAGGCAACATCGCCTCCTTCAAATTGAGATTGTTTAAGGCGTCTCTTCAAAAGCAAATGCAGCAAGGTCTGCGGAATTTCCATTAATTTTAGGAATAAGGTTTCAGGGCAAATAGCAATACACCCAGTCTGTTTGTAGAACACACTGAGAACTTGTTAACTGTTGATGTTCATTCTAATTATCACTGTTTCATGTGTGTTGCAGAAACATCACGCTGAGTACGGTCGTTGCTCATACAACCTCGTCCTTTACAGCAAGGTTTTGTTCTTATATACATAAGAACACAAGAGGAGCCCTGCTGGATCAGGCCACAGCCCATCTAGTCCAGCATTCTGTCTCACACAGTGGCCCACCAATGGGCATCTCAAGCAGAGACAAGGGCAAACCTCCTGTTCTCGAATCCCAGCAAATAGCCTTAGAGGCATCCTATTTGTCCCTCCAGCCTGAAAGATGTACTTAGGCATCCATTCTAGTAGCCATGGATACATCTGTCATCCATAAATTTGTCTAACCCTTTCTGAAAGTCATCTAGGCTGGTTGCTGTTACCATCTCTTCTGACAGCAGATGTCATAGACCCATGCACCTCTGGGTGAAGAAATACTTCCCCTTATCTGATCTGACTCTCCTACCCGTCAACTTCATAGAGTTCTAGTGCTGTGTGATAGAGAAATTTTTTTTCTCTATCCACCTTTTCTATGCCATGCATGATTTTACATACTTCAATCAGGTCCCCTTTTAAATGCCACATTTCCAGGCTGAAGAGGCCTATATGTTGCAGTCTGATTTCGAAGGGAGGTGTTCCAGCCCCTTAATCATTCTGGTTGCCCTTTTCTGCACCTTCTCCAGTTCCACAATATCCTTTTTGAGGTGTGGTGACCAGAATTGTGCACATTATTCCAAATGTTATTCCAAATCATAGGTTTATGAAAAAGCAAAATGACACTTTCTGACTTGTGGTTGGTTAAATGTGATTTCCCTCATTTAACATCACAGAAATGTGTAATAATGCAGTTTGACATCTGTGGCTCCCTCAACTTTTATTGGCAGACTAGATTGTCCCTGTGTAATGACATTGATTAATATTGGTGGATAAATATTCTGTAGGCAACAATTCTGTAACATAGCTTGGCTGAACGGTCATCCCTCGTTGTTTGCAGATTATGAATAATGAAGTTTTCAACTATTGAGGTATTTGCAGACTTTGTATGTTGAAGTAAATCACCTTCCTGGTGAGCAGGAACACTGAAAATGGCCTTTTACTTATTAAGGCCACAATAATCATTCTTGTAATTTTTCAGGAACCAAAGGATACCATTATGTGAGAAGCAATTGTATTTTATCATCCTTATTAATGTGTGTCCTATTGATACTTCTTACCTGCTACTGACTTGGTTCTGACGTAACAGTAACCTGCAGTGTAAAACAAACAGCCAGGAAGCCTGTTGTGCCTGACCTCTTGTTACTTTTGCTGAGCCAGGAAATAGCAAATCAAATTGATGCTTAATGTAATGTATGAATGACCTGACTGGCATGGTCCAGAAGGATTAAGCCAGACTGGAACTGTTCCGGTGGTAGGAACAGCCCTTCCATCCAGGAATAAACCTTCTGCATTCAAACAGCCCCATGCTTGCTCCAAGGACTGTGCAATCTTCAGAGCCAACTTCGGAGCCCCAGTAAGACCCATTTTGGTGGTGCAGTTTGGTGAACCAGAAGAGGGAGGCAAGTGCCCTTTTGAACACCTCCTTGTTCCTGAACGAGACTGTGATATTTTCTGCACTGGGCCTTATTCTGGATTATAACCTGGAATAGAAACCTACCATCCACATGCTGGTGTAAACTATGTCAGGCTTCAGATGAGGTTTACCATAGCCTGAACCAGTATGAGAATGGCAGATCCATATTCCAGAATAAGACCTAGTGCAGAAAGGGCCTATGCTACTACAGGTAGACCTCTTAGAACAGATCCACCAGTATACTTGTCTAGGTAAACCATAGCCATCTAGACCAGGCTATGCTGCATCCAATGCAGATACACTGGGGCCTCCAGGGAATAGAGTTGCCCCTTTAGCTGGTCCATCATGTGAGCCCCTTCCTGGACTGGCTTAAGGGTAGCTACAGAAAGGCCATGGATATCTGCACTAAGGCAACACTCAAAAGGCCTCTTTCTAGAGGCCTCTGGGCATCTGCAAGGCCAGGTGGACAACTATGCCCACCTCCATTTCATCTTCAAGTAGGTGTGATTCCCTGCTGTATGGGAATGCTTAGTGTGGAAAACCTGGTCTTATGCATTTTCCATCCCAGTCCAGCTTAAAGTTTGAGATATCTTCAGAGAGGAAAATAAAAGCAGGGAAAATGTACTGTAATGCCCCTGAGGAGAATCATTATTTATGAAATGTAATTATGATATTAGCAAAGATTCATGCTATCACTGAGCACTCTTTTTATGTGTTTCCAGTATGTACAGTAACCTATCAAAGTGACAGATTTCCAAACAGGGAATCTCAGGTGTATTGGCACCCAGCCACTTCTTAAATCACAGCTGCCAACACTTCCATCCAGTCTGAAAGTTGTCCAGAGGGCATCGCTTTAACTGTGTCTGACTGCACCCTTAGAGCATAAGAGGAGCCTACTGGATGGGCCACAGTCCAGCTAGTCCAGCATCTGTCTCATACAGTGGTGTGCTAGTTACTTCTGGACATCTTCTTTTTCTGTTATTGAAAAGTGTTTATTAATTTTTTTTTACAAAACAAACATACATTCCTTCCCCCCCTTCCCCCCTCTAGCCAACTTCCTTCATTTATACATCATTTGGTAACAATGGTGTCATCCCAGTGAGTTCATTTAGTATCTGCTTATTCCTTGTTTTCTGCTTAATATAGTTCACTATTGGTGCTCAATTTATTCCTTACATTACTATATTACCTTCAAAGATTTTTTTCCCTTTTGCCTAATATGTCCCACTTCATAAACTCGATTACATAATGCAACCATCCACTTTGATCTCATTTAGCAGACTCTTTCCAGCCCGTACAATCATGCCAAAACCTTCACCTGCTCTTGACTCCCTGCAAATGGCTTTTAGAAGCATCATGCCAGTCTCTCCACCATGCAGTACCTAAGTGTCCATTCTAGTAGTCATTGATACACCTGTCCTCCATGAATCTGTTTATTCCTTTCTTAAAACCACGCTTTCTGGTAGCAAATTTCACAGACTGATGACCTTCTGGCTGAAAAAAAATACTTCCCCTTGTAGATCCCAAATCTTCTGCTGATCAGCTTCATAGTGGTTCTAACACTGAGCAATAAAGAAAATAATTTTTCTCTATCGACCTTATATAGTTCAATCAGATCACTTCTAAATCACTGGCTTTCAAAGCTAAAGAAGCCCAGACACTGCGGCTTGGTTTAGTAAGGAGGGTGTCCCAGCTCCTTAATCAGCAGCTCAAATGCTAGATTATCTTGTAAGTTTAAAGTGTCAGGCATTAATAATACTGTTCTGTATTCCTGTACTTCAAAGCATTGACATGAATTATTTTGTTTGTGTTGCAGCTTACAAGAGAGTTCTTTACAAAAGAGTTGAAGAAACATTATCAGGGAAATAATGAGTCAGATGTCTTCACTTCTACCTGGAATTCAGTTATGATTACAGTAAGTTGTAGCTTTGCAACTGAGTGGATGAATTACCTCACAGTTTCTTTTATTTTCACTTCCTTTACCATATAGATGAACTGAAGAGAGGTTTCTACCTGTAATTTAAAAGAAAAAGAAAAAATGAGCACAAGCATTAGTAACAGCAAAACACAGTAAAGGCATAAGATAAGTTTAAATGGATCTGGGAACAGGTTATTTGATACATATTTAGAATAGGGTGATGGTGCCCATTTTTTTTAAAAAAAATACTGGGTAACAGGAAACCTTAGCAGAAATTGTGAAATTCTCATGTATCCAAGTTAGGAAAGAGTGGCTAGGTTGTCCTCACAGCAGGGCCTGTCGGCACTTGATCTTATTCTGGAATATCTCCCAGCAGATGGCCCTGATGTCTACATGCTAGTGCAGACTATACCAAGCCCTAGTGAGGTCTGCCATAGTGAGCTTTAGCATGTAGACATGAGATCTCTATTCCAAGATATATTCCAGAATGAGGCCAAGTGTGGAAACGGCCTAAGCTTCAAACAACACTCTCATCAGTAGTTCCCTCCCTCCGCATCTCTGGATAAGTAACATCATAAGAAATGAAAACATGTATGGAAGTGTACCTCAAATTTTTGAAACATAAATTCCCTGCACAGGCGCTAGTGCCACTACAGGGCATTTGTATGGAGACAGGAGGAAGTTCCTCACAAACATCTGATCCATGTTTCTATTTTATGCTGTGCATAGATGGATGGGCTAGAGCAGTGATTCTCAAATGGAGCTACAAGGGTTACTTTGGATATTGCATCCAAAAGAACAGATCTGCCTGTGCTTAGCTTTTGGTAAACTATTCAACTAATTGAAAAATAAAGTACACATAACATGCAAAGAAGAAAAAGAAAGGAGACAGAGGAAGAGGAAGACCTGATCGCCTCTCCTTAGCCAAAAAGGTTAAGAACCACTGGGTTATGGATTTAAGCATTCAGCGCTCAGATATGTGCATAGTTATGCAATCAAATCACTGATTAGCTCCCTGCCTATATTCTAAGGAACCTGTGATTCTGTTCACTCTTACTTAGGAATTTATCAGGACAACTTTACGAAATTTGGTACTTGCCAAATCAAGCAAAGACAGTACAAGTAATGATATCCCTGAGTCCAGCTTGAATTTGTAGCTAACTATATGGATACATGCATGTAGTTTTCTTGGCAAAAGATATAGAAATGGTTTGCCATTACTTTCTTCTGGAAAGATGCTAGAGGGCCTTTCCACACTTCGCCTCCCATCATTGAGACGCAAAGGACAGCAATATGTACTTGAGGATGCTCAGTGCATATGAACTATACCCGAAACTCCCCAGGACTTACCCAGAACAACAGCTATCTTCAAATCCCGGTGCCAGGGCCAGCGCTCCTGTGTGGTAACATCACCGGGGCAACCTGATGACACTGAACATCATCATGCATGTGTCCCCAGGCACATGAAGAAACGCGTTTGGCTTTTAGTTCCCTTTATCAGTATGTTCGTCAGACTATGAGTTTGAGATACATTCAACTCAGCCTTCAGAGTATCTCACCTGTTGTTATGCAGATAAGTGCCCCTTTGTCATATATGTTTTTGTTATTTTCTCCATAACATAATGTACACTCTTATTTGTTGTAAAGATTTATTATATAGGATATTACTTTTATGTTAGTAAATGTGAAGTTATTCATACAATTTGGCCTGTTATATATTTTTACCTTTTGGTGTTTAGGCTATTTTCATTATTGTTTCATATTGAGAGGACCCCTTTTTCTTTCTTTGATAAATCTCTTGTGTTGCTTTTTGTCTGTCTGGAGCCCTACGAGTTCCAGTGCTAATGCAGGTTGCATGTATGATGTACTTAAACCTCCACCACATGTAGTGCATGTGTGATAAGCTCCTGCATGGAAGAAGAAATGGCTCCTTCGTGTGCAGATGCTCTGTCTGGTTGCTTACCACAGTACAGGCCAAGTGCAAATTAGCCAGGAGACAGAAACTACATTACAAACCACCAATAAATACAATCCTTTTTGGGTGTGCATTTCTCAAAAATAAATAACATAATACAATCAAAAAGTATATAGGAAAGTATAGTTTAGGAGAAAGTTTGCATACTAGACTTGCGCAGAATGCTGCCTCAGATCCTTTTTGAAATATTAACAATATGTTTGTCCCTCTGCATGGTAAGTAAAACACTAAGAGCAAGGCGAACAAAGTGAATCACATTCTTGGAGCCAGGGAGGCAAGGCTATCCATCACTGTGCCATGCCATATAATGATGTCATTGCACAGCAACCCACCAGGGCTTCGCTATCTTCTGCCAAGGCTCTAGTGGACAAATATTATTATATGTGTGGAAACTGCTTGTAATAATGTTCATGCTGTATTGTACTCAAAAGTTTCCTGTGCAAGACTCCCCCTGCTAGCCTTAAATGATTCACTCTGAAGCTTGTGTTAAATTGGGAATGAACATCTGAGAGTATAATTTAAAGTTTGTTCCATTTTTGAAGAGACCTGGTGTTTCTATTGAGGGTTATCCTAGTCCAGTAAGTCACAAGCTTTTGAAGCCTGATTAGAAGTGCTTCATTGTAGCTTAGCTGGAAGCACTGTCAGGTACAAAGGGATATATAAAAAGCATTGTGCTATATACTTTGAACAGTCATGGACCAGTCCCCAAGCCACACTTGGATTTTCTTGTTCATCCACTTTTCACTCTCAGCAAACCAGGAGTTATGTATCAGAGCACCATTTTTATATAACCTGTAGGGTGACCAGTGGTTCTTGACACATACAGGATAGATCCAGAATCCTCAGAAGCTACATGCAAAGCAGACTCATCATTATACTCTTTCTAAACTGTTTGGTCCTAACTTAAGTTACAGAATCTCTTGCAAACTTCTCTGTGTGCAAGCTTTGACTAAACACCCAGCTGCCTGGCAAAACTTCCCTCACTTGTTGGCATTTGGGGGCTTCATGGCCCACATTTTTGCATGGCTAGGCACAGGCTGAAGAACACATATGGACAATTTGCAGCTCGACTTATCAAAGCTTTCCCAATATGTCTAACGAATCCAGGTTGCCACTGCTTCTTGGGGTTGTTTAATGGTGTACTTGGATGGCCATTACTTTGATTTTGATTGGCCATCTTCTGCATGGAGCCAGGTGCAGCTGCAAGCGCGCTAGTGCTGTCACCACAGTGGCAGTGATGCGCCGCACTTATGCAGCAGTTCAAATGATCACTCTGCTGGTCAGAACAGGTAAGGTTGCGCCACTGCTAGTAGCCACTAGAGTAGCTTCTGGTATAACAGGAGATGTTTCTAACGTGGAAACGCCTCCTGCAAGTACAGATGGTGCTTCCCAGAAGCTACCCCAGCATGTACTATCAGTTCAAGTGCAAATTGGCTTCTGGATTCCTACCCCATTCCCAAACTTCAGGGATTTTATCTTATGTCTGGTCTCTCAAGCTTTCTTCTGAAGCCACAAGAGATAGAATTCAGGGAATTTTATAAATTTTGTGGAATTTCATAATTGTTATGAAATTTATAGAATTTTTCAAGGCTCTTAAATTTTGAATTACATATTAAATTCCATGAGCTTTGTATATATTCAGAAGACACACAAACTGTTGGCCTGACTGAAACCTACATATTCATATCTTGCTCAGATGTAGCTTCTCAAGGGCTGTGTGCCATCTTCTATCACACAAGACACAATACTGAATATTTGGTCTATTTTCATATATGCTAGTTTGGTTGCTGTGGTGTCAATGGTCCTGAAGACTTTGAAACTGCCCCTCGGTTCTCTCTTCTACATCCGCACAATGCTGTTCCTGAACCTTGTTGTCGGCGAGAACCCCAGTCCCGTAGTGGAGCTTTCATCAGCAAAGAAGACTGCCTAAATGGCATTGATATGTATCAAAACCAACAGGTAAGAGTGATACAAAGATGGTACTACAAAATGTAGTTTCAGTTGACAGGAAGTCAAGGCAACTACATGAGATAAAACCTGTGATCCAGGGCAAATTAGCACTTCCCACCCTATCTGGGGGATGGGAAAGGTGAACTTCCACATGTACTAAGTTGACATGTTCGCTCCCCCCCCCCCCCTGCATATGCAGACTTAGTGCACCACCATCTTCCATTCAGATGCCAGCACCAGTATAGGTGTGCCATCACTGGGACAGTGGTGATGCACTGTGCATGTGCATTGATGCTAGCACATCATGTGATGCACCAGCAGGTGCGGATGGGCCTCACCAGAGCTCGGAAAGAAAAGAACTGGTTGAGGTCAATGTATGCATGGAGTACACTTAGTCAATCCACAGTGCTTGGAAGGTGCCATTTCTGAATCACAGACAGCCCCTTGCAGTGCAGATGCTCTGTCTGGGAGTGCACTGCAGGTTGACTAGCAGGCTAAGAGCAGAAAGGCCTCCTCTCAGCAATACACTGAGAATGCAAGTTGTATTAGGTAATTCCCAATGTTGTGCTGATTGCAACATGCAAAATTCACATTGCAATGCTGTGATGAGAAATCCAGCAATGATGCTAGGTTTCCTCTCACAGCCCTTCTTACCTGCATGTTAGGCAAGCAGCATTTGTGATCAGTGCAAGAGAGGCTCTTGGAAGTTAGCCAAGTGCACAAGTCAACAACAAAAGAAAAGGAACAGATGCTTTTGGTAGTCCCTCTTAGGTCAGTCATGTGGGCAGCCATGTAGGTAAGTGGAGGTTTGCTCCTCCTGTCTGGCAGGTCACAGCATGGGGCAATCACAGGATCTTAGCTTGAGTCCAGACATGAGTATTTCCAATAAAGTCCTAGGTTAATTGATTGAAAATCTGATGTATCAGTTTTATGGGAAACAATGCTGGATTTCTCATAATATTGATTTCTTGTCTCTGTCTGCTCGTTCTTTGTGTTGTTGTTCCTGTTCCAAAATACCTGGATGCTAGCAAGCATGGGGGAGAAAGGGAAATGAATGGGCACCAGGGTATTTTGGAAGAGCACAGTAACATGAAATGCTGACAGATGCAGTAAGAGCACAGGACTGCCTCCTGCCATTTGGCAGTGGTGGCAAGAGACAATTGCAGGATCTAAAGAACATTCACAATTTCCTCTTGCCATCTGGAAGCATGCTTATTTAAATCCAGCATTGCTTCTTGCCATCTGGAGGCAGCCTATCTGATCATTGCATTTCTGTGCCTCAACTAACAGGCAATTTGACTTTCCCCTGCCCATTAGGGTTCACGACTATTACATTCAAAACAATCTTGTGAAGTGATTGTTATCCATAGGATGGTAAGCTGCCCAAGGCTGTTAAATGTTCCTGTAGAAAAGGATCTGTTATGGTATTCACGGTCAAAAATCATATGAGTAACTTCAAGCATCATATAGAATTTAATTACAAGCATATTTATGTTCTACCTAGCATTTAGGATCTTTAATGTTATTATAAAAGCAAGATAAATAGAATCAACTAAATTAGAGTTAAAACTTTTTCGAGGTCTTTGGAAAGTGGGCAGCATGAGATTGGCATCTATCCCACATCATCTGACTCCAAACAACTTTTTTGGACATTTTGTTGTTGTTGTTTTAGTAGTTAATTGAAGGGCATGTTCCCTTATTGTGTGGGAGTTTTTGCACTTCTGGTTGAGAAACCAAAGCCAACTGAGAGATTAAAAAAAATGCAAGTAGTAGGTGGTTCTTCTGAGTAGATGTGATGAGTGTGTAACAAAGGTTTTCTTAGACTGCCATTCTAAAACCAGTGGGGAAGCACTTGTGGGATGCATAAAATAGGAGTGCAATCAGACACAGTTAAAAGGGTACTTTTTGGACAAATTTGAGGCTCTAGGGACTGACATAAAATGTTTAAAACCACTTTACCGTGTGTCAAAGCCTCTGAATGTCTGCCCCTTTCTCAGATGGAAAGTCATCATGCCAAAGGTGTCTCAAACTTTAAGCCAGACTGGGCAGGAAAGTGCAAGAGATGGTGATTTGCTACCCAGTGGCCAATCAATGGCTAGCACCCTTGTAGTTAGTTTAGGTTGCATGACTTGGATATGAGCTGCAGTGTAAGGTAAGTTTGAGCCATGTATTCAGGACAACTGTTTGGAAACTTCTTTGTGTGTCTAGAGATGGGACACTTATTCTTTAAGAGATGGTTTTAAAAGCTGTGTCTGATCACCCCTTGGAAAAAAATAAAAATATGTAAATTTTCCAAACCTCAGAATCAAGAGTGAAGGATGGCTATTGGTCTGAGATTTAGTATTCTCTGAATGTCATTTCATTGGTTCAAAAACACTGAAATGTCATAAAATACTAAATCTCATGAAGGCCGCAGCAGAAGTTTAAAGGAATAAGTTCTGTAAAAAAAAAAAGTTTGTTTTTTTAAGTTACCAGATTAGAGAGAAAAGGAAGAAGTCCACTTTCTGTTCTTGCAATACATGCAATTATTCCAAAGTCATTAAAGATGTGAGACTAGCATTGTGCAGTTCCTCTTCTGTGCTATTTCATCATAAAAACACATAATAGTTAGCTTTCGATAGTTTGGGTCTCTAATTCAAGAAGTTGTACTTCCTGGTTTGAATGGAAAATGAAGATTAGAAACCAGATCAGCATACTGAACTCCCTTTAAGAAATGCAAAGATTGTACAATATTGCAAGAATCACTCATAGAGCATCCAAGCATGCAAGTTTTGATCCCTCTTGCTCACGGCCTGGAGAAATGAAATAAAGTACTTCTGAGAATCCCTCAGAATCCAAGATCCGTCTCCAGGCTAGCATAATTTAATGATCCATTTCCTACAGGATGATGGGATACACAGACAGCTGGACAGGAAACTCTTTTGCACTGCTTTAGCTCCCAGAGTACTGCTGGAATATTATGAAAAGGATAATTTAAAATATTCCTAAAACACTTTGCTCATGGTAGTTTATATTTTTTCCCTTTCTTTCTAGGGCTGCTACACTGTGATCCTAAACTCCTTCGAGACATATGTGTACCTTGCAGGAGCTCTTGCCATTGGTGTTTTAGCCATTGAGGTATATAAGAAACAATATGCTAATGAACATACAAGGTGCTCAGGCTTCATAGGCTGCCACCACACCTTTCTGTCTGCAGCTGTTGCACACAACAGTGTAACTTAAAATTCAAAGTGGAAGACTTTTTTTCCTTGTGTACGGGAGAAGGAAATAACAAAGCCTATCTCTCACTGCCCCCTAGTGTTTTCTTATAGGCAGTGTGCTTTATGCTTTGAAGATTCTCTCCTGAATTTATGGTCCTTTCTTCGCTAGCCCTTACTCCGTATTATATCCTGGAATATGGACTTGACATCTGCATGCCACTGCAGACTACGGTAGGCCCCAGGTGGATTCTGCTGCCATCTGTACCATCATGTAGATGGCAGGTCCCTATTTCAGGATATAATGTGGAAGAAGGCCCAGTGCAAAAAGGATCCATATCTAATAAAAAGTAAGGGAATATAGGGAATATCCATGGTTTTTTTCTCTGCATATGAAGATAAGTAACTGATGTCTGGTTGTAGCCTTTGATTCCTTTATTTCTTGTCATTGATTACAAAGCTGGAGCTCAAGAAAATTATAGTCTGGTAACATCTGGAGGGCCGTATGGCTTGTAGCCTGGCCTTTCTTACTCAGGCCTTCTTATGTTTCAGAGTCAAAGGAAAATAACTACAGTACACAAGATTGTTAAGTGTGTTTCAATTCTAGTTAGATTACCAGGGGTCAAAGGGCAGAATATAAGCCTATGATAAAACAAAGAAGCAAGTAATTCACAGATGGGAGAGAATCATGGCTGGACAGTGGCATTCAGGAAGCAGCAGAAGAAATAAAAGAGATCTATGTGAAGTAGGGATGTGCATGAATATTTGTTATATTTGAAATCTACAAATTTGGCCAAATTTGAACATTCGTATTTGAATTGAATGTTGGCACATTAGAAGACTGACATTTGAAGTCGAATTGAATGCTTTGATACATTTGTATGAAGCTTTGTATGGGATTTGTATACATTCATGTGCATATTCATATTCATATGGGACTCATTTGGCATTTGTACAGGATTGAATATTCGTATCGAATTTAAATGCCAGTACATTCGAAGGGGATCTATTTGAATGAACACAAATTTTCTTGCATTCAATTCAGTATGAATCAAATACAGAAAAACAACAACAACAACAAACATTAGTGCATATCCCTAATGTGAAGCTTTGCATGTAAAGCAGGGCTGCTTAGCCATGCCCTTCCAGATGTCCCTGAGCTACAGCTCTCAGCATTCAACTTCAGGTATTTAATTGCCAACTGGGAGTCACAATGCAGAAAGATCCAAAGAGTACCTGTGATGTAAAGTGGCCTTAAGTTGATTCTAGCCTAAAAAGGAATGTCATAAGACACTCCTGGGTGGCACGTCTTGATTTCTCTCCTTGCTGAAGCATCTGCAGGGGCATTAATGCCCCTGTGGCTAAGAAGGGCTTCCTAACATGAAGATGTGAGGAACAACACAGGTCACTACCTCATGCCCTAAGCAATCCTTTCACTACACTTCATCAATAGACTGCCTGCACATGGAGGCCAAGTCACATGGAGACTGGAAGCCTCAGCCTCACTGCACAGGCCTCACCACTTGATCCACATCCTAACTGGACACATCCCAAAGGACACAGAGCTAGTCGCTTCAGTCAGTCTGCAGTGACAAAGTTGCTCCCCACATCTTCACAGTGTAAGTGGAGATCTGGCCATGGACTTTCACAAAATTATGTACTTATGTATTTGGCAAGAACTCATTGGACTATTATAAGTGAAAGCTGTTAGATTAGAGCTGTTTGTCAACAGCTGCAAAAATAAGCTTATTCCATGAAGAACACAGTAGTCTTGAGGCATTGCAGCCTTGGAAATGATTGGACTTCCTACCAAATCATTTAGACTAAAGTTTGTTCTATCGAAGAGTAGGAGGCCACTGAAGAGCAAAGAGCAATGTAACCTGATGCGGGAGTAAGGATTTCTACTCCAGTTCAAAGCCCGATTTGTTGAGCTTGAAATACCTAGAGGCAATTGTTAAATTTCCCTTGATACATATCCATAAAGGATGTAGTCTTTCAACATCTGGCAAATCACACTTTGAGCACCCAAACTATGAATGTGTTTACATGCAGTAAAAAAAGTGTTTCTGAAGTGGTTTGTAGCCAGCATAGAGATGTTCACACACCAATCTGCCCCTTCTCCTTCTCATGAACACTGTAGAAATGTTCGATTAGAGACATGATAACATGAGGGCCACATACGCTTGAGATGCCTTTTTCTTTCTTTCTTTTTTTGGCTGCACCATCGAGACATAAGATGAGCTCACACTTGAGAGGAACAAAACAGCCACATTTGAACACTTTCTATTTTTCCCAACTTGAACTGATAGGGTCACTCTGTTCCTGTTGTGTGTCGATTGCTTTATGGCACATTTCAAGGCGTGCATACTTCTTACATAAAATGTGAGAGATTCAGCAGAAGTTACATAACTTCTTACTTAAAATAAGTATTTTATGTAATAAGTAACATGTTTATATAGATAATATATTTTTCGTTCATATTGCACTGAAATTAACACACTAGTTTCCAGGTATAGCTGCCAGGATCATCAGGCTGTTCACACTTAAAAATGGGCCAGATGTGTGTATATGAGCAACGCAGGACGTGTGCCTTGTGATTAAAAGAATCCACATGTGAGTGCAGCCCATGATGTGCACTGTGCAAAATCCCCCAAGTTATGGCAACCTACCTTCCGCATGAGTGTATACTGTGAGGTCCTCTTCTGTGCTGTGGGTGTTTGGGGGAATATATCATAGGATCTTTTTGAACTTGCTGATCTTCCATAGCAGCAGGTGCATTAAGGGCCTCCCTTTTACACATTAGTGCAGAATATGGAAGGCCCTGCCCACCGCCGATATGCTCCATCTGTACATTATGAATATGGTATACATAGAGAGACCCTGGGCATGCAGGACAACCAATGTACCAGCAAAGGCTGATCTGGAACACAGAGGCATGTAGAAGACAAGCCTCTGTTTCCTGTACTACCAGCTGGTGCATAAATGTGTGCTGCTGAAATGGGTCCCTGGGGAATCTAAGGTTAGGAACATTCATTCCTAGTCCTATGGAGCCATCAGTTCTGCTCCCAAAGCTTATGACTGTGGGGGTGGTCTGGACTGGGGTCATTGTGCAGACAACACTGTTCCGAAGCACCCTGTGCTGTGATCCGAGGCCAATTTACGTTTGGCCTCATAGTTTGCAATAGGTCAACATCTGGGCAGGTGTATCTCCAATTGCAGGAAGCATTTACAGCCTAAAATTGTCCCCTACCTACCCAGATGTTGACCTATTGCATACTAGCTGTGGTACACGAAATTGTGCAACATTCGCAACCTAATCTTAATCAATCCTGGCCCAAAACGTACCCTTCCCATCCACACTACGGCCATTCACAGTATTTCTGGTGCTAGGGGTCATCTGAGGTGCCACACAAGTACTTTGGCACCTCAGACCCCTAATGTGCAGAACATCAGCATTGCCATGGTGTCAATGCAGGGTCATGTGTAGTTGCACTGGGTGCCTTGATCAAAATGGCAGTGCCCTGTAGGGAGCAGACGCATGGCCAGATGCATGACACTAGTACACCTTAGCCTGTTCTGCACTTTCCCCATCCAACGGATGGGAAGGCAGGTGCAGAAACACCAATGGGCCAACAGATTTTACTGGTGCAGACAAACTGATCCTAATCATGGTACACTAGTGCAAAAAGGCCCATAGTAAAGGCTAGCCTAAGCATTCCATTATAACTGTGGCTTACTGATGTATCTTATTCCCAATTTCTTTACAGCTGTTTGCTATGATCTTTGCCATGTGCCTCTTTCGAGGGATCCAGTAAAATATTTTCCATGAGCAGCTGAGAATTTTCTCACCTTATGATTTGAAGAAAGGAAAGAGAGAAGATAAGCTTTATATATTTTTTTTTGTTATGTAAGTGTGGGGGGAAAGGACTGTAATATATGAATGACCAAATGGATTGTACTTCGTGGGCTGAAACTTTGAAGTGCTGTGCACTAATACTGCCTTTTCCTGAGGCCACCATGCATCAAAAGCCACATACAATGGGTTGCACTAAGAGCCTGCAAGACAGGAAGCAAGCAAGCTGAGTATCTCCATGAAGCAGGACACTGCATGGAATTCACATCTTTAACTTGATTGCAATCTACAAATTGCTGAGAAAGATACCACATCATAAACAGGATATGGATTCAAAAGCCTGAGGAACTGCACGACCAAAGCATTGTGAAACATTCAGGTCAAACTAGTTTTAAGTGATGAGATAAATGTTGCTTTAATGCTGATCTACTAGTTCTCAGCCTAGATAAGTAATAAGCCATCACTTGAAAGATTTACAAGATGCACACTAAATTTTTTTTAAAAAATCTAAGAATGGTTGGTTCCATCATCTGGAACCCTACATAAGGGGTTATTGCTCACTGAATTAGAAAATAAAGGAAGAGGAAAGAGACCTAGTTTTTAAGATCAGAAGAGAAAGGAGATAAAATGATTTTAGACATACTTTCCAGATCCTTTCAGGAGCAACAAAATTTGTATTCAGTATTCTGTGAGGGTAAACTGGCAAGGCCATCCCATTACAGACTCCGTCACCTAAAAGAAAATAAAAGTGTTCACATCTAGAATTGTTGGTTCTGTCTCCCATTAGGAGGAGATTTTTTTTTCTTTTTAAGCTTTTCTGTGTTTTGTCACCATAATGTTATGTGCAAAATAAGTTGCCTGGTCCCATCTTTTGTAGCGAGTGATCAGCTTCTTGTCTTCATGTTTCAGTGTAGCTTCAGCTTATCTGTCCCTTCCCATGGCAGTGAAAGCAGTGAGGACTTTTGCAGTTGACCTTTGCACTCTTACACATGGGACATCACTTCTGTTCTTGCAAAGCTGCTCTCATATGGGGGTTTCAACAATCTGAGAAAAAAAGAATAGTAGGCTCTGACCCGAATCTTCATTTCTTCCCTCTTCTTTTTAACTGTTTGTCATTTGTGTCATAAGTTGCATTTTATCAATTCAGTCACTCAAAGTTAACTTGCTGAAAGAAGCTGACTCCACAAAGATCAGGGACAGGACTGAAGTTCCAGTGTATTTGGGGTAAGCCCACGCTACCTTGATTACCTTCATGATTTGTGTGGATTGCAAAGGTTCAAAACATTCAAATTGAATATTGGCTATATTTTAAGACTGACCTTTGCATGCGAAGTGAAAGCTTTTGGGCCTTCATTTGAAGCTTTAGAGTGGATTCAGATGGATTCATAGGAGATCTGGAGGCACAGCTGGTAGTGGCAGGTATTTGAAGTGAATTTGAAGCCTAGCATGTTTAAAGTGGCTCCATTTGTATGAATACGGAGTTCCATCCCATTCACTTTGATGTGAAGCAGATGGGAAAAAATCATGCACACTCCAGTGGTTGGCTCCTGCTAGAAGGTGACACACGTGACATGAGACTCCCAGAAAAGCAGTTCATGAGCTATACAAGGAGCACTCAAATGAGTTTTCATCCCCAAACATTGAACATTGAGTCAAAAAGTGATATAAAGGGATTTTCGGCTTTTCACCAGATTCCCTTTTTCACTACTGAATGTTTCCAGACATTAAGTTAAATCTTACTGTAGTCATTAAGTTCCTTTCACAAACAGTACAGTTTTCCTCTCGTTTGTAGTGGTTTTGGGCCTGTTATCCACAGTTTCAGGTTTAACAACCGAAACAAAGGAAGAACTGACAAACAACCAGCAGACATCTATAAGAAGAGAAACAAGATCTAGTAAGACAACGGTCACCCTTGACTCGGCCAGGAGCAAAGACCTATGAAGATGGATATCACAGCTATATCCAAAAGGTTAGGTTCCCAGAAGAAGAAACCTGGAACCATGGCATAACAGCCCTCACGCTGCTACAAACAAGATTGAATCTGGCCGTGGAAGCCAACATCCGTACAGTTCAGTTTTCTTGTTTATTTCGTTAAGTTCTTCAAAACTCTATAACAAGAAGAAGGAACAGCACAAGTAATATTACATATGATTGCTGATAATGCCTTATTTTATTCTGAAACTCATCTGACAAAGGTGCATAAAGTGCATTAAAATGTTACTTCTAGTTTGTGCCATACTGGATTTTGCTATACCGTACCAGGATCTTCTCATATAAGATTAGGCCAGTATGGTAAAGTTGTGTTTTGTCTCTGTGTCAAAATGCTCATTATAGAAGTTTTGAAAGTAACTGAGGTCCTTTCTGCACTGGGTCTTATTGCAGATTATATTCTAGTATAGGGACTGGTCGTCTGCATGCAAGAGCAGACCAGTGGCACTGGAATGGTCTGGATGTAGTTTATACTGTCATGTGGATGGCAGGTCCCTATTCTGGGATATAATTTGGAATAAGGCCCATTGCAGAAAGGACATCAGTTTCATTGAAGCAAAACCACAGATTGAAGGCAGAAGCTGCCCTATTGTAACTCATAGTGCTGTATTGTTCTGGCATTACCTGCTCAGTCATTTTAACAGGCAGTCCTGAGATTTTTCTGTATGCTTGACTGGACTCTGGGCCTGCTCATATTTGGCAGATCAGAACAGCCTGGTGTGCTCTGGGATGGAGCATATCCACCCTGCTCTGCCACCTCCATCCCAGAGTGGCCAAGAGTCACCCTGATTGATTCTTGCTGTGGAGCAGTTTTTACCACTCCACAAATTGATCTTGATACAACCCTAGGTGCAGCATTCGCACTGTGATGCTGCCTGGGAGTGGTGTGGAACAGCTGTGCCTGCACAGTCATGTGACATGTTGGCACTCTCAGTAGCAATAGCCTGGTATGCCTGGCCATTGCTACAGCAAGGTGAATGGTCCCAGACAGGACCATTTGTACTTCACCCAGAGCCAGGTAGGTCCGGGTGAAGCTTGGGACAGACTAGTGCTCAGAGTGTGAATGCTGGGTATATTTTCCCACAGCAGTTAATTGCAAAAAAAGGCCCTTTAACTCTTCTCTTTATCCCAAAGATATTATTTGCCGAAATAAAATTGGGCATGACTCCTACTTTGAAGGACAGTCAAAACATAACTTGTAATCCTTTTCAGATATCCTTAATATATTATATACAAAAAATAATACCGTGTTTAGACGCTCACGATATAGAAGAAACATTTTAAGTATTCTGAAATGAACAGCAGGAAAAATATATCCCACTGCCTCCTGCTGCCTTTACTTGCTATTCATTTAGCACTGTGGAGTCACCATTGAATATGGTTTCTGAGCACCTGCAGAAGATGTTTCCAGGCCAGCAGGATGTCAGTAGCATTCCTGAATAGGAAACACCAGCCTAGCAGTTTAATAAAATGCCACTTTCAACAAATGGAGCATCCAGGTAACAGAGTAAGAATGCGACACATTTCATAGATGTAAAATTTGAATCCGGAACTGACTCATCTAAATAAACAGGCAATTCTGTTTGCATGAAGCTCTCCTCTGTAAGCTAAACAAAAATGAATGTGAACAGCTGAGGGAGCACAAAATCCCCATCTTTTGCAATGATGCTTGCAAAGAAGAAACTTTTTATTGATCTGTCTTCATGTTTTCTTTCGTTTTGTGAACCTACACTCTTAAGTCCCCTCCTACCATTTGTCGTCACTGCTGCAAGTGCTTGGGAAACCAGCCACTTGTGAAATAAATGTTAGAATCTATTTTAAATGTTCATTTTATTAGAAAGTTAGAACTAATTTAACTTGTATTCTCTATTGTAATGCTTTTTATATTGGAATGGGTTTTTTAAACATAAAACAGAACATTACACAAAAGTATTCAGCACAGTTTATGTGCATTTCTTAAAAAAATAAAACAAAACAAAAATAAAGACAATACCAAAGTGACTTCACTTTTCACAGCTCATGGGGAAGGGTTGTTTTTAAAAACTGAAATCAGTTATCTTTTTTCATTAAAAGAATTATGGTGTGTTTATGTACTAACAACAGCTTTTCCCAAAGCCAATAGAGAATGTTAGTTCTTCCTAAAAACAATAATGGGGTACGATCCATGTCTGTCGTTCATCCTTTTCCCATGAAGCATAAACACTAGTTAGTGTTTGTTATAAGACATTTATCTTAGGCACATAGAAGCATAAATAAGAACACTCATTAAGAGGAACAAAAACATTTCAAAATTGTTCCAGTATCCTAAACCACATTGACAGCTTTTGGTGAAACTTATAAAATTCAGCTTGCCACCTTTATACCACCAAATTTCTAGAATGTTTTAAACTCACCTAAGTTCAAGCTCGCAGTCTGCATCCACATTTATCCTTCGCATTGGAATGCAGTCCTGATTGAGCTGTGACACACATCACTTGATTGATCATCGTGGTGCTGCATTATATGATCAGGACTGCGCACTTACCTAAATGCTGGATAAATGACACTCCATGTGCAGTATTTTGATAATTCAAAGCTTCAAGCCAATGCAGGCAGGACAGCGAGAAAATTAGCAAGATGCTGGCTAAGCAGGAAGGGCAGCTCAAAATTTGATTGGCTGGCTCAACCCACATGACGGCATGTGCTGACTCAACTTTCGCTGCTCTGATAGGGGAAACTACAGAGCTGCCTTCCGGTCGAGATGCCCGGTCTTTGCTGCACAGTGAGTATACTGCGCTTTTACATTTAACTGCGGATTTATTCCGCTAGTCTGGAAGCAGCCACAGACTACTCTGAAATACTGTTAGAGTGGAAATTCCAATAGGCAAAAGTGGTTTCAATCCCACACAGACTCATGCAAGTCCAGTTAAGTACAGTGGAACTTCATCTTGAGGAGATGTGCTTCTACTATAAATAACTTATAAAAGCATTGAAAATCATCCTTCACAGACATGCAAAAAGGCAGGACTGGGCTGGCTTGAATGGTCTTGTGTCCTCAGTATTACAGCAAACAAGGAATCTAGTAATCTGGATCAGGTATCGTATAGCCATAATATAAGCTAATTATAGATGCCTGTAAATACTAAAAGTAATATATAGATACCGTACAGTATCAGTATTCTGACTACCTAGTCTGTGCCAATACCTTGATTCAGGAAAAAGACTCATAATGTTGTCTGAACTCTGCATGTATGAACATAAAGTACTCTGTTGGCTGTGAAATCCCATTTGACCCCTGGAAAGGCAGAATGGACACATGCTATTCATGCTATTCATAAGTGAGCAAGTGAAGGAGGCTTGGGCAGCAACACACAAATGGCAGCTAGCTTTCGCTTTTGAGACAGATTTCCCATTTGCACCTAGGCAGGTAAGGAACGTGCTTAAGTGTAAATGGGGAACTCGTCCACATGTGTCCTAGCCTAACTGCACTACAGCCATTTGGCTGTGGTGCAAAAAGGCCTTAGGTCAGTAGTTCTCAACTTTCTTAATGCCGCAACCCCTTAATGCAGTTCCTCATGTTGTGGAGACCCCCAACCATGGGGTGGGGCAGCTGCAGTCACAGGGGTGGAGCTGCTGAGGAATCCACAGTGGAAACACCACATACAGGAGGATTCACAAAGTTCCTGCAAATGTGACAGGACTTCTCAATTCATTTGCAGCTCGTGAGATTTACAAGCAGTGGTACAGAAGAAGTGAGAAGGAAACACTGACATCTACTTTGCAAGTCCCATAAGAGTCTAGTTAGCAAAGGACAAAGTCTCTTTGGGGGGAGGGGAAAGGGGTGCGGCAGGAGACTCATTGTGACCCCTCTGAAGGGGCAGTTTGACCCCCAAAGGGGGTGCGACCCACAGGTTGAGCACCGCTGCCTTAGGTCCTCGAAGAAGGGTTCAAATTGTCATTCAGTTTTGAAAGTTCACACTTAAAGTTTAACCCAGCTTCAGTCCACTTTCAGAGTCAAAGAATACATCAGCAAAGTGACAAGCTGTTTTCTTTCAGTGTTAAATAATTCCAAAAATTCACCTTTGGGGTAGATAATGTTGAAAGAAAATTCCTGGCCACTTTGCTGATGTGTTCTCTCATTTTGAAGCTGGACTGAAGCTGGATTAAAACTTATATGTGATCACAGCCTATATGCTGCTGGACTGATCACTGCTTTGTATATAAATTTATTGTGAAGGTAAAAATAAGGTGCAGAGAATCATGTTTTCTTCTACAAGTTGCAGCTTCTTAGGCTCCAACTGAATATAACTGGGGGAGAGAGATGAATCAGATCTGTACTGCAGTAGGACAGTTATAGGATTCTCCATCTTTGGAGTAAGATTGCAAAGTGTTGTGTTATTGATTTTAGCTAAACTTGCTTTTAGGTCACATCTTCATTTCCAGGTGGAGAAACCACAAATTGGGGAGTCTCTGCAGAAAGGGGCACCCTGCAAGAGAACCACCTCCACCAATGATCATGCTACTAAAGGGCCAGTGTGATCACTCTGAGATACCTGCTGTGGGCAAAATGGAGACAGGGTGGCAGTGGATGCCTTTTGTACCCACGGATGTGCCCTGCATCCACAAGTGGTAATAAGGCCTATAACATTGTTTATAGAGATGTATTTTCATCAACACAGTGGCCATGGGATCAAGTAATGTACCAAAAGATGACTTTTATCAGAAACATTCATATTAAACTGACAGCCATGAAGGCTCCACCATTATCACCTCCACTACTAACTAAAACCAGAGTCATCTTGATGGTCATTCTATAGGCATGGAATACCTAGGCCTCATCGTATCATATGTTATAAATACTAAGCTTCACACAATTATTTTCCTGCTCTGTATTTTTAAATTTCACCAGAAAACTGCACAATACTAAATAGTCTGGTTTTTCAGTTACCAAGGTTTCCCTTACAAGGTTCTCATTTGATGGGAAGCTTCTCAACACTGGCCTTCAGTCTCAAATGAAGTTCTCAGAGAAGGGTGTGCCAAGTAGCAGAGTGGCATGTTTGAAGTTTAAGGCAGAAGCTGGGCAGATAGTAAAATCAGCCCAGAATATGAAAGCCAGTTAAGTACTTTGTTTTATGCTTTCCCCACAAATGATGGGTAAGCAGAATGTTATGTAAACATGCTATGGAACCTAGAAGTTGATATTTTACTTTGGCCCCGACAAGGCACTGTTTTGCAAGACAGAAGTATAAACCCCTCATCCATCATTCAAATGCTTCAGAAGTAAGAATCTGTGGCCTAAAAAAAAAACACTCTTGTCACTCCCCATATTATAATTTAAAGGTACTATGAAGCCTTCTTCTCAGTTTCCATTGCTCAGCTCATACTCCCGGACACTAAACAAAAAATAGCTATGAAGATATTTCTGCAGTGTTATTTTTACAAACACACACACACATACAGCTGCCTTACCAGTGGAACAAAATGCTCAAAGGCAGATAGTAATTGCTGAAAACTGTACTTATTTCACAAAGTGTACAGACTATTTTTTCCTGTTTTTTTCACAGACCAAAGGACTGTGAGTGAGACTTGAAAGTAGCATTAACAAAATTGAACCTGTGGAGGTACTTAACCTCACATTGAAATGCTAGGCACTACCCCAGATTCTAAAGTTACATTTTAATCAACAACATTGATCGCTTAAAAAAACCCAAAACGTTGAAGACTTCCACTTGATGCTTGGTCTTGATGTGTGGCCAGTAACTGCAACACATAAGTAGCCCAAGTTCATGCACATATTGGATAAATGTCAGACAAGGACAAAGGAGTCAGTTTTTGTTGGATCATTGCAGGCAAAAACCAGCACATATATTAACTGTTCATTCTGAAAGATATTTTTCTTGTTGCCGGAGATGCAAAGATGTTTTTTCAGTCTTGATGAATATCACTGTTGGTTCATTTAAGTTCTGCAATCCCAGCATGATGGCAAATGCAGATTCTTGAATCCAGATTCCAAAATTGTTCCATGATTTATGTTTCAATTCAGCGAGAGTCCAAAAGAAAAGACATATATAGTGTGGGGCAAATAAAAGGAGTGCAGAAAAATTTAAAATCCATTTTAGCATGGGTAGAACAATACAGTTTGCTCTGTTTCATGATGGATTCCTGTAGGACCCAATAAGCACTATCCACTTAAACTTAAAACTGCCTAGACAGATTCCCAGTCCCATGATCTTTTGATGTTTGAACACAACAGAAGTTTGGGAAGGCTTATTGACACCATCATGAACAAATCCTTTGAATTAAGAAAAACTTCTCTGGTTCAGTTCTAGTTGAATTTTGCTAGTCTTTTAGGACTTTTCTGCATTAGGCCTTATTCTGGAATATATACCAGAATAGAACCCTGATGTCTACACTAGGAAGAGGCCCTATTCTGAGATATACAGTATTCAAGACAAAGGTTCACTGCAGAAAGGGCCTCCATTTATCAACAGAATTACATTTGAAATGCTGGTATCAATTAAACTTTCAATGATATGCAGCTTTTAATTTTTCTTCTTTTATTTTGGGAACCAATAAATCCCAACAAGTCAGAAGGCCCCACTAGATTGTTTGGGCCAAAAGCTACAGAGGTAAAAATGCACAAGGGAACCAGCACAGAAACTCCTGGATGATGGGCTTGTTCACACTGACCTGTAGGACATGGATCAGGGTACTTCAGGATGTTCCGTCCACATGTCAAGCCGCTGCCTTTGGAGAGATTCAATTGGTTATTAACTACTTTCCGGGGATACCTCAAGCACACAGCTAAATATGCACCATATTGCAATCACCATAGCTATAGCCCAAATTGGGCCAAATTGCCTTAGCAATGGCCATGGCAACTTCTCCTGTGACTTGGGCTATAGGATTTTACTTATCCACAGCCAATGAAGACTGGGGCAGCTGTAGTGAGCTCCAAAACAGTATATGATGGCTGCAGTGGTGTGGCATGTGGATGGGCCTCCCTAGGAGAGGTTGGAACCACTCCTACAAGGTAGGTGCAAACAGTCCTCCCAGCAAAGCAGTTAAATGGTTCAGTTCTCTGATGCGGCATGTACTAATGGGGAGCAAAAAATATTGCAGCAGCAATTGGAAGCAAGCCAAACCAAACTGTGCCACATGCCTAGTAAATGTTTTCTGGGGTTGTCATTCCCAATGAGCAGATGAACAATTATTTTCTAACTTGGTCCCTGCCATGTTACTCTTCTACCGTACTGAATGTGGAATTGTCTGAAATCATTTCTATACATTGAAAGAACATTAAGTGAATAAACTAGTAGGAAAAACACTGTTGGAGTAAAAAGCACTCTGAAGTTAGCCAAATCTGATATTTTAACCAGGTTCTATTCACTTGCTGGATAGGCATTTCCATATAGCTCCACTGCTGCAGCTGGCCCAAATTGGGATAACCCCTTCCTGGATCTCTCCTGGTTTTGTACCTTCTTCTGGGTGCAGCATGATGAGTGGGCATAGCTGTGCAACTGTACGGTGACATGCAGCTGCCAGATCTCTGTGGCCTCTCACCAAATGTTGTTTTGAACAATATCTTGGTGATCTGGGCAGCCCCAGGCTGGCCATTCACACTTACAAGCACTACTGGGAAGGTACAGAGCTTATAATGCAAGTAGCCATCACTGTGCTGGATTATTATCAGTCCGGTATAGTATTCTTATACCATAATAAGTCAGTAAGTGTTTAATGCTCATTGATTTTAAAAATAAATTAACTGCTTGTTTACCCAACAGTGATGTCAGCTCCTCAAGCTTCATTGAAGCATTTTAACACTGAGTAAGACATGGGCTTAGAGTTGTCTTGTAGGAACCTTGATATCTGTTCTGCACTTTTAGCAGCTGTGCAGCAGAGGCAGCATCAAAAGATACTGCCTGCATCATAAGCAATACCTGCTTAAGGTCCCTTTACTACAACAAGACATGGAAATGCTGACTTGGCCCCCTCTCACAGTCACCACTTAATGAGAGGTGATGCACTCACTAGGCAAGTGCTTTCACACCATGGATTTGTGACTACTCTCCAGAAGTTGCCACAGGCGCCCCTGAGGTCCCCCTGAAGTGGTCTGCTAAAAAACAGCCCACAGCTCGGCCAGGAGTGGCTAAATTGCTCCTGTACAGGAGCGTCCATGTTCTCTTTTAGATGCAATGTTCTAAGTAGTGTTCTGATCACCATGGCAAAGTCTGGGCACATGCCAGATGTTGCTTTGGAAGTTGCCATGGTGATCCAGTCTGCCTTGGCTAGGCGATCTGCACTTCAAGTTCTGCTGGCCTGGTATGGGGTTGATTCAGCACTCAAAATACAGCTGGCCACCATTGGTCTATGGTATTTTTTATACCATACCAGTCAGGTAAGTGTGAACAGGCCCTTGAATTCTGTGCTCCCAACTAGTCTTCCACAAGATTTAATTATCTTGGATTTCAAAATGGTCTTCTCAATGTTTATGTACTTTGATCAGGGACTGCTGCTCAAGTTTTGTAGACAAAAACAGACACAGGGATGCAAATCTCATCTGAATCTGCCACTGAATCTAGGTCCCTTTTGTCTCCTCAGCCTCCTCCAATGGAGGCAATGTATCTTTATGCTCTCCTCTTCCATGTCTGATGCAGCAATGACATCTGCATTAGCTCTCTATATTGATGCATGTTGTAAGGAAATCTGTTCTTAAAAAACATCACAAAAATGATAAAAAGGAATGCAAAAAACCATGACCACCCCTTTCACGTTTTATCCTGCCCCTAAGAAATTTTGGAAATTAAGCTTTCTTGGCTCTGCGTCCAACTTGGTAGTAATAATAAATGCTGATAAGTACAAATAGGACCCGGCTGAAAAGGAGGAGTGCTGCTCCCGTGGATACTTGGCCGTTCTCAAGGAGGGTGATGGTAGTAACTGAAAGAAAAATAAAAGGCATTGGAACAAAAAACATTTAAGAAGAAGAAATCAACATACACTTTTTTTGCTTTATAGAACTCTCACTGGAACCACAGAAGACCCAATTCATGCTTGACGAAGCAGATGCTTCTGAAGTGTTGGCTGTCTACGTTGTTCTCATGAGCTTCAACTAAATAAACATTTCATTTTTTGATTTTTGGTGGGAAAGGAACATCTGAGTGTTTACAAAATGTATTGAGTCCAGTTCTACTCTACACAAGCAACTGGTTGCACGGAAAGTTACTCTGTATTTAGGTTCTCATCCACAATTACTTTGCCACCACAACATCTCAAGATAGCTTGTTTCATTTCTAGTCAGATCCAAGCAATTTTTGTCCTAAGCATGTCTCATTTCTTCACTGTGTCATGGCCCTTCAGAATATCTAATAATCCTCCCCACAATCGTGGAGTTCTTAATATGTTGATTCTCCCAGTATCCAGAACACAGAGGGATCTTATTAAAAAGCAGCTGTACAGTGGTACCTTGACATACGAGTTTAATTCGTTCCGTAAACTTGCTCTTATGTCAAATCGCTCATATCTCAAAGCAATTTTCCCATTAATCCATTCCAGCTCCCAAAACACCACCTCAGTTGTTTTTGTTATGTACTGTACTGTATTTACATACTCGTATCTCAAATCTTGCTCTCATCTCAAAGCAAAATATCACTCGCTCGGCGGCTTGTATCTCAAAACACTTGTATGTCAGGGCACTTGTATGTCGAGGTACCACTGTACTCTTATTATTTCCAGGAAGAAAAGCTTCTCCTCTGTTCATGAACAGCCATTTGCCTTAGTTTCTATATCTCCTAAATGTCATAACTGTGACTTTCTAAGAAGGAAGTTTATGCATTCTTGGCCACAAATAACTGCTGCTTTGAATTGCCAAAAGACACCACAGGAGAAGGAAACCTGGAAGAATAATGGGATTCAGGTAATTTTGTTTTCTTATAGAATTGTAAGGTCTCCTACAGCTGCAATTCTAAAGTACACAGCAGGAAGATGTTGTAGTGATGGTTACACTACAGATGCCAGAAATATATAAATGACATGTTTTTCTTTTACTGTCTTGGACATGACACGCCCATGACTTAGGCTGCCTCCAGATTGCAAGAGGAACATGCAGCATCCTGGTTGGATCCTGCAATTGCTTCTTGCTATCCCTGCCAGATGGCAGAGCAAATTTACAGGGCAAATGTGGGCACTTACCTGTCTAGGTGCTTGCTTCCACAATGGCAAGGAGGTTACTTCTGGGTATTTTGGTGATGTGTACAGTTACCAGCCCCCATTCATGTTTGGTGGCCATTTTCTGGCTGATTTTGGTGCTTCATGTCTACAGGAAATGTTTTCTCCAAGACCCATGCCAAAAGCAAATATCCCGATAAGGTAAGTCTTATGGCTATTACAGGAAAATCTGGGTGGAGAGTAGATTTCCCCAAATTAGCAATATTATGTGATTTCACACTATATTCCAGGACTATATAGGAACTGGCACAATATGTGTGGCAATCCCAACACAGTCCTAGGATAATCTCACATTTTATACCCTATCTGGACATAGCTTTAGAATACTGCCACTCATTCACGTCTCAAGGTTATGTATCTCATGGTCTTCTAGGTCACCACAAGGCCACATTACTGAGAAAATAACCTGATTTTCTTTGTGCAGATTCTTCCTTTCCATAATAAGTATGCATTTTTACTTTTTGTTTCCAACTTCCTACATACCCAGAAACTGTACTCCAAAGTAACAGGCTTCCGTCAGGAGAGTCCAGCGGATGATAATCTTCTCAGCTGTGTACAGTGCATTCCACATGATGAGGGAAATGCCTAAGTGTGATTGAAAAAGAACGAGAGATGAGAAAAAGAGATCATCCAATGTAATTTATTTTTGAGGAATCCAAAGTACATGGTTCACTATGCAATTCACCACCATAAGAAGCATTTGGTTATTAGTGGGTATAAACCACCATTTTCGGAGGCAGTTTGACTTCAAATACCAGTTGTTAAGGGACACAAGCAGAAAAGATCTGTTGTCCCTATGGGCTATTTGTGGGTTTTCTACTAGAGAGGATGCTGAACTAGACTGACAGATCTTTATTCCTAAGAGTAGCTCACAGCTACTCAGAAGACTAGGGAAAGCTACTGGCATGGCCAAATGTCCTTCACTCTGTTTGTAAAGTTCTCTAAGTTATCAGAAGAATTAAAAAGTATGACTTCAGCCCAGGTTTACCTATCAAAAGGCGCTATGACTGCTGCTGGAGGAAAAAATCCATCATGGCTATCCATCCTTATTTATTCCCAGGCCAGTTCATTCAGAATTGCACTGCCTTTGACATCTTTCCCAGCAGTCAAAGGCTCACAAGGGTACACAGAGTACTCAAGAGTACAATGTTCCTGGGCAAATGCCATTCCCCCCCCCCCCCAACACAATGCAGGAAACATATATGTTTAATTTCCCCCTTAATGCACCCTTTTCTGGAGGTCTGTATATCATTCCCACTATAATTCATTTTACACAAATCAGTAAAAGAGGCACAATGCCACCAAACCACCCAACAAAAAGCTCTAGAGGCAGCAGATGTAGTGGATTAGAAGAAGAAGAAGTGGCTGACAGAGAGTAAGCAGCTGTGAGGTAGGTGATGAGGTAGGTGGGGCTGTGAGAGCTCAGAAGAGAGCTGTGACTAGCCCAAGGTCATCCAACCTGGCTTCATGTAGGACTGTAGACTCAAATCCAGCATTCCAGCTCCTTAACCACTAGACCAAACTGGCTCACTATTCCAGTAACACCTACTATTAACTCTTCCTCCATTAAAAGGAAAAAAAATACAAGAAGAAAGCTAATGGTATCTCATTTGACCTTTAGGAAAAAGAAAGGATGAGGAACTGCATCTTCCATTCTTGTTTATTCTAGGGATAGGCAAAAATGTTCATCACCTTCACAATTTGTACATAGTGCAAACATTCAAAACTTCGTGTTCAAATCAAATATTGGCTATACTCAAAGGGTGTTTTCCACTGTCACTAAAAGTACCCATTAATGGGTATGTAATGGCATTATTGTACCCATTAATGGGTACTTAATGGGTACTTCTAGTGACAGTGGAAAAACACCCAAAGACTGACCTTCGCATGTGAAGTGAAAGCATTTGTGCCTGTTTGAAACTTCAGAGCAGATTTGGATCAGATTTGGATTCAGTGCAGATTCAGAGGTGAAACTGGTGGTGGCAGGGATTTGAAGAGAATTCAAAGTTAATTCAAAGCCTAGCACATCTGGAGTGGCTCCATTTGCACGAATGCAATATTCTGTCCCATCCACTTTGATGTGCAATGAATTGACCCGGGGGAATCATGTACATCTCAAGTCTTTTCCTCTTCCTCCAATGAGTGAATAAGTGTTTTAATGGAACACAGGAATATTTACTCTCTCTTCTTTCTTTGCTGCTCCTTCCCCATTGCTCCGCCCAGGCATTTTTCTTACAAATGTCTCCTTGAGCAGATATTTTACTTTGTTTTATTTTACCCAAAAGCCAATTTGCACTTAGTATGCAATTAGTTAACATCTGGGCAAGTGCATCTGCACCACAAAAGTGTGCACCACAAGCAACATGACCCTTACCTAATGCAACCAATTCCTTACCTGATGTGTCCATGCAGAGACCATCTGCACGATTTCCAGTTGAGGGGAACATCTGAGGTACTGCGCAAGCACGCTGGCACTTCAGATGACCTCGATGCAACTGTGCATGCGCAGAGCGTCATCGTTGTGATGACGGTGCTGATGCATGAGAAGTTGTGTAGGACGCTGTGACCAAAATACTGGTGCGCTGCAGAGGATCACGGACACAACAAGACACAGCTAAGTCTCTGGTTGCGTTAGGGCTAGGCTGTCATGTACTAGGATTCCTAAGTGCAGAAATGCCCCCAAATTCAAAGCACTTTAGGAGTCCAAATCTTTTTCATGCACTGTTCTACAGTTTTTAATTTGCTGCAGACAAACTCCAGATTCCCCTGAAGTACTCAGCTGGCTTTTGACTCTAGATTATCTAAATCTGATACAAAGCCCTAGGATTTACCTGATACCTGATGAACGCTAGGCTAAAAGAAACATAAGGAAGCAGCTTTCATAGGGGAGTGAAAAGCAATGGGGAGAAGCAATGGTAAGCAAAACACAAAGGAATGCTTTTCAGAAACCCTGGAGAAAAAAACAGAAGCAACACCGTGCATTTCTGCCCCGGGCCATGAAATGGCCCGCTGAGTCTGGAGCAGTGCTACTTGCACAATGGTGCTGGTCCAAACCAGCCCCTGAAGCTCACATGAGCTTAAGGCTGGCCTCAAAGGGCTCTCCTGTGGAACCCATTTCAGTGGGATACTCAGGTACACCACTGAAATGATACCCCAGTAGTCCAGCAAACAGAGACATGCATGCCTCCATGCTCTGGACCATACAGAGCCGATATGCCAGTAATCCTTCATATTGAGGACTACAAAAAATCCAGATCAAGAGCCTCCAATCTGAATTATACTCCGTCTTGTGAGGAATTAGCATACCAGTGGTGGACAGAGCATCACTGATCCACATTAATGTGCAGACAGATGGAGCCTTGAAGAGGACCATGAGGGATGCAGTAATGGAAGAGAAGCAAGTGCAGAAAGGCCTACAAAGTGTGCTGACTAGTCAAGTCTTCTACATGGTCCTGTTTTACAGCGGGTCCATAAGGCAATCACAATTCCACTCGTTGCC
This sequence comes from Aspidoscelis tigris stejnegeri, assembly GCA_023333525.1. Taxonomy (NCBI): domain Eukaryota; kingdom Metazoa; phylum Chordata; class Lepidosauria; order Squamata; family Teiidae; genus Aspidoscelis; species Aspidoscelis tigris. Next base: position 53,785,049 of record JALMGA010000003.1, read on the forward strand.
ACATGGTGTTGCTGCAGGCTCAGGGAATTTCTAGTAATAACCTTAGAATTATCCTTGATCACAGGATTTAAGCCTTTTCTTACCCCACAAAAACTTAAGAGATATATTAATAAGAGTTCCATCCTTAGGAATCTTTGCACATGTTGGATCTGCAAACAAAGTGACTAACTTTTCCCACATATTCAACAAAACAAAACAAAAGATCTCCCCCCAAATCTAATCTCCTTCAAAATTTACTGATAAGCCAGACAGATTAGAATGAGGAAACAGCAAATCATGGCAGTTTTCTACTTGTTATGCCCAACATGGTATAGTTCTGTTCACAATCACTTGTAGAAAAAGCAGTGAGTGTGGAACGTAGTAATACACAAAGCTAGGCAACGCCTACTCCTATATCGACCTGCCCATGCCTTAAGATCTAGAGGGGATGCCCTCCTGGTTGTTCCACCACCCTCAGCAGCAAAATGGGTGGGCACCCGGGAGTGGGCCTTCCCCGTGATGGGCCTCAGGCTATGGCATAGTCTCTCCCTTGAGGTATATCTATCACTTTCATTGTACACATTTAGGAAGGCAGTGAAGACGCACTTCTTTGCCCTGGCCTTTGGTTAAATGGGGATACACTTTTCCCTTCCCACTTGAAGATGCTACTGTTTTAATACATACTGTTATTGTTTAATAATGTTTGATTTTAAATGTTGTGACCCACCCATAAAAATGTAAATAAATAAATAAATGTCTTCTGCAGCTTTGAAAAGCCTTCTAGCATACAAACCTAGTAGGTAGCCTAGGGCGGCGTCAACAAACATTTCCTTTACATTTTTTGCCAAGCATAAATGGTGCCATATGTTATGCGCTGGTGATGTACCTCTGTGGACTCAGGAGCAAGATCAAATCCATTTCAGCACTGTTCACAAAGTGTTGAGTGAATGCCAAGGACACAATATCAGGATTTTTTTCTTGCATGCTTGAGTCAGGCTGGAAAGCCCATCCCATCCCACCCCATCTTCACCCACTATTCCCAGTCCCTCTGCACACTGCGAGTTAATGGTAGTTCTGCCCATCAGGCTCCTTCTAAAAGTAATCAGTTCCACAGCATAATTACTTCCACTGAAAGCTCCCCCCACCCCCCGCTGCTCTCTGATCCTCAACTGAAATCTGCATTGGTGAGAAAAGCCCATTGGTGTAAGTCCTGCATACTCACTAAGCAAAGCTCCTCCATAGAGACGGATGGGTGTCTTACTGTTGATAGATTCTTCCTCAAAGACAGCATCATAGAGCTGGTCAGGAAAGGCAAGAGCCTAAGGGTAAGACAAAAGAACTTGAGTAAAAGATATCAGCACCTGGTAAAGCCCTTATTCACTTGGGAGAATGAGCACACAGCAGTGATGAAACTGTAAACATTTGCAAATGGAAGCCATCTCAAATGTTTTTAGAGCATTCCGGATTGTTATGTCTCTTTTATATGGAGTTTTCTAGGCTTGATACCTGGGAACAAAATGAACAGTCAACAGGGCATGCACTGCTACTGGTTAGCATTCTCAGGGCCTGGAGGCAGGGGCTGCTGTTGTGGTATTAGCCATGCAATATTGTTGCTGGTAGGCATGAGCCAAATAGCTTTGTTACCTTGGCATTTCACACAAATTTGAGATATTTGTGCTTCGAATATGAAGGCGAACATGGCTGTCCTTTGTAGTCTGGCTTCATACATAAAGGTGGAGAAAATGGCACATTCATTGAGGTTTTGTTGTTTTCACATGGCCTGTACTTTTTATTGCAGGGCCTCTTATGACTGTGCCTTTTAACAAATGTATTTGAATTTTCTGTTGGTCGTCATCTTGCCTTCTGTGACTGATGAGTGGAGTTTTGCGTGACAACTTGTATAGCGAACTAGTTGTCCTTTTTACTATTGGTTATCTGCCAGTGCCAGGCAAACAGATATTCTATTTGCTGTTTTGGATTTAGGTTGTGAGAGAGGGGGAGCTCAAGGGACTCTAAAAAAGGAGAAAGAGGAGCACATATTTTTATCAACTTTTCAGTTGGAGTGTAAGTTGCTGGCTGCTTGTTGGCTTGCAATTCTGAATCGTGAGTTAGGTGGCTGACCTGGTCTTCCCTGACCTGCTGCTGCTGGGTTTTCTCCTTTGCTAAGAGGAGTTCCAGCTCACTCTTCCTCATTCTCTACTCCTCTATCTCTCTGCTTTATATTTGTTGTTCATTTGTTTTGGGTGGTGGTGGTGGTGGTGGTGGTGGTGGGGTGCTGGTGAAGAGAGATGGAGGAGGGGGATTACTAACAAGAGGAGCCTTGTTTTTATTTTGATTTTTAAATTCTTGTCCTTCTTGTGGATTTGAAATTTTAAAAAATCTATTGTTCTCTGGAGCTTTGCTTTAATTAACTGCTGCTTCTGCGAATCTGGTGGGTGGGCAGATGGGCAGCACTGTTTTATTTTTCTAGAAGCTGTTTTGTCTTCAAGAAGCAATTTTATGTTACTTTGAATCTGGTGTGCACTGTGCACTTGGGCAAATCCTTTATTTCTTTGTGGTGGTTGCACTGGTTATAGATTTATTGTTGTTATTTATCTTGCTTGCTCGGTTCTTGGAATCTGATTGGCACTTGGGCAGATTCTTTTCCCTTTGTGGTAGCTCTGCAATGCTGTTGTTGTGCAGTCCTCAGAAATCTCAGCCCATCTCCAGACGGCAGCCAGATAACCCACTAGAAAGCAATAATGAGGGGTATTGCTTCCTTGCCATTATGCCTTCCTATTCAGACAGCACTAGCCATGGCACAGTCTTTGTGTGTTTTAGTGATGCACACATCTGGGTATTCAGCCAGTGTCAAATACCCAGAAGTGTGTGTTGTCACCACTGCACATGCATGGCCATCAGTTTTGGCTTCTAGGCAAGCATGGTGGACAATGGCAGTTCTGTTTCCAAAGCAAAAACACAAGAACCCTGTACTGGGCTTTACAAAATTAAGTTTTAGCCCTTTGCGGGGAGAGGTTAAAGCGAAGCTACCATGGGATTGCCACAGATTAGGGATGTGCGCAAATTTTTAAAATTATATTCTATTCATATCAAATCAAATGCATGAAAATTTGTATTGGCAGGATTCAAATTCAATTTGAAACCTCGCTACGATCCCCATACGAATCCGCTCTGAATGGGACACCTCCCAGGTTCACAAATGTAACAAAGCTTCATAGGAATTTATCTAAACATTTTATTCAAATGTCAGCCTTTGAATGTGCTAACCTTCAATTTGAATTTGAATGCCCAAATTCATACGAATTCATACAAATTTTGAAGGTTATGAACATTCGTGCACATCCCTACCACAGATACATGTGGTGACCCAACCATAGCAGTGCTGTAATGGTGCTACTTTTCCTGTCTGAACGGGATTTTAATCAACCAGCAGTGCACTCTAAGCAGCTCTTTTTACAACTGACCCTGTCTCCTTGAATGATTCCCTTGGGCAAAAAAAAATAAAATAAAAGTTGAATGTTCATTTTGAAATTGAAACTGCAGACATTCACATGCGGGGTGCAATTTGCATGAATCCAAATTACACCAACATTTGCCTTGATGTGAAGAACAACAAAAATGCTGCACATCCCTAGTTGCTGGCTTTCCCCATCCTTGCCAGGTCTTTACTCATTTGTTTGGACTCTAAAGTGAAACCAGTGCTGCATATAAAGGCTGCGTTTTACAGTACAGTATTCCTCCCAGAAAATTCACCCCATATGTTAGAGGGGCGTGACTGTCTTGAATGCTTCAAAAAGCATTTGAGATGGCATTTTGCACACCCCTGCTTCCACCTCCATTATATGTTTGACTATCAAAGAACAGTGACAGCTAATACAAAAGAGCAAGAAACAAAAGAGAAAGGGATGTTTAAGGCAGAATACTAAAAAATATAATGCAACAAGACACTTGGGACCCAGATTATGAAGGGCTTTGTCCCTCTCATTTACCATTAAAGTTTTTCTTACTTACCATGATGGCAACACCAGAAAATATGATGGCTGACACAAACTGCCAAACCCTGTAAGAAAATTTAATAGGAAAAATGAATCTACTACTTATTGCAAAATTTCTTATAGTCAGTTCAAAATGCTTCAGTTCAAGATTTTGGCATAAACCTTTTGAAAGGGAAGAATGTGGGATGCCTCCTATAAGAGAGAAGACCTTCTAAGAGAACCATAGCAAGACCACCCTCAGTTAGGAAAGGCATTATTGTAAGGGTAGCTCTAATCCATTCAATTGCTCCCACTTGTTAGGAATTATTTTTAAAGCAACAGCTTCATCACCAGGTCTGCTAGCAACACTTCTCCATCTGGCTGATCTATTTCAAGAGGAAAAGGTCATTATAATGCCCTCATTAAAAAAAGATAAAAAATGTATAAAGCACTGAGTTGTATCCTGATTCATGATCAGAACACTTCAAGCAGTTGCATATAGGAAAGCCACTCCGGTCAGGATAACAGAAGAAACTCAGTCTCAAGGTGAAATTTTAACTAGGCACTGAAAACCATATAATGTAGGTTCCTGATGAACCTCCAGAGGGAGGCTCTTCCAAAGGTTGGGAGCCGTCACAGAAAAAGGCCCTTTGTCACTCAGGCTACTCCCCCATGCAGAAACCTTCTCTCAAAATGTTAATGGACGCATGGGGTGGGGATTGTAGGAACCATAGCTCAATAATGTCTGAAAATATTTTATTTGTGTGCTTGTATTTTACCTATGTTTGAACGGCTCAAAGCAGCTAACAAGTCAACAGTTTTTAAAAGGAGAGAGAGAAAAGAATGCATACATATAAATTAAAAACAAAAGAATAACATATCGGTGGTGGCACTAAAATTCGGCCAGATGGGAGAAGTGGTTATTAAGTTGCTCCTTAACAGCAATGATGACATTATCACCTGTAAGCGAATTACGGTATATTTAAAAACTGAAGCTAGTGCAGCATGTGAAACAGAGGTGTTACATATGGGCTACCTCCAGATGAGCTGTAAAACCCAGGATTATCCCAGGGCCATGTTCAAATTTCCATACAAGTCCATGGCAATCCCAACAAAGGCCTGGGATATTGGAGCGTTTCCCCGCAATATCCATATTGCAGGAATATCAACTCCCAACCTGGGTTTTACTGTAAAGCAAAAATACCTCATCTGGCCAAGAGCTCCCCCAATCTGCCATTTAGGAAATGGTCACTGTGCATGCACAGGGCCATACTGGACCCAAAACAGCAGCTATACATGCATGTGGAGTGGTGATAATGCCAGTGACATAGCAGGAGCAAGTGTCCATATCGCTTGCCTTGCAGGGTTGCCTTGACATTTTGGAAACGCTTTCTTCCGGAACATCATTATTTTGTAATACTGAGCTGTCATCTGGAGGCAGCCATGGTCACATTTTCAATCATTACAAAGTACACAGAGCCTGCTTCAAGGCACTCGGCCAGGCAACAAGGAAGAGCAAGTGAACAGACTTACCTGTCTGGATGACATGCTCCCGCCATCAGTGCCCCACATATATCCAGATATTTCAAAGGTCAAAATACCTGGAAGTGTCGTTGCTGCCACCTCTGTAATCACCATTTTGGGGCCGAGCACATGGGCAGTGGCCATCTCTAAGATCATAGCTCCCAGGAGCAGTACCCATATAGCTAAGTCAATATCACTATAGCAGAGAAAAAGAGGTGGGAAGTTCTTTTTCCAACTATAGTAATACCCCATATCCTAGGGCTATACTGGGATTGCCATGAACATGTCTGGCAATCTCAACATAGTCACAAGATACTAATGGATTTCACACCCTGTCCAGAGGCAGCCTGAGTCATCTTCAAGGGTAGGACCAACCAGAGGGCATTCCAGTAGTCCAATTTAAAGATAAGAACATGAGCCACTGCAATTAAGGCCAGAGAAGAGAAGGACTATTGTACTACTTAAAAAGCTTTTAGTTGACAGGCCATCTTAATGAGACTTATTGGTCCTGAGGAATGTTTCACAATGAAATATATAAAATATTAGATACAAGAATCTGGACAAGATCTGGACAAGAGATATGTTTATCGTACAAATTTGATTCACAGATACCAAAAGACAGCCACTATACTGTTCATCTACTTTTAATGACAGCAAAGGCTGTTATTGTAAAAACTGAAAAACCTCTAAGGAAAGAAAATTAAAATTAATGGTGTAATTATATAGCAGAACAAATGCTATTTAATTTCCTAAGGGAAAGGCAGTTGAAGTATATGGGGCACCTGACTATAACATCTGCAAGAACTACCTGGAGGAAAGCAATGACCTACTTGAGGAGAAAAGTGGGGAACCCAATGGTACAAGGAGCTATAAAAGCAATTTTCAAGATGAAAATAAATGGAATATAAAAATGGCATCCTGACTGGGGTGTGGAGAGCGAGGGAGGGAGGGAGGGAGGGAATGTATGTATAAAATTGTATCTCAAATGGTAATGGAGTGTAACATGTGAGATTTAAGTACTGTAAAACATGAGGTATATGTATTGTATAAGAAAATAATAATAAAAAAAGAGATAAATGTTCCCCAATGACATATGGAGTATTGAAGATTGGTATAAATATATGAATGATTTTTTTGTTTGATTTCCTAAGGGAGAGAAGAATGATTTATATGGGTATATACATTAATATTTGTTGGCAACAGAAATGCGATAAAATGTTACTGTACATCTCGAGTACAGGGAAACAATTAACTTGATTCATCGCTTTAAGGGAAACAATTAACTTGATTCATCATTTAAAATATAATGTTTGAAAATATTGAAAATTTAGCTCCAATCTGAGAGGGTGTTTTACTGTATTGCATTGTTTCGTGGAAGACTGTACTAAAAAAAAAATAAGAAAAAGAAAAATGAGAGAAATAAATTTTTCCCAATGAGAGTTCCTCCAGACACTTTTGGACTTAGCAGTTACCTGCCTTTTTTGTTAATCAATTCTATTTAAGAAGAAAGAGAGAGAGAGAGAGAGATTCTATTAAGAGGAGAGAGAGAGAGAGAAAGAAAGAAAGAAAGAAAGAAAGAAAGAAAGAAAGAAAGAAAGAAAGAAAGCTTTTAAAATGCAATAGATTTTTCATGCTCATTGCAAAGGGCTTTTTGGGGGATGCTCCTCTTTTTAAAATAATTAAAATACCTAAGATCAGGGGAAATCTCACAAATTGAGATGCAACTTCACTCAGGTCTTTTCCAGTCTTGAGAGACCGCTAACAATTACAAAGGAAGACTTTACAAGTAGACAGCACTGCAGACAGTCCCTTAATTCATATTTCCTTTGTTGTCCAAATGTCAAGGTTCTTTTTGGAAACTTACCGGAGTCCCAAAGGCTCCCTGACAGCAAATTTGATTTCATTGCCCAAGACCTGACTGATCTGAAATTTAAACAAAACAGAAAAGCAACTGTTTCAGATCCAGTCTGTGAAACATTCTTAAAATTACATGTTAAACCACATATCTTCCCACAATGAAAGAAGTCCAGGATCTATTTTGATCTACAGGTTTCCTCTGAGTTTCAAACAATGAGCTATTCTATTTTTATTCTGAGCTAAAGTACTGAATCTTTGGTCCTCCAGGTACTGCTGTAGCTCTCATCAGTCCTGGTCATACAAGTGTGAAGCCCTGGTCAGATGACTCCAGCACAGGATGGCCTATTCATGAGTTCGAATTCAGATCATACCAATACTGGTCAGACATGGATTGATATCGGTTGTCCTAAGGCTATCCCCAGCTTGGCCTGTGTTGGCCACACATTTCTGCACAGACCAGCTTGGGTTTTCCCCACAGAGCTCTTGGCCCTCCGCCCCTTTTGCTACATCAAGTCTGTCTCATTTGCTATTGGATGCCGTTCATTTCACTTAAGGGAGGCATTCCCCATTGGATGCTGTTCATGTCACTCAAGGGAGGCGAGGGTGTGTGTTTGTGGTCCTCTTTAAAGCCTGCTCCCCCACTTCCAGGGTCCCCTTCCTTTTTCATGTGCTTTTCTTCTCCTTGCAATTAAGTTTTTTTCAAATAATAAAAATGAATTTGTGTAAAAACACTAGAGAGAGGAATCATACACATAAACCAAGGAGAGGGGGGGGGGTGCCTCATGAACTCCATGCGTGCTGAATGGCTGAAGGGGAGGTGTCTCATGAACTCTGTGTGGCCAAAAGGAAATACTGGGCACCCACCACCACAGCACAGTTCTGCCTCCTTTAGGCCATCTTTCCACTCACAAATGAGGAAGCGGAAGATGGCCTGGAATTCAAGGCCAGCCTGAATCCCTGTCAATCCTGTAAAAGCAGGACTACACTTTAGGATGGCCGAATGGGTGTGGGCAGCTTGAAAAGTGACTTAAATAAAATTACTGTGAATAACACGACCTGGGGACTGACTCAGGTTGACCTAAAACACTTGTGTGACCAGGGACTAAAACAGGAGGGCCTGTTCATTAATCTGAATTCAGATTGTACCAGCTGTGTTCACACCTGGATTGTTACAAGTTGTCTCTGCCTTGGGCTGCATTGCTCACAGCTTTCTGCATGATTGAACTGAGCCTCCTCCAGGGAGCTCTTGGCTCCCCACCCCTTTTGCTACATCAAATATATCTCATTTCTGATTGGACGCCATTCATGTCACTCAAGGAAGGTGAGGGTGTGTGTTTGTGGTTCTTTTTTAAGCCTGCTCCCCCATCTTCACGCCCTCTTTTCTTTTTTGCGTGCTTTTCTTCCTTGTGCAATTAATTTTTTAAAAACAAATTTACAGAAAAATGCTAGGTAGAGGAATCATCCACATAAACTGAGGAGAGAAAGGGAGTGCCTCATGAACTCTGCATGTGCTGATTGGCTGAAAGGAAAGACTGGACCTCACCCACTACAGCACATAAAAAAACAAAAAAAACAAAACAGCAGCCTAAATAATTGCAACTAGAACACAAAGACTGTTTCAAGAACAAGAGATAACTCTTCCAGGCCAGATTTACCTTTACAAAGCAGACAATTCCTGGGCAGCCAAGATGATGGTAGATTGGGGCTATTTGCATTCTTTGTATGGGGACACCTCTGTACTGTTCCAGCAGTACAGCAAATGTGAATGGTCCACCTGGATTGCCATTGTAAAGTACAATTTGCTTTCTGGAACAAGTTCAGGCTTTGCAGAGAGAGGCAGACACTGCAAATGACTGCACAGCCACTGCCTGTTCAACCCATGTCCCCTCGGCATCCTTGGACCACTGCTGGAATGGACGTCTTCGAGTCCACAGCAGGGACATCAGAGGGAGGGCCCTGACAAGTTTCAAACAGCTGTGGCAGTGACTGAGTGCAAAAGCAGAGTTCCAGTAGTTGGTGCAGAAAGTTCCCACAGGTAAGTGAAAAAAGGTCCCTAGATATACCAAGGTTCAACTAATTCAGCATTCAAGGTTCAACCAAGGTTCAACTAATTCAGCATTCAGTAACCAGAAACAGCCACCAGGATACTTTAAGGAAGCTATCACAAGACCTCTTCTTTTGCTACTTCTCAGAAATATGGCAGTGCTGCTTTTGATCCCATAGGACACTAAGGATACACACGACTGAATTTGTATTAAAAAATTCAGTTGAATTCAGAAATTTACAAATTTTCACATCAAATAAAAAATATGGACATTAAAAATCTGGACATTTGAACAAACTGAACAAGGTTCCCAGCTCATGAATATGAAAATTTGATCGAACTTCTACGCTTTTGCAGTATTTTACTGGTGAAAATAGGCTTTTTCTATGGGAAAAAACACAAAAAATATCCACCTTCTTAGCTATTCAGTTTCGTTCTTAAGATTTTGCATTTTGCATTGCATAATTTTAATATTATTTGAGCATGTTTCTGCTATGATTTGATCATAGAGATTTTGGTTTTGTACATTACCTTGAATACTGCGAAGGTTATAAATTCTAACATGCTGCAAAGTTTTGAGTAGACGTTGTATGTTCAATGGCCACTCGTTATTCGAACAGAAAGCAAGCTCTTATGTTTTACATTCAGAAAATCATGACAAATGAAATCAGCCCTTGGCTCATGACGCTCACTCAACCTGCACCTCAGACTTCATCAATAACCTTCCTCATCTTACATCAGAGAGTGAACCCAGGTGCAGGCAAAGACAGTGTTACATCAAAGTCCAAGGCCCTTTCTGCACTGGGCCTTATTCTGGATTATATTATACCCTGGAAAAGGGACCTGCCATCCACATGCTATGCAGACTACATCAGGACCCACCTAGGGCCTGCTGTGGTCTGCATTGTCATGTGGATAGCAGGTCCTTATTCCAGGGTATAATCCAGAATAAGGCCCAGTGCAGAAAAGGCCCGAAACTCTTGCCTCAAAAATCATCAGCCACACTCTTCCTTACAGCAGAACATGATTCTCTCAGTTAAACAGGGAGCTGGAACAAGCACACTGAACCACACCAAAGTAACTGAAAAGCAAGCAGCTGCATACAGTCAAAGTAAGGCGCACACAATGCCACAAATAATAAAAAATTTAAAAAATGCTTTTAAGGCATCCACTATGCAGCTGGAATCTCTAAAAATACACAAGTTGTCAAGATGAAGAACAAAGAAATACTAGGGACCAAAAAGTGGAACTACAAGAAATGAAGAGCTGGATGAACCATGCTGGGCCACCCTGGGAATTTGAAATATTAATACTCATTATGATAACTGAATATGCACAAGGTGACTTGGTATGTAAATGGGAAAATAGTTACCATTTCTTCCTAGGCTTAAAGATATGAACCAGCTCACCTGCCAACTCTCGATTCTATTCAGCAATTACTAGGGCAAAGTAATAAAGAAACTGCTGTCTTCTGAATTTAATTACGGTGTAACATAGGCCCTTTCCACACTGGCCGCCAAAAAACTCTGGCGATCCAGCCTTTTTGAGGATCTGTCCCAAATCCTAGAAGCCCTGTGCATCCGCACATACTTGGGGCACCGGTGGCAAGGCCGGATTGTGGAGCCAGATTGGGGTGGATGCTGTGTGGACACACCAGCACCCATCCCAATCTGGCCGCCGAAGGCCCTCCCCCTGGCCTCACCCATTGGCTCCCTTGGAGCCAGCATGGGGAGACTGTCAGCCAACTTCCCCAGGGTCCCCCTCACCCAAGAAGCAGCTTGGAATACAGCCTCCTTGGGGTGGGGGGATCGGGCAGCGACAAAGATGCTGCTGCCGCTGCTCAATCCCCCCATCCTGGCAGCGGTGGCGGTGACAGGGAGGAGGAACAGAGGCAGCTGCCAAGTGTCCCCTCCCCATCTGGAGGGTGGAGGTGGCAGTGGCGGTGACAATGTGGCATTGCTGCCACTGCCGCCTCCCATGAAGCAGAACAGTCATCTGCAGCATTTCCTGCTCCTCACAGCTACAACAATTCCTCTTTGCTCTTGACAACCACACAGATCTTTACCTCACTGTGAAGTCTCCTTTTGTTTGCCCCTTTCACAGACACGATTTCTCAACTCTTGGGGCAACGTGCAGTTTGGGAAGGATGGGGCAGGAGACTACAGAGGTTGCTATAACCAACAAGAAGGCTTATAAACTGGAAAGGTGGGCCAACCAAAAAATAGGCTGGAAGCAGCCAGTGGGCAGAAACTCAGAAGACAATGATGGGGTAGGAGCTTTTTAGGTGCTTATTTTAAAAACTGTGTGATGCAGGGTTTCTTTGCCCTGCATATACAGATGAGATGATCCTTTGTAAATAGCTACCCCCAAAATGTGTAGTCTGGAAGGCTGAAGGTTCCACTTCTCACGGAAGCCATTTGTGATTGGTGCCCAAAACACTTCATCAGAATTTCACATATGCCCAGTGGACCACAAAATTTGAAAATTCAGGGCCTTTCTGCACTCACCTGCAATGATCTGGATCAGCTGGTCCAGATAAAGTAATCCACTTCAAAGGTGGGATGGATTGCTCCAGACCAGAACAAGGCTGTCCACATTGTGATGGCTGTTCCAGTCAAGTCCTCACATTGTCCTTGAAGCTCATACATGCTTTGGAGTTGGCCTCTGAGCTCATGGCAGACATATTTCAGCAATAGGTCGCCTGGTATACTGGATCATGGAGGCATCCACATGCCTCCTGGTCTAGTATACCACTGGCTTGTAGGCTTGGTGGACCTGTTTGAAACAGTTCTACTAATGTTCTGAATCTGAACTGAATCAGGAGTCTTCTGATCTTGTACAGAAAGAATATACTAGCAAAGGGCTGGTTCTTCCTTAAATCAGACTAGCATGCAGAAGAGAGGTGTGTAGTCCCCTTCTTGATCTGAACTAGAGACACCTGAGTATTCTTCTTTTCTTTCCAACTCTGAAGTCAGGTTTACCAGATCAAGGAGAACACAGATATTATTTCCTCTAGCAGAAATGCAATATTGAACTTTTCTATATATGATGCATATGTTTTTGTAAACAGAACAAGTTTTAAAAGGAAAGACTGGTGAGCATTAGCTTTAGAAGTATCCCTCTGGAGTCCTATTAGATTGCTTTCATTCAGCAACTAACCAACATCAGCAATTTTCTTTTGAGTTCTAGGCCATTAGTGCTTCCTTCTATTTTAAAAGCATTTCCTCTACAGCTTTCTTTCAAGGTCCTCATAATGTTAAAATACAAAAAAGTGACTTTTCCCCCCTGTTGTTTTTCCCATCAAAACTACCCTCCGTGGTGTCCGTCACTCCAGAGAGGAAAGCAAGGGATTAAAAAAAAAACCCTGAGAAAACTTTAAGAGCATCATATACTGATACCAGATATGATCAGGAAAAGTAAATATAATTAACCATATATGATTGGGGGGAAATTCTGGTGTAAAGACATCGTGAAAGAAGTTTGGTTATAAATCCTTAAACTGGATTCCATTAGAGCTTTAAGACTGGGCTTAGCACTGGAATAAGGAAGAGGCTTGGACCATGGACACGGGATATTAAAAAGCCTTGGAAAAAGTATTCATAATCTAAAATATTGCTAAAAAGGAAAAGGAGCTCTGAAGTTTAAAAAGGACAGGTTTTTCCTTCAGTCTGAGGTTCTGACCTAGGAAAAGGTCTAATCTCTCTGGTGACTCATTGAAGAGATTAGAAGATGCCTTGGGCACAAGGAAGAAGAGCAAATTTTTGTCTGTTTACATATGGGTCAAGAATCACTGAGAGAAGACAGTATTTTTTTTTTTAAGAGAATAAATGGAAATGATTTCTGAGATGGGTTCTGTGGAATGAGACCATATTTGATATTTTTGGGATGCTAAGCCTACATGAAGCTATTCATCATTATATTATTAACTTGAAGAAAAACAGAAAAGCAAGGAGATAAGGCTTTTGGAGTCAGAAATTACTTCTTACTTTGGGGAAGACAATATCAGACAATGGTTAACAGGGGTTTGATGGGATTATAAATTTGGGAAACAGCTTAGGGAGTGAGTGGTAGAACAAATTATTCCTTTTAGGAAAGAAGCTAATCTAGGGCATAGTACATGGTTTCTGGGGATGTTTGCAAGCTAATTTTTATCTTTTGGAATGAAGGAAAAGCCACAGGAAATTTTGAGATCATTTGGGGATTTTAGTTTGGCTACACATATTCATTTTTATTCATTAAAATTTTATTCATTTTATTCACCTTTATATTTTTGACATTCGTTTTGGTGTTGTGAACAGTCATCGTAAGTTTTTATGATGGTGATTTTGTGATTTTTCTTTTTTTCATTTTTGCTAAGGTTCAGTTGTTGTTACAAACTATCTATTGCCATCATAAGATATGATTTCTTTTTAATTTTTGGGAACTTTGTTACAATAGCAAGGCCCTGCTTTTTAAAAGGCATTCTTTTTGTTTTTAAAAGTTTTTTCTGCCCCCACTTACCCCTCCTTTTACTTTTCTCTCTTGATGAGATTACAGGGTGAGTAATCAACTGGGGTTTTGCTGAAAAATTTGCAGTCTGGCGGTTTGGAGTCAGAGGGACAGGATGAAGTATTTTTAAAATCATTTTTATTTTGATCATTTGAAGATTTTTATTTTGGGGATTTTGGGGATCATTCTGGGGTTTCCAAAATAGGGAAAAGTTTTTTGTGATTCAACAATTTCTTTTTGATAATGAAGAGTCCTGGGTGTACTGAAGATACCTTAAAGAGCACATTGTTGGTGAGACAGAATATTCCTTCCTCCACTCACTCCTCCCTATATTGCTTAATTTTGGGGCTAGGTTTAGAAAATTTTTCTAGTGTTAGAGCTAATGTTCTTTTTCTGGCTTTTATATCTTTCTTTAAAGTTTGAAATTGTTCTTATGGGAACTTTACTCTCATTTTCATGTTTTTACTCATAAAAGGCACTTTTATGGTGTCTGGGGATTTTTTTGGCTGCATAGTTACAAACGGGTTGTCTCAGTAAAATGGGATGGACTCAGTTTAATGCACAAAGATATCCTAGTATAAAATATTCATTTATTTAACAATGTTTGGGGATTTTGCATGTTTATCTTTGTTCTTTTGAATGTTTAAAATGAGATATGTCTCTGAGATGGCTTTACATTTCATTTTAACTTTGTTGGATTAGTTTCTAAGTGTTACACATGGCGTTTCCCTACATATCGTTGTCACTGACCATATATATAAGTACCTTAAGCTCTAGCTTGTGGCAGCAGTGTTTACTATACCATCTAAATGCTTGATTGCTCTCTAAAGTGCTATGATGACAGACTGTAACATGTCTCTACACAGAAGTCTAACAAAGTGCAGAAAAGACTGGGTTTTTTTAATATGGTAGTCTGAGATTTTCTGTCTCAAGTGAAACCCATAGACTGGTAAACACATAGCTATTACACTCAGTGGCAGAGATCACAAGCAGACATAGGGCAATTCCACACTGGCCAGTAAACAAGACCAGCAAGTGTACTTAGGGCCTCCCTTCCACATACTGGAGCGGTCTACGGGGAGGTCCTGCCTGATTCTGTATAGCAGCCAGTGCAGAACTGACCTTATACTTCTTCTCAAAAGCAGCTAATGTTCTTGCATTCCAGATGCTACAGAATTACCTTTCACCTGTCGCTTGTTACTAGCTATGCTGGCTGGGGTTCAGAGAAGCTAGTTCAACAGTCCCTGGCCATATAGCAGCCACTCCTGCTATGAAAGCCTGTTGAATTTATCATTTTATCTACACAACTTCTTCAAAAAAAATTAATTTATCTAAATGACAATGATAATTTGCTTAAGTTTAGTTCTGTACACAGAAGCAAAAGGAAACTACCACTAAACTTAGCATCCAAGAAGATATATGAATATTCGAGAATAAGATGAATAGTATTTTTAATCTGTGTTCAAAATTACTTCATTTGAAGATAATTTGGTCACTTCTTTGGTGATTGCTCCATCTTCTGAAAAACCTCTGCTCCCATTTATTGTGGACATAGCACAGGAACAAGATTTCCCGCTGTATTTTCCAGATGTGGTCAGAGATTCCCTGTGCTGGTGGACCCACAGGGACAACCTGGTTAAGGGTATACCTAGTCATATAAATGCACAGGCAGTAATCACTATGAATGCCAGCCTGGAAGATTGGGGAGCAGTGTGTAATGGCTGCACCCTGCAAGGATAGTGGAATTCAAAAGAACTCCCCCATCATATAAACTGGCTAGAGTAAAAGGTATTGTTCTGGCTGCTAAAGGTTTTTCAAGGATAATTAGGGGCAAGCATGTACTTGTCCAGATGGATAATGTCACAGCAAAAGCATGTGAATAGACAAGGTGGCACTAGGTCTAAGTCTCTTATGCGGTTGGCTTCTGCATTATTTATTTGGGCACAAATTAATGTTCTGTCTTTTTCTGTAATTCATATTCAGGTCTCATAGGATGCTCATGCGGATCTATTAAGCAAAATATTTCCACCACAGTCAGAATGGCAACTCCATCCTGCAGTGTTCAGGAAACTAGTCTGGAAGTGTGTGGGGTGCCAATAGTGGATTTGTTTGCCACAAGGCACAACAGTCAGGTACAAGGGTTCTTTCTGAGGAATCTGAATACACAGGTATTAACAACAGATGCCCTTGTAGCTCCTTGGCCGAAGGGACTGCTATACGCCTTTCCTTCTGTTCTGCTAATTCCAAGGGTATTACGGAAGACAGTGGAGCAATGAGCGGTGGTTTCCGTCACTTCTACGTTTGGTCCAGCTGGGGTCCTTTCACCTTCCCAAGAGGAAGGACTTGCTGGTTCAGAAGGGAGGCAGCCATCCAGACCCCATTTTATTGAAACTAGCAGCCTGGAAACTCAAAGGCTAATGTTCCCAAGTGATAAAAATGATTTTGACATCTAGGCGCCAGTCTACGTGGAAAATCTATAACACGTGGAGGGGGGTCTGTAGGTGGTGTTTTATTTCCCTCTATTAAGGACACTTTGACATTTTTGCAAACAGGGTTAAATAAAGGTTTGAAATGTAATACTTTGAGGAAACAAATCTTGGCTGTTTTGGCAATTATTAAGGTAAAAAATGTTCTGGTGTTGGTGCAACATGAAAGGATACTTTCCATTCTTCTTGGCATTAGATCTCGATTAGGCCCCCAGGGCACAGGGTTCCAACTTGGGATTCAAGTTTGGTTCTGTCAGTGTTAGCAAAGGAACTGATTGAGGATTTAGCACAGTTTTTTTTTTTAAATGTCAGCTTACATTTAAGGTGGTGTTTTTGGTAGCTCTAACCTCTGCCAGGAGGGTTTCGGATATGGCAGCATTATCCATTCTTCCTAATTTGTGTTATGCAGATCTAAAACTGTTTAGGTGTAAACTAGTTTCCCTTTGCTTCTGTGTGCAGAACTACATAACTTAAGCAAATGATCATTATCATTTTGATAAATTAATAATTTTTTTTGAAGAAGCTGTGTAGATAAAACAATAAATTCAACAGGCTTTCATAGCAGGAATGGCTGCTATATGGCCAGGGACTGTTGAACTAGCTTCTCTGAGCACCAGCCAGCATAGCTAGTAACAAGCGACAGGTGAAAGGTAAATCCACTGATCTGGATTGTATGGAGGCATGAGTCAGATCAGTATCATCTGCACTGTTGATGCTGATCCACACGGCTGTGGAGCTCACACAAGCTTTGTATCCCCTCCACACACACACAAACACACTTGACAGCTAGGAACAAAAGTTCCTAGCTCCCTGGCTTGGTGTCGATGTGTATTTTTCAGTGTCATGCTATGGCATGGGGCAAAATCCACCCTTTTTGTCCTGAGTTCAGAACAAGGCCCTTGGTTCTCTTTCAGACCTGATTAGACAAGTCTAGAAGAGATCCAGATCAAGGGCCTCTTATTCCGGATCGAACTTCATCTCGTGAAGATGAAGTAGGGCTAATGGGGAGGAGTCTTCTTGATCCAGATCAACATGTGGATGGAAGGCACATGATCCAGACTCCTTAATCCAGATTTAAAATGAGTGAAAAAAGTTCGCATCTAAACACACAAAGTGTCAATCAAATTCACAAGAATAGATTAGCTACTACTATAGTTTTAGAAGATATACTTTTTGGTCGAGCAGTTTTCAGTTAATCTATAATTTTATCTGAGATGTGAAAGGCCATATAAAAATAGCAAAAGACAATTTTCACATAGCAAGAAAAGGAAAAAGATGTGGCAGCAGCACATAAATAATCAAGGCGCTCTGTTCTTGGAAGAAATCAAAACAGTTTATGGAGCTACAAGTATTCTCATGTCAATGTCTCTAATGAGGTAACAATAGCAGCTTTAACCAACTACCCCCACAGACTTAGAAGTTCAACCCACATCTGTGAATTTATCATCTCACTCACTGACTTCATATTCATTAATTGCATATCTTACCAACACCTTATTCAAAGGTCCAAGGGTGGAGTAAAAAGGAAAAGTACCAAATAAAAGCCTACACACTGAAAACAAAAAAAATTACATAATCATAAAATTACAGAGTATTCAATAATAAATCTGGTTATCTACTGTATTTCTATTTGAATTTAATTGACTTACAGAGCAGCTCTGTAGATAACTGAGAAGAGAAAGGGCTTGTACAATTAAGAGCAGTGCAAGGCAAGTACAAAAATAACAAAGAATAAGAAATAAGCCAAGAATCCATTTCTTCATCAATCCATTCTTCTACAACTGACTGTCTAACTTCCTCTGTGCACTTCTAAAGCTGAGGAGAAGTGCAACAAAGGAGAAACTTATCATATGTGGAGCAGATTGTACTTAACGTACACTCACTGCTCTTGTTAGATTCATGCCAAACTGTGGTGAATCCAGTTGGGGGGAACATAGTGCAATTGCACGACTGCTTCCCCCCCTCCAATAAATAGGCTGCCTGCTTACCTTCTGAATGGAGCTGTCATTGTAGCTCTATCCAACACACAGGCATGAAGGCTGAAACACAAGCATGGAAGTGACAGCAAGCACATTCAAGGCACTCCAGATGCCTGGAAGTGCTCATTTTAAAATGTGTGAAGACAGTGCCATCTCCAGTGTTGTCTAGCTAGCAAGGGATAATGGCAAGGGAATCAGTATCCCACATTACTCTTTGCTAGCGGGTTATTCATCTGCCATCTGGAGATGCCATCTGTTTTGCTCTTACTGAACCACCCAAAGAGTAGGCCAGGACTATTAGGTGCTGCATTGTACAAGGCAGATCTTCTTTGACATCAATGGCTAAGTAAAGGGCAAGTGAGGGAAAGTTGAAGACTATGTGGTTACTCTGTTCTCTGGCACTATTTCCTGTTCTCCAGGCTACTGTGAGGCCAGCAGCCAGCAGGAACCACAGGGCTTCCGTGTGATGTCATCACTCAGGAAAGAAGCTGTGATCCTCCTTTTCCAGGGTAATCAGGCCCCTTCGCAACACCATGCTCACATGATGATGATGCACTCAAATCTGGGGGCGATTTGCACTTCAGCCCGTAGTCAATAATTAGGCAACATCTGGGGAAGAGAATCCACACCTACAAGAGGCTATTACAGCCTTCAATTGCTCCCTCCCTTCCCAGAAGATGCCTAATTATGAACTAGGTGTGGAGTGCGAAATTGTGCTCCACAACCTTACCAACTTTCCCCAATCACTTACCTTTTGCATCCAGCTGGGGAGCATTTGCACCTCTGCTGGACAAGGAGGTCAACAGGGCTGCTGCACAAGTGCACGGGCAGCACTGCTGCACTCCTGATGCAACTGCACAGAGCGTCACTGTCATCCTGGTGATGGTGCCGATGCACACAATGTTGTGGAGGTCACTGCTCTCAAGATGGCAGCGCCTTGCAGAGGACCAGCCTCTGGATCAATCACAGGTGAGTGACCCATTGTGCGGGGCATGGACTGTAAGTAAGAGTGCTAGATGAGGTTAGGTGATCACACTCCTTTCCGGTCCAGCAGATGGGAAGGGAAGTGTGAAACCGCCTCCGGTGTGGGGCCCTTCCACTCCTGGCTGCAAAGCAGCGTAATAAATAGGAAGTGGAATTCATTATCTGATTTACCTGGACCCCAACTCCTCCTCATCTCTCCTTTGCCTCACCAATGAGGGGTTGGTGGTTTGCTAAAGATAAACCACATTTCAACACAAATCTATTCTATGTCATTGCTTTTCTCTGTTTTGTTTTTGCAAGGAGGAAGATAATTCTCTAAAACCTAATCAGTTTTCATCTACTGAGAGAGAGGAAGGAAGAAAGGCAACACTGTGAAACGTACTGTACTTGGTCCCATATGCCCTTCCTATCACTGAAATGGCAATAAAGGAGGCGGAGAAATCACATGCCTTTGAAGTGAGCTTACATAAACAGTGCATATGATAAAAAGTCAGTTTTTAATAGGCTTGATTAACTTGTGTAACCATATTTATTATTTGTCCTACTGTAAAAGGAAATATTTAATTTTCCCCAGATTTATACAGTGCCGACTTATCATATCTCTGTTTTCCTTCATGTTATCTGAAAACATTTTCTTGCCCTTCTTCTATTAAGCAGCAGTCTTTGCTCAATTGCCAGCACTTTTATAAAATCAGAACTGGGCTCTCTTCCACTAATACAAACTGTGAAATTCTATATGAAACTCTAACTCAGCCCGCCCTGCCCCAGTGCCCTCCAGATGTTCTGAATTATAAATCCCACCAACACTCAGCAGGAAGCAAATTGTCATCCAAGCTGGTATTGGTAACATTGTAGTCCAACGTTCCAATGACCATGAGTTTAATTTCAGGATTACAGGAGACCTTAACAGCAAAGTCTACAAGCAGATCAGCATGAAGCCTAATCAGAAACATGGAGGCATGCAAAAAGCATGTTTCTGTGTTCCTGATTACTGACTGGTCCATTTTGGCAGTACACCAATGTATGCTACTGAAATGGTTCCCACTGGTTTTGGGATAGGAACATTTCCTCCTAGCCCTTGCAGAACTTGGAGTCTGGCCCTGAAACTCTCAAACCAAGACCGGTCTTGACCAGCACCATCATGAGCACTACTCCAGATTACTCCTCCGTGTGGTCTGCACAAGTGGGCCTAGCTAGTCTAGACCTACTGATTTGGGCCACAGATAGGTGAGTGTAGAAAAGCCCATAATCTACTTGGTAGATAACGGTAAAGCCGAGTAATTTTGAAGAGGTTACAGGAAGCTTTTTACAACACATAAGATCAAGCACTATTATTGTTTTTCATTGCGTTCATTTTATATTTTGTTTTTATTGCAGTAACCTGTTCTGAGAGCTTTGGGTATCCAAATTTTAATTTCACTAGATTGTTCTAAATGGCAATAGTTGTCAATGATACCAGGCTGCAATGTCTAGTCCACTACAGCCTTGAATGGCAGCTTTTAAGGGGGGGGGGCACGACCTCAGTGAAGTATATAAAATCATGCATGACATGGAAAAGGTGGATATATAAATTATTTTCTCTGTTACATAATATTAAAATCGGGGCACTCAAAGAAGCTGGTGAGCAGGAGAGTTGGGACTGCCAAGTGAGAGACTTTTTTCACCCAGACAGTCATTGATCTTCAGAATTCACTACTAGATGAAGTGGTGATAGCAACCAGCCTGGACAGCTCTAAGAAAGGGTCAGACAAATTCATGGAGGACAGATGGTATTGCCTCCAGGTTGGAGAGACAGGCAGGATACTTCTCAAGGACATTTGCAAAAATTTGAGAGCAGGTGATGGTTTTGCCTTTGTTTTCTGCTTGAGATGCCATAAGCAATTGGTGGGCAAGATGCTAGACTAGAAGACTTGTGCCCTTATCCAGCAGGGCTCTTCTTACGTTCTTATATTCTTTGTTCTTTCCAATGCTGGTTATGACTAGAATTCCAACCTCTTTCAATCAATACTGATTTTGTTAATCCCAAATACTGGAAGCAGCCTCAGCATTGAAACATTTATTACCTTTGACCTGTGAACTTCTCCATCATCATCCTCCCCCCCAACTCCAAGGATCTTGCGTGTCTTCAGACGGCTCACAAGATCTGTCTGGCTATGCTTCTTCATTAGAGGGGGAGGCTGCTTGGTTGCCATGGTGACTCACGGGTAGTGGCTGGCTCGGGATGAAGCTGAAGTAAGAAAGACCAGGGGTTAGATAGAATAGCAAAAAGAAAAGGAAAACCCTTAGAGGAAAAATCTAATCAAAGAAAATAGTCTGTGTTAATCTGAACAGACGTACTGCACACTAAAAAATAATAATAATAATAACGGAGCATCATGACATATTGTATTCCCAAACTAGATGCACAAATTCTTGCATTTATTTTTCCATCAGCCTCTAAGAATAAAATTCTTGCTTCCCCCCACCTTTCTTCTTTGGGAACTTGTTTGTATGATTTAACAAGTCACCCCCCCCAAAAAAACAAATTGGATGAAAACAACTATATTTTAATCAAGACTGTGGCTAGACTTGGAAGCTTTCACAAGAACAATGCAAAAATTGCAGAGCTGAAGAACCTGTCAGTAGACCTTTCGCCAAATTTTGTCCGCTAGAATTCTTCTTTAAAATGTGATGAACCACTATGCATTTCCTAGCACCAGAAAACAAAACAAAAAAGCTTTATAGATCCTGCAATTATTTTAACATCCTGGCTTCGAGGTGGCAAAATGCTCCATTTTATGATCACGGTAAACCTGTGTACTGGACTGTGGCTTAAGACGGAACAAACAGAAACTATCTATCATAGCCCACAGGTCTTAGTTTTCTTGGCAGTCTTTCATTTAGGCTGTGTTCAGACATAAAAAGGGGGGTGCTTCAGAGAGACTGTGTAGCGTCCTTGTGTTTCCAATCCTTCTGTAATCCATTTCTAGCAAAAAATGTTCATGAGAGGGGTGAGGGACAGACAAACTTTCGCTAGCCCACCTCAAGTACCTAAGAGATTCCCTTCCTTTTTTTGGGGGGGGGGTGTGATTACAGCCTTCAAGGTGAACATGGTTCAACTTTTAGTGCTTCCTTTTAATGCTGCTGCCATTTGCTTAGGTAGCTTTTGAAGTTACAAACAGTATACAGTTTCCCAAAAAGGATAGACTATTTTTGCTTTAACTTCCTCTAGTGAGGAAGATCTGTTTCAGCCATTTCCTCCTTATCATTCACCTGCCATTTCTAATACTACAGTGCCTCTGAAGAAAAAAAGAACAATAACTAATAATAATAAAAGTGCCATGCGTAGATTATTGAAGTAGAAACTGAAAATGAGCATCTATGGCAAAAGAAGGTGATGGCTGTGCCATAGTTACTAGTACCCTTGGTGCAGTTTCAATATCAATATTTTGGGCAATGATAAAATCACTGTCTGTTGGTTACAAAATATATCACTACTGGGAACAGCACACATTTTGCACTGATGCCTCTAATTATACTACGTCCTTGGAAAGGATCCAATATAGGGATTTGCTGAACCAGTTTGTTTTTGGTTTGATTTGACTTGGGTAGTTTGACCCGTTCAAATTCGAACCAAACCACAACCTGGTTTGAGGGGTTAGTTCTAACTCAAACAGAACCAGGGCTTTTGATTTAAACCAGTAAAACCACATGGTTCAAATCAAACTGATTCAAGTTCATCAGTGTCCTGGTCTTTCAAAGGGGTTTTTAGTGCCATTTTTATCACTATTTTGGAACAGGTTTTGAACCTGTTCAAGGTTTGAGACTGTTCAAGCCTGTTTCAGTTTAAACCAAAACACAAATTTTAGGTTTGTGAACATCAGGTACCAAGCCAGTCATAAACACCTACAGGACTGTGAAATTACTGTACTATTAAGACAAAAATTGAAAGGCCATTTCTGCACTTACCGTAAGTTCAGAATAGGATGTCACACAGTCAGCTTCTGGGCCTCATCAATCTGCCCACAAATTTGTGAGGCCTCCTCCCTCACACAGGACAGGCTGTGATCCCCATCAGGAAGACCCTGATCTGGACTACTGGTAGACCAGGAAGAAGGGACGCCTCCTTTGTTTGATACTTAAATGCAACCCCCAGAGGCTCTAAAACTAGGAACTTTTGTTCCTAGCCCTCAGACCGCTTGAAGTTCAAACCTGAAGTCTGTGCATGCTTCAGGGCCTGTCTGGTGTGGGCCAGGGCCACTGTGTGGACAGCTCTATTCCAGACCATGCCATTACTGGGTCCAACCACAAATAGTTAAGTACAGAAATGGCCAAAAATCACATAAAAAGAGCAAATGCTGCTAGTTCAAAGAGGCAAAACAATGAAACACCTACATCTGTATTCTATACTGAAAGAGAGAGAGGAGATAAACTCCAGCCCAGAATGTTATTGAGGGAGAGGTAGGGAGGATTATTACAAAGTGGCTTAGGTCGCATTTACACTTACCGTATTCCACACTGTACTGAAATAAGTGATCCATCCCAAGCTATAATCGGTAGTTCTTGATATAGAACAAAGGCTGCTGCATTGCGTGTTCCACCTCCTAAGTTCATGCCAGCTTTAAAGCCAAGTTGGGGGTGGCTCTGAATACCCCAAAAGCGAACAGGTACAGGTTGGGCATGGATGCTCCCCATGAGAACTGTGCCCAACTCTGGTATGGTGGAGCAGCGCCCCCTCCTCTTCACCCCCTCTCTCCTCATTGGCAGCCAGACTGTCGTCAGCCCACACCTGCGCTGCATCCCCCCCTCCCTTAGCAGCATGGACAGCCAGGACTGGGGTGGGAGGCACAGAAACAAGTTAAA
This sequence comes from Aspidoscelis tigris stejnegeri, assembly GCA_023333525.1. Classification (NCBI taxonomy): domain Eukaryota; kingdom Metazoa; phylum Chordata; class Lepidosauria; order Squamata; family Teiidae; genus Aspidoscelis; species Aspidoscelis tigris. The sequence goes on from JALMGA010000003.1 coordinate 53,809,206, forward strand.
ATAAAGCTTCATTCATAAAAATAACCTTAAAAACTTTTAAAACGTTGAAAGCCGCTACAAGGTTTAGTGGCAGTAGGTGCTTCAGCAGTTGTGTGCACCTTCGCTCCACCAGGGACTGCGAGAACAGCCATAAACTGAAAATCAAGCAGATCAGGGAAACGGGGGTTGCAAATGGAACAGAAATCAAGCCATTATGCAGCCTGCCTTGGCATTCTTGAAACGGGGTTGGAATTACCTCCGTGGAAAGGGCAGAAAATTTAAAAAGCAAGCCGTTCTCCAGCCTGCCTTTGCGACTGGCATTTTTAAAAGTCAGTGGCCACGATCTTCAATGGACAGGGCAGGGACAACAAACACACTCCACCTCTCAATAATGTGAGTGTAAATCTCATCCCTGTTAGCCCACTAGTGTCCCCATGTGCATTCCCAGCTTGCTGAGCGATGCATATCAGATTTGGCACCCTTCTGGCATGGTTTGGGAGGTGTTGGCACACTTTTCACGGACCAAATCCAAAACCCATGGGGACGGACAGTGCCAATCCCATGCTCGGGGTTGTACCAAGCTTGCATGGGGACAGGGCCAGAGTGTACTAGGAAGTTCGAAGCCTTCACTATTCCACACTGCTATGCAGATGGCAGAAGCTTAGAGCAGGTCAGTATCTTTAGAATAGCAGCTATACAACTACATGACCATGATGCCTACAAGACGAAAGCAAGTAATAAAAGTAGCCCTGAAGGATCAGATCAAAGACTCAGCTTGTACACCAGCCTCTATTCTAGAGTCATGATTCAGCTGCCCATGAGAATGCAGACCCAGGACAAGGAATGCCGCAGCTGCACTCCCAAGCGTAACCAAGTTAGCAGATTCCTTAATTCAATAATGCTGAACTGTAACTAGAAATCTGCCTGCCTTACAGCCAAAAAGTGGCACTAGCAAATATTCTTTTCACATCTCTACAAGTTTCAGATAGCGTTTGTGGTGCAAAGGCATGTCGAATGAATTTTAAACTGCTACTGCCCTGCTAGTACTTATGCAGGCATGTCTCTAGAGCAGTGATGGCGAACCTTTTGAGCTCAGTGTGTCAAAATTCACAAGAAAACCTAGTTTAACTCGGGTGCTGTGTCACATCTAGAAATATCCATAATTTTGTGAATTTTGTAGCTCTAGTAATATTTTATTAAAAGCAAAAACAAATAATTATTTACATTAGTGACTTTTGTTGCTGAATTTCGTTTGCTAATATTAAATTGAAAGTTGGTATTTTGTACACTTCAAGAACAAGCAAGCACTACACGCCCAGGTGCCAGGGTGACCATGTGTGACACCCAAAAGGGCTTGGCGTGTCACCTGTGACAAGCGTGTCATAGGTTGGCCATCACCGCTCTAGAGGCTAGAAACTGGTGATATTCCCAGTCTGTTTTTAACATTCATTTATCAATCTGCCAGTTAAAGTTTTAAATGAAACATAAACATGCCCTAAGAAAAACTCTTAGAGGTTTTGCAGCTGAGGAGGCGTGGCTCTTCCTGAGCAACGGTCCATCGGAAGTTGACACACACCAACAGCTGTGATCTCTTGAGCTCCATTGTCACAGACATTCCTCAGAGCTGAAGGACCTGTTCTCACAAGCCCCTTATATACACTTGTATACAGAAAGCTGAAATGGATAGCATTGATGTGAATAACAGATGGATGATGGGTGCTTCTTCCTCCTCCTCTAAGTTCTGCTCATATCTGTTCTCCCGTGCCTATCCCTTTTCCTGCTCCAGGCTCTCAGGTTCAGTCTTAAGGATGTAACACCAATGTCAGGAAGAGGCAGAATGCAAGCATATTCTGTGTTGTACAAAAATTGCACAGCACAGAACTTTTTGTACGACCAATTGTATTTTCTTGCCCACAAAAATACCTATCTCTTCCCAAACAAAAATGTGTTTAAGTGTCCCATTCATCATCATCATCATCATCATCATCATCATTATTAACAGGGAGAAGAGGAAAGAATAACTCCTAGCTGTCTATTAATATTTTGCTTTATTATGGCAGATTATAGTGTTTTCCATGCAAACTGTTTAGGCCTCATGGAGTTTAATTCCTTCTTTATATTTAAAAAAAGCAGAGGAGCTAGGACAAGTCTAATCCAGACCCTTAAAGCTAAAGGATGACAAAATAGTATATCTTTACAAAAGCCTGTGTTCAGGAAAACTAGAGAATGGCAGACAATTTTTTTTGCTCCATTCATACAAAGCCCCTTATAAAGTTGAATGGAGATGGCACCTCTAGCAGCCAGCACAGAAGTGGGAATGTTTCAGACAACTGTCCAAGGCTCCATTTCAGTCTTCCACACTCACCAGAATGACTCTCCCACTAGAACTCTTTCACGTCCAAAACCTCAGATCCTGACTAGGCATGCTGAACAGGAAGTTTTTGGTTAGCATGGGAGCGGGGCAATAGACGAATGCCAACCCCATGTCAGCCTGGCTGTCAGGACATATTTAAGGTAGAAAATTGTGCTCTAACATTAATTCACCCCTAGCGGCCATTGGGCCTTGGCTAACCACAGGTAAGTTACAACTGTACATCTTGATGATGCCTTAGTTTAGAACTGTAGTTATGATCTTTTGGGGAAGGCATAAGCCATATCTAAATCTTCTTGCATCACTACAAAAACAGTGGAGGAAAAGCAGTACAGTTTACCCATAAATCTCAATATCAATTTCTCCTGTCATGCTACCTACCTTTACCAGAACACTGGGTTGTATGATGAAGGCACACAGAGCCCTTTTCTGGGATATTCAATGATACAACAGCACTGATCCAGCCCATGCCTCCAAGTAATCCAGATTAATGGGTCCAGTTATTCTGGAGCCACTGATCTGGAATTATTGAAGGTAAGTGTAGAAAAGGCCTTTCTTTTTTATACACGATGCTGGTGCTTGCCTAGTTGCACTTAAGAACGTAAGAAAAACTCTGCTGTATCAGGCCACAGCCCATCTAGTTCAGCATCCTGCCCCACACAGTGGCCCACCTTGGACATCTCAAGCAGAAGACAAGGACAAATATTCACCAGCAAATGGCCTAAAAGGCATCCTGCCTGTCCCTCAGCCTGGAAGATGTACCTAGGCATCAATTCTAGTAACCATTGATACATCTGTCACCCATAAATCCACTTCTATCTCCTCTGTGTTTTGTTCTCATAGATGTCCTGTAAAGTGGTACTACATCTTGGAGTCCATGAGTAGACCTGCTCTACTTGCTATTCTATGTATGGAGACTCCTGGGAGACTCAAGAAATCCTATAAACTGATGGGGTCTGAGCTTTCTGCAACACGCCAGGAAAGGGATCTCGGGGTTTTGGTGGACAGTTCAATGAAGGTGTCAACCCAGTGTGCGGCAGCAGCAAAAAAAGCAAATTCAATGCTGGGAATAATTAGGAAGGGAATAGAAAATAAGTCAGCAAGTGTCATTTTGCCCCTTTATAAATCTATAGTGAGGCCACATTTGGAATACTGTGTACAATTCTGGTCACCACACCTCAAAAAGGATATTGTGGAACTAGAGAAGGTGCAGAGAAGGGCAACCAGAATGATTAAGGGTCTGGAACACCTCCCTTACGAAACCAGGCTGCAACGTCTAGGCCTCTTCAGTCTGGAGAGACGGCATTTGAGAGGGGACCTGATTGAAGTATATAAAATTATGCACGGCATAGAAAAGGTGGATAGAGAAAATTTCTTTTCTCTATCGCACAACACTAGAACCAGGGGGCACTCTATGAAGCTGATGGGTAGGAGCGTAAGGTCTGACAGGGGGAAGTATTTCTTCACACAGAGGGTCATCGGCCTATGGAATGTGCTGCCAGAAGAGGTGGTGACAGCTACCAGTCTCGATGGCTTTAAGGTAGGGTTAGACAAATTTATGGATGACAGATGTATCAATGGCTACTAGAACGAATGCCTAGGTGCATCTTTCAGGCTGAGGGGGGGGGGAGGAAATGGGGCGCTTCTAGGGCCATCTGCTGGGACTCGAGAGCAGGAGAAGGTTTGTCCTTGTCTCTGCTTGAGATGCCCATGAGCATTTGGTGGGCCACTGTTTGCGACAGGATGCTGGACTAGATGGGCTGTGGCCTGATCCAGCAAGGCTTCTCTTATGTTCTTATGTTCTTATGTTCTTTCTTGGTGCATTTGACGTGATAAAGAGAGATACCTCACCCCTGTTGACCTCCAGGTGACACAAGACGTCACTGTTGGATTACCTGCAATAGTGTTATATGTGGGTTTTGGCTGCTTAAATCAGGCATTCCTGATTGTTATAATATATGGGAGCTTCCACATTCCACATGTTAACATTCTTTGTCTCAATCAAGCAAGGTAGTACACACCATAATGTCAACCAATTTCATGACGGCTGCCAGTCCCAACTTAACTCTGTTAAGGCCCAATCAAAATGTTCTCCAGGAGGCACAGTCCCCCATACCCTGCTGTATGTTGCATCCCTAGGGGCCAGCTAGCTCAGCATCTTCCTGACAGGGCTGGGAAATCCCTCTTTCTGCACTAGGCTGAAGGGAAAATAATAATAATATTGCTTTGGTTTCTGTTTTCAGCTAACAGACTTAAGGCCTTTCCATGCTGGATGGGAGGCCAGACCATGGGCCATGATGCTTCCATGGTCTGGTGTACCATGGGGAACCCAAGGTGTGCTGCTAAAATGCCCCCTGTGAAAAGGCCAGGAACCTACCTACCTAACCTCTGAAGGTACTGTGAGTTTTGGGCCAATGGAAGGGATAGTGCAGAACAGGTCCTCCCAATAAGGACAGCCTTGTTCTCTACCAGGATCAATCAATTCTAAACACTTGGAAAAGCTTTTAAAACTCCTCTAGAATCATTTGTGCCATCTGGTGATTTATGTCCATTACAACTTCTCAATGCATAATGGACCTCCATAGATGGGCTTGAAGAAAGAGCTTCACTGGCTCTTTCAAGCCTTCACTTAGTAAAACTCAATTTTACTTGGCATGTCTCAAGAAAGGCACGCACTTTGATCTGGACCTTGCTCCTTGCTACATATGAGATGAGGTTGCAAAAACAGACATAAAACTTCCTATCTGTAAATTTAAAATATTAGATATACTAACAGTCACCAAATTCTCCACATTTACCCACCCTTGTATCAATCAATGCTTATTTTGCTCATTTACTGCTGGGTTTTATATTGCACTGCTCGTTTATTTTGATAAGAACAGATTCAAAACATTTTATTTATGTGCTTTTAAATGTCTATCTCAAACTGCAATAGATTTTTTTATTAGAAAGTGTAAATAAAAGAGAACATAAAAGCTACACTTCTATTTTATAGCTTTAGTAGGGGAAAGGGAAAGGATGAGAATTTTTAATCTATTTTTGACACTTTCTTTCATAATTTATCTATTGAAAAACTTTATCAGGAGCAATTCACCACAGTGATGAACCAAGATTTCTCTCATAGACAGAAATAAAAGGAATAATAAAATAAAATACTGACAGCTAAAAGGCAAGGTTTCAATCACACAAGGCCCAGTGTTCCCAGGCTATGTGGGAAAGGCAGCGAAGAGTCAGGCATCAGTCACATTACTATGAATTTAGGCCTTTTCTGCACTTAGCACATTTCATCTGGATAGGATGCCTATGTGTTCTATAGAAAGATTAATTAAAGGCTAAAGTCAGAGTCATAGGATGTGGTTGCTACAACATAAGGGTTAATGGATGAATTGAGGAGTAGAGATGTTTAATTAAAAATAAAATGTGACAAACTCTTTTGATATAGTTTTCAAACAAAATAATTTATAATTTATTACATAGAGTTATATAAAATGTCTTGTATTCTCAGTCAGTTTTACTTATACAGTGCACTTTGCTTGATACTTGGTTACATTTATAAAACACTTTGGGCTTGTTTCCACTGCATCATTTACTCTGGATTTAAATCAGTTTTTTAAAAAAATCAGCAGTGAGCTCTCAAATTTCTCGTTCCCACTGGCAGGTTGTGATGAGGATTTGCAGGGGAGAAACTCTCTTCCCCCTCTCCTTTCCATGGGTAGGATCCGAGCCCCACCACCTATGTAATCCTGATTCAGATTGCCATGGGGAAGCAGAGAGGGAGGGTAAAAGGCTGGGTGGAAGGAAGGAAGGGGGGGCATCAGGACTGAAACCTCCAAATTCTCAATCACTGGCAGGCATTTTAAAGTCTTTCCAATCCCTGCCTAAGTATAATCAGACTCTCTCAGAGCTATGCTCTAATACCTCATTACAATGTATTGTCCCATCTGGTTACATTGCAAGCTGCTCACTTTCAGCCAAGCAAGAAATGGGGAGAGGGAGGAAAGGGGAGGAAATTGCTGCTTATCATCAGATCTTGATAAGCTGAAAGTATGCAGCCTTTTAAGAGGGGACACACTTTCACAATGCCCAGGAGGGAAGCTGCCAATTTGAGCTTCTGGTGGGAGTCAAAAGGCAAAAGGATTCCTCCCACCCTCCTTCTTTTTCTCTTCTACAGCTGAAAGACAAATAATGAGAACTCTTAGTGAGAGTTCTTTTGATTTGAATAAAGATAATCCATATTTGGGGACCTTTAATCCTCAGAAACTGCAGATTTCTCCAATCATTTGGGAATTGACAGCTTTGAAATCTTAAATGGGGATGCACCCTTTGTACAGCATTTTGTTTATACAGCATATAGTATCGCTGGCAGACACAAATTCTAATTCGTCTAACATTTAGGCAACAACACTTGAGACAACTCGTTTTTGGACAACCAGTTTTATCATCATTTTGTTTCAGACAACAGAACCTAACAGACTCATTTAAGCAACTTGTTTAAAGCAACTGAACTCAAACAGGAGTTTTAGACCTTAAAACATCCCTTGACTGACAGTTGGTGGGGAGGAGGAGTCACTCTTAAAATGACCTCATTTTTCACACTTTAGCACGGATGCTGAGTTGTCAATCAATATTTCCAACCATGAAGAATGCAAAGCAAAGGAAAATAAAGTAGAAACAAGATATTCAGAGATAAGACCCAAAGGAGATAGGAAGAGACGGAATAATTTGGGAGCTCAGCATTTTACCTGTGCCCTATACAGCATTATGGAAAATTACTCCTCTTTTTCTCTGTGTCTGTTAAATATTAGGGGGTTTTGATAGTCAGAGAAAGCTGAACTAAACCTGGATAGGATGATAATCAAGGCAGAACGAAAAGCCAGTCTTTCGAAAGCAGTATTTCAACTGCTCCAGTAACTCCTTCTGATACAGTCTAATTTCTACATGTCTGGTGTATATCTTCAGGCTTCAAGACAAATTTAATACCTCTGAACCCTAGCAGTATTATTTTGAAAGTCCACAGAGCTCAAAATGACCAGGAGTACTACTTTGCCCCTCAAGGTAAATTTACTAGGATGGATGGATGAATAGGAATGGTGGCATTTGCTGTGGATTGCTGCAGGAGGCATTTTGTGAAATCTCTTCTTTGCTATTTGCTTTCCATTTCCCATCAGAACGCAAGCAACACAAAGAAAGGAAACCAATCACAAGATGATCCTGGACAAGGTGAACAGTAATTATGCTTGGGGCATTACCATAATCAGTTCAAAAAACAATAACAATGATTCTGCCTGTCACATGTGTCAACATTTTTGCCCTTTTGGCAGCATAGCAAAAATCAGTGACTAAAAAGCTGGCAGAGGATTTTGCATATAAATACTGCCATTTCACCTGATCCCTGAGCTGACCGCATTATGGGCTTGCTTTTCTGATCTGTAAAATGGTTCCTGATTTAGTTTACTCACCATCCTAGATTCTGATTACAAATGACTAAGGACATTTCGGCACTTACTTTTGTTGGACTCTCCAGGTAATCCATTTTTTACTGGAGCAGTCCATCAGCTGGAAGGGTCCAACTAATGTGAAACAAGGCTGATAGAGAAAAGGCTGATAGAGAAAATTTCTAGAACCAGGGGGAAAATTACTAGAACCAGGGGGCACTCTATGAAGCTGATGGGTAGGAGAGTCAGGTCTGACACGGGGAAGTATTTCTTCACCCAGAAGGTCATCGGCTTATGGAATGTGCTGCCAGAAGAGGTGGTGACAGCTACCAGTCTAGATGGCTTTAAGGTAGGGTTAGACAAATTTATGGATGACAGATGTATCAATGGCTACTAGAATGAATGCCTAGATGCATCTATCAGGCTGGGGGGAGGGAGGAACTGGGACGCTTCTAAGGCCATCTGCTGGGACTCGAGAGCGGGAGAAGGTTTGTCCTTGTCTCTGCTTGAGATGCCCATGAGCATTTGGTGGGCCACTGTGTGTGACAGGATGCTGGACTAGAAGGGCTGTGGCCTGATCCAGCAAGGCTTCTCTTATATATGTTCTTATGATCTGAGGAGCCCCAGTGCCAGCTCCAAAGCAGAGGCCTCTGACAACCAAAAACAAAGTTTTTAGCCCTGGGGCCACCTGGGAACCCATCTTAACAATGTAAGAATAAAATGCTGCTAAAATAGTCACTCATGGTAAACCAAATCATGGAGGCATGCCACACTGACACACCTTTGTGATCCAGTTTAACAATTCCTAGTATACCAGACTAGGTAGCCATTTTGGGCTACCTAATCTAGTTTACACTCTGTCCAAAGCACATTAGCAGGGTCTGGAGCCTCTCTTGAACTGTATCAAGTTGTGGAAAGGAAGTTTCTAGACTCATTTGTAATGTATGCTGAAATAGTCTTAAGTGCAGAATTTTCCTAAACTGTGATCAACAGACATTATGAAGGCTTATTTCAGTCTCTAAATGCACCCACCCTCCCACCCATCCATCTGTCCATCCATCCATCCGTCCGTCCGTCCATCCATCCATCCATCCATCCATCCATCCATCCATCCATCCATCCATCCATCCATCCATCCATCATACCCAGCAGGCTGAACAGAAGTTGAAGTACTACAATTCTTCTTAGCCACCTGAACACAGGTAACAACACGTAGTACTACTACCAGGAAACCAGAAATAGCCCACAGAAATAGTGAGCTCCGAAACAAAAGTGCACAAGTGTCTCAAACCATTTTCCAAGCCTCTACTGTGGCCGAACTGGATTGCAAACAGTGTACATTTCTGAATGGCATTCAGTAGAAGTGATATAATATTCTAGAAAGTTTCAGGGAATATAGTGTGTTAGATACCAGGATCAAAGTAAGAAAACTGTTTTAATGTAGCATATAAAAACTTTACATCATTTTGTCCATATCACTTAGTGTATAGCTGTGCATATATAGTCTACCAGCTGTAAAAGTTACAACAGATTAGTCCATTGTAAGTGCTCCAGACTCTGAGTTATTTGAGTTGCTGTATCTGACAACTCTTATCCTCACACTTGCCAGACACATTTAGCTTGAATGTCTTTTTCAATGGCTTAAGTATGTTACAAACAGGGTTATTCAGTAGAAACTTTTTTTTGCACTTTCTGGCACGTGTGCTACTGTAGCAGAAACTTCCACAGGGCTCTGAAATGCATTGCTTTGGGAACCCATAGGGAATGGCTACACAACTACACCTACTTGCAATTCATGGTTGCATAGTTCCACTCAGGGATGAATATGTTGGATCAAGCCACAGCACATCTAGACCAGAACCCTTTCTCACACAGTAGCCCAACTGCTTATGGACATTCTCAAGCAGAATGGCAAGAACTTCACCTGCTCTTGAATCCCTGCAAATGGTCTTCAGAGGCATCCTGCCTGTCTTTCCAACCTGGAGGCAGTATCTAAGTTCATCACATCATTTCACCTCCTCTGTACTCAAGTGCTTCAAAATGATTGACGACTTTTAACTTATTTCTTCCCAAACTGAACTGATGCCATAAGAAATAAACCACCACATACTAATTCTTGATATTTGAGTGGATGTTTGCCTAAAGGCAAGAGACTAGCTTTCTAGTACAATTATGTTGCCGGAAGATTAAAATGTAGACATTTAGCTTGAACAGGGGCAATACGTCTCCAGATGGAACAAATATCACAGACACTATATTTGTGGAATACAAGCTCCATATTCTATTGAATTATAACAACATGCATTAGTAAGAGTCTGCATCCCTCTACCCTACATGAAATATCTGCTTAACAGAAATCACTGCCTTCATTATTTCAGCTGCTGCATTTTAAGAAATCACCAAGAGAGTAAACAATTTATCCTGAGCGAGTGAGTGAGCAAGCATGCTGTAGAGAACTCTAATTCAATTTGATGTAGAATACGACCCAACCAAAATTAGAAGTACTTCTCCACTAGGGAAATCTCAGGACTAGCCTGTCATTGAACAGTAAACATTTTGCTGGCCCTTTCAGAGGAGGGCAAGAAGAGGAGCAGTTTACAAGACAATATGGGTGCTTCTGCATTTACTTCTGGAGATCCGAATCTATTCCATCCGGATTTAGTAAATCCGCTTTAGAGTAGATCCAGATTTGCTAAATCCGGTTTGTGGTAGATCCGGATTTACTAAATCCGGTTTGCGGTAGATCCGGATTAACTAAATCCTGTTTAAGGTGGATCCAGATTTACTGAATCCGGTTTAAGGTAGACCACATCTATCAGATATCGATCTGTCTACATCCCTTACATCCACACAGGCGTGGGAAGGACGCCTTGTGAGGAACAGATTCTGCCCTCGCTGTGTGGACGCAGTAGCACAGATTTCAAGATAGCTGCCCCAGGAGTGGCATGATTGGAGCATTCAGCCATCAGTCACCGCTACTTTCCAGCTGTGAGCGGGCACGCCAGGCATGGGATGCCGATCAATCAGCGGCGTGCCCAGACACCCATGCCCGCTGGGCGGCGAAGCCTGCTTTTTGTGAATAGAATCGCCACATTTGACAGCCGGGCAAGGGACCGGGAGGGGAGCTGCATGAACGCCGACGACTGCGGAGTTCCAGTTGCAGCCCTCTCACCCTTGCATCCCAGGTTTGCCAACACTGCAGGGGCAGGGTAGAGCAGGGCAGATTATAGCAACGATCCCCAGCCGCCTGGATGCCCCTTATGCAAAAGAGAGAAGCAGTATAGGTGAACCACCTCTCCAGAGTCTTCCCCTCAGGCGGCAGGGCCAGTGAGGGGCTCCCTCCTGCACCCCAATGCAGCCTGGGGTCTTCTTTCATCAGCCAGACAGAGCTGCGGCTGTCTCCGTCAGCGATGCCACTGCTATGGGAGGCTCCGTGCCCCAGCCGAGATGCCATTGCTACCCACCCATGAGTGGGGCCCTTCCCATGGGGCCAAATGGCCCCTGGGGTTTCCCGCCTGGCTCCGGCGTCCATCTTGTTGTTCTTCTGCCGCCGTAGCTGGGCGCCTGCCTGATGCGAAGCCCTTGTGGGGGGGAATTCATGGCTGGACTGTGCTTGTCCCTGCCTTCTCAACATGACTGCTCCACGCCGCATTGCCACACTCAACATGGTGACTTCCTGTCCCACCCCATGTGTTCTTTCTCCCGCCCATCCATGTGCGGATGTGTCCTGTGTTAATGTGGTTCTAGAGGAGAAACACCCATTAAGACTACCTTCAATGTGGTATTCCGTTAAACCCAATTAAGCAAACATTGGAGATGGATATGTGTGGACGCGGTTTCCCCAAAGTGTGCTTAATGGGTGTTGCTGTGCAGACGTGGCTGGCCGGAAGTGTGCTAAATAGGTCTGACCGTGTGGACGCGGGTTGCCGGAAGTGTGCTTAATGGGTGTTGCTGTGCAGATGTGGGTTTCCCAAAGTGTTCTTAATGGGTGTCACTGTGCAGACACGGTTTTCTGGATGTGTGCTTAATGGGTGTTAAAGGGCCTGTGCGGAAGCACCCTATGACACAAAATATTCTGCAGCAATACTCAACCCAGATTTATAATCTTGCTTCCTGAGAAGAACAAGACTCATTGTAGTTTTTTGGGTAGTTTTGCCAAGCTCCATAGCTCTGCTTTGAACCTAAGCTTTTGGAATGGCTATAATATTCACCTTCAGAGAATAAAATTGCTAGACAAGTTAAATGCAACTGTGGACAAAACTATTCTAGAAAGCCTTTCTGAACAGCTGGACCCACAACTAAAGGAAATGTTGTGATGCTGAAAATAGGTAGCTAATAGATTGCAGGAACAGGAGATCAAGAAGAAAATGCAGGTATAGGCATGATGAAAAAAGATTGGGGAAATGTAATAAGGGTATGAATAGCAAAATAAGAGGAACGAGGAATTGAATAATAAGAATGGTCTTCCAATGGAATCAGTGGTTTTTTTTCTTATGATTCCTTACCCTTAGGGGATGGAAGGGAAGAAGGGAATTATGGGATTGGAATCATGAGGTAGAATATTTAGATGGTAGGTAATTGTTTAGATATTTATTGATTTTTCTCTTTATTATATTTTAACTACTCTAAATTTAAGGATATTATATGAATATGTAATGTTTTTTGCCCAATAAAGTTTTAAAAAGTATAAATTCAGGAATCACATCAAATTCCTGTTTTGATAATGGCATTAGGAATCTCCAACTTCAAACCAAAATTTATTTTTCAGTTCATGAAGAAATGAAGCACCTCAATAATTTTATTAGGTACCCTAGGTATCTTCTATAACACCCACATTGTTACATAGCTGGTAACTGCACCCTGCTAAGACGAGAAAGCCGTCCAAAGCATACAGAATTTGTCACATACGGAATGCAAGTGGAAAACATTTTGTTTACTTATGTTTTCCACCTCACAAAAAGCACAGTCTCCTGCATAGCCTCACTAATATACCACAGGTTCATGTTTGGTATGAATCTAGCATGAATAGTCTCACCTTTCATGACATTTCTTTTCATTCTAAAGCAAGCAGTACTGAAAGAACATCCTCAAGAACAAAATCACAGTGAGGAATACTAAGGCTGCATCCCCATTACAAGCTTATTTCAGTTTCAAACCGTTTTCAGTCCTCGCAGACCCCACGTCAGTTTGGCTTAACACGCTTTCTGCGTGTTAAATCGCCCCAAAGCATTGTAAATGTTACCCTCATTTCAACAGGTCTCACTCCGGATTGTGCGCTTGATACGTGTTACATTTTTTACTGTGGGGACCCTACCGTTTTAAGGGATGAGAATCCATGTTTAGGGTTTCCCTCTCCCAATAGCTTGCTTCCAAAGACAGTGATTCGGTGTTAAAATCCAACATTCACAGCAGCCGCTACACTGTAGCAATCCACTTCACACCTCATAACAATGTTGCAATTTTGATTCTAGCTCTTTGGAGTTCTGACCTTTAGAAAGGGAAAGGAAAGCAGGGCAGGATCTGGGAGATGTGTGAATGTTTAAAGCCCCCTTGCTTGAGTTGCTGCTGCTGCTGTGTGCCCTGAGCAATGGGGAGAATCGCTGGCTGCCCACTGCCGGTTTTCCTCCATCTAGGCAAGCGGCAGCCACCCAGCGAGGCTCGGTGAAGGGGTCTGTTATGGGTGGTGCATTCATGCCAGGAGGAAGAGGGCAGGGCATCCCCGAAAAGTGGCTTTTAAAAAGTAGCCATTTGAGTCATGCATGTCACGTACGATCCTTAGAATCCGGATCAAACGCAATTAAGTTAAAAGTAATGGAAACAGGCAAATTTGTGTTTGCATCCGATTCTAAACCTTCTTTGGTCCATGCAGAATTTTGAGGGCCTGTGATGGATGCATAGTCACCCCTTCACACATCAATTCTTTCTCCCAAGAAATCAAGTGAGAGGAAGGTTCAGTAGATTTGAAAACACTCATAAGCACAAATATGGCTTCAGGCAACAAGCTGGAAACCCATGAGACCAATAAAATTCCAGGCAAATCCTTATTTCCCTCCAAATAAAATTTCAGTTATTTCATTACCTAATGGAATCTGTCCTCTTTACTCCTATTTGCATGGTTTCCACAAACATCAACTGCAATCTCTCTTCCTTTTTTCCCCTAGGTGTCCCAGCACCAGGCATTGTGGGAAATATGTCTGCCCCACAGCTACTGGCACATTACTCTAAAAGCATTTCAAGTGCCAGAATAGCAAAGGGATGGACAGAGGGATGAAGAAGGAGGAAAAGAGACACAGGTACAGACAGGCAAGTCTCCCTTTCATAGCACTTTCTAATTATGTGCATCAACAGGGTTCTTCCATGGTTTCCACGTCTCACAACAAACCAAGGAATTTGAAAGGGTAGAGACAAACCTAGGCTATTCTGCTACCGCCTGCACCCATTGCCAGCATGTGAAGCATACACACTAAACCTGTTTCCTGCCTATTTAATAAAGTATTTGTATATTGTTTCCCATTTAAAAATTCCAAAGTGTTTTACATTCAAATAATAAACAGACTAATTATCAACCATAGGAGAGAGCAAGAAGGAAAAGCTGGCTATCAGCAAAGGAATAGAACCAAAGGTGGCCTCAGTACAGGCTGTCAAATATTCTTAAACAAAATAACATTCTGTGGTTGAGTCAGTCTCTGCTGTGTCCTTCACTGAGTCATCAAGACAGAAGTCTATTTTCCCACTCAATGCAAACCCAAAAGATAGCACCCTTGAGAGTCGGTGAACCTTCAGAAAAGCAGAACCCACCTTTCTCTCTGGCAGCCTATTTCCCAATCAAGCCGAATTAGGAGTTTCTCTTTATTTAAAGCCAAAATATGCTCTTCTGCATCAGTGTTTCTGGGCATGTCTTCAGGAACATCATGTGCATGACAGCTAGTGAAATAGTTGATAAACAGTATCATCTCTATTTTAATCTTCAATTTTCCATATGCCTTTTCTGCACTTATCTTTCCCAGCCTGGTCAAGCACCACTGGGCCAGACTGGAGCAGTTCCAGCAGCTTGACTACTCCTACTGTCTTGAAATAAGCTGTTCACATCTGGATGGAACCAAATATCATATGTTCCTCAACCCTAGCCTCAGGATTTTCCAATGGTTATGAACCCAAGAGCCTAGTCTTAAGAGCTCCTGGGAGGACCCATTTCAGCAGTGATTTTTTTTTTTTTTTACCTTCAAAACTGGCCCATGGAGCATGCAACCTTCTGAGTTTATTCATGAGTAAAATGGAGGCAGATCTTTTTAAAATGGGACATCGGCTGCACTCCCATTCCACAAAAAATCTGCTTACAGACTCTTCTCGTAATTCTCCGTTCCCATTCAAATTTTTATTCCTAGACTTTACAAGGCCTAAATCACTAAAATCTGCAGGAAAAAAAAACTCGGAAAAACAGTTCTCACTCCTATTTTGGCAGCTAGCCCACTTAAGTTTTCTCCAATGGGAACGGTACAGAGAGTTCATGCTCTTTGGCCTGTCCCCCCTGAAATCCTTCTCTCCAATCCCTGGCGGCACTGTGGGTGCGGCATTAAATAGGTGGATTTCATTCTCAGGAAGGGCAGGCCCCTGTCCTTGCCATCCATCCATCCTGCCCCTTCTCCATCTCTTTTATATATACTGAATGCCGCCCCCACCACCACCACCAAGCACCAAGCATGTACGTGATCTTGGCTTTGGACATGTTTTGTCCATGAGCGCTCCACTGTGACATTGAAGTGCAGGTCCATGGGGCACAGATCATTTCAATGTGTTACCCATCCATGCCACAAGCTTTACCACCCATTCCTCTGTTGGGGATTTAGTGGCCAACAGTACCTTTTTTGCCCCTTGCCCCAGATCAGGCACCCTTTGTGTAGTGGGTGGGGGGTGCCAGGTGAGCCCAGGAGGAGTGAGCTGTGACATCCTGAAAGGGGGCATGGAACACCCTATGCAGCACCCAAAGGTGGCCCGAGGGCAGGTGGCCACCAGGCAATCCCTCCAGTAAAACAAAAGAAGAAGCTGGGGATTCCAAGTGGCTATCGATGTTTTCTTTTTTCCCATGCCCCAGATTGGACACTCTTTTTGTGGGTGGGTGGTGGTGCAATGGAAGGCCAGGAGCAAGCCATGACCAGGCCAAGTTCATGCAGCCTGCTTCATGGTGGGAGGTGGAATCTAACCCGGAATTCCCAGATAAAATTCCAGTTGCCAGGACAGTAGGACAAAGCACACCACTAGGAAATCCTGCAGATTAGGATAGGATTGGTTGCACCCACAATTCCCGCACCTCTCCATCAGATTGGCCATAGGTCAAAACGGATGCCGAACCTGAAGGGGGAACTAAGGATGCGGTCGGAATTGTGCATGAATGCTGAACTGCCATTCTCTGGTCATGGTGCAGGGGGAGTGTGACACCCGCCCATTGCCCCCTTGGACTGCTAACCACCAGGTGATCCCTGACCCTGCACCAAAGCAGAATTAGAAATTGGCTTCTCCACCCACCCTGCTGTTTCGAGGATGTGCATTCCAAGTAGCTGTCAGTGCTTTCTTGGTTTGCCCACCCCAGATCAGGTGCCCTTTATGTGGGGAGTGGCAATGCCTTGTGAGCCCAGGAGGAGTAAATGGCAGCCAGGTCAGGTAGAAAGTGGAGGGGTGTGACCGCAACGATGCCATGAGTGCATCCAAGGGAATATGCCTGGCCTTGCTGCCTTCCACTGGGAGCACTCCCCTAGTCAAGACGGTCAACTGTATGAAACAGAACCAGCAGGGCACAATTTCCACTGATAGGGAAATGCATTTCCGCACAAAAGTCCTGCCCTGATCAAAAGGTGGAGCTGGGCCTCCCCTACTCTGGCCACGTCATGTTTGAGTGGAGGGTGTGATGCCAAACAGGGAGAGGAGTGGGAGGATCAACAGAGAAAAGGAGGAGAGGAAAAGATCCTGTTTCCTCATGGTGGGGACTTGAGCAATTTCAGAGGGAACTGCAGTATTCGAATTGAGGCCGTCTTATCATGAAGTAAATGAGAAGAACCAAATACACACTCGGTTCTCAATCCTGATTAAAATAGTCCAATGGGAATGCAGCCTAATAGTTTTAAAAAGGTCTGCCACTATCCCGTAGGGGGGGCTAGTAGCATCAAAGGCTGTGGTTACACCTAAGGTTTAATCCAGCTTCAGTCCACCTTCAGAGCAAGGAAACACATCAACAAAGTGACCAGTAATTTTCTTTTCACATTATCTATCCCAAAAGTGAATTTTCTGAAACAAAACAGCTTGTCACTTTACTGATGTATTCTCTTACTCTGAAAGTGGACTGAAACTGAATTAAATCTTAAGAAAGAAGTTACTGATGAGCTTTCATGGACTACATCTTTGAATGCTAACAATAATAACATACAATTCTAAGAAGGGCTTGTTTACATTTACAGTATTCTGAAAATATATAGCAAAGGGATCTTCTTTGTTTCTTTTCAATATTGGAAAGGGCTTAAGGCTTTTTTTAAAAAAAAAAATAACAATTTCACAAGAAGGTTAGGTCTTAAATTGTGACTCACAAAGCAATCTCTTTACCCCATATTTCTAAGCTGCTCAGCTTTATGAAACTGTCTTTTGCCTTATCACATACCATTCCATACACTTCCAAAGTCATCTTGTCATTATGGAAGCAATAGGATGAACAGACACTAGGTGAAATTGGCTTTTTCGCCCACTTCAGTCCCAAGCTTTTGTTTTACTTATAAAAATAGAGGAAAACTCAGCTATCTGCTATTTGTTTCTAATATCCTGGTGGTGAGTTGCAGTGCTGCCTCCACAAGCTCCAAAAGCCAGGAATACAAGTGGGAACTCATTTTAGTGCTGTACCTTGTCGTGCTGGCAAACTGCATCTCCCTGGTAAATGGGAACATGGGCTTTTGCATTGCTCAATGGTCCACTTTAGACCCCTAAAGTATTTCCCATCAGCTTGAAGGACTAAAGAATGCTCCTTGAAATTAGCCCTAAATACTGAGTTGGCCCTCCTGTAATGGCCTGAAATTAGCACAGAGGTGGAATCATGGGAAGAACAGACTCCAGACTCCATCACCACTAAATCCACAATTGACAACAGAAAAAAAAAGTTCTTCTTTAAAATATATCAAACTGCAATGTGGCTTCAAGCTGAGCAGGAGTTAAAATGGGAAAGCCTGATCATTAAACAGAATGAAGCAACCACTTCAGCACCTAATTTTGAGAGTAAACAAAAGGGGACCAGATTATTGTTTAATTTAGTTATTTCATTTTGTGCTCTAAGAAAAACATTTGGGAGATTTTTCTGCCCCGAGTGCCAAAATAAGTTGGCCCACATTGGGTATCTTTCATTGTGATGCGGGTGAGGGAAGGGTGGACAATGACTAAACAATCGTGTTTGCTGGGATGTTAGGGCCTATTCACAGCTACACCCTGTGGTACAGATTGGGATGTTCCAGAACATTCCATCTGCATACCACATCACTACCTCTGTCCCAGGGCATTTAGGAGTGTTCCAGTGGCAAATTCCTGTGGAGAAGTAAAAACTTCTCAACAGCTTGCCTGGGAATGGCTAGTACACTCCTGGTCAGCAACATTTGCACCAACTTCCGAGTAAAGCTATGAGAAGGTCAGGCGGGGTGGCTGCTGCTGTGGCACATGCATGTGACAAAGGCACAGCATGCAGCAAAAGTTGATGCAAATGCGGGCATGGAAATTTGGAAAGGGACAGACCGTCCACACTGCAAGCACCGGTAGTTAAGCTGGGGACAGCACGAGTGCTTGCAATGTGAACATGGGGCACTTCCCCTGAACTGAATGCAGTTAAGTGCAAACAAGCCCTTAGTCCCAGCCAAACTAGTAAATATTAAGCAAAAGGTACAAAGCTAGAAGCCCCCCACCATATAGTAGAGAGCAGATTCAACTACAGCAATAATATACATGGAGATTTTCCACTTTTTATTCTTAGATGGTAGCTGGTGGAAATGAGAAAAGGAAAAGAGGAATTGTGTGAATATAGGAGGCAGGGGTTTAGCCTGTATAACCATAGAGATGAGGTAGGAATTACAAAGGTGATCCTAACCATCCTTATGCTCCTACTAATAATCTGGTTTTTTTTTGCTGTTGTTGCAAAAGACAATGTGACTATAACTGTTAACTCCAACAAAGAGGTGGCACAATTTTCTGCCTTATAGGAACAAAATGCCTGCTTGACCAGAAGTGGTGGTATCCAGGGTGAAACAGAATGAATCCAAAGAGAAACATGTCCATAAAAGGAAGTTGTGCTGGCACTGTGGTATTTAACTTTTTTGGTGCAGGGATACCAGACTTCTGTCTTTAAGCTCAGACTTTATGGCAGCTACTAACAGCAAAAAAAGATGAACGTGGAATAGTGTGTCAAAATTAGGTTATTCTAGTAAACCCTTCATCTTAGAATAGATGATTCCTGGGAAATGGGAGCATCACTTGAAATTTTGATGAGACACAACCAACTTGGGAATCAGATTTTAAAAAGCCCAGTGTTTAAATATTCTGCTGTTGACTGTACAAAGTCAGGCCTGAAATAGACATCTTGTAAAATGCACTACATATTTATCTGAATTTTCTTCCCAATGGTTTGCACCATCACAGATATCAAGTACACATACAGAGAGAGGTTTACCATAAAAGGTACCCCTAGATGGAAGCTACCTCCAGTGTTCTCCCATCATTCCAGATTTTATTCTACTGGGAACACTCAACTGTGGACTTACTGTAGAGGCCACCTGCAATCAGTGTGTACCAAGATGTGTGTTGAAGCTTGTGCCTTCCCATTCCTTTCTTCCAGTCCAGCATCCCTAACTCTTAACCGGCTGTGTTTTTTATTTCTTAATTTACACCAGGAATGGAGGACCTGTGGTCCTCAAGATAATGTCAGATTCACAACTACCCCATGTGTGACTATTACCCACTAAGTTCTACTCCTACAAAACACCTTTTTTATTAAACCCACCACAAAATGCAAAAATGACACCTGTGGAAAATTGGAGGTACTATCCAGTGTATGCAAGTGGGAAGGGAGAGTGTGTCCCCATATAACTAAAGGCCAGAGCAAATGGTGTGTCTTTACCACCCTCCTGAACATATACAGTGAGGGAGTCTGATGCATCTCAAGGGGGAGACTACTCCATAGCCTGGGGACCATCACTGAGAAGGCCCTCTCCCAGGTTCCCACCCGTTTCAGTGCTGAGGGTGGTGGAACAACCAGGAAGGCCTTCCCTCCAGATCATAAGACACGGGCGGGTTGATATGGGCAGGAGACATTGTTGAAAGTTTCTGCATCTACGCTAAACATGGGAGGTAACATTTTATGAAACATGTAAAAATAAAACCATGCTGTAAATAGTGTCACTTGGTTACACTAACACAGTGTCTTCATCAAATTAACAGCCCATACTTTCTCAGTTTAAATCAGACATAGGAACCTGGGGCCTTTCTGCACTTGGCCTTATTCTGGAACATATCTTAGAATAGAGGGCTTCTATCCACATGCTAGTGCAGACTATCATAGACCCCAGATGATGTCTGCCACAGTCTGCATCAGCATGTCAACAACAGGCCCCTATACCAAGATAGATTCTGGAATAAAGCCAAGTGCAGAAGGGGCTCTGGTCATTCCTTTTTTATTTCATGCTAACCTTTCCAGGTACATTTGAGATTGTGGCTTTTAAACTTGGCTCAAGCTATACCTGTTTTTGTTTCAAGGGAAAATGTTTGGCAGCAAAGAAAATGTCAGTCACAATAAGATATGCTTGCTGCATAAGTGCCAAATAATGTTCACTGTTCTCTCATATTTTCATTTATAGCCTAGCAGAAAATATAAAGGTGGAAGCCCAGGTATTCTGTGCTCCTCCATGACACAAAGCTGTTTCTCCATACCTTTATCTCTGGAATCCAAACACACACACAGCACAGTGTGAAAGCATAGTTCTTATCTCTCCACAAGCAAAATTGAAAACAAGCCTTCAATTCTAGCACATCATTTGGGTATTCTGTACTGTATGTGCTTCTTCTAAGAAGTGAACTAGTGAATACTGTCTCAAATTGTCTTGACTTTTACCAAGAAAAATTTGGGGTATTGCTACTCTGTGCCTTCCTTTAGACATCTTAGGACCTTTCCAAACTGTTGGTAGTGTTTTACCCTGCAAGCCATTTCAAAGTTAAGGCCATGTCTGGACTTTCTAGTATCCAGGTGAGTGCAGAGCCTATTCTTCTTCTGGACGCCTAGAAAGGACCCACCTCCTGCTAGCATGCTGCATCTGCATTGGAAGCAGCATGAGCCAGTGTAAGGTGCCTGGTAGATCTGCTTTTTTCTATTATACTGGCATTTCAGGGAACACTAGACTGGCCCAGGGAGGTGTGTGGGGTGCATATCTGCAGCACACCAAATTGTGCCACAAAAATGTGTCCGTCTAGGACTCCAAGGCAAAGAACATTAGTTCCTGGCCATCAGAGTCCTTAAGTGAGCTTTGGGGCAGCATGGCGTGACAGGAGCAGCACAGCAGGGGGCCTGTTCCAGAATAGCTTGTTCAAGTGTGGATGGTCTTTTTCTGGGGCAGCTGGACTGTTCCATGTTACAAGTGATGCTGTTTTTGATCTCTTACTGGGCCTAAAAGAAACGCCTTAATTCTCATGCAGTTGTGCCTCCTTCCTCTCCCTAAACTGTTGGAATGACATGCCAAAGAAATGTGGCATTTGGGTTATGGGGTAAAGCAAAGAATGTTAGTCCCTTAATAGTTCTCAGAAAACCAAATATCAATTATAGGCCTAAGAATGTTTAATGACTGACTAGAAAATAAATACTTTAGTGCCTTAATTCAGCCATTTGAATGCAGGTTTTTTTTAAAAAAGAGATTTTTGCTAGTAAAATAAATACAGTGACAAAAAAAAGTTTTAGATCATTTGCTTTGGGACAAGAACCAGTAGTTAAAATTCATGCATACTTTTAACAAAGTTTATTTTGAAATCCTATTTTAAGGAAATAAAAAAAGCTTAAAGAAGATATTTTAAAATTGGGCCAAAGCATGGGTTTGTTTTGTTTCAAACATAGAAGTGCATGTCTGTCAAGACCACAGGCACAGATAAAAGGACACAGAGACTTGCAGCTTTAGCAGCATGTCAGAGTTTATTGATTGCACAGGAATAAGCGCCAGCAAGGACATGCATACTTCGACATCTGCCCTCCTAGCATGCAGCATGTAGCATGCTGATGGCAGGTTCTTATTCCAGGATATAATTTGGAGTAGGAGCCATGCAGAAAGGATCATAGCTTCAATTAGGTGTCTGAAATAATTTGCCTATTTTTAAAAGAGCCCTCAACAACTTTGTTCACAGTAAGAGTAGCGAAAGGCACCACAGTGGATACCCGAAAATGAAAAAGTTCACTGTATCATAAAGATATGCATGAGAAATAACACTTGTTTCACTACTGAAGCAAATATCTATTTTGTTTCATTGTTAAATCATTTAAACAAAGAATCAATTTTTTGCATTTGTTTTTGAACTTTTTTACAAGATGAATTCTATTTTTTCCACTGAAATAAGCCCTATTCAATCAAATTGAGTGGGAGACTGGTTTGTTTTGGCAGACATTTGGGATATGGGAAAAATTAAATTTCATTTTGGTGTGGATGTCTGTGAATAAGAACCATTTGATTAAATTTGCAAATGCAGATCTAATTTTGCACATCCCTACTATACTGCTACCTTAAACTGATATGTTTTCATGAGTCCAGATACTCTAGTTGCTTCCAACTTTTTGTCCCCTTTTTGTCCTTTCCTGAAGACCTACTGAAAACCTGCAAGTTCTATTCTTCTGCACCTCACTTGAGTAATACCACTAACCCTTCCTTCCCAAACTCATAATTTTGGCTCTCCTTCCCAGAAAATAAATACTTAAAAAGCAGCTATTACACACAAATTTGCATTTTACTGAGTTGTTTTTTGAAACCAACTAATGGTGTTGGTTATAATATTTGCCCTCCTTGTAGGAAGTCTGTCCTCAAAAAGAGACACCTAACTATGGCACATGCTGTTCCCATTGTGCTCAATGTTGCAAAGATTCTTTATCCTGCCCTCCTGAAAGCTCAGGTCCAGAATCCAGGGTCAAATATAGGGCTTGATGGATTCAACTCCATGTAGAAATGCTCTGACTTGCCCCCATGTCATCCCATTTAACACATACGGATTTAGCCATAGTCAGGTTTCCAACAACTGCATTCACTGCTAGGAAATTATTTATCAGTGCTCATTATGTCCAATGGCATGCTCTTAGAGAGAAAGAAACAAAGCTTACTGCATCATATCTATGCCTGAAGATGGATTTCGGTCTCTTCAACACTGTAGTCTTGTCCCTCTGAGTTACTGTCAGCCCAAATAAAAAGTAGACGGGGTCAGAGAAATGTGCTCTGAACCAAGTGCTGAAGTGTGTGCAGTTAGGTGCAATGAGGACAAATGGAACAGCTGTTTAACCATCTCTATGAAGGATTAGGAAATTGCTGCATATAATATACAGAAAATTTCAAAGTAAAAATATGGAAGAAATAGAAAGGAATGAGTTGGTGCTGTGCAAAATATATGGTCAGTACAGAAGAACAGACCTTTTTACTCTTAAAAATCATGTTGACCAGGCTTCAGAAGTTGTGGCTGGCATAGTACCTTCTATTATGGTCATTTGCTGAATGTTCACATTAGCCTTCCAGTAAGCACGGTGTATTTAAAAAGGAGGCTGGTCGCTAGAAGCAAGCTAGAAAAAATGTATTACAATGCAACATTAAATAGCATGAAGGTTAAGTTCCTGAAAAATACCATGCAACGGAAGCAACTGAAAATACAGGAATCCAAGAGTTAGGAGAACCTCCAAGAGATTTACTAGTCTCAAGTAGAGTTGTGAAACACCTGGATATGCACACCACGCCATTGCTGGAGCAAGCATCCAGACAGGTAAATGTCTGCACTTGCCCCACAATTTTGCCTGAGAAACAATGGCAGGATCCAAAGAAGATCTCATGCTTTCCTTTTGCCATCTGGAGACAGCCTTAAACAGCAGATGTTGCATCAGAATGTTAGGATTGGATGATGTGGTGGCTGAAATTTAGATTAACAAGATTAACAACTGAGCAACTTTCATTCTCTTGTTTTTCAATGGAAAGATACTGAGCATTTATCTGTAAATTCAAGAGTCAAATCACACTTGATGGCACATGTGGTGCCCGTGAGGACCCCTCACCCAAAATTAAGTTATTTTGGTTAAATTACAAAGTGTGGCGAAAACTATTTGTCTATTTAACACTGTTAACTATTTAACAGTGTCATCAAAGTGGATTATTTAGAAATGGTAAATTGGTAAAGGGAGGGGCTATTCCAGCTCTCCAGGAGAGAGGGTGGAATAGAATGCTGGAGGAACATCAACCAATCAGGTTGCAGCTCACCAGCCAGGCCCATATTTAAGGGAGCCTGAGGGAATTGTTAGTGTTCTCTGCCTGGGGTTAACTGACCAGAGGGTAGTTAACAGGAGAGAAACGGGCCTTTAGCTTGGGGAAGCTGGAAGAAGGGTCCTGAGTCATTAGTGAATATATGGTGTTTAGAAAGTAAAAGAATTGAAATGGTTATACGTTACTTATGCTGCTGGCATTAATCTGAATAACTTTGAGAGTCCTTGTGCTTGAGGGGAAAGCAAGGGACAATGCAGTTTGCTGAACTGAAGTACAAAGTGTAACACAAAGAAGATATTGCTGAACAACTTAAAGCTGTACACAATAAACTTGTTTTCTTGTTATTTTAATGAAGCTTCAACTGAGTACTCTGTTTTCAAAGTGAGCCAAGTTAGGCTGGAGTTCTAAACAGATACTGAAACCCACTGCTGGTTAGGCTGAGTGGGGGAAGGAGCTCAGACAGTGAGTCTAGCTGTTTTGCTACATTAATATCAAGACTTAAGAGCAAAGGGAAGAGACCCATTGGTAAAGGGAAGTTCTGACTTTGAATCATTATTTTAGGATATAAATACACGCTACCCAAAACAGTAAAGTAACTTAAACTGAAATGTTATAAAAACCGGCCATTACAACTGGTGGCAGCCTTTACATCTGGTGGCAGACGTTACAGCACATAACAAGCACTTCTGCTTGATTTGGCTTTGATATGCACTTCATTTTAGTCAGAATGAAAGTTTGGATATTATAACTCAAAAACAGCAGACAATTCTGTTATGAGGGTTTTTCTGGATACGTACAATTGACCGCTGCCTTATCATCATTGTTATGTCATGGGTTCTCTAAAATATCTAGGATATTTTAGTTTGCTAAGAATCTGATGGATCCCAAGTCCTAACAGAATCATGATTTCTGTCTTTCCTTTGGGAATAATGTTTTCATACTTTAGTTGGCTTTGTCCAATTAAGCAAAGTTTGCAACTGTTGACACCAATTCAGTGTTTTGAAAAAGTGTGACCAAAGGTTCCCCTAAGAGCCACTGGAATAAAGTTTGTGATTCACACAGGGCTTTCCCTGCTGCTCTCATTGTACACCTTTGAAATACACTTTAATAGGATCAAATATTTCACAAACTCACAGCAGAAGACAGCTGTAAAGAAAAAAAGAACTTGCTTTTTGCCCCTGAATTCAGAGCATCTCATGTTAATGAAGTCCTTGGTGACTTGGCAAACAAAGATAAAAGAAACAGTAGACAAATAAATGCAGGGGGTGTCAATGAACTGGTGCAACTTGTCTCAGGTTGCATCTAGATGTCACTTACTTATTTTGCTATATTTAGGTATTTTGGAATAAAGCATCAATACTCTCGAATATGCATGCTTTAATCTAGAATAACCAAATATAGTGAAATAAGTAAGTGATGTCTAACCAGAGACTAATTCTAAAGCTGATCACACTTACTGCTATGGGTGGCAAAAACCACACGAAGGGCAGATCTCCCCATGCACTGTTTGCCCTCTCTTTATCCAACTGCCAGTGAGCAAACCAACTGGATAATTTGACACAACTTCTGCATTATTCACCAAGGACACTTGTGACCTGTCCTAAAGCCATGTGAGATTTCTTATCACACCAATGACTACTAGCTCTGGAGATAAGCAATGTGGCTATTAGAAATTAGCTATTATAAGGAGCTTTACCTTTGCTTTCTTGGCTACTGAAATGTTTTTGACTGTGTGCAGCATATCATGAGCCTCCCAGAACAGCTGGTTATTTTTCTGAGAAATACAAATCTTTCAAGGGTGGTATAATGTACATTCCGCCAAAAACTTAAATTAGAAACCTAGTTGCTGCATTTTGCAGTCTTCAAGGGTAGCCTACAGCATAAATAGTCTTGGCTAAGTGTCTCTGCTGGGGAAAAGCCAAATCTAATAAACAGCCAGAGATTGAAGTAAGTGTTTCCAATTCATTCAGCCACATGAGCCTTGAGTGACACCAATGCCTCCAGACACACCCCCACATCACACACATGTTCTTTCCAAGAAAAAGATACCTCACCTACAATTGCGTACTTCCTAACTTCCTGTAGCCAAGACTCTACAACACGCCATATTTCAAACTTGTCTAGATACAGTTTCAATTTCAGTTTCATCAGTATACTGGTGGCGTCTCATGCAAAATCTCCTGGCAACCACTCAGTGGCTTTACATAGATGTCAGAAAGCTTGTTGGATAGAACGAACCCTGGGGATTCCCATATGAAAACTTCCAGAGTATCCCTCATTGCTATCTTTTGGAGTCTCTCCTGAGATAAAAAAGAATTGCTGCATAATAGTGCTTCCAATTTCTGATCCTTGAAGTTGCTCCAGCAAGAAATCATGGTCAATGATATCAAAAGCCACAAAAAAGAAGAGCCAGAAAGGATGAAATTTTCTCATCCCTCACTCCAAAAAGCCAATTCATCAAAGCAACTAAGGCCATCTCAGTGCCACAAGCCCACTTGCAGCCAGACTGAAATGAGACTACACAATCTGTTGCCTCCAGGCATCTCTCTGCTTTCTTAAGCACATTTCCTTAAAAGGAGATACTGGCAATCAGCAGAAAATTATTTAATATGTGGATGTTCTGGATCCAGAAAGATCCTTGAAGAGGGGGCATAATGCAGTTTACTTATGAGCTGCTGGAACTTCCCATCCTGCCACAATAAATGTTTCGCTGCTTTGGACCCTTCCAGCTATTCTGGACCCTCTCAGCTTTGTTGTGTTAGCCATGATGGACAAGACTCAAGGGAACAACCACTTGCCAAACTCCTACAAACAGCTTGTTCACTGCAATAGTTGGAACCGATCCAATCACTGGACATAACAGTGATTTAGACCCTTCCACGGATCTACTTGGAATGGTTGTGTCCAAATCCATGCAAATCTGAGTGCCATGCAAACTCATCACAATGAGCCTTGGGAGGTGGCATTAATTGCTCTGGATGACATTAATCCCTTGAGTATCTAGAAAACAGAGCTACTTGAGGATACAATTAAGAGTGCATGGAAAAGGAAACCTTCTTTGCACCACCACTGCCACTTGGTAAGCATAATAATGTGTTCTCACCTGTGTCATGCTAGTGTCTTATGGGGTCTTCAGGGCCACTGAGGGCACATGGGAGGAAAGGAACAACGAAGAAAATCTGTTTCACCTCTATATACAGTGAGCACCACAAAGTAATTTTATACCAGGGTAGGGAATGAAATAAAGAAGCCTGCATTATTGCATCTTTTAGAGGATACTGTTGCAAGCTTCTTTTATTGTCAGGAAGTAAACCTATTTTTAAAAGGGTGTAGTATAATTTTCCTCTCAGAAAAGTAAAACAAGCACAGCAGCTGTCAATGATAAATATGTTACACCTGTAGCAAAATGACAGACTGGAAAATGCAATCTTGTGCTTCTATTCATCTTTTATTCTGCTTTCAGAGGGATTTACCTTCTATACTGAGATTTTAAAACTGTCAAAAAGAAAAACTCTTCCAAAAATAATATTCTCATGATGCAAAAAGGGCCAGACTTTTCCACTTGGCATTAGGCCCCAAATATAATATAAACACTCAGCTTTAGTGTATTTTTTCCCATATGGAATTAACTGAGCCCAGAATGGCCTTGAGATATGCCAGCTGACGTGTGTCACAAACTTTAGAGAACACACAATAAATATTTCATACATTCACATATGACCTAAATGTAGTAACATTTTAGTTGAATGGTAGGTTTTTTGTTTTACTGCTTTTAAGTAAACTAGGGTCTGACATTAGACCGACAGTGAATTTCCAATGGCTAACTGAGGTATTAACAGAAAAACCTGAGAAATTAGTAACATCCAAACAAGACATATGCATAAATATACTTATTTCCTACTATTCAACCTCTGAGGAGCTGGGAAGATTATCTCAGGGCATGACCACAAAGCACTGTACCATTCCTTTATTTGTATCAGTAATTTTTCACTCTTAATACAGGCACTTTCACATAACTGGTAGCTGTGATAATGACAAAGCATTAGCAGCTCATGGTTTAACTACTGTGACATATAAATCTGCCCTAACAGCTACAGACTAAGCAATTGAAAGGACTCTGCCTTTTGGAAGACTTCTGTCTGCTAAGGCTTCCATGGTCCAGACAGTAAATAATGCCGAGAAACATTAGGAGAACATGAGGACCAGTTCACAAAACTCTTGAGCTCACAGAAATTCTCTTTGGCCATGGCATGTTCTTCATGCACTCAAGTTGTGCACGTACCATGTATAGCATGCTGACCAGCACAGAAGTTGTTTGATGCTCCTGACGTGTTTTTCTCAGGGGAGCTTTTTGAACAAGCCATCTCCACCCATGTCAAGTCACTTACAAAATCAAATCACTGTAAAACTTAGATTCAGGGTAAAACAAGGCCGTATTTGCACTTACTTCCATGGAGTGGTTCCACGGGGGGGGGGGGCTATCTGCATGCCGCACTGCCACTGCTGTCCTGGAGCTCCCCAAGCTGTCCCCAGTCTTCACTAGCTGTGGGCAAGTAATATCTTGTCCACAGCTTGACTGAGAGCAGGTAGTGAGCTCCTGATCAGTACTGTTCACACTCTCTTCTGGGAACGACGCTGCAAGTCAGTGTGGTGGTGCAGCTTTAGCCACACAGTTGTGCACCACAGCCAATAATCATGGCAGCAAACAGACATGTGCTGGTTGTTGTCACAGCATCTCCCACATGCACATCTGCATGTGCTGGTTGTTGCCACAGGCTGAGCCATCTGCACTTCAGGTTCTAGTGGTCCAGTTGAGAATTGCATTAGTACTTGAAGTGCAGACAGCTCCCTCTATGCTTCCTATTTCCCTCAGTGGAATGTTATTACTGTATCATTCTGGTGAGGTAAGTGCGAATAGGCCCCAAGTCAGCAGATCATATGCACAAGGAGAACAGAACTGCCAACACAGCCAAGGGAGAACCAAGGGGCAAACTGCTTTTTGGGGAACAAGTTTTAAAGTATTTGTTGTTAGAAATTTATTTGTTTATTGATTTATTTGTATTGGTCTCAGGGTGGGTTGCAACAATAAAAACTCACCCTCGTTTGTTTCCAGTCACACAAAAACATAGTGGATGAGAAATGCATCTTCACTCTAACATACAGTAAAGAAATTGCCACATACTAAGGAAGCATTGTCAGCTCACTGACACTCATATAAGGATTCACTGACATTTCAAAATTAGAGCAGAGATTATGAATGTGGCATGTGAAGGCACACCGCCGCTCCAAAGGCTTCTTCGGGTAACCCCACAGTATCTATGGGCCTCTTATCCATGGCCTGATGAAAAGCTAACAGAGGGGCTAGGTCCTTTCAGAATTCCAAATGATCCCAAAAAGTTAGCAACCTGAATTAGACTGCTGAAGACAAAGACTTCAATTTCATTCAGCCATGAAGATCACTGTCTTTCAGCTGTAAAATCACTGTTTTAAAACAAGTGAAGACCATATATATTATTCTGAGTGCTTGGAAAGAAAAACAAGATATACAAATAGGAGAAATTAAGGGGAAAGGGCGTTGGACTCAAGCCCCATTATTCTCAACTACTAGCAGCACTGATTGATGGCTTCCAACTGACATCAATGCAAAATTTGGAGTCCAAATTTTCCAATCCACATCAACAACAATTAACTAAACCAAACCAAGTTAGCTAAAGTCATTTAGGATAGACAAGGGGAAATATTGTTCTCCCAGCAGGTCACTGGTCTATGGAATTTATTATCAGAGGGGGTGGGTGGTGATAGCCACTGGCCTGGAAAGTTTTAAGAATGGATTGGATAAACTCATGGAGGACAGAGGTATCAATGGCTACTAAATTAGATCCCTAGTCTCTGGGTTGGAGAAGCTGGTAAGATACCACTAAAGGCAATTTGCAGGGAGTCAAGAGTAGATGAGAGTTTTGCCCTTGTCTTTGGCTTGAGAAAGCCCAGAAGTAATTGGTGAGGTAGGATGCTGGACCGGATGGACTGTGGCCTAATCCAGGAGTGTTCCTCTTACGTTCTTAAAGGCCATTCATGATTTCTGGTGTATTCCTAAATAAATAAAGACCAGCTTGTTTTCAAGCTAGACACATCTTCGGTAAGCTATAAATGTAACCTGCTAGCGTAATGCTTCCTGCCTATGTAAACTGTGGGTTGCTTATGGTGGCAGATATCTTCAAGTATAACAAGTTCCATTGAGGAGCAAAGCATTCCGAAGACTGAAATAAACTAAAATCTATTTGCTGAACACAGCATGCAAGACGACAGAGAAGTCTTTTAAACACTTAAACACAGACTAACAGGCAGTGATTCTTAGAGGATAACATGCCCCTTTTTTATTTGTTTAGGTTGCTTCTTTCTTAGCTGTTAAAGAAGACATCCTGCCTGGAAGCACAGCATGTTTGCGAACTGCTATTTTTGTGTGTCTAGTAGCACATCTTTGCAATATTTAGGGCAGTTCAAATGCTTTCCCCCTTTGTTTTAAACCCAGGAGTAACCAATGTTGAATTATGACTCACATTCATACCATTAGCCATACTGGCTGAAGCTGTCAAGAGCTGCAGTTGTTACAAGACATTTTGAGGCAAAATGTCTGGTATCCCTCATGTACACTAGGCATTTAGAGACTGGAATGCAACAGGCTGTCAAAATGTGGACAGACTTGGGCCATGTCTTCACGGCAACCTTATCTCGCATTCAAAATGTTTTCAGTCCTTGGAGTCTGCACGGCAGTTTGGCTTAACATGCTTTCCCCATGTTAAACCACCCCAAAGCGTGGTGAATCTCAATCCTGATTTCAACAGGTCTCTCTCCGGATTGTGCGCTTGAAACATTTTACATTTTTTACTGTGTGGACAGTACCATTTTAAGTGATGAGAATCCACGTTTAGGGTTTCCCTCTCCCAATAGCTTGCTTCCAAAGACAGTGATTTCAGTGTTAAAAATCCACCCTTAACAGCAGCGCTACACTGTAGCAATGGAACCACTTCAACCTGATAACAATGTTGCAATTTTGTGCAATTCTAAAAGTTCTGAAAGGGAAAGGAAGGGACAGAAGCAGCTGAATGTGAATGTTTAAAGCAAAGGGGCTTTATTTGCTGCTGCTGCTGTGTGCCCTGAGCAATGGGGAGAGGAGGGGAAAGAATCGCTGGCTGGCTGCCCACTGCCATTTTTCCTCCATCCATGGAAGCGGCAGCCACCCAGCCAGGCTCGGGGAAGGGGTCCCTTATGGGTGGCACGTCCATGCCAGGAGGAAGAGGGCAGGGCAGCCCCAAAAAGCAGCTTTTAAAAAGTAGCCACTTGAGTCCCACCTTGAGTCACGTACTCCATGTACGATCCTCAGAATCCGGATCCAATGCGATTAAGTTAAAAGTAACGGGAACAGGCAAATTCGCGTTTGCATCCGGTTCTATTATTTTGGTTTAGGGAAAGCAAAATAAGCTTGCTGTGGGGATTCACCCTTGTTCTGGTCCAGGAGAAGCTGTCCTAGCTTGGTCCAATTTACTAAAGGCCAATCTGAAGGAACCCTTCATTCTTAATCCTATTACAAACAATAAGTACCTACACAAGGCTCACCCTAACATTAGGTAACCTCTCAAGCAGTAAATGCCACGGAAAGCAGTGTCAATTTTCAACCAAATCTGCCCTGTATTCAGTAAAATACAAGAGGCCTCTTCACACTACAGCCGCAAAGGCTGTAGCAAAGAAGGCTAAGACACGCTGGAACACTTTCTCCATTCACACAGAGGAAGGCAGGAACGTGTCTACATGCGTTCCTTGCCTCCCTCCATGCAAATGGAGAAAGCGTTCCCACCTGTCCTAGCCTGGAAAGGCTCCTCCCCCAGCCTCCTGCCATTGGATCAGGCAAGAGCCAGGGTGGGAGGCCTATTGGGTGCCTTCCCTGGGCATCTTCTTGCTCCAGGGGCCCAGATCAGGCTCCTAGGGCCAGCAGGACCCACACCTCACCCCAGGGGTACGCACGCATGAATGGGTCCTAGCTGTCCGGTGCTGGGCAGTAACTAGGGCAAGGAGGCCGGCCCCGCTTTGTGCCTGCATGCCGCATGTTCCCTGATTGGCCAGAGACCCTTGCCTGTGCAGATGGCCAGTTAAAGCAAGCGGGTCCCTGGCCAATCAGGGAATGCAGGCGAGCAGGTGCAAAGTGCAGCCAGCCTCCTTGCCCTAGTTATTATTATTATTAAAGTTTATTTCTCGAGCGCTATAAATGTACATAGCACTGTATAAGCTACAAAGATTTAAAAGCTACAAAGTACAGTAAAAGGATACAAATAAGGAAAAATTAAAATTACTAAAATAACAAAGTTAAAAAATACATAATATAATCCTAAGCACATTAGAAGAAACAAGCAAAAAAGGAAGTTCAATTATCAGGGCCAAAGGCCATAGAAAATAAAAAAAGTTTTTCGCTGGGATTTAAAAGCTTGCAAGGAGGTTAGGGAATGGAGATGGATGGGAAGACAGTTCCATAAATAAGTAGCAATAAGAGAGAAAGAACAAAGACGAGACCAGGCAGTGGGGACCAGGGGTAAAGGGAGACGACAGGATTGGGAAGATCATACTGCCCAGCACCGTAAGCCCCATTCACACACATGTGCCCCTGGAGTGGGGTGTGGGTCCCTCTGGCCCTAGGAGACCAATCTGGGCCCCTGGAGCAAGTGGTAGCCCAGGGAAGGGAGGCGCCAGGGCTGCCCACCCCTGGCTCAAAGGGAGCCAATTGGGGCAGCCCAGGGGAGGGGCCCAGCTGTCACGGAAGGAGAGCGTGTGAATGCTTTACCTCTGGTACAGCTGGGAATGCGCTGGGACGGCCAAACACACCTGGATGGTTTCAGAGCTCTTTTTTTGCGTAGACACGTTGGGACAGGCTGAGGTGGCTCGGAACGGAGCCACAGCCCCTGAAGAGCAAATGCCCCATCCCAACGTGTTCTACATGCATTTGAAACTCCCTCGTGTGAAAAGGACTAAGATCTGACAATACTGTCAACCCCTGTACATGGAAGCAGAACCAGTGCTATCTTCTTCTCCTCATATAGCAAACTGACTTGGGATACCTATAAATAAAACAAATGTCCCACTGGATCAGACCTGTGGCACATCTATTTCAGCCATTTGGTCTTACAAATAGCCAACTAGCTACATGGGGAAGCCTGCCAGTGTGACCCGAGCACACGCTTTGTTGTGTCTGCAGGTTCTTAGCAGATGGCCTTCAAATATATGTTACATCCTACTGCTATCAGGGCTAATAGTAATGGATAGCCCTTGTTATGAAGCCCAAGAATTTGGACAGTTCAAAACCTCAGGGGAGATAGAAAAGGATAGTAAAGAATACCCATAAATCAAACAGATCAGCTACACAAAGAAAGCAGAAGTTGACAATTCTTCCAAAATAATCAACCAAATTTATTATAACATGGCAAAAATCAAAGAAACCGCCTGGAAATACCAATAACATCCATTTTGACAGATTTGTTCTGAGTTTTCCAGGGTTCGTTTTAGCTCGGCAGGATTCTTCTCACAATTCCAAAGCTAAATAAGAAACTCAACAGGAGAACCAGCCGTGTAACTGGACTCAGCGATAACCAACAAAAACTCTTGATTTTATTGATGTTTTATGTTTTCATGGATGTTTTGACCTGCCCCGGGACCATTTGGCAAAGTTCTTTTTTATAATGGTTGCATGTGGTTTCAACACTTTGACCTGTTTGCCATTATTGCAAGATCAGTCAGAATCAGCTCTGATCCCATTAGTGTGTATGTATTGTTAGGAATGTTAGCCAACATGGTTCACTTTGGACTTGTTCAAATTAAAGGATCCTTAGTGGCCCAATGTGCAGAAATCCTTTTAGAGCTTTCTTTTTACCACTCTGAATATTAGCAAACATACATATTTTATTTCTCACATCTGGCTGCAGATCATTTATAAATACAGTATGTTAAAAAGCACCAGTCCTAGGACAGAACCATCATGGTACCCCACTTATTACACCTCTTTATCGTGACAATGTCCATTTACTGAAACCCTCTTTCCTCCTCAGTTCAATCAATTATGACATAATGCTGCTGCCATGCATTTGATACAGGAATTTCTCCCTTGCTCTCATTATTTTATGAAAAGCAGCTCACGTTTTTAAACACTGCTTTTATGAGAGTGATATGATTCCTGACTTACCTTTCAAACTTCCAGCCTTTCTGGATGTTGCTTCAGATGTTGCCTTTGTGATCCAGGCAAAGCCAGCTAGCCATTTGTACCTATAGGTGCTGCTGACCAGGTATGGGTCTAGTTTAGCATTTGTAAGTGTCAATGGCCCACGCTGGATCCTTACTGGCCTAATATGGTATTAGTACAGCTAGTTTGCTCTAGTGGTTAGGGAGCCGGATTCTTATCCGAAAACACCAGTTTTGATTCCGCCCTCCTCTATGAAGCCAGCTGGGTGACCTTGGGTGAGTCACAGTATCTGGGGCTTCTGAGCTCTCATAGCCCCACATACCTCACAGCGTGTTCTGTTGTTTGGAGAAGAATAGAAAGCTTTGTCAGCCACTTTGAGTCCCCTTAAATGGGTGAGAAAAGCAGGGTAGAAAAACTAACCCTTCTTCTTCATACCAGGAGAGTAACTGACTCTATGGGTGCTTCTGCACAGGCCCTTTAACACCCATTAAGCACACATTCCAATGTGCGCCTCCGCACACGGGTCGCTAATTAGGACACTTCTGGTGAGGGGTGTCCGCACAGCGAGCCCATTTTTAATGCGGATTTCGGTGGCAAAACCGGTTTGCTGCCGGAGTGTCCGCATTAGCAGGGCCAAAAAAGCATACTTCCGGTGGGTGCATCCGCACCTATCCAGACTTAATGTGTGCTTAATGGGTGTTTCTAGCACACCACATTTCAAGTTGATTTGCGCTGTGAATCCACATCTGTTTCGGATGCGGCCGCACAGCGCAAGTGTGCTCACCCATGGCCCTCCCCCGGCTCACCATGATTGGCTCCCCGGAGCCAAGCATGGCAAGCCGGGGGGCTCCTACCTTTCAGCTCACCCTCGCCCCAGAAGCGGCAGATTGCCGCTTCTGGAGCCAGGGCGAGCTTCCCAAAAGCCCGCCCTAGCCCACCCTGGGGGGAGCGCGGAAGATCCCCTCCTTACCTGGTCGGTGTCACCCCGAAACTGAAAGCAGGCACGCAGGATGCAGCACGCCTGCGTCCTGCGCGCCACCTGATTGGCCGGCACGCAAGTCCTGGCAGCGCGCCTGCGTAGAGCAGCTCCTGAGGGCAGGGGCTGCCAGGTGTAGCCCCAGCCACTCAGGAGGAGCGCAGGATGCAGGCGCGCCGCATCCTGCGTGCCTGCTTTCAGTTTTGGGGCGATGCTGACCAGGTAAGGAGGGGATCCGCCGCGCTCCCCCTAGGGTGAGGGCGAGCTGCGGCAGTGAGGTCCCCCAGCTCACCAGGCTTGGCTCCGGCGAGCCAATTGTGGCAGGCCAGGGGAGGGCCCTTTGTCCCGGGTCAGAGGCGGGTGCCGGCTGTCCACACAGCACACACCTCCAATCCAGATCTGCACCGTGTGTGCGGAGGCACGGGCGCGGGGTAGATCCGCATCTCTTAGATGTGGATCTACCCTGTTAAACCGGATCTACTGGGCACCCGGAGTTATTAAAACCGGTTCCCCTGGGAGCCGGTTTTAATAAATCCGGGTGCAAGGGATCCGGTTTACTTTGCCCCTGTGCGGAAGCAGCCTACATATTTTGTATACAACTTCATGAAAGCATCTTTATTACTTCAGGAGTGGCTAGACTGTGATGGCCTAAGGATTGTATTTACTGTGTTATCCTCCCAAAGCCCACATACTTAGGGCAGGTGTGGCAAAAAAGTGGATATTGTTTATTTATTGGCACTTATATCTGACTGATGTAAGTGCCAAAGGCTTCAGGGCAGATTACAAGAGATAAAAGCAATAAAGATAATAAAATAAATATGATAAATTGAGGGGGGGGATAAAAAGGAAAATTTATGTGGGTGGTGGCACAGCTAACGGGTCCTGCCAAGTAGATCTTCAGGCATGAACAGATCTATATAGAAGGAAGCTTCCTTTAGGTATGATATTTGGGACCTAAGTCATTTGCAACCTTCAAAGTAACAATTGTATCTTGAATTGGTTTTCGTAGCAAATTGATAGCCAGTGTAGTTCTTTTAAAACCAGAGTGATAGGTATCCAGCCACAGTATTCCTCAGCAGTCTTACTGCTGCATTCTACACCACCTGCAGCTTCCAAACAGTCTTCAAGCACAAACTCATATAAAGTGCATTACAATAGTCAAGTCTGCAGGTTACTAGAACATGGACTAGATGGCCAAACTGTCAAGCCAGATGTAGCTGGAAATGGGCTTTCCTGGTTACAACCTTCAGCTGAGCTTCAAGCATCAGCAGGGAATCCAGGAGTATCCCAATTTCACACCTGTCTCCTCCAGGACAGAAAACCTCATTAAGAACAAAATGCCTCACCATTTCATGAGCCCAGACCCTATGACACACAGCAGACTGTAGAGGACCCATGACGATGGTAGACTTAATGCTCTTCCAGCAGACATCACTATAGATAAAAGTACTGTGTAGCATTAGTAATTTCTCTTCACTTCTCTGCCAATGCCAAACAACAATAGCTCAAACAATCTTCAGGATAAGAAAATATATTCAAAGCTCCTGAAGAAAAGCATAAATGTACAAAGGATCAAAGGATGAGCTTGCTTTTAAGTCACCCAGAAATTTCTTTACCTATCATTCCTTGGGCAAATTTCAACAACCTGTTGTCCTCTCATTACCTTAGGATGCCATGCCTCATCTTTTTGGTGTGTAAAGTGTGGCAATTAGAATATACTTTGCCATCGGAAGAAAAATAGCATTTCTGAAGGGTCAGCCTGTCTCCTAAGGTTTGCTTAGTCTTCTATGCCGGTACTCTGAGGAAACTGTCAAGCTGTCTCTCTGATTGCTCTGTCAAAAAGTCCAGGAACTCACTAGCAAAGCAAAACAGCCAGCTCAGCCATGCCAGACAGCAAAGGTCACATGTGCTCATGAATTCGTCTGCTCTCATAACACATACAGGGCCCTATGGCATTAGGCAGCAATGCATATATCTAAGTGGGTGTATGTAACAGCATTTTTTTTTCCCATTAGCCTGGCTGGTAGGCAAGCAAGTGCAAAATCTCTGAAGGACAGAACTGTGTGCCCTGCCCAACCTGAGCCCAATTTTCCTGCCTTACCAGATGTTACCCTACCGTCAACTAGTGATGGTGCACAAAATTGTACTCCCCACACATCCCAACTCTAACCATTCCCATCCCATCCCTTACCTTTTTTGTTCAGCTCCATGACCATTCACATCATTTCTGGTGCGAGGGATCATACGAGGTGCTGCGCAAGTGTGCTGGAGGCTCAGATGACCCCCCTCCAAACATGATCGTGCATGCAGGGAGCATCATCATCACATGCACAGTCACACTGGGCTCTGGAAGCAAGATGGTAATACCCTGCCAGCAAACAAATGCCCAGAAAAAGGTAAGTCTCTGGGCACGCGGGGCTT
The DNA here is from genome assembly GCA_023333525.1 of Aspidoscelis tigris stejnegeri. Classification (NCBI taxonomy): domain Eukaryota; kingdom Metazoa; phylum Chordata; class Lepidosauria; order Squamata; family Teiidae; genus Aspidoscelis; species Aspidoscelis tigris. Next base: position 53,847,103 of record JALMGA010000003.1, read on the forward strand.
TGTGTGTGTAATGTGTACTAGTGTTCCTAAGAGTGAACTCTTGTACACTAGTCTCACACACACCTTTCCTGTCCAGTGGAAAGCCCTGGACTGAGATGTGGCAAAAGACATGGTCCCACTGCCAGTCTTAATGCTCCGCTGTCAGTACAGCCAGGGCAGGAACCATCTGGCCATCAAAATGCCTTCTCCTAAATGGTTCTTCTACATCAAATAGGTTAAAAAATCCCAAATATGGTAGCCTTGTCCACTTTCTGGTGAGTAACTTTTTGACTGGAAAGTTTTTTTCCACTGTACACCTTCAAAAAGACTGGTAAGAAGAACTGGTTTTACTAGCATTAGGAAGCAATAATAATAATAGTAATAATAAAACACCCAACATTCTTATCACCCAAGAATTCTACTCCTTGTTTCCATTTGTGATGAAAACTCAGTCTCCTTATTCCTTCCTACTGCTGCATCCTTCTGCTAACTTTCTATAGAAGGATCCCTAAGTACTTCCTGCTTTTATGCTTTAGTACAGCAGCTTCCGTTCTTTTTTTAACTGCAGTTTCATTGTCCTGTTTACACAGTCAACTTTGTTTTTCTCAAAGGTTAAGACTGCCCTTAATAGTCTTAACAAGGCCTATTTCTCTGAAACTTTGTTGGATGCCGCTTCTGCAGGCAAGTAAATCACAGATAGCTAAGCTTTTTTTTTCACTGCTGCCAATGAGGATATGATATGACCACATCAGACTATCACATGAATGTGCTGAGACCAATTTGGGAGGCTCTTTCTGCTTATAAAGTAATCAATCTTGCTAACAGAGAGAATTGTGAATACTCTGCTCCTTTCTGCACTTGGTCTGGAATAGCCCTGCCCGCTGGTCCTGCCTAGTGGAAGGTATTGGGTAAATCAACCCACACTGTGGGCACCCTGTGAGTTTTCTGGCCACATCTCATACCTCCAAGGGCTAGGAAGGAATAAATGGTCCTAGCCTCTTGGCGGTGCTTCTCAGTGATGCATTATGGGACATTGCCGAAAGATGGCCCCACTAGTTCCACCATGGGAAGCATGCTTTCTGCCTCCTTAATCCAGATTACATTGTATCTAATGCAGAGTGGACCACCAGGGGGCATTGCCTCATAGATCCATACTACCATGCAGATCTCTGAGGCCTAGAAACATATTACACAGACTCTTGATCTGTATTCAGGATCCTTAAAGAAAGATGTCCCTTTTAATTAAAAAATCTATTAAGAATTGGAAGTGGGGGGGGGTTGTCCTGCAACATAATCTGTTTATAGCTTTATTTCAGAAAGAGGGTGGGTGAATGCTGATTTTTTTTCTGGTTCTCGAGGTTTTATTATTTATTTAATTGAATTTTTATCCCACCCTATACCCAAAGGTCTCAGGGTGGGTTACAGCATTAAAAACCAGTGAACGTGTAAAATGAACATATTAAAACCATAACAGTGTCTGGATGTCACGCATCTGCCACCCCAAACCTATCTTTTCCTGACCGCTTCACAATGCAAAGTGAAAGCTCTTGCTCAGTCAAGTCAACTGAGCACAAGCAATACCACAGAAGATCTCAAGATTACACCTCCTTCATGGAATGTTCTGTGTATGGAGATGATTATTCCTGATACCAGATCTCTGCATTTTTTCTTTGATTTAAAATGGTGGCGGGACAAAATTAACTTCCAAGCTAGGAAGCAGCAGCAGCACTGAATGTGAAGAAAGGTGTCTGGGAGGGATTCCTTCATCCAATAAAAAAAATTATATTCAGGGGATTTAAAAAAAAATACCCTGACAGAAAACCTCTGTATTTATACTTTTCTCTCTCCACCCAAAATGATGGATTTAACTCTTGATCATGAGTCATTACAAATGTCAAATTGCACATTTAATCAATAAAACTTGGTGTGCATCATGCCAAAGAATTTCAGTGAGGTAATAGGGTAAGACTTCTGAGGCATTTCTAAATCCAGTTTTAAAACTAGATCTTGTACCTCTAGTTTTTCCAACACAGTCTGTGACCATTCTGCTCGAAAAGAGCAGAGGGGGGAGGAATAGAAAGCCAATTTTACATTTATTTCTGCATGTGAAGTTCTCTTCGGTTTTGCAATAATCTTAGAGCCACAGGCCATATATTTGCAGTTCTGTTAATACTTTTATTATGTGTATTAACTGTTTTTAGCCTCTTCTGAAAGTTGGTAGGAGTGTATTCTACTAATTCCGAAATGCAGGACAACACCATTACTGCTGTCACTCTACAGCAGAAGACAATTTGCAAGATTAGCAGAACTTAATTTTACAGTCACTACTCTGCAGTGTTTTGACATACTTTCCTCTGATTTGGAGGGTACTTATACCTCCACTACAACACAGAGCTTAAGATGCATTCATTAGTAGACAAAGAAAAGAGGGGAAGCACACCAGCTGCGGCCTGAGCAAGCCCAGAGGACCTGTGGCACTTCAGAGATAGCCTTTTAACTCCAGTTACCATAGCAAACGGTCAAGACCAGTGGAGAGTGCAGCTAGAGGTCCTCAGATTGACCCAACCTGGGTCAAACTCCTTCCCCAAAATAATGGATGATCACATTTCCTGCATCCTGTCACAACACAAATCAACTCCCTCATGCAAAGATTCTTATTAGCACTGATATCCAGCTCGCAGGAGCAGGACTAGGAGTTTAGGGAGGAAAACCACAGGTTCTCCACCCAGCCTTAAATCAAGCAGCACTCTCTCCCAACTCACCCCCCCCCTCCACACACACACACACACACCATGACATCGGAAAAATCTGTAAGGAGCACTAAGGTGGAAGGAAAAGCCTGAAAAGGAAGGCAGCAGATGTGAATTCTCAAATCCTCTGCTCTGAAAAGTAGCAGACCAGCAGATAGTGAGAATTAAGGTTCAAGGGAAGGAGGGGGATTTCCTTTCTTTCCAGAAAGCCGGCTGCTGTGTGGCAGAACTCACAGTGCAGCATCGCTGTGGCTCTTAGCAGTGCTCCTTCCAACAAAAGCACAAAGAGGTGGCAGGCAGACAAAGGAATCTCCCTCCCTCGTTCCCGCTGCCGAGGCAGTTCCTTGCACAAAGAGGATGCCCCTCAGGCAACAGATACCGCAGAAAGCCTCCGACAGAAGGCAGGGCGCATGCAGCATGGCATTCAGCGGAAGATTTCCATATATTCAGGGCTCAGAGTAAAGGGCGAGCCAGGGGGAGGGGCCCTCGGCAATCTTTTTCTTGCCGTTGTTTATTCCCGACGAGGGCGGCAACGTGGATAAAATGAAGCGAGGGCGATCCGTTTCATCCCAATAATCCGGACCACGTCTACCTGTGAGCCAGGTAAGCGGCCGGGATGCTATTTCAGTCGCTCCATCCTACTCTCCCCACCTCTTTGTGGTGATTCTTTCCGCCTGTAGCTACAGCACTCACCTCCCGTCGGAAAGAGAAAGAAAAACACACATAATTCTGAGCAATTTCTGCAGCATTTCCTAACCCAGCCCACAAGCCTCTAGAAAAAAAAAATCGAAATCTCATTACCTTTACAGTGCCTCTCCTTTTCTGAAACCCATAAACAGGAAGTGGTTCCGGGTACCAAATCAGACTCGGCTTTTGCCTGCACCTTCCTAACTTTAGAAAGACGGTGTCAGATCGGGGGATTAAAAGTCGCGGGACAGACCCATCACCCTAACGGTCCCGTTTCTCCCCAAGCCAGCGCTAAAGGCTCCAGCGGTAAGTTCGATCCGCATCGAAGTTGATCCCCGATTGCCGGTCTGTTCCCCATATGACCCTTTGGGCGCCTCCGCCGCGCCACTCCCACTCGATCCTGCAACGACTGCTACGGAGCAGCCCTCTAGTGTGGACAAAGGCGTCTTACCCCGGAGCACGCGAGGCGCAACGGCGGGGTGGGCTGGGGGGAAGAAGTTAAAAAAGTCAATAAACTTACAGCTCTAGCGCATGATCCGCCCACGGAAGGCTCTCGCGGCGCAGAGCGGAGTCCCGCTGCCGCCCAAGCGAAGGGGAAGGATCTTCCTGGAGGCGGCAGGTGCGCTTGCGACAGAGTCACATCTTCAGCCTCCTTCCGAGAACGACGCCCAGAAACTGCCAGGAAGCGAACGCGCGCGGCCCGGAACGGACGGAACGGAGAACCGCACACCTGCGCGCCTATCCTGAGAGACGGCGAGCCGCGTCTTTCTTCTTCCCCTTGTTTTTGTTTTTGTCGCGCCTCTGTAGCACCGCGGACGCGCGATCGCCCGACCCAAACGCGGCTTGCGTTGCTGGCGAGCGCCACCGTCGGGAAGCGAGAGGCGGTGCGGAGATCGTCCCTTGAACCGCTTCGAGGTTGTGTGCCTCGGGGTTAACCTTTCCCGTGCCGCCCTAGTCATATTCGCACCCCATGGAAAGAACGTAAGAGGAACCTCGCTGGATCGAGCCACATGGCCCCTGTAGTCCAGGGCCTTTTCTGCACTTGATCTTATTCTGGAATACATCTCTAGAATATAGCAGTCTGCTGGCCACAAGCTAATGCAGACTATGGCAGGGCTCACCTGGTGCCTTCCGTAGTCTGCAATAGCATGCCTTATTCTGGGATATAATCCAGAATAAAACAGATGCAGCTTTCACATCTGTTTTAATCATCTTACTGGAGCTCTCTTTGTGATTATTCTGGGATATAATCCAGAATAAGGCCAAGTGCAGAAAGCCCCCAGCATCCTGCCTCACACAATGGCCCACCAATTGCTTCTGGAACGTCTCAAGCAGGGTTCGCATTTTTGTATTGTCAGTATACCTGGACGTGTGCATCAATATATCCTGCATAGACAAGACCAGCCCCTCACTGGAATATTGCTTGCTGGAGTGATATTTGGGTGGCATCTGGAGCCGTTTATAGAAACTGGCCGTTTGGTTCCCCCATTACATAAAAATTTTGATCTGAGCCATGGATCCAGATGGATTATTTTCCTTTCTTTTTTCATTTACATGAGAGCATACTAAAACACACACACAGTAGGGTGTAAGGATACTGTGAGGTGAACATGAGTTCGCCTTGGGATAGTCCCCATGCAAAGTGCTAATTTGAGCTACAAGAGGGACAAAATCCTCAAAATCGAAATAAAAAAAAACCCTTTATAACTGTTCTCACCCCGAATTACGGGGCAAGAATGGGTTATCCTGGGGGGTATGGGGACAGTTCCGGGTTATGATCGCAGCATTAGCAGGTGGGGTTTTGCTGTCCCCACCACTAATGCTGTGATTACAACTGTCCCTCCCTTACCTGAGTCCTTAATCACCCACATAAGGGTTTGATTTACCCAAACAATCACCTGACAGATGTCCTGCAGTCAGCTGAGCGACTGCCAGGTGGGTAGAGCTGTCATGCGCACAAGCAAAGCTCTGCTAAAACAATTAAAACAGATGCAGCTTTCACATCTGTTTTAATCATCTTACTGGAGCTCTCTTTGTGATCTTGACAGCCCTTATACCCGCCTGACAGTTGCTCAGCTGACTGCAGGGCAGCTGTAAGGCGATCATTTGGGGTAAATCAAACCCTTACCTGGGCGATTAAGCACTCAGGCAAGGGGAGGGGTGGAGGAAATCACAGCATCCTGATGCAGGGTTTTACCGCGGTTTTCATGGAGGCAGGCGGGTTCACTTTGAACCCGCCCTGTCCTCCATTGCCATGGGGACTCCTTAATGTGAATTAAGATTCTAATTAAGGCTGCTCTGAATCCACTGTGAGGCAGGGGCAGCCTCATGGGGATGAGCCCACAAAATCAATTTACCCCTCACTCATGGTGTAAAAACATCAGATACAAGGCATAGGTGCTCATGGTAAAGTAATGTACTATGAGTGAAACATGGCCTTTGTGACTTGAGCCATGTCCAAGATGTGTCATATAAGTGTTTTTATAAGTGTCTCAGGAGAATTTTAAAAATAAAGCTTTTGGTGAGTTTTCTCACTACTCTGCTAGTTCCTCTGTGCCGAGGCCAATTTGTGCTTGGTCTCATAGTTTATGATAGGTTAACTTCTGGGCAAGCTGCACTTGCAGGGGGCATTTACAGCCTATCACAATCTAACCCTAACCAAAAGCTTACCTGAAGCATCCAGTGGTGAGCATTTATAGCATTTCTGGTGCAAAGGGTTATTTGAGGTGCTGCGCAAGCAAAGGCACCGGCACTCATGCAGTCATGCCAGGCATGATGAACAAGATGGTGGCTCCCTGTGCTCAGACATGCACCTGGACAAAGGTAGGTTTTGGGCACATGGGGCTTAGTGGTTAGGGAGCCAGACTCTTACCTGGGAATATTGGGTTTGATTCCACACTCCTTCATGAAGCCAGATGGGTGACCTTTGACTAGTTACAGCTCTCTTCTGAGCTCTCACAGCCCCATTTACCTCACAGGGTGTTCTGTTGCGGTAAGAAAAATAGAAAGCTTTGTCAGCTGCTTTGAGTCCCCTTAAATGGGTAGAAAAGCAGGGTAGAAAAGCCAACTGTTCTTCTCAGGCCAACCTATACTGAGAAGTATGAATGCTTCTACACTATACCAAGTGTGAATGCTAGTACACATTAGTGTGTTATGCACTTTTCCCTCCCAATGGACAGGAAGCAAAGTGCAGAAACACCCCAGACTCCACTGATATTTACTGCTCAGCATAAAATTACCAGCTAGCATTTCAACAGGATCTTGAGCTCCCTCTAAGTTACATAGCAGTGATATTAACACTGCGACCATAATAAATTCATTCAGTCATTCAGTCCCATACTTCTCAATTACCACCACACCCTGCTTTATGTGAAACTTGGGCCTGCCATCCAAGCTTGAGTTTAGTATACTCACAACACGGATATAGTCACAAATTATACAAATGGGTAGTTTGAAGATAAGTTGATGAGTTTTATTCACTGGGTTTTCTTGTTCTGCATTAATTCAATAAAAATAGAAACTGGCATTTTGATGCAAACAATGTTATGCAAGCAGTGACCAAAATCTGTATATAAGTAACATTCAAACCTCAATATTAGTTTTAATGTCTGAACTTACTTATTATTTGCTATCCATAAACTTCTCCTAGACATTAGGTTGATGTAGACAGTATTGTTTAAAAGTGACTTGCCCAAGCCCCTCAAACTTCATAACTAGCTACTCTACAACATTAGTTTTCAATCATTTTCAATTTAAATGATAATTTTCCAGTAGTCTTTATTTGAAGAAAAATGAACATATATGCTTCCACATAGTACAATCAAAACAGTAGGTTCCCATTCACTCATCTGGTTTAGGAAGAAGCAAGCCAGTGACTGAGGACAGAAGGGCCCAGCATGATATATTTCATGGGGTCACAAAAAGCCAGACACTACTTAATGACTCAATAACAACAACAAGCCAGTGATTGAGAAAAGTTCTATTCCTTTCCATCCAACCAGGCACAGACTTGATGTGGGAGAAAGCCCAGTTTGTCACAAAGAATGGTATGTTTACTGGCTTACTGCTGCACATATGAGCCAACATAGAGAGGTAGTGCTATTTTGTTCCAGATCTACTAGCAAATATTGGAACATTTATTTATTTATTTATTTATTTATTTATTTATTTATTTATTTATTTATTTATTTATTATTTCTCATTATGAACTCTTAAGCATGACAGATGCCAACTGGCATAAATGGAGCGAATTTAGATGAAAGCATTACGTATCCCAGGATAATATATACAACCCCTAGAAAGGCATAAACCCCCTAGTTCTTTCCTCATCCTTTAATTAACATAGAGATTGATTTTATCATCCTTTCAATCATGTATTATTTATGATTCTGATTAAGCCAGCCATACACCAAGAAGAAATCTAAAGGGTTAAAAAAGAAACAAAAAATAATTACTATATTTTGCTAAAAATAGTAGGGCTTTTTTTTTTAGCAAGTAGAATTAATTAAAAGATAAGAGATAATTTCTCTGTCAGCTTATCTACCTGGTAGAAGTAGATAAATGACAAAGGTGTGGGTGGAAAACCTACAGGTTGCTAATGTTGCTGGAGTACAACTGGATAATTATTTGGTTTTTTCCCTCCCTTTATTGAAAACAAGAAAAAACTTATAGAAAAGGAAACATCCCCCCTCAACAAAATGAGACAAAAGATGGGAAGCAGAGAGCAATCTACAAATCTTGTTAATCCAGATTATATATGTGTGTGTGTGTGTACAACAAAACATACAGATTCTTCCAGGATCTTGGTCCTACATGTGCCAAATAGGTTTTGTTTCAAACCTGTTTGAATTGAGCACCTATGTTTGATGCTGTTTGCACTGAACAAAATCTGTCCCTTGTTCAAAGGGGGTGTCAATTTGATTCAAATTGAGTCACAAGTATAGGTATGAATTAGTTGAACACACTGTTAAACCTGAGTACATTCTAGTTTGACCTTGTTGGCCCTTTAAAAAAGTATTTTCAATGTATATTTATATAGTATTTTAAGGAGCGAACAGGCTTTAACTTGTTTAATGTTCAAATCAAATCAGCTTGAGCTTGTTTGAGTCAGTTTGAATTCAAACTAAATTCAATGTGGTTTGGTTTGAACCAAACTGGACTGAACTAAACTAAACTGTTTTTGCATTACTGTACTTCTCCAGTAGAGGTGTCCCAAACTGGTTCTATCTGAGCCCATTTCATATACTTCTGTCTTTGTTTTCAGTCACCAATATTGATGTATATTCACTTATTAGATACTGTGTTACTCTTTGCAATTGGGTGATTGATTTTCAGTGGTTGATGGTTTAAAACGTGTGTGTGTGTGATCTGCTGTCAGGAAAACTGTTCTACAGAGTTGAACAGAGCTGTGCCTCTGATTCACCAGGTACCCACACCTGCGCAGATCACTCGTTGAAGCCAGGCAGGTGCCTGGCGAATCGGAGGCCACGCTGAGCATATGTGCACAGTGCAGCCGGCCTCCTCGCCCTAGTTGATGCCTGGCACTGAACAGGTAAGCCCCGTTGACATGTGCGTGCCCCTGGGGTGGTTTGGAGGGTGTTGCATGGGGCCCTGCTGGCCTCGGCAAGCCGATCTCATGTTGGGGAGTGTGTGGGACCACAGGGAAGGGAGGCACCAGGGCTGCCCAATCATGGCTCCACAGCAGCCAATGGGAGGAGGCCGGGGGAGGGGCCCAGCTGTCACGGAGGGAAAGTGTGTGAATGCTTTCCCTCTGGTACAAATGGGAATGTGGCAGGATGGGCCGACCACAGTGGAATGGTTTCAGAGCAAATGCTCCATCCCAACGCGTTCTATACGCACTCGAAAACCCCTCAGGCGAAAAGGCCTCTGGTGTCATTGGAAAAGATCCTAATTCTGGGAAAGATTAAGATGGAAGGAGAAAAGGACAGCAGAGGATGAAAATAGAGCCCTGGAAGCAATGTACACAAGCTTGGCCAAACATCTGGAGATAGTAGAGGACAGAAGGACCTGGGCTGCTGCTGCTCATTAGTTCACAAAAGGTCAGACACAATTGAATGTCTAAACATCAATAGTGGGATGAATCAGTCATTTTCTGACAACTCTAAGGAGGTTTTAAGACTTCTGTATGATCATGGGATTTACAGGGCAGATTTTTCAAAACAAGGTTGTAAGCCTCCCCCGAGGGGAAATTTGGAAGTGATGCCACATGGGTTAGAAAGGAGGGGAAAGGGAAAAAAATTTTTTTGCTAATGTTTCTAAGTAGACAGCAGCTTATATAGCAAAAGATTCCTAAAGTTCTCTAAAGACATTTTGTACTGGCTGGAATAACATGCTCATTGGTGATTGGAACTGGAGTGTTAACAGTTTTTGGATGACCAGATAGTCTCATTTGTCTAAAAAGTACAGGGACATTTTTTAAAAAAACAAAAAAAGACAGAATGTGCATTGTTTTAATGTCCTATCTGGAAACATTTTTATTTAATTTAATGTAAAAAGAAATGCACTTGCAAGCTGTGTTTCTTCTGAATCTCTTTGCACTTCAATGAATATTTCTGTTCTGGAACACCACTCAGAAATTTTATCTTTAGCAGAACAAAGATAAACAGTACAAAGAGTGCATCGATTTGTACTTTCATTTGATTGATTATAATTAAGAAGAGAGAAGAGGTGTTTCTGGAGAAGATCCCAATATTTAGATCCAGCCTGTTTCAGTTTTAAAATGGCAATAGTAAAAGTTCTTAGAGTCAGTGTACTAAGAGTTGATTTCAGTTGTGTTCACAAGTAGCATATTATCTCTCTTGTAAAAATGCCTTAGAGAGAGCGGCCCTTGTGTTCTTATCCCATATCGAATCCTCCTTTCCTAGCTTAGAAAGTCCTGAGAAGGGGGAGGAACAGACTGGTGTATGAATTATCTCCACTGTGAACCATCTCTAAGCTGTCTCAGAGGTACTTTTTTTTTTCTGTCTGGGAATGCAGCCTTGGCCAGGAGCTGCACATTTCTGATTCTTGCTACTTCATGGGCTCTCTCATCCCTCAGAATGAAAAGCATGCAGTCTTCATCCTCTTATTCCTGACAGTGAAAACGTTAACTCTGGAGAACAACAGGATTGCTTTGGGATGCCCAGGAGGTGGCCCAGAAAGTCTGCCGCTCTGTGTGCCTCTAAAAACAGGGGCATTCTATTCACCCTTAATGAAAGGGCACAAGAAAGATCTATGCGTGCAGTAGTTCCATGAAGAGTAGGATAAAGCCTGGTAGGAGTGCTTTCTTTCACTCTGCAGTTAAAGTGCTACAGATGGCACTTAAGGCAGGATGTTTCCTTAATGGGTGTGGTGATGCGCAATCTCCATACCCTTCAGAGATTCCCATGGTGCAATCAGGGCAATTTCTTCTGCCTCTTTGAAGGCCTTGAACACTTTCTGGCCTGAGTATTTCTCCTAAAATGTTTACATAAATAACATTAAAGAACATAAGATTTTATTTTTTATTGAATAAAAAAGTAACAGTACAAAAATTCAATATGAAACATTGAAGTACCAAAACACTAACAACAGTAAAGAACAAGTAACAAGACAGATTAATAAGAAGAATCAGTAAGGGCGAATCCCCACGGCAAGCTTAATTCGGATTCAATACAAGTTCGATCCTCGCAGACCCACGTCAGTTTGGCTTAACATGCTTTCCGCGTGTTAAATCACCCCAAAGCATTGTAAATGTTAACCCTCATTTCACTCCGGATCGTGCGCTTGATACGTGTTACATTTTTTACTGTGGGGACCCTACCGTTTTAAGGGATGAGAATCCATGTTTAGGGTTTCCCTTCCCCAATAGCTTGCTTCCAAAGACAGTTGATTTCAGTGTAAAAATCCAACCTTCACAGCAGCCACTACACTGTAGCAATCCAGCCACTTCACACCTGATAACAATGTTGCAATTTTATGCAATTCTAGCTCTTTGGATTTCTGACCTTTAAAGGGGAAAGGAAAGCAGGGCAGGTTTTGGGAGATGTGTGAATGTTTAAAGCAAGGGGGCTTGAGTTGCTGCTGCTGCTGCTGTGTGCCCTGGGCAATGGAGAGAATCACTGGCTGCCCACTGTCATTTTTCCTCCATCCAGGCAAGCGGCAGCCACCCAGCCAGGCTCCATGAAGGGGTCCATTGTGGGTGACGCATTCACACCAGGAGGAAGAGGTCAGGGCAGCCCCGAAAAGCAGCTTTTAGAAAGTAGCCACTTGAGTCCCCCCTTGAGTCACGTACGCCACGTAGGATCCTCAGAATCCGGATCGAACGCGATTAGGCTGAAAGTAATGGGAATAAGCAAATTCGCATTTGCATCCAGTTCTATTATTTCGGTTTAGGGAAACTGGATTAAGCTTATAATGGGGATGCGGCCTAACTGTGTGAATATATCTTATTAAGCAAATTACACTCAAAAGAAGCATATAAACCGGTTGCAGCACCTGTAGCAAAAAGTAACAAAGGATAACAATGAATTCAGCACACTATATTTACAACATGTGAAGTTAATTATTGAAGAAGACAAAATAATTGGTGTGGGGAGGAAATGAAGATTCCCTATCAGCATCAACAATCAACAGGGCTCAAATATCATGCAAGGAAATTTTAGGTGAGAGACCTTTCGTAAGCAGGGATTTACCTTTGAAAACAATGGAAAAACCCCATGATATTCATTTGTATTAAAGATATATTATTTTTGAAATATATATATTTTAGCCAGAGAAGTGAATTATAAGCAAGTGTCAGTGATTTTAATGGAACTTCTCAGATAAGAATGCTCTGAGAATCCAGATTTAGAAATAGGGGGAGGAGGGAACAGCGATGATCATTCTCTTTTTCACAAGGGGTTCATTTGTACCAGCTTGTTTGAAATTCCATGATGAATTCAAAGCATAAAAATGGCCTGTCTTTTCCTGCCCAGAGGAACAGCTGTACAAAATCTGTAGTACATAGAAGAGCCTTGTTCAGTCTAGGCTGTGATCAGAATAGTAAAGGAAGTAGCTCCAAGGCTGATTAGAGTAGGTTGCGAGGTGGGATTGTTCACACACCAGTCTGCCCCTCCCACTCCCCTGAACATTCTGTAGTAGAAAAGCTGGATGGATTGAAGAAGGCCTGGGAATGGGAGGGGCACACACTGTGAGGTGTCTCTGCGCTGGCCCTTTTGTTATGTCTGAACAAAGTGGCCCTGTGGCAATGAAGGTCATGTGGACTTCGCAGGCCTCACATCTTTCCAAAAAGTAGGAATGAAACTTCCTAACTTCAGAACTTGGATTGATTTTTGGCAGCACACTATGGTGCAATGCTGAAAAGCACTCCCCAGTAGCTCTGGAACACAGAGGTGTGTAGTCTTCCTCTTATGGACCCAGTTAAGAGAACTGGATTAAGGGTCTCCAGTGCAGACACAGGTTGACCAGAGGGGTGGGGGTGGGGTAAAGAGGTACATTTTAACTAAGCACCAAAAACCATATAAAGTTGGTACCTGGCATACCTTCACTGGGAAGCTATTCTAAAGCAGAGAAGGCCATCTTGCACCCTTCAGCTCTTTATGCTTTATATAATTTATGACTAGTTATAATTGTTTATATCTGTGTTTTTGTCCCTGGTCTACACTTTATGAAATCTGTGCTACCAAAGTACAGAAGAAGAAAAAAAGCAAATGAATGAATAAAATGGCAAGGGCATGTCTGAGTTGACTCCCTGCTCCAGCCTGTTCTCATTTGCCTCATGGAACAATTTTGCACTTCCTTTCTTGTCCATGGGATGGCAAAGGAACACAATCACACAAAGCCTGAGCCCCCAGCACCTGGGTCCGGTCCTCTTCAGGGTGCTGCCATCTTGAGTGTGGCGTCCTCTGTAACTCTGTGTGTGTCAGCACCATGGCCATGATGATGCTGACATTCTGCACAGTTGCAGTTGCATCAGGAGGGCAGTAGAGCTGCCAGTGTGCTTGCACAACAGCTGTGCTGACACCCTTGTTCAGCTGAAGAGTGAATGCTCCCCGGCTGGATGTAATCAGGTAAGTTGGGGTAAGGGTTGGGAAAGGTGTGAAGCCTGATTTCATGCTCCATATTTAGTCAAGAATTAAGCAACATCTGGGAAGGCAGGGGATGCCTGGAGGCTGTAACAGCCTCCTCTAGGTGCAGATGCTCTTCCCCAAGTTGTTGCCTAATTCTTGGCTATAGGCCGAAGTGTGAAAAGGCTTCTAGTGTGCATGGCCCTCAATGTGCAAGAAGCACAGCAAATTAGGCTTTGAACTGACATGGATGTAAGGATTTTCACACCTCAGATTTTCCCGGAAAATCCTTACTTGCCTCCACAGGAACTTCAAGAACTTCGGCGATTGGAGCCATCAAACTACTTTCTTCCTGCAGTGTTCTTTGCAACCTGTTTTAGAGATAGAGGGGCACTGGAGTCCATGTGGCAGCCCTATTAAATGTACAGATATAAACATTTGCTTGAGTTTTCTTTTATACGCTCAGCATAATTAATAGCAGACTTGGTTTCTCCCCTTAAATTGCATGAGTTTGGCTGATTAAGCAAGTTCACCTGTAAGGAGACTGCTAGAAAGGTACATTATTTGCACTCATATCCTGTCCATAAGTTTGTGTGCAGAATTGGTTTCCCGCTATGGGAACAGGCTGCTGGCCTGATCCAGTAAAGCATTTCTTTTGTTTGTATGTATTGTTGAATTTTGTAAAACATATAGACACAATAATTACTGTGAAACATTAAATTTTTTAGAAGTATCTCTCTAAAAAACTGTATTCATATTTGTTTTTTTCAAAAAATGTTCTCAGCAACTAAGAATACTTATAGATTATCTACAAACTGAGAACATTTTGAAATTCTCTATTTGAAAGGGGACACTTTGCTTTAATATGTGACCTAAATTATCTTATTTCCTAAAAGAAGTCACTCTGTTGTACCATATAATTCATTCCCACTTGGGGGGAGTGGGCCAAAATCATTATTCACATATCTTTGTTGTCACTTCTAAAAAATATATTGTGTATATATATAATTTATAAGCTTCATGATGCATATGGAATGCTGGCCTGATTTGAAAATCTCCAGACAATAAAGCCTTGTTAAATGGAATGAATCTAAAATGTGCCAAACCCATTAAGAAGTTTCCTTGAAAAACACATTTTAAATTGTATTCAACACACACACACACACACACACACTCTAATGGAAGATAATTTACCTTCTAAATCATTTGATAAAAAAATGTCCATAATACCAGTATAAACTAACACACCTAGAGATTAATTCCAAAATAAGCTGTTATTCTTTCATAACAAAAACATCAAAGGCATGGTTCCCAAATGGCTAAGAAATTACTTGAATGTAAGATTGACTGGTGTAAATTTTTACTTTAATCTTTCTCAAGCATGTTTGATCCTAATTTCAGAAAGAAGTACAAAAGAAGAAAATTTCTTCAAAAGAAACATAATCAATAACAGAGGCCTGCATCTTATATTCTGATGCTTCCGGCTGCATCTCCATTAAGCAGAAGTGGTACCTTAGGTGTGTCTAGTTCCCATTGCTCCCAATGGAGACCTAGGCCCTTTCTGTACTTGGCCTTATTCTGGAATATATCTTGGGACAAGGATCTATGGCAGGCCTCACATTGGGCTTTGTGCTAGCATGCAGAGAGCAGGTCCCTATTCCAGAATAAGGCCAAGTGCAGAAAGGGCCAAGGTCCCCTGAAGCCCAGATTGAAGGCCCTTTACTACATAGTGGGGATGCAGCTTCTGGTTATTCTTTTCATGCTAATACAGCAATTTCTACCTCTTATGAAATTAATGTTCCACTTCCCATACGGAACAAAGGAGTTTTAATTTTTCTCCATCTCATTTTTTGTTGGCAGAGTTTATAAAACAGCTAATCAGACAAGGGCATACGATAGGGTGTTTTCAACATGTGAGTAGAGGTGCCTCCTATTCTCCCCTTTCCTTCCCAAATGTGCTCCATTAGCATTCCTGTTTGTTCCAAAGATAAGTAATTGTTAGGACTCCCACCACCCCAATTTAAAAATCGTCTCATGCTTAGGGGAGGACAAAAGGCAACATTCAAGATTCTGATCTTCCTCTGACACATATAGGCACAGAAATTGGAGGTTAATACTCTTAGGAAATAATTCTGAGTCATTTTAGTGACATCCTATGAAAACAGTCAAATTCATTTCAGTTTGCTCTTTCATGGACCAGGCTGTACTTCAGCAAGCTAAAACCATTAAAAATGAATGAATGAATATGAAGAAGTCATAAGGACTCACCATGCCCTTTATTGTACATTAGTGATGCTCATCTAGGCTGTCAAAGCAGATTGCATTGAAGTGCAGAATGTAGGAAGTGCTGGGGGTGTGGGCAGCATGCCCCCCACCTCTGGGGTTGGACCCCCTCTTGCCAAGGCTCAGGAGCCCCTTTTCAGTGACATGCAGAAATAGTCTGACATCCCAGTAAACCATCCCTACGTTTCAGATATTCATCAGATATTGGTTTTGTGGTTAGAGTATCGGATTTCTATCTAATAGTTTCCCAGTTCAAGTCTGCACTCCTTCATGAAGCCAGCTGGGTAAACTTTTGCTAGTCACAGCTAAACTTTCACAGTCCCATCTGCCTCACAGGGTGTCTCTTGTGGGGAGAAGAACAGAAGGTTTATTAGCTGTTTTGCATCCCCTTAAGAGTGAGAAAACTGGGATATAAAAGCCTCCTCCTCTTCTTCCTCGTCTTCTTTCCATGGCCCCAGCTTGTGCAAACCTTTGTAGCTCATGTAAGCCACCTAAATGACTGAAATGAGGCCTTTGTGCACGAGGGGGTTTGGAACATGTCTATGACATGCTGGGATGCTGCATTCGCTCTTGTGGGGTGGCCGGATCCATTCCAGGCTGCCCCAAGCATCTCGACACGTCATAGATGCATTCCAAAAGCAGAGCATGAAAAAGTGCTCTCCACGCATTCCGAACAATCCAGACCCGCCCCCCCCCGCCCCCCGCAGCTGCCATGGAGGAAAGCGTCTGCACGATTGGCTGCCTTGCAGCCAGGGGTGAGGAGGCATGACTGGTCCCTTCCCTGGGTTTCTGCGAGGGGCGTCAGCCTGGATCAGGCCCATGCAAGTGGCAGGCCCCCCAACCCAGCCTGGGGTCGCTTGTGCACATGAACAGCACTTACCTGCTGCTGCCGGCTCAATTCTGGCTGGAATAGGTGGACGACATTCTGGGCATGTGTGCGGGGCGGCCCCTCATTGGCCGGGCACCTACCTGGCCTCAACTGGCCATCTGTGCAGGCCAGTTTTGGATTCCTATTTAGTAGTGTCTTGATTTGTTTCCACACTCCTACATAAAGCCAGTTCTTTTACTGAGCTCTCACAGGCCCACCTACTTCACAGAGTGTCTGTTGTCAGCTACTTTGAGTCCTCTTAAGGCTGAGAAAAACGGGATATAAAAGCCTCCTCTTCCTCCTTCTGTATTCTAGTTTCTGCCGTTTTGTGATGGCTACATCCAAACACGTTATACAATTAGCATTACTGTGGGAATGTCTTCTCTACAGCAGAAGTGTAGCAGTAATTCAGTGACCTGTGATTGGTTGCTGTGCTAGGTATCAGCTCAGAGGCAGCATTCTATATGCCTGCCACTGATCCTGATGACAGGAACTCTGAAACCAAGGAACATTTATTTCCCTGGTTCACTGTTTCCACCCAGGATATTTTTCAGAGCACAGGAAAGGGCTGCAGTAATCAGCCATTTCCCACAGAACATAAGGATCAGACAACAGCTCATCTAGTCCAGCATCCTGTCCCACACAGTGGCCCACCAATTGCTCATGGGCATCTCAAGCACAAGACAAGGGCAAACGTTTACCTGCTCTCAAAACCCGCATAGAAGGAGCCATTTCTGGTAAAGAAATAGCTTCTTCAAGTGCAGATGCTACAACTGGAAGCATTTCCCATGTGAACTACCAGGCCAAGTGTGAATTTGCCCTGAGTTAACACTAGAGTTTGCAACAGATTCACTGAAAGGAGTTAGAAGCATGGGGAGCTTGTTCTCTGCTTCTCTGTAACAGAAAATAGAAGACATTTCTAAGTATGCTTAGAAATCAATATTGTTGGTAAATTTCTTGCTATTTTGCCTCTGGTACATGTTGGAAGTGGAGGGAATAACTGCTGGGTAGGGATGTGAATGAATGAAAAATTCACATTCAATTTGCAGTTGAAATTAATGTCTGAAAATTTGCAGCATTTTTCCCATTGAGAAAGCTTATTTCCATCAGTAAAATACTGCAAATGTGCAAAAAATTGATTGAAATGTCTAATTTGCGAGCTGGGAGCACTGTTCAATTTGTTTGAAAGGCTGGACATTTGAATGTCCGTACTTTCACTTCAATGCAAAAAATGGAAATTTGAACATTCAGTCAAATTTTCAAATGCAGATTCATTTGTGCACATCTCTACTCCTGTGCAAACTCCAAGCTTTACAGCCATTTACCATTATTCAAGATGGATGTTTGACAAAATAATATAATTCACTAATTTATCTCAGAAAAAGAAATGACATTGCAGTCATGAACTGACTTGTCTTGCTATTTTCTGTTATGAATACATGCAATTTTGTATCCAGCTTCCTGTGACTTTGTCACTATACATATAAATTGCTTTGGAATTATCTTCTGTTTCTCATTAACACAGTTGTTCTTGTGGTCATCAATACAAGCATATTAGTTTATGGATTTCCCTCCCTGCTTACTCATTTCAAGTTACCATCCTTTTTCTCATTGTTGCACAAAACCTTCTAGTCTGAAAAGGCCATTAATGCAAATTTCTACAGTTATTAAGAGATCAATTTTTATTAAGTTTACATAATAACATAAATGACATGGATATATTTAGAAGTAACAATAATAATATGAATACTTTACAAATATGTAAAATAAGTAATTTAAACAAATCAATAACAAGATTACTTCCATGTTAATATTCCTTCTGCCTTTTCTTATAAGGAATACATCCCCTCCCTATACAGATGGTATCATTGTTTTAGTCATACTTTTTATCTACTTTTATTGTGATATTATAGTAACCCACCCTGAGGCCTTTGGGTATAGAGTGGGATAGAAATATAATAAAGTAAAATATGCATGTAATAATAATATGATTATTACATTTATGATATTAATAAGAGATTGAAAGAAATGTTATAATTGTTTAAATTATGAAATCTTTCATTGTATTTTGTCAAATCATATATCATGTCATATACTTCTTTGTTCAACTGCAGGATCCTGAAAGTGTCTTTGAACCATACTACTATGAGTCATTTAAATGGAGCACCTGTCCACCTATCCTAAATGCTGTATTCTTCACTTCACCTCCTCATTTTCTTTCTCCTTCCATTCCTATTTTTTGAGGCTGCCATAATTATCGGTTCATTGACAAAAGTTTTGCCTCCCTGATCATTAAAGTCATAATAGTGTTCCACCATTTCTCGAAACTCTGTGTGTTCCCCCCAGTACGTTTGAACCGTAGCATTAATTTATTGCATTGTTTGTTTCAAACTGAGCACTCATGGACAGACATGCTTTTTGTTGTCCTGTCCTGCATTTTCTGGCCATTTTGATGTCTTCTTCTGCTCTGTGCTCTGTCCTATGTGGATGAAGCATGGTAAGAGGGGGAGGGCCTCCCTTATCCTGCATTAGTGCGTGGAAGTGAGATCCCTGAACCATTTCCTAGATTGGGATAACACGTGTTCCTTCTGTTTTCATGCATTAGCTAAATCCAAGCCCATTAGAATTAAGTTAAGAATAGTTTATTCCATCAGTTTCTTGGAGGGACCATTAGTATATTCTGGGTGGGGCCTACCATAATCTCTATCAACTTGCGGATGGCAGGTCCCTACTTGGGAATATAATCTGGAATAAGGTAAATTAGGAAAGGCCCTTTGAGTGTTAGTTTTTTCTCTTCTCCCACCCACATTTTCCATGTATTTTAACCTAGAGGTGAGCAAGCATTGTTTATTATTATTATTATTATTATTATTATTATTATTATTATTATTATTATTATTATTATTATTATTATTATTATTATTATTATTATTATTATTATTATTATTATTATTATTATTATTATTTCTGTGCCTGTTGAGTGATATATTTTGCACATATAATGCAACTTCCCTTTCTAGGTATTATGTTCTATTTGAACAAGTGATTGCCTTTGATTGTTATATTCCTGTAATGACAGTCATCTCACAAAGTCTCTGTTGTCCTTTATTAAGGGAACACAAGCTCATCTTGTTTATTTCCTGTACTACAAGCTTGAACACAGAAAGGCAGTACGTCACGCACTTTAGTTTTTTCCTGTTTGTACAGAAGAGCAAAAATTATTTTCTTTGTCTTGCATCTTTGCTTGCCAATCTTTTGGTTTGTGTACAAGTCCAGGAAAGGGCTGACTTGGCAGCAGGAGACTCCAGTCCCACCACAGACGTGGGAGGCTCCAGTTTTACTGCAAAGATGTTTCTCAGCCAGTGTTTCCCAGACTCTGAAGCTTGAAAGCTGCATAATGAAGCTTCCACAACTATGGTATTTCAACATCGTGTGGTTTAGCATCAGACTGGAAATGGCCCATGAAGTTAGCTATTTCCAGTCCTTCGTTGCCCTCACTCTACAGAATGGAAGAAAGATCTACCCTTAAAATTATTTCTCATATGTTGTATGCTGGGTGCCTCAGAGGGTGGAGTTTACACCTCAGGGGTGGTTTACAGGCCTAATCTTGCTGCTTAGGAGGTGTAGATGCAACCTCTCAGACAGCTTCTGCACCACACACT
Source organism: Aspidoscelis tigris stejnegeri (assembly GCA_023333525.1). Classification (NCBI taxonomy): domain Eukaryota; kingdom Metazoa; phylum Chordata; class Lepidosauria; order Squamata; family Teiidae; genus Aspidoscelis; species Aspidoscelis tigris. The sequence goes on from JALMGA010000003.1 coordinate 53,867,378, forward strand.
TCAACATGCAATGGGTAGCCTGCTTCCCAGCAACCATGCCAGCAACCAGTGTTTGTCCAGTCCAAACTTACAGGCCAAGTATGTGTGTGTGAGAAGGGGGTTTCTACAATACATCCAGAAATTCCCCTGGAACTGGGGGATTTCAGAAGCCTAGAAAAAAGGTGCCAGGCTTCTCATGCTGCATGGATCGATACAGAATCTGTATGGTGGCAGCTAGGACTGATTAAAGACGTGGGATGCTTGAGAGGCCACATTAAAGAGGTCTCCATTTGGTGTGCTCCTTGGTCCTGTTTTTGTGCCAAGACTGCTCATGTAGACACAAGGCCCACGCTGCCATCTGTATTCCCTGGGAGACATGCTGGCATGTGGAGTCAGTTTGGTTTTGGACTCTTATTTAGTAGTCTCCTGATTTATTTTCACACTCCTACACAAAGTCAGGTGGGTGACCTTGGGCTAGCTACAGCTCTCACAGCTGAGCATGTGTCTCTTGTGGGGGAAAGAACAGAAGGTTTGTCAGCTGTCTGAGTCCCCTTAAGGGTGAGAGAAGCAGGACATAAAAGTCTCCTCCTCTTTGTCCTATTCCTCCTCTCCTTCATCTTCATTCCGTGACCTTAGCTAGTGCAATTTTTTATTAATGTTATTGTTATTATTATATCCTGCCCTTTGCCCGTAGGCCTCAGGGCGGGTTACAAGTTTTAAAACAAAAGATTAAAACAATGATATTCATCAAAATATTTTTTAAAAATCCAGCATATTTAAAAACATATATTAAATATCAAAATACTAATATTAGCTCATGGAAACTACCTGAATTGCTGAAAATTGTTACCCAGCTTCAGGAGCTGAAGAGCTGTTTAAATGTCTTGGTTTTGCCTTGGTTTTGCTTTGTTTTGTTGTACTGTTTTGTCCATTTCTGCCATGGTTCAGTGTTCACTCCCTGCCCCTTTTAATAGGCTTCAACTGTTGTTCAGCAGGAACTTGTTATTAAAGAAATTATTATTTGTCTCGTTCATCAGCTGTTCATCGGATTATGAAAGATGCTTTTGCGTTGTAAAAATGTGTCTGATTGTATTGGGTTCCAGGGTAACCATTAATTAGGACAATAATTAATTGAAGAATTTTAGTTAATTATCTTCTACAGAAGTGATTAACTTACCAACAGCATTTAAATATATGGGCATATTAAATTTGCATTGGTGTACCCTTAAGAACACAGATAACTTTCATGGTGAAAGACAGACACTATTGGATAAGCAAAAACTAGAATAAATGTTCCTTTCAAATATATTTACTCTTTGGGTGCTTCCGCACAGGGGCAAATAAAACAGGATCTCCGGCACCCGGATTTATTAAAACCAGCTCCTTAGGGGAACCGGTTTTAATAGCTCCGAGTGCACAGTAGATCCGGTTTTACGGGGTAGATCCGCATCTAAGAGATTAAAAACTGCCTCCTCTGTTACAAGCTTGGAAGGTCCTTGGGATCATCTGAAGGGATCCTGCTGTGGGCTTCACAAAATACAAAATGATTACTAATAGATTTTGAATTTCCTGATTTTTCTTTTCCCATAACTGTTTGATCTTTGGACATTGCTATTACATATGTAGACAATTTCCTTTTTCCGGCCAGCCTTGCCAGCATTTTAACCTTTTGTTGTTGTTGTTGTTGTTGTTCTATTTGTCAATTTGGCTGTTGTCATGTACCATCTGTAGAGCAGTTCTAAACTTATTTCTTTAATTTTTAAGTTAGCTGGAAAAGCTCTTAAACTACTTTTATTATATAATTAACTAAAGCAAAACCAGGTTAAAACAAGACACCAAGACATCTGGTTATGGTGCCACTCACAAACAGCTGTGCATAGTTGATGTCTCACTCGACAGGATTGTAGTTCAAATGAAAATACCAGCTACAGTTCTGAACCCATAACTTACCTTACACCCAAAGTCAGAAATAAAGAACTTATACAACGACACATCTCATTATCCTCTTTTAAACCTTTTCCCTCTTTTAACCCTGGCAGACACACAATATTATGAAAATATAAAAACTATGGACAGCAGGTGTAAGAGAAGAGCATCATGGGAAACCGGTGAGGACAAAATTGTCATATTAGTAGAGAACAAGACACGAAAATGTAAAATAAGAAAATCTGTGGTAGACATTAACATAAAAGCAAAATTGTCATTAAAAATACTGTGCAATAAAAGCATATACTGCAGCTTTGGTTTTTTTCTGTTGAAAGGTAGCCTTATGAATGAATGAACAAGCAAATGAACAAACAAATGAATGAATGAATCCTCATTTCAGGTACCTGGTAAGGGGAGCATCACAGAGCTGGAAATGGGATCACAATTTTCAATATGTAAAGATACCTAATTTTCTTGTAATTCTCCTTTAGACCAGTGAAAGTTCAGAACAGGTACAGGAGGAGCACATAATGGTCTGCACAAATGCGGTGACCCACCACATTGCCTAATTGCTCCAGTGGTGGTCCTGCATAGGCATGGTGGTGCTGGCACTGGTGTTTCAAGATGGCTGCCACCTGGGAAGGTTTGGATAGGTTTAATATACTTAGAGTATGCTAGTGCTATGCTTCCCAGCCCATGGAGTCATAGGCCGCATTCCCATTACAAGCTTAATACAGTTTCCCTAACCAAAATAATAGAACCGGATGCAAACGCGAATTTGCCTGATCCCATTACTTTCAACTTAATCACGTTCGATCCAGATTCTGAGGATCGTATGTGGCATATGTTACTCAAGGGGGGACTCAAGTGGGTACTTTCAGAAGCCACTTTTCGGGGCTGCCCTGCCCTCTTCCTCCTGGCTTGAACGCGCAACCCAAACAGGACCCTTTCAGGAAGCCTAGCTGGATGGCTGGGTGGCTGCTGCTTGCCTGGATGGAGGTAAAATGGCACCGGGCAGCCAGCGATTCTTTCCTTTCCTCTCCCCTTGCCCAGGGCACACAGCAGCAGCGGCTACTCAAGCCCCCTTCGCCCACTCACCGCCACAGCCTTAAAAACATTCACACATCTCCCAGAACCTGCAGCTGCTTTCCTTTCTTTTCCCTTTCTAAAGGTCAGAACTTTCAGAATTGTGCAGAATTGCAACATTGTTATCAGGTGTGAAGTGGGTGGATTGCTACAGTGCAGCGGCTGCTGTAAGGGGTAGATTTTTACAGTAAAGTCACTATCTTTGGAAGCAAGCTATTGGGGGAGGGAAACTCTAAACATGCATTCTCATCCCACTAAAACGGTATGGTTCCCACAGTAAGAAATGTAAAACATTTCAAATGCATGAACCAGAGCGAGACCTGTTGAAATGAGTGTTAACATTTACAATGCTTTGGGGCGATTTCACATTCGGAAAGCGTGTTAAGCCAACTTGATGTGGGGACTGTGAGGATCGAAACTGTTTCAAAACCATTTTAAGCTTGTAATGGGAATTCACCCTTAGTGTGAATGGGCCCAAAGAGACTTCTTCTTCTTCTTCTTCTTCTTTTTCAAACAACTGAGTTTGGGGATTGTTAGAGCCTCACATAGGAATGTGGAGCCATTAGGAGCTGATGTTGCCCCACTGTTGGACACCTATTCCTCTTGCTGTTACTGTTGATTCTACTACACTTACACTATGAAATCATGACTTGCCTAGTATAATTCTCATTTGATCTTGATGTTATTTCACAATAGATTTACTGTTCAGAAACCATTTTACTTTTCTTGTTTCTAGTTGTATGTAATGTATTCTCTCTCTCTCTCTTTTTTTTTTTTTGTCACTGTTGTTAGATTTTTAATCTGCCTTTTACTCTAAGGACCCAGAAATAGTAACAGTAAAATTGAGTATGGACATATTAAAACCATTAAATAACATAAATTAAAAACCATTATTTTATACAGCAGTAATAATAATACCAAAAGTAATGTCGGACAGCTTAACATTTTACATCTTTATTTAGCATACTTATGTATTACAGCCAAGGAATTATAGTATCATAAATGTCATAGTACTGAGACATGTATTAAAGATACAGGACCTAAACAATGTAAACAAATACAAATATTCAGTAGACCAAGGCTGTGTTCCCACCTGAGCTTGTTAAAATGCTTTTGAAAACAAAACGAGAAAACCCCAATGCAAACATGCATTCTGGCTGATCCCACCTCAGTGGCCTTAAATCGCTGTCAATTTCGATTCTGTTGTCCCCATTAAAAATGCTTCAGAATCGCATCAGGGAAAGCAAATCTTTTCTCCCCCCCCCCCTCTTTGCCAGCCAGGGCGCCCACTCCTCCCTCCAGACTGGATTCTGTGATGATGTGGCAGAGGGTGAGGAATCCCAGGCAGATGGGAAGCAACGCAAATCCCACTGCTGCTGCTTCCCTATCCCTGCAAATAAAATAAAATAATGCAAAGGAATATATTTAAATAAATAACAGTAAACAGAAACTGCTTCTGCTATGCTCTCCTCTACGCCACCCTCCTGCATCTCCCATCACCCCTCTTCCTCCCACCTCCACCCCTCATAGCTGCTTTCATTTGGTAGGGTAGGAAATGTCATCTCTCCTGTACTGGGGAGGATTTTAAAAAGAGCAGGAAAAGACAGGACAGGAATGGAATGGAAAGGAAAATGGAATGGAAAGGAAAGGAAAGGAAAGAAAGTAGGAAGGGAATGGAAAGGGAGAAGGGAAGGAAAGGAAGAAGGAATGGGATGGGATAGAAAGGAAAGGAAGAAGGGAAGGGAAGGAAAAATGGAAAGGAAAAGACAGGAATGGAAAGGGAAAGAAGGAAGAATGGAAAGGAAAGGAGAGAAGAGAAGAGAAAGGGCAAAGGCAAGGCAAGGGAAATCCAGAGAGCCTCTTTGAAGTCTTCAGGCTGTGGGAGGCAGGAACACCCAGAGGGCTGAAGAATTCCCCAGCGGAAGGCCCCAAAGATCAGCTGTGACCCGGGGAAGGAGTCCCAGAAGGGGGCAGTGAGCGAGAGAGCCCTGCCTGCCCACTTGCGTGGCTGTGCACGTGCAATCAGTCACCGGTGGGGCATGGGAAGGAGGGACACCAGCTTCAGAGGATTGAGGACACTCATGGAGGTTCATGGAGGCTCTGAGATGGAGGTGCTGCCACAGTGTGTGGATGGAGTGTCCCAGAACATATGTGAGTGTCCCCATGGGGTGTGAACAGGCCCTTATCCTATTGATTTGTTGTTTTTATTTCTTAGTTTTGATGAAGTCATCAAGCAATGCAGACAATGAAATACAAAATACAAAACATGTCAAATAATAAGCTAAAAAAACACACCTTTTTTAAAAAAAGCACTGCATTCTTCCTCCAAATGAACAATAAAAGAAGTAAACACAAGAACTGCTAATGGCTTCACATAATAGAGACTTCTGTAAATGAACTTTGTTGGCAAATTCTATCATCTCCTAATTCATATAGTATATACACAGACTGTTATATTGCCCCCCCCCAAAAAAAAGATAAGGTAGAAATTTGTTTTTGAGTTATGTATGGGTTTATATTTTCATTTTACTCCTCCTGGAATTATCCAGTGTTAAAGTGTAATTAATGTTGACATCAGTGGCATTAGCATTACGGTTTCATGTCTGGAAAGCTCTGAACTTAATAAAGGCAATAAGCAGGAAATGTTGTTCATTTATGGCAGCACAGTTGCACATTGTTGTCATATTGTTTGACATCATGGGGGGTAAATAGCACTGATTATTAGCCACTGATGCCACATTATATGCGCGTGTTCCTGGTAACACTTATGGGAAAATAAAGGCAATTAGCAAGTGCTTTAATGCTGAGTATGTAACTGTTTTTGAATCTCATCTTGGTGCTAATGTTAATGCTTCAGGAATGCAGTGGCGCAGTTCTCACTGAATGGCTACTGCTGTGTTTTGCCTATGGAAGTCTGCATCTTTGCAGGAAGGAAGAATGGCAACTGCTCAGAGGTGAGAAATGTGCTATCTAAATGCCTTAACCCCCTCACCTCCAAACATCCACAGATTTCAAAGCCAAAGACTGCATGCTCTTTTCTGGAACACACAGGGAAATGGCTTGGAAGTTGACCATTTTCTATGTGTCATGAAATAGGGCTATGCAGAATATGGAGCACACAAGGCAACTGTACTGCTGGAGTCCAACTTTATGATGTCACTTTGAGTGCTCAAGTGTCATGAGCACCCTTGGCATCCTCAGAGTTCACCTACTAACCCTTGGAGACATGCTGCATGCCTGGAGGTGCCATTAACACACAGATGGCATGCTGTTCATGTCTTCATTATGTGCAGTGTTTGCTCTGTACAGATACAGCCCAGGTGATACCTCAGGCTTGAAAGCTACGTTATGTGTGGAACTATGTAGAGGCTGAGGGTTTTTTTGTACTTTTTCCTGCAGGACAGCCCAGGGATGCTCCAGCACAGGTGACCCCTGCACAGAGCCTTCACACATACTTCTATGCAAAGGCTGTGTGGAGACAGGATGGCACAGCTATGCAGTTGCACACCGCATTGCCTGGTCACTGTAGCAATGGCCCCCTGCGCATAACCATTACTGTGGCTAGAGGGATGTTGCCAGATGGCAATGTTCACACTTAGGGTGCTTCCGCACAGGGGCTAATAAAACCGGATGTCCGGCACCCCGATTTATTAAAACCGGATCCCGGGGGAACCAGTTTTAATAACTCCGGATCACTGGTAGATCCGGTTTAATGGGGTAGATCCGGATCTAAGAGATCTGGATCTACCCCGCGGCCCTGCCTCCGCACATGCGGCATAGATCTGGATTGGAGGCGGGCGCTGTGTGGACACACAGCACCCAGCTCCGATCCGGGACGGAGGACCCTCCCTCCGCCCGCCATGATTGGCTCGCCAGAGCCAAGCATGGCGAGCCGGGGGGCCTCACTGCCGCGGCTCACCCTCACCCCAGAAGCAGCAGATCGCCGCTTCTGGGGCCAGGGCAAACTTGCCTAAAGCCCACCCTAGCCCACCCTGGTGGGAGCGTGGTGAAACCCCTCCTTACCTTATCAGCATTGGCGTCGTTCTGAGGGTCTTCGCCCAGGATGCAGCGCGCCTGTGTCCTGTGCAGCTCCTGAGTCGCTGGGGCTGCTACTGGCAGCCCTTGCCCTCAGGAGGAGTTCTGAGCAGGCGCGCTGCCTACTAAGGGCAAGTTTAGCCCCTCTAATGCGGACGCGGTGAAACCAAACCAGTTTTGCCACCGAAATCCGCATTAGTAAGGGACGCGAAATGCGGACACACGTGGCCGGAAGTGTGCTAAATAGGCACATAAATGTGGACGCGCGTTTCCCAATCCGTGCTTAATGTGTGTTAAAGGGCCTGTGCGGAAGCACCCTTAAGCTGCTACAGAGTAGGTGCAGGGATGCGGCCAGTGTTCACAGTGGAAACACTGGCTTCCATCCCTGAGCTTAACTTCCCCGGAACAGTGTTATATAAACTAATCTAAGCTGTTAGTTTATTCTTTCTGCAATCGAATTGAATGATTGCCAGAAAAGTAGAGGGTTATAAGTTCAATCCTGAGCCTTTTCCCAGAAAAGAGTAAAGAAACTACTCCTGCACCTTTTAAATAAAGCTGTATAGTTATCTTATTGCAGATACCAGGAGCTGATCTTGACTTAAGGGTTTCTTTACATTAGGCTTCTCTCAGAAAGGCCATGAAATGGGCAGCACGACAGACACATGCCCCATGTTTAAATGGAGAAGAAAAAGGTAATCCTAAAACACCACATTTTTAGGCTATGATAAGGACATGCTGTGTATATAGCTGACTTCTTCTGACCATTCAGGCTTTGAAGTTTCTTCCTGGACCGTTTTAGTGCTGGGCAACACTAATTTGCTCTAGGTTGAAATCAGTCCAAAAGTTGGGGTTTTCGCCATTCTGGGGTAGACAGTGGCTGCACCCCGGTGGCTCTTGTCAGATAGCCTGTTGGTTGTTTGGATGCAACATTATTTTGGGACAGATTCTGTACTTTTAAGTTGACTGGGTTTAGCCTTTCACTTGAAACCATAGCTTGGGTTGTGTACGAATGGGTTTGGGGGCATTTGATGGTAACAAATTCAATGTTAGAAAATTCATATTCGTTCGAACTGATCCCCTTCAAATGTGATAGGATTCTATTTGATATGAATGTATTCGTATAAATTTGTACATATCTTGGCTATGGATCCTGGATACAGATCCTATACAAATACATACATATCAGATATGTATCCTATACCAACACATATGTATTGGATACGCATTGGATATGCATCCTATACGAATGCAAAAGTATTGATATATATCTGATACATATCCCCAGTTCTATGAACGTACAAATTATTTCTATGAATGTTCCAAAACATTTGTATTTGTGTGAATGTTATTGTACAAATGTTCTAACATTTGATTTGTGTACAAATGTCTGGATTAGTATAAATTCATATGAATAACGAATGTTACGAATATTCACGCACATTGTGGCAATGACAATGATGCTGGAAGTGGTAATAATAAGAAAAATAAAATACTGTCTCTTTTATTGATTCCATCAAGTCTTGGCCTTTCTATGAGCAATTAAGAAACAAATTGCATTAACAACTTCAGGAATATTGAGAGCAGCAGGCAGAAGGCACATGTGTTGCAAGATAAAACATGTGACACATGTGAACTGGTGATACAATTTTCTTGGAAAGTAATTTTTTTATTATGTGCTTTGCTAACAGAAGCACAAATATATAGTTGGGTGTCATCTATGTACACAGGGGATACATCAATAAAAAACAGGGTCTGCTTTGATCTGTAGAGGAAGAAGAAGAGGAGGAGGGAGAAGAAGGAAAAAGGAAGAAGAGTTTTGCTTTTATACCTCACTTTTCTCACTCTTTAAGAAGACTCAAAGCAGTTGACAATACTTCCTGTTCTTCTCCCCACAACAGACAACCTGTGAGATTGGTAGGGTCGTGAGAGCTCAGAAAGAGAGCTGTGACCAGCCCAAGGCCACCCAGCTGGTTTCAGGGAGGAGTGTGGAATCAAACCATTGAACCTGGTGACTGTGAGATATAAGTCTGGCACTCTAACCACAAGGTCAAACTGCAAGAGTATGGGCAGTTCACACTAATACCTGGTGCATCTTACTCTCTTATTCATGAATTAACGACAGAAAGTAGCATTTTGCAAAGTTTTCTTCTCAAGCGAGAGGGATTTAAAACTGCCAGTTTTGTTCAATACAGAATTCTATCACTTACTTTTTATAGTTTTGATTTCTGGCAGTACTGACTAGATGCTGCTGCTGTCATACACTCTGTGAGAGAGTTCCAGGATGTCACTCACAGTGGCAAAGTCCCTGGCTGACCTCATTGGTGAGGAACAGGATCTTGATCTGGAAGTCAAGTTGAGCACCTAATACATGCCCCCAAATTCTGGCCAAAGGCAAGAATGGAGTAACCTCTCAATCAGATCTTAATCTCCATGACAAACACTCCAAGGGGATTTTTTTTTGCAGAAGATGCCCCTTTTCGAAGGTGGGGTGAAAGGCAGTCACATCTGTGTGTGACTGTTGACCCACTTGGTTCCTTGTCCAACCCAATGCTAGCTTTAGGCACAGTGTCAATGGTAACTGAAAGACAAGTTAGTTGCATGGGTTTCCAGAATATCTCATTTGGTCTTGAGATGCATTTTTCTATATCTTTTCTCCATTTTCTTTCCTATTATTTCTTTCAGAAGGAGTTTCCTCATGCTTCATTTTCCTAGAGATTTTCTGGGTTGTGGTCTTGAGAAATTATTCACTTTTAATTATTCACCCATACTGCAGTCTGAAAACAAAACACAGAAGGATAGACTGCAACAGAAAAAAAGTAAAATACCCCTTTTTTCTCAAAGTGAAACAATTGTGTTTTAAGGTTTCAGGGTTTTTTCAAAGCAACTTTTATCAAACAATCAAAAATAGATTCATACTATAACACAAATAGGATTTTCTGATGGCTACTTTGGGGGTATGTAGATGTAGCTGGACTTTTCAATGGGGAAACATGTTCTCAAACTTGTGGAGTACCAATTCTATCCACTCCACCTATCATGGCTTATGATTAGGAGTGGTAAGAATCATATTCTAGGACCTTTGGAGGCATTGCTAATATTTGATGGATTATGGAGAAAGCAAGAGAGTTTCAGAAGAACACCTGCTTCCGTTTCACTGACTATTCTAAAGCCTTTGACTGTATAGATCACAACAACTTGTGGCAATTTTAATTTTTTAAAATGGAAATACTGGGTCACCTTATCTGTCTCCTGAGGAACTTATATTGCAAGTCAAGAAGCAAGAGTTAGAACTGAACAGGGAACAACTGATTGATTCAAAATTGAGAAAAGTGTGTGACAAGGCTGTCACTCTGGCTATTTCCAGACAGGATTAAAACTTCTCAGGCACTGCAGAGCAGCTTTCAAACTGCCAGACAGGTTTTATGATGCTCCTCAGTTCCTGCACCTTAAAGCCTGATGCTCCAAAGAAAAAAATAAAAATAAAAACCCCACTACTTATGTGAGCATTGGCTGTGGAGCATTCCTTTCCTCCTCATTTTTCTTGGTGTTTGAGTAAACTCACAAGAGTTTGTCCTCACCTGAGAAGCAGGAGTCCTACCAGAGAGGGAAGGCCTAAGCACACAGACAGAAGAAGCCTCCCTGCTGGACTGTGAGGATAATCTGTTTTCCCTGTAGAGCAATTTTACTGCAAAGTAAAGATAAGCTTCACATTTTTAACTTGCTGTCTGGAAGCACCCCTAATTTATTTAATTTATATGCAGTGTACATTGTGATAAATGAATCAAAAGCTGGAATTAAGATTACTGGGAGAAATATAGCCCCACTTTCAGCTGACAGCAGAAAATGAAAAGGAACAAAGAAGCCTCAATGAAAGTGAAAAAAGAAAGAGTGAAAAAGCTTATTTGAAGCTCAACAATAATAATAAAAAAGTAAGACCATGGCACCCAATCCTCGGCAAATAGAGGAGAAAGAAATGAAGGCAGTGTCAGAGTTTATTTTCTTGGGATCAAAGATCACTGGAACTGGTAACAGCAGCTACAATTTCTTTTTAAAGTTTTCTCCTTTAATATTAAAAAGCAGAGACATCACCTTACCATCAGAAATCTATATAGTCAAAGCTATGGCCATTTTCTGACATATGGGTGTGAGAACTGGCCAATAAGGAAGGCTGAGTGCAAAGAAAACACCACTTCCAAATTCTGGGACTGAAGAAAACTTTTGAGAGTCTTCTGGACTGCAAGATCAAATCAGTCAATCTAAAGGACATTGATCTCAACTGTTCACTGCTATGACTAGCACTGAAGCAGAAGCTCAAATAGTTTGGCCACATAATGAGAACACAAAATTCACTAGGAAATACTGGGATGCTAAGAAAGATTGAAGGCGAAAGGGAAGGGGGTGGGATGATTAAATAGTGTTATGGTGACACCAAACATGAGCTTGGACAGATTTTTGGAGACAGAGACAGATAGATGGGCCTGTCATGCTGTGGCCCATGGGGTCATGAAGAGACAGAGCTAAACATTTCTCTAAGTAGCTGTATATGGTGTGGTGATGGGTTTCAGCTCCACAATCCATTTTTGATGCCAATGCTTTCCCTCTTCAACTGCACAGAGGCAGAAGACCTCTTAGTTTCCTTGGAATGCTACATGTATGTGCCAAATAGTAGGAACTGAAGACTTACTGTATGCTTACTGTATAGCTTAAAGGTTCAAATTCAAATTATTACTACTTCAAGTCATCTACATGTAATATCTTTCTACTCCTATTCTTTTCTCCACCAAGGATGAAGCACTGAAGTCCCATCTTCACGGCATCGTTATCTCGAATTCAAAACGATTTGAGTCCTCACAGTTCAGAGGGCAGTTCGGCTTAACACGCTTCTTCCGTGTTAAACCACGTTATACCGATTTGAAATAAATCCTGATTTCAACAGGTCTCACTCCGGAAGGTGCCCTTGATACGTGTTTCATTTTTTACTGTGTGGACAGTATCGTTTTCCGGGATGAGATTCCGTGTCCAGGCTGTCCCGCCCCCAATCGCACTGTAACCAATGGCTTGTCCGTATTCGAGGCACGTCATGTTTAGGATTCCCTCCCCCAATAGCTCGCTTCCAAAGAGTGATTCCATTGAAAGAATCCAGTCTCGAGCCACTACCTCCAAAGCTACACTGTAGCGATGTAGCTTAATAACAATGTTGCAGTTTTGCACAGTTCTGAACTTTAAAAAGGAAAGGAAAGGGGAGTCCCCGTGGAACTTTCCCAGCCCACTCTCCCCGCTCTCCGAGTTCCCTCCCGGCCCCCGGGGGAAGAGCGAGCAAGGAGCCCCCTTCGCCCTCCCCCGTGGTGGGCACGCTGAGCCCGCCCGCCCTCTCGCCCGCCTCTCGGCTCTCCTCCTTTTCCAGCGGCAGCGGCCGGCACCGAGGAGCCCCAGGGCGAAGCTGCCCGCGCCGCAGCACCAGGATGGGTGGATGGATGGATGGATGGATGGATGGATGGATGGCGCGGCGGGCGCCGGAGCCGTCGGCAGGGGAGGCAGGGGCGGCCCAGGCTGCGAGCGCACTCCGGCCAGCGGGGCGAAAGGCGCCAAGAATGCGGCGGCGGCAGCGGTGGAGTGGGGCGAAGCGGCGGCGGGCACCGAGGAGCCCCAAGGCGAAGCTGCCCGCGCCGCAGCGCCAGGATGGGTGGATGGGTGGATGGATGGATGGATGGATGGATGGATGGATGGATGGATGGATGGATGGATGGATGGATGGATGCTGCTGCTGCTGCTGCTGCTGCTGGTGGGAAGGGGGAGGGGAGAGAATGGGAATCTCTGGCGGAGCATGGATGATGCAAAGGGAAGGGAGAGTGGGATCCTGGGACGGAACACCAATGAGAGAGAGGGGGTGGGCAATGGGTGGGAGGACAGGGCTGCCGTCTGTACTCCCAGGATTGTTTCCAATTTAAGGCTGAAATCGGAATGCCACTGAACCGGGTTAACTTGCAAGTCATGTAAACAGGATTAACCCGGTTCACTTTATTTCGGTTTCCTTAAACCGAATTAAGGCATCCCATGTGGATGCAGCCTGAGTGTTGTAGCAAAGGTTTTTTGGTGGTATTGTGAAACCAAATAAACATAGGCACATTCAGAAAGAATGAAGTTTGCAGCAAAGTGTTAATTCCAAAATCACCCAGTTATACTCAGTATGAAATAACAGGCACATGATTTGGCTGTACGTTACAGAAGGAGGCAGAATTCTGAGATCCAGGGACTGTATTTCTATTGTGCAAGACACTGCTCTAAACAACTTTGATTTTGCTTAAACAGTTCACTTAATTTGCTGACTTTTTAAACCTTGTCCACTCTTCCACAGAGCAACATTTTTTAAACAAGGGAAAGTCACCAATCATTTACTATTTTCCCACCGCTTCATGCTGTATGACTTCAAGTCAAATCTTTAAGTCCAAATAAAACAAAGTGTGTACGCTAACATCTGGGAATGGGCACGGAGCTATCTAATGGAAATCAATATATCATTTAACTGCAATTCTGTCAGTGGTCCATTATGTGATTCACTTCAGAGCAGGAACACTCTAAGAATAAGCTGTGGGCAATCGATCTTCTGATTGCTCTATATCATGTGCCGCATTATCAAATGCTCCTCCAAGCAAAACACTTCCAAGCATACATAGAAAGTTAGGCTTTAAAGTGGAGCTTAACATAAAAAAAATGCACACACAAGAAGGTACACGTTATACTAACTTGGCAGCTGGAAAATGGTCCTTGTTGATCAAATCTATTGTAAGTTTAAAGAGTCTCATGTTCTATGCTTACTGTATAGGTTAAAGGTTAAAATTCAAATTAGTGCTACTTAGGCTGATCAGAGATTGGCAAGGGAGTAATTAGATAAATGATGGCTGAGTTCTTACCCCTTGTCTTTAAATTACTCATGGGATACTTTTCTTGATGGATTCAGCTGGAGGAGGCATTTTGACACTTTCTATGGCTCTATGCCAACCCTTAATCTGTAAGACTGGGCCACAGACATGATAAGCAGCCCAATGTTAGAGTCCGTGTCTCATTTACCTCTGACAAAGGTAGGAGGAACGTCATTTGTATAAGCACACTTCTGTTCGCACACATGTTCTAGCCAGCATGGAGCTGTGGTCTCCCGTCTTTGAAATGACTTATTTCTAAGCAGGCTCCATTTACATGTGTCCCTCCTTGAATCTGGGGTGGAGCCTATGACTCTGAGGCCGTGATCACACCTGGCTGAACAAGCCCGTCCCGTTAAGAAACTGAACTGAAGCCATCCTAATCCTGTTCTCACAGAATTCCTGATGATCAGTCCTCAGATAGGGCTGCCATGCTTACGCCTTTTATGTTATCTCCTTCTTTCTCCTTCCTTCCATTTTGCAGGGGTCTTACCCCTCCCCTCCCCTCCCTCTTCCCCCTCCCCTACACACATACTGAGTCAAGCATACATATTCCCCTTCCTGGCTTGCCTATGCTGTGATCACTCACAAATTAAAAGTGGAAGGATCTTTTAATTAAGAGCACCTAATTGTCCCCATCCCACGGCACACTGTCAGCCTGTTTAACTCAGCAGCAAGCATGTGGAGAGTTCATGGTCCTGAGTGTGAGAGACAGAGGAAGAGAGGGGGAGAACAACAGAGGGAGAAGCAGAAGCCGTGAAAAAGGTGTGTGTGTGTAGCAGAGAGATACAGGATGAATGGGGGGGGGGATCTGAGAGAGCAGTTGCATGTGTGTGGCTGTGGTGCCCACACTAAATTTTAGTGCTGGGAGAAGTAATTTTAAAAGTGTAATGAAAGCGTATTTGATGTGCTTTGAGGAAGAGTCTAAACTGACAGCTTAAACAGGTAAGGAGGGGGTGAAGCCTCCCTAATTAGCATAATGGAAGGGGGATAAGCGCACTCCACCAATCAGGCGTCAAGTTTAGACTAGTGAGGAGTATAAAACCCGCCTGCTAGAAGAAAAAGATTTGTCCTTGCTTTTGTGTTTTGGGGGAGGAAGGCAGGTTAGACTGTTTCTGTACCTCAGGGAAAGAACCAAGCATTGGTCCTGAACTTCTGAGCTGGAGATAAGGCCAGAAGGGGGTAGAAAGGAAAGGAACTGTGAAGTTAAGACTTAAGTGTGAAATCTAGGAACTAAGGGGTGTGTCTTTGAATTGACAGACATGTATTCTTCTTCAGATCTTTTATTGTGTTTCCTGTTACTAAGAATAAAAACCTGTTTAGTTATTCCTTTGCAGAGTCTCTGCCAGCTTCCCTTATTCAAACTCAGAAGGGGTTGCAGTAGCAAAGATCTCTTTAGAGAACCAACCAAGGAAGCTGGGAGGAGTTAAAATAAAACAGCAGCCAGAAGTTTATAGAGGCTGGCAAGTGAAGAAACGTAGGAAGCATTGTTGGTGTCCGCTTGTGGGGTGCGAGGCTAAAACCAATATATAGACACGCTACCAGAAACATATATTAAAAACACACTACCAAGATTCTAAAATTATAAAAGCCCCTTTACTGTGTTTAAAGACAGGGGTGAAGAGTGCAAGCTGGCTCGCACTTGGGGATGGGCGGCGCCACAGTGGCAGATTCAGCGGAGGGAAGGGAGAGAGATTCAGGGAGGAAGGCTGGATCCACCCACTCCAGGGTAGTTCAGCCCCTCTAGCCCAGTTCCCTGCTTACACATGACAATTGAAAACGGACTGGCTCCCCAAGACAGATTGAGTCCTGTGTAAAGGCAAACTCCGGAGAAGCCAGCTTGAGGAATCACAGCCTGCCCCCAAAACGATCCCAAGTAAAAAGAATTTGAGCGATGTAAGGTGAAGCTGGCCAGAACCCATCTTGAACTACGGGTGTGATCACGGCCTTAAATTCTGCAAAGAATGATAAGAGTGAAGCTTCCTTTCCTGCCCTCTTCCTGTGATCTCCTGCACCCTGCTGCTTCTCCCTTCTCCACTGCCTCCTGCCACTTCATTCCTCGGCCCTGGAATTTTTGGCTGTGTCTGCATTTCAGAGTGGAGTAGACCAGTGGGCAGGCATCTCAGCAAAAACCACTTACTTCCTCCTCCCTTGTTTCTCCCTCTGCTCTTTCCAAAACACAGGAGCCCTTCTCTTCAGCCCTCTTCCTCCCCTTCTCCTCCCTTGTCTCACTTTTGAATGAAGAGAGAGAAGGGCGTTCACAAAGGAAGGTGGCTGCACCTGGCTTCTTCCCCTTTCTCTGCTGCCTTCTGCCACTTCAATTCCCTCCCCTGAGAAGGGGAGAAGGAAGGCTGAAGAGGAGGGCAGAGGGAGGAGAATGATAGGAGGGGTGAAAAAGGAGATGGATTGGTGGAAACAAAGAAATACTTATTTTATTTATTTATTTAATAAATGTATATCCCACCCTTCACCAAATGGTCCCAGGGTAGCTTACAGTAAGAATAAAACATATCAAGAGAAAAAAAAACATAGTTAAAAATATCAGCCCTCCCACCCCACCCCCCTTATTCACCCCCCTCCCTAACAGGACAGCACCCTGAGAAAGCTATTGGTTGAAAGGCCTTGTTGAAAGGATATGTTTTCACCAGGTGCTGAAAAGTATACAATGTAGGCACCTGGTGAACCTCAAGAGGGAGGCTGTTCCAAAGTAAAGGGGCTACCACAGAGAAGGCCCTCTTGTAAGTCCCTACGCCTCGTACATCTGCAAGAGAAGGAACTACAAGGAGTCCCTCTCCTTGAGATCTCAGTGTATGGAGATTGATTGTGTGAGCACCAGTATTGAACCTGGTCTCCATTGTGCAGTAAATGGACTATTCACTTGAGGTGTGACCAGCCTCCAAAAGTATTAAAATCCTGAAATATTACATGTTGCTTGATTTGTGGAAGGAATGAAGTCAGAGGGCTGCAGTTCTCAATTTCTATAGCTTCCAACTGCTGAAATCTACAAATACCAGCTATCTCCCTTGAGGGAGCTGTGCATTGTGGCTTTCGGGATTTTAAAAGCTTTTAATCACAAAATGGGCTGTTTTGTAATCGTAGAAGTGATTAATTTCCCAGACCTTGGCAGAGCTTTAATGATGTCTGAAAAAGACAGAATGCTGAATGAAGAGTAATGGTAATTTCTTGAAATGAGTCAAGCCTCTGGATTTCATTTTCCATTTATGCATTCAATTTTTTGTGTACTTGTCTAGTAGTCATCCTGCCTGTGGATCCTATTTGAGTCTTTGTGGCTATATAAATGGAGCCCTTCCCAAAGGGAGTGGATTTTCTGTACACGTGGGGAATTGAACCTTCCTGTGGTAGGCAGAATTGAGACTGGCAGCTCACCGACTCTGGGGGATCTGCAAAAATGTTATCTGCATGCTCTCCTTTTCTGGGCACACATGCTGACAGAATGCTGACTCTTTTTCTCTGTCTTGTGGCAGTGGTTTTTAAGAAAAGAATATTGGTCTGCTTCTGGTTTTCCTTTTTCTGCTGTCATATCAAGATTGTTGGCCTGCTCACAAATATGTAAGGGTGAGCATCTTTTCTGTTTGTTTTAAAATATTTACTCCAGTGCATCTGTTGACCCCTTAATGCCAGGGCTGATTATGTTACAAAACTCACTGGATTGAACAAATTTAAAAGGGAGGGTGAAATAAATTGTTTCATTGACTCTGGTTTTAGAAATGCACTTACAAAAACTTCTATAGAACAGGCTTCAATCCCACATCCATCATTCTGCTGCCAAAGTACAGCAGGTCCTGGCTTCCTTCTTGAGAGGAGAAGAATTGGGGCTTAGCTTTTTTACTGCTTTTGATGAAAGAAGAGTTGGAATATGAGCCAAGCCAATAACTTCTTCAAGGAAGTTCCTTGAAGGATTGCATGGAGCCAATTTATCGGTGAGTTGACATGGAGGCTGGCCTGCAGCTTTCTGTGAACTCTCCACAGCTTCTGGACCACCACTGTGAGCAGAATGTCATTCATGGAGATAGATGCATTCCCTGGCAGGACATATTGAGCAGAAACTGGAACTTCACCCAGACGTTCACCTGGTAAGTGGCCCAATATTTCAGACAAAGAATTGGCATGGAGGATGAGTGTTCCATCCAAACACAAGGCCTGTGCTAACTCTTCTGACAGAGACAAGCTCCGAATAATTCTCACTTGACCTCTTAGCTGATAATTAGTTAACATCTGGGCAAATGCAGCTCCTGCACTTGCAGGAGGCATTAACAGCCTACAATGTCCCCTGCCTGCCCAAATGTTAACTAATTGTCAACCAGCTGTGGTGCACAAAATCATGCACCACAAGCTAACTAACCTTAAATAATCACGACCGGGATGTTACCTGGGAGCATCCAGCAGTGACCATCTGCACTTTTTCAGGTGCAAGAGGTCAGTTGAGCAGGCTGGAAGATGGCTATTTTAGGTCATTTGAAGGATTTACCAACATGGAAATACCCTAGTTCTTCCCCCTTGCAATAGTGTTCTGGGTCTTGCCATGGAGTGAACAGCATTTACATGCTGTGTCCTTTGCCTCTGGAGTAAATCCTGCACCTCCTACCCCCTGTTATTCTAAGGCTGTGGTCACACCTAAGGTTTAATCCAACTTCAGTCCATTTTCAGAGCAAGAGAGCACATAAACAAAGTGACCAGTAATTTTCTTTCTACATTATCCAAAGGCGATTTTCTTTGCAGATCATCCAATGGTGATTTTCCTTCCAAAGGTGAATTTTCTGTGTTATTTAACACTGAAAGAAAACGATTTATCACTTTGCTGATGTATTCTCTCACTCTGAAAGTGTACTGAAGCTGGACTGAACCTTCTGGGATGTTGCCTTGGAATAACATATTCCAACCCCAAATGGACTTTCCACAAGAGGCATCTTCAGACCACTTCCAAATAAGCCCGAAAATAGATGCCTTCAACAGCCCTTTGAAATAGATTGAAAACTTGGTTGAAAGCTTGGCCCTTCCTGCACTTGGCCTTATTCTAGATTATATCTTGGGGTAGTGGTCTGATAGCCACAACCTAATGCAGATTAGGGCAGGGCTCACCTGGAGCCTGGCATAGTCTGCACTATCATGTAGATAGCAGGTCCCTTTTCTGGAAGATATTCCAAAATAAGGACAAGAGCAGAAAGGGCCCTTGCCCTGGCAGGTGTCACGTAAAGTGCAAACCCTCAAACTAGGCTCAAAATAAATTTTTGTATTTGTGGAATGGATCCTTGTCTGTTCTTGTGCTCTAATCTCTGAGCAAACAGCAGTTACACACAGCAAACGAGATCACTATGCTTGATTTCGTATTATATCACTAGACGCCGGGCACTTCCCAAGCACCTAGGACTGCGTGATGTATCAGTGAATTATGTGAGCAGACCCCAGTAAAGTGGCTTTTTGTATTTGGCAGATGGATATTTTGTCAATGCCAATGGTTTTTAGGTGCCCGCTGAGATCTGTTGGCACTGCACCCAGTGTGCCGAGGATGACTGGGACCACTTTCACTGGTTTTCACCAGAGCCGCTGAAGTTCAATTCTCAGGTCTTCATATCTGGTGAGCTTCTCCAACTGTTTCTCCTCAATTCTTAGCCCCAATCAAGGTTTCCTTTGTTATAAGGGACAAACAGTAATACAGAATTTTGGGCAAGTTCAAATTGCAATGAAACAAACTAACTATAAACTGTTTTTCTGTCTAATTTTGGAAACTGTTGCTGAGTTGCATGGCCATCTCTATGCAGATTTCTCAGCAAAAATACAGAAGAGATTTGTCATTGCCAATTTCCAGAGAGAGGCTGGGATTGAACTGGTAACCTTCTGCCCTCCAAGGAGTTTGCTTTACCACTGAGCTACAGCTACTCCCTTGGAAATTGATCAGAATTTTACTTCCACACCTATGAATATTTTGCTTCTGTTTAATCCCTGAGCAGATGTTTTATATTTCTCACATATATATGATAAAAAGTATTCAGAAAAAACGCTCGTGGTTAGGATCAGACTTTATTTATTTAACTCCTCTGTTTTATGGCAAGAGTTATCATAACAGGATTTTGGTTTCTTTCTTGCTGGAAAGCCATAAAAATAAAATCCCATGGTACAGATGGTGTGTAAGAAAGAAGAATACAAACAAACTGTTCCCTTGGTGCTCAGCCAGGCTCTGTAAGGAAACATTCCATGCTGTGTGAACATATCTATTAATACTGTGGCTGCCACAGATGCCAAGAACATCCAACATATAAAAGCACACCAATCCTGAAACTGCATCTTATTGACAGGACATGAATGACAAAGGAAGAAAAATCCTTCTTTCTCCCGTTAGTTTCTCATTTAATCTATTCATTTTATATGTTCACTGGTTTTTAATGTTGTAATCCGCCCTGAGACCTATGGGTATAGGGCAGGATTCATATTCAGGTGTGTGTAATTAAGTAAGTAAGTAAGTACAGTATATTCTGGCGTATAAGACTGCTTTTTAACCCAGGAAAATCTTCTCAAAAGTCGGGGGTCATCTTATACGCCAGGTGTTGCCTTCTTCTATGGCAAGTATATCCTAAACGCTACATTTTAACTGGAAAAGTTGGGGGTCGTCTTATATGCCCAGTTGTCTTGTACACCAGAATATACGGGTAAGTAAATAAGTAAGTAGTACACTGTGGTGTAGTATCAGGGTCCAGCTCTTCACATTCTGCAACCCAGGGGTAGTAGGGCAGAGTGGGCAGAGCACAACAGGACTCCACTTCCAGGCGAAGCACTGCAGATGAGGGAGGTATCAAGGAAAGAAGGCATCTTCCTTTCAAATCAAGGAGGTACTGTGGAGCCCTGCTGGATGAGAACATAGCCCATCTCATCCAGGATCCTGTCCCACACAGTGGCCCACCAATTGCTCATGGGCATCTTGCGCAGATGACAAGGGCAAACCTTATCCTGCTCTTCAGTCCCAGCAAATGGCCATCCTGCATGTCCCCCCAGTCTGGAAGATGTACCTAGGGGTGTTTCCGCATTGACTGCGGAAACCGGTTTAACCCACCCGAAAGACACATTAAAGTCACTTACCTTAAATGCCTTCCACATTGGAGACACTTTCTAGCACCCTTTTTAAACCGGTTTTGCCACCGAAATCCGGATTAAATGGAAGACCTGAAAAATTAGGTCTTACATCCATCACTTCCCCCTGGATGTGTTCAGAGGCAGGACGCTTCCGCACACAGCCAGGGGAAGAGACGGATTCCTGGTGGCCAGCATTTTGGGAAGGGCAGAAACAGGACTACCTGCTTCCAAGCCCTTCCCCCATGTGCCGGTCACCACCAGAAACATGCAGTGACTAGCAGCTCCATGCTCCAGTCCTACGGCTCCGGGGGCGGTGTTGCCGGTGCGCGAGCCAGAGGACAGATTGGAATGGGTGCTGGTGCATCCGCACAGCACTTGCTCCAATCTGTCCTCCGGAATTCGTCCTCCCCGTGGGTGTGCGGACATGCAGGGATCCCTCCGATCCATCACAATAGTGACAGATCTTCGAGAGGACGGATTGTTGAAAAGCGGATCTATTTAGATCCACTTTTTGGTGGCAAATGCGGAACGACTCTAGGAATCCATTCTAGTAGCCTTCTCTGTGCAGTGTCAGAGAAACTATTCTGCAAAGAAGGTGCCTGTGTTGGTGATCACACCAGAAAAGGAGCTGTTTCAGTTGCCACAAGGTGCCTGCTGCCACCAAAAATAGAGATAATGCAGCAGTGGACATCTCCTTGGACCCACAGAGGTGCCCTGGAGCCATAAGTGGACATGATGCAGATGTGTACAAAATAATGCACAGTGTGAACAGAGTGGATAATTTCAGGGACACTTATTCAATACAAATCTTTTTTAAAAATTATTTTTCAAATAAAGTGGCTCTAGTTTATTCAAACTTTCTTGCTTGACTTATTTCCTAACAGTTTTATGAAACCAGATTTCTATTCTGCTGTTCATAATGACGTCAAACTGGTACATGTATCCATCTCCGCAATTTTGCAAATAAATTTTCAGTAATTATAACAGCGGCACATAGTAATCTCTTGCATAATACCGTGGTTCTTTTCCTAAAAACTGATACAGTATGCAGATTGCATTAGGAGAAGCCAGATACAGGGTTCTGGCAATTACTGTTGTAATAAAATTATGCATAGCACAGTTTTATGTTATATAAGGCAGGGCACATTCGTCTTCCTATGTACATACTATTCCTGGCTGGTGTTATCTAAGAGATAGCTATACTAGTAAACATATACCATTTAGGGCTATGCACGAATGTTTTTGTTTTTTTTTGTTTTTTTGCATTCAAATTTGAGTTGAATTGAATGTCAGAACATTTCATTTGGTTAGAATGTTTAAAATCCTAATGTCAAAAAATCCAATTCAAATCCGTAACATTTGAATCTATTCATTTGAATAAGAACATAAGAATATAAGAGGAGCATTGCTGGATCAGGCCACAGCCCATCTAGTCCAGCATCCTGTCGCACACAGTGGCCCACCAAATGCTCATGGGCATCTCAAGCAGAGACAAGGACAAACCTTCTCCTGCTCTCGAGCCCCAGCAGATGGCCTTAGAAGCGCCCCAGTTCCTCCCCCCCCCAGCCTGAATGATGCACCTAGGCATTGTTAGATTTGTATTTAAAGATATAAATGTTGACAACATTCAAATCTGTTATACATATCTATGTGCTTTCTGTATGCATCCCGTTTTCATCCTGTAATACATAAGTATCTGTACATTTGAATCATTTGAATGAATGTTTCGGAACATCTGACATCTGTTTGAATTTCTAAATTCAAATGTTATTAAATCTGATTCGAATTCAAATGTCAACATTTGTCGATTTGAATTGGATTTTTGAATATTTGTGCACATCCCTAATACTATTCTCTTTTTTAAGATATAAGCATTATTGAACAATGTAAAACAACAACAATATTACACAAAAACAAAATACTTATCAACAAGATAAATTCAACGATCCACACTTTGTATAATACAAGTCACCCAGGGCTAAATAGTTCATATTGGGTTCAAAAGGTAAGTCAGATGTGGAAAGGTCCGAACAAGTAGGCCATTCAAAAAAACCAGAAGAAATGATGACTGTTGATGCAACTGTGGTTGTGACCTAGCTGCTTCCAGGAACCAAGACTGTTCAGGCGTATCTTGTGTTCTGTTGTGCCATAATTAGGTCACTAAGAATATTATCCCAAATCGTTTGAAACTAAAGGTCCTCTGAGAGAGGCTGCAATTCCTTCCAGAAGTGAGTGATCACTGCCTTTGCAGCAATTAGCAAGGCTTTTATGAGGTTCCTACGCTTATCATTCTCCTTTTTAATATATCTTATTCACACAATGAGGATTAAGAATTTTTGTTTTTATTTTAGAGACATTTCAAAATGCTACTATAATTTTAAGCATCTGCCATTTTATTTTAGCACAAAAGTAGTCAAATCAGACTGACATTCCTTCTTTCACAATAGTTGCTCATAAATACACTGCAATCCTTACCATTTATGTTTTCATATTTATGATACACAAGGTGCGTTCATTTCAAGATAGCTATATATTTACAAAACCAATTTTACTATATAGCAACTTATACACTGTAACTCCCCTGCCATCCTACTGTTGAACCACCAAGATCTCGACAGAAACCAATGAATTTGATAAGATCAATTTCCATTCTGTTCATCTTATGCTAAATTGCAGCATGGGAAAAATTGTCCAAGCCATCAATTTTATTGCCAGCAGACTATTTATTGCCAGCAGTCTATATATATCAAGGTTTTTTTGCTTTTTCCTGATTATATAGTTACAAATCTATATTTTGGTAGTAAACTCTCAGTATGAGTTCTATTTAGCCAAAAATAATCACTACTTTCACATGAATGATGTGTCTGCAGGGTTACAGAGATGAAAAATCTAAGAAATGTAATGTGCAACTCTCCATCACATTTTCTCTTTTTCTTTTCTGCCTTTGAACTTTGGGATCAATTTTCTAAACAGATAACAATGTAAGAAATGTCCCCAATCAATTGTACCACTGGCCCATTAGATCCACTAATCTGTTCTCACAGTACCAAGAAATGCACAAGGAAGAACAGCACATAGGTCTCCAAGCTTCAGAGGCATACTGTCTCCTATTACCAGATGCAATCACACTACTATCAAGACTAATATGAAAACCTTTCCTTGTAACCATTCAAGCCCGTGGCCAACAGAAAGTTCAATGACAAAGCAAACTGCCTAGAAAGCAGAGGGTTGCCAGTTTGATCCCCAGCTTCCCTGGGGCCTGGTTCCCATTACAAGCTTAAAATGGTTTTCCTGAAAGGAAATAATAGAACCGGATACTAATACGAATTTGCCTGATCCCATTACTTTCAACTTAATCGTGTTCGATCCGGATTCTGAGGATTGTACGTGGCGTACATGACTCAAGGGGAGACTCAAGTGGCTACTGTCTAAAAGCCACTTTTGGGGGATGCCCTGCCCTCTTCCTCCTGGCATGAATGCGCAACCCATAATGGACCCCTTCACGGAGCCTTCATGTAAATAAGTTGCTGATTCATTTAATTGCATTAAATGAGGCCCTTGGTTTTGTTCAAGCGTGGTCCCTTTTTAATCAGTTTTTGACAACTTCACAGATTTTGATAGAGGCCCCATCCAGATGAGGGAATATAGCAACATGGCAGTGCTGCTTTGGTGGGGCTGCACTACTTCTTGCCTAAAAAGCACTAGAAACTATTGCTGAAAAGGCCAGTGCTCTCTGCAATAGCACCTTCTTCTCCAGCAATAGTGCCTTCTGCTTAACTTCTGGACAGAGCCTCCATCATAGCTCTGTCTGCTGCCCGAGCCTGGAAGACATAACAAGTTGAATGTTCAGTTCAGGCATCAGTGGAACATGCAAAGCTAGTGCCAGCTGCAGTGCTGTCTTGATCTTAGGCAGTAATTATGAAGGGAGGGTTTCCTGTATCATCACCTCCTAGCAGGATATCCAGACTCAGTCAGAGGCAAACAGAATCTGTACAGATGGTATTTTTTGAGTTATGGATTTAAGATCCTATTTTTACTGCTGCTGCTGCTATTGTTCTTTGGCTGAAAAGACCCATCAGCAAGGATTGCCATGACTAAAGACATTTACATTGAAAACTTACACTACTTGTTTTTCTCAGTTTGCCGTTGATTGGATGCTGTGTGCCAGAATAATCAAGCCGATCAAGGCTGGATTTGTAAAATGAATAAATTTTGCATCAGTGACTAAGTGCAGTCAGGCTAAAAATACTCCATCCAGGCCTTCAGTGTTAATTCATTCCAGCTCAAAACCTCCCCGAGAATTACATATGAAAAGAATTCAATTGGATAAAGAGATGCAACAAAATATCCATGGGGGCTCAGAGAATAAGTATATATCCAGGATCTCTATGACACGTGGAATCCATGAGGAAACTACTTTGGTACCTTTCACAGTCACACAGCAAAGGACAAAGAAAATCCTATAATATGCTCCTAATGCTGTAATATTTGAAGGGGAGTTTGCTTTTTTCCTTTATTTTTGACAGCAAAACTAATTTTTTTCTTGCTGCACTTTCCTTCACTTTAAGCTAATACACTCAAGTATGAACTGACATAAACATGAAAGCAGCCATATCTTAGAAGAAGCAAAAAATGCTAACTAAAGCCAGCCCGGAAGAAAATCTAAATGGCAACTGATAAATCTTCATGCAAGATGCACTCAGTGCTGAGGAGCAAACAATTTTACTTAAAATTTGCAGCCACTAAAAAGTGGGAGTTCTTAATCTCCTGCAGCTGGTCTTATAGACATGGAACATGATGCCTATGTGCTGTCACAAGATTGTCTTTCTTTCTTTCTTTCTTTCTTTCTTTCTTTCTTTCTTTCTTTCTTTCTTTCTTTCTTTCTTTCTTTCTTTCCTTGCATTTTTATCCTGCCCTATACCCAAAGGTGTCAGGGCAGGCTACAGCAATAAAAACAAAATATAAAATGAACACACTAAAAACAATAACAGTGCCTGAAAGCTAAAGATCAGGGCAAATTGGTGGTTTTCACTGATTTCCTGGAATATGAAGTGTAGATGTCCGACACATCTTCGGGGGTGGGGGAGACTTTTTGCAGTGCCAGGGGAAGGCCCTATTCAAGGTCCCCACCCATTTAACCACTTTTTAGTATTTTTTTTTAATTTTACAACTTCTTCGCTATAGATAAGGTAACCATATTTAACTGAATAAACCAAGAATATGTTCCTCTAAAAAGCATTTGTCCCTTTACAAAGTAAATTACTGTGTATCTCTTAATACCAAAATTATACACTTGCATTTATATAATGTTTTCCATTTCTTATGGACTCAAACCAGGGGTGCTTTTTTGGTCTCATAGCAAGAAAGGTAAAAGGGTGCAAAATGAAGTGAGCATCTAAGATACGTTAAGCTTAAATAAAGTTTTCTTTGTGCTGGATGTTAACTTTGCAATACCAAAGGTCTCTATGAAAAGTAGAGGAGTGTAGAGCAGGGTTTCCCAAAATATGGGTCGGGACCCACTGGTGGGTTGCGAGCGAATATTGAGTGGGCCCTGCCTGTAGAATTAAGTAATTAAAAAATTGTATTAAAACTTTGTGTGTTATTTGAAAAGTCCTTTATTCATATTGGTAACGGTTAAATTTCCTAGAGGTGGGTCCCGAGTTGGTAAACTTATATTAGATGGGTCGTAGCCCAGACAACTTTGGGAACCACTGGTGTAGAGAATAAGTATCTTTAGAGATAGGAATTATTTCTATTTTTTAGAGATGTCTGTGTCCATTTTTTATCCTTTGCAAACATGTAGCCAGTCTTTCAGTCTTCTGTATCAGTTGATTCTTCTTTTGACCTAGAATTTCTGACTAAGGTTTTAGTGCAGGCTCAGATGTCTGGCAATGGTGGGTCTGTTAGCACCTACCTGCCAGGGTTAAGCTTCCAGGGCGAAGGAGCAAGGGCTGTTACCAGCACACTGCCAGAGCTGCTTCAACCTATGGCTGTAGCTCTCAGTACCTTATCTATTATGGCTATTATTTCACAAGTGGCCATTGAAACAATTGACTCTATATTTCTGAAGCAGAAAGGACAAGGAAAAAATATTTTAGGAGACCTACATATTTAGAGGGATCTCTGTAAGTAAATGGGTTGTTGACAGAAAGTGAGAAGCAAGGTGCTTTTCTTATCAGGTTCTTTCTCCATTGAATCTACAAACTCTAGTTTGTATGCAGATCTAGTTCTGAACATTTGAAGGATGCTCCTTGTAGGCAGATTCCACATGATTGTAAGATATCCACTGTAAATGAAGAGGACTTGCAGTAGTGGCAGCTATTTGCACACCTGCTGCTGCTTTGTGTGGCAGGAATGTTGAACTAGGATCCTATCTGTGAGCACAGGAAGTGGCCATGGAAGTTGGCCATTTCTCCATGCTTGCCAATGAGGAGTGTACCCAACTAGGCAGCTCAGCAGTATGATATGTGGCTGTAAAACTCCAGGTCAGTCCATGATGACCTTAAGCTCACTGTGGATCCTGCCATAGGCTGAAATTATATTGGCCAATAGCAAACGTATATGCTTCTGTGAAGGATGTTCGCAGAAAGCTTATGTTGTGATTAAACTACAGCATCACAATTACTCTAGATACAGCTTTCAATGTATTTCCAAGACTACTGCATCCATCTGGCCTGGCTACTATCATACCCATTCCTCTCTTCTATTCCCCTTTGGCTTAAAGAGATTTCAAAACAGAATAGCTGTGTTTTAATCTTCTGAGGACTGGCTACACAGCATGCCTCACCTTGTCTTTTTCATAGCTCTGCTTAGAGACGTTTCCATTATTACAGCTGTTGAGTAGGTAATTACAAGCATTAAAAAGGGGAGAATGCAGACCCTTCCTCCAGGCTCTTGAGAATTTTCTGCTGTCACGGGGTAGCCGCTTATGTGCCAGAACACCCGTGGCCCACAGTGCCAGCCTGGTGCTGAGTGATGAACCCCCATTAATTGTTATTTCATTAAACATCTTCTTAAAATGACAGGAAGTAAGCAGTTCACCGCTTCACCCTAACGGCAATGGCAACAAAAATCACATGTTAATTTCTTACTTTAGTCAGCGTAAAAGGGAGCACTGAGCAAAAAGTAAGCTCAGCCATTCATGCCTCTCTGAAAGCACTGAAGTGCACAGTTGAGATAGTATCTTCTGCAATGGTCTGTAACATTCATTTTAAAAAGCTATAAAGGATTCAGTGGAACTTTTTCCTGCCCATTGTTTAGATGAGAAGTTGTTTATAATATACGTAGTTGAAATACAAGAGTTCAGAGATGTTGCACTGTTACCAGATCAACTCTGGATGTACAAGTATCATCAGAAATGTTAACTACAAAACCTGAATTTGAAATATACAGGGTTTTGACATATGAATTTGGCTTTATAATTGGCATAATTAAAAGCTAAAGGCAGAACATGAAACGTGGCAAGGCCTTAAAATAGCAAGACTGAAGCCATATTGGGTTGAGAAGACAAGCCTGGAGTTTTTAAAAAAAGGACGTAGTTTTCCTCTCTCAAGTCACAAGCTGGCTGTTTGCAAAAGATAAAAGTCTGTATGCAAGAAACACAGCCTGAGACTTAATCTTGATTGAGTCAAGACAGAGTCCTAGCACCTGAGAAGTCTTTCTTTTCTTTTCTTTTGGGGTGATAGATTTTTAAATAATGTAGGAGAAATAAAACCATGGAATCTGGGACAGAGGTTGGTTTGTCTAATTTTAATAACATAATAAAGAATAAAATGGAATGGATTTTTGGAAGAGATCTGGGTAAAATAAGTATACCAGAATTTGGAATTACTATCTAAATTGGAAATGGCCCATTCACCAGTATTAGAATGTCAGGATGTTGGAGGTGACTCACTGTTTACACCTTTGTTTACATCTTAATAGAATTGGGTAAGAGTTTGCTGATGTCTGCATACACTGAGTGAGTCCAGTTGAAGGGATTAAGTGAGCCAGTAGAGGTGCTAATTAGAAATGTTAATTTAAGGTATACAAGTCAGTAACTTTTTGCAAACAAGCAGAGACATAACACAGAGACACAGCATGGTTTCATATTAATAAAAGTTGGGTTCTCCCTTATTTTCTGAAGGGGAAACAGGTTTAATGGGGTTTCTTTTCAATAAGAAATTATTTAACCTTATTTTCTAAAATAAGAGGGTTTTTTATCCTATTCATTTTTTTTTCTTTTTCTGTGGAACTTCACTGAGGGGCATTCCCATTGTGAAAGAAGACAATGATTAACTCAGTGCCTCCCAAGACTTGATTGGATCTCTGTTAGCCAAGAGGAAAGAGATAATCGCTTTAAGAGAGTCAAGACTAGGGAAATAAAATATTTGAATTTCAGATGTATTTTTCTGTTTCACTTGTATTGTTTGCTGCATGAGGAAGTGTTGATTAAGTCCAGTTAATTTGTAATGTGTTTCATCATATCCAAAGAGTAATTGCAGAATTTTCCATAGTAGTACATTGGTTTTGGGGTAAAACACACCTCTCAAAGGGATTTATTCTGACATCACAATTTTTGGGTCAATTTTGGCTATAAAAAGGGCCAGCAGAAAAGGGATGGTGTCTTTCCCTTCTCTCTCTGTCATGTGGCGCTAGAGAGAGAGACCTGAAGACACCTGCCTGCCTTCCATTCTTCTGTTGTTGTTTTTCCTCCAAGTGGGAGGAGTTTTACTGCAAAAGCTACATTTTAAATTTTGAAGGTTTCTTTTTTCTGAGTTTTTGCTTGGTTAGAGCAATTGAAAAGGCTCATTTTAAATGACATTTAACCGTGATATATTTTACATTTTTGGAGAACAGATCAACAAGAAGGGAAGATCATTTATTATTATTACTATTATTATTATTATTATTTTTCCTGAAAAGACACGGATTGGCTGAGACTTCACATCTGCAGTTTTTGGGTACACTGAGGCACAGTGGTGAGAAACAATCCTTAAGTTTTATCCCATTCCTCCTTATTTTCCCTTATTTCTTATGGTTTTCTATATTTTCTGATTTTTGGTTAGGGAATACCTTTAGTATTAAGGGTGAATTTCTACCTCCTTACTGGCTTGGGCATATATCTCCCCCAAAACTGAAGTTACCAATTTAATGTATAAAATTGTTGAGTTATTTAGCCATGTTTAAAGCCCTTGCATACTCATCCTTGTTTTGTTTAAATGTCTAATGAAATATATTTTTGGTGTGACTTTATATTTCATTTTAACTTCTTTTCTGTATTCTCTAATAAATTCTTTGCTCTGATTTAACAAGAAATTTGCGTCTGAAATTGGTCTTGTCTCTGTTTTCTGGTTATTCCTCATTATTAAAACCTGTAGATCTAGCTACCTATTCCCCTAAGGGTTAAATTTGGTGTTTCTGGGTTTTAAAATAGCCCAGATTATCCACATTTGCTTACAGTTTATTACTGAAGCAGATCTGGTAACAGCACCTTCAAATATCAAATATCAAGCGTTCATTAAAAAAACACACCTAAAATTCTTTGTTATGTGTATGATTTTAAGAGCAGCTTCTTCTCTGGTGAGGCTACTATTAGTGATTCTTTTTCATAATCACTTTCCATTCATTCATGGGGGAGGGAGCTTTGAATTGTTGCAGTTTCTTAGGAAAAATATGCAAAGAGTATTTGTGCCATGGGGTCTCTTCACATTTTGCAGTGTAGAATACCATTCCAGGGAAGCAAAGATCAGGAGAAGTGACAGCCATCTCCACTTGAAATGCTGGTGTACTTCCCCACTTGACCACCAGCACTTCAAGTGCAAATGATCCAGCCCAGACCATCCATTTGACAGGGCAATGGGCTCATCAATGTCTACTGCATGCTGGGGCATTGCCACAGTGATCACGGCAGAGCATGGGAATTGCACAAGTGGAGCCACAGTACACCACATCCCCCCCCATGCTACATTTGCACCCAGAAAAGAGTGCTGTGTTCAGGAGCAACTGGGAGCTCACCAGTCACTCCTGGTCCAGCTGTGGTGGAGGATCCTGGTGTTCCAGGATTCCCCAGCTTTTTCCAGGACACTCTGGGATGGAGGCAGCAGCACAACATATGGATGGAACATCCCAGAGTGCTTCAATTTGAGCCACAAAGTTAAGGGCAAACAGGCCCATGGTGGAATCAACACAATGGTCGGGGGCAGCACCTCTGTTGCACCACAAGAATGTCCCAAGAGCATGGGTCAAGCACTGGATCCTGGGAGGAACTCACTGTGCCATGTTCAGTAGGTTGCTATAATGGCAGAGGGAAGAGAAGAACGTTTACAATGCTTCTCAGCTATCTCTGCCATCATGCAGAGGTTGCTTGAGTGTTCTAAACTGAATGCACCCACACACCCATCAAACTGCTTGAGTGCTCATCTGCTTCTCTGCTATCTCTCCTTCCATTTGTTTATCCAAAGGCAAATTAGTATTCTGAAGAAGTTCTAAGACAGCAGCTGAGGCTATCAATACTACCTTACAAATAGGGTTCATGCTCAGTGAGAAATAAATTTGGTAGTGATGAAGATATCATTGTGGCAGGTGGACAACTCAGGGTCAGCTTGTCAGGAAGGAGAAATGCAGGGCGCTTTTTGCTGTTGGTGCTGTAAAAAGCCACTGTGGCCATAAAAGTGCCACACAAGTTGTAAACATGGCCACTATAGAATTTTTACAGCATAGTTGTGGCCCTTTTGTAGCCATGATGGTCTTTTATAACCTCTGTAAAATGCAGTGGCTATACAAAAGTGGTGTGAAGTGGCTGTATAATGTCATGGCAGCCTTTCACAAGGTCTTGTTGAACTAGGTCAGTATAGGGATGTGCACAATTTATTTATTTGTTTGTATTTGGCTTTTACAGAATCAAATGCAAGAAAATTTGTATTCGTTTGTATGTAATAGAATTCAAATTTGATTCAAATGTTCAATCCCATACGAATGCATACAAATCCCATATATATCCCATATGAATCCCATACAAAACCCATACAAATATTCATATGAATATATTGAAACATTCAATACAAATTTGAATGTCAATCTCAAAATGTACCAACATTCAATTTGAATTCAACTGTCCGAATTTGGGTGAATTCGTATGAATTTTGAATGATACAAATATTTGTGCACGTCCCTAGCTCAGTAGACTCAGCTCGCCTTTGAGGCAATCTCCAAATACAATGCTCAGCTTGGATTAGCATATGCTTAACACTGAAGGATCTTGCTGTTGCTTCCTTCTTGGGGAGATGCACAGGATATGATGCACACAAAGCACTGAGATACAGCAGTTCCTGGGAAACGTTATGAAGAACATCTTTAACTATCAAAAACATGAAGCGCCCGAGCCCCAAGTTCTCCATCATTTATGATTCCTAGCATTGCTTGCCCCTTTGCAGGCACAGGCAGCTAAGTCCTCTATGATACAAATGAGAACAGGTAATCAAGAGGTGGCAGGCAGCCAAGAGACTGTGAGCAGAAACCTCATCTCTGCTTGAAAAAGTTCCATGCATGGGCAGTTAATTCCTACTGTATCTGAAATCCAAATAGTGCCTTAATAACCATTTTCACATTAGACTTGGTGGTGGTGGTGGTGGTGGTGAGCTGAATAAAAAAGAAAGATACACTTAGCATACAGGAGAGAAAAGGAATGCAAATTACCCAATAGCATTACAAGACAGGAAAGGTGACACACAGAATATCGTAGAGCTGTATTTGAGTCCTGGGAGGGATGTAGTAGCAGATGTTTATCATTTTGCCAGACAAGGAGGCTGTGCTGAAGGAATCACACAGTACGGTTTCATGGCCCTTTCTGGAATATATCGAGATAGGGACCTGAAGCCTTTTTGCATTACAGCCGAACTGCTGTAATGCAGTTAGGCTGAGACAGTTTGGGACGCTTTCCCCATCTGCACGCAGGTAGGAAAAGAATGTGTTTACATGTGTTCCTACCTGCCTAGGTGAGAATGGGGAAAGCGTCCCAGACTGTCCTAGCCTGAAAAGGTCGGACAGGGGCTGGAACACCCCTCCAAAGCCTGCCCGCCATTGGGTGAGAACACCCAGGGGTGGGCAGACCTGTCAGAGGCCTTCCCCAGGTTCCTGCATGTTGTAGGGGACTGGGTCAGGTCTCCTACAGCTGGCAGGACACCCCCCAGCACCAACCCCCACTCACCCCAGGGCCTGAGAAAAAGCGTGTGCATGTGCGCACCTACCTGCTGCCTGTGCTGGGTCCGACTGACCTGGCTCAGGCGGTACCATGCACTGCTGCATGCACAGCGCGGCCTCTGATTGGCTGGCCAGCCCACGTCGGCTGGCCGGCCAATCAGAGGCCACATGGCGCCATCTGAGCCAGGTCATTTGGACCCAGCACAGCCAGTAGGTAGGTGCATGTGCACATGCATGCACATCCCCAGGCCCCAGGGTGGGTGCCCAAGGCAGAGAAGGGACCCGGGGGCCTGGGGGATGAGAGGTCACTTGGGAGACTGGGACCAGCTGGTCCCGGTCTATTGATGGATCCCACATCCCCCGGCCCATAGACAGCCAACAGTTCAACCTCTTCCCACCCTGGAAAGGGGTGAGGGAAGGCCGAACTGGGTGTCTCCCCCTCTACTTCAGTCCCAATGGGACTGAAGTAGCTGGGAGCGAGCCAGCCTCCCTCCCATGTGTGCAATCCCTTACCTTGCTGGCCCCGGGGTTGCCATCTGCTGTGATCTGCACAGGTGCTCATGCTCCCGGTAGACGGGACCCACACGGTCAGCCTGGGTCCCATCTACAAGAGTCCACGCGCCTGTGCAGACCATAGCAGATGGCAACCCCGGGGCCAGCAAGGTAAGTGATCACACGGCCCTGCCACCTGTTGGGCCAATTTCAGCCCAGTCATGGCAGATGGGGCATGTCCTGCAGCTGTCAGGGAGGGAGACGTGTGCTTCCCTCTTTGGACGGCTGGAATGTGCTAAGACCCGTGTAGAGCACTTTTTACTGCTCTACATTTCGAACGCGTCTAGAACATGCCGGGATGCTTGGGCGGTCTGGAATGGTTCCAGCCACCCCAAGCATGTGAATGCGGCATCCTGGTGTGTCCTAGATGCATTCCGGACCCACTCGTGCAAAAAGGCTTCTGCTATCTGCATGCTAGTGCAGACTATGGAAGGCCCCAAGTGAGACCTGCCATAGTCTACATTAGCTAGTGGCCAGCAGACCACAAATATTCCAGAACAATGTCAAGTGCAGAAAGGGCCCTCGTGAGACTTGTTTGGAGTCAGTGGGTTCCATACTTATGAGATGCAAAACACAGTGTTTCATATTTAAAGTTACAAATGCTGCTTACTCCAGAAAACAGTGGAGCATATAGGACAAATCTACTCCACTTGTCTTAAGGAAGATCCATCTCTAAGGCACCATGCAGGCTTGAGATCATCACCTGACCTGCACCATCATTTTCCTCAGCAGTGCCACAGTTTCTGATGGGCATGTGTGCATTTGATCCTCAGGGAAGGATAATGCTCACACACACATCCCATACACTGATGCTATCACTCCAGCTATCAACTTTGGAGCAGGTCATTTATCCCACTGGTGCAACCTCAGCCACAGCTTTTGAACTGCTGGGAGAAACAAAATATACACATGCAGTTTCTGTCATTTAGTGCACAGATTTCAGCATGGGCACATGAAAAGGTACAGTTTCGCATATCACCTTCTTCCTTGTTAAGTCTTGATGAAGCCCAGCTGTCAGGTGGTGTTTCTCCTCCTCTTCCCAAAAATTTCATAGCATTATTTATAAAATGACACCATAACTATCATCGTGCTAACAGTCTAAGGTCATGTCCAGGCTGTGGGAGAGGGGAGAATATAGCTCCATTATGGTGACACTATGGTGGAGTTAACTCACGTATCTGAGGCAACACCACCATAGCCTCACTCTCTGGCAAATATATCTCCCAAGTATAGATTTTAAAATAGGTTTTTAAAAATACATCTTCTAAATTTGCTTAGACAGTAATAACATTGGGTCAATTTAATTTGTTCTTAACCTGATTACCATCATGTTGAAAGTCATATTACAGAGATTTCCATATAAAATGGAAATCAATTGTTTGCTCTGCTTCCTGTGTGTTCCATTATATGTTTTCTTGCTAAAATCAACAAAACAAAACCAACTAAGCCGGACAGAGAAACATCACCAAATTAGATTTACAAGAGACTGCACTGATAGAATGGACGATACCAATTCAGCTACAGGTGGGACAAGCTAATATTGGTTTCTGCTCTCTTTAGTTTTTAAAAAACTGTACTGGAAAAAAGCAGTTAAGGAGAAAGGTGGTCTTACATATACTTTTCTTCTTAATGTGTTAGATTTCTTGAAGTGGAAGTTTAGTTTGGGTAAATATTTGAAGATGGGATTGCCATCCTGTAATCTAAAGTGGTTCAGACTGTTGTACCACTTTAGGATTAGATCATCTTGCTGGCATTATGTTGCATAAGTAGATTCAATGCCAAAATGAGGACTTATGTCTAGCTGCTAGAGATCATCTAATCCAAGCCTGTGATCTGTTTCCCATTTTTCCTGGGCATATCAGCCCAGGTCTTCTGAAAAGAGTCAGGAATGACCACTGCAGTCCGGTAATAAATGGACTATTCCATTCAGAGAGTGTTCCTATAGGTAACAGATTGTCTTTTCAAAAGGGCGCACACAACATCAGCTTGCTCAGTCTGCGATCAATATTATGGAGGCAGACTGATGCTTCACAGTTAGTACTTCTGGCACCTTCCAGCTTAATGACGTAAAACCCCAATGGCAATCCAGTTAATTACAGACTGTTGGCATAATTGATCCATCCCCAGCATAGAGAGATACATTATTTAGCCTGTTTATTTTCTTTAGCCCATGTCTGAGAAAAGATTGCATGTGTGACTTGTACATGGTGATGTATTATTTATATATTATTTTTAGGTATATTGTTAGATAGACTTACATTTGTTACATGCCATAAGAACACAAGAATGTAGCATAAGAGCATAATAAGAAATGCTTTTCTCTGTTAGGCATGTGCCTTCTCTAGTCCATCATTCTGCTACCAGTTGCATTTGGAAGACTACAAGCAAGTCATAGTACAGACCGGTGGTATACTACTTCCATGTCTGGTTTGTTGCTTTAATGTATTTTATTGTTGGTGTGTGTGTGTGGTTTATCCTTTTTAAAATCTCTCCTGTAAACTACTTTGACATTTTCTTAACGAGAAGCAGTATACAAATGTATTGATAAGTATTGATAGCCTTATCCACCAGGAGCTGTTCCATAGCTTTTACTAACCTACCTATGGACCTTTTCGCACTTACATTTGATCCCACACCTTCCTTGCAGCTGTGTTGTTTCATCACTTAGTCCTTTGACAGACTCAAAATGGCTGGCATGTTTTTGATCCATTGGAGGACCAATAAACGAGGCCACAGAGGAACATAAGGTACACCTCTTCCTCTATGATTCCACATGAGGGAAAAAGCAAATTCATCTGCCTCGTCTGACCTCACTGTTTTTCCCTGTTTTATATGAAAGGTGATTCCTGGGACCACTGAGCTGGGCTGGAAGCTACCTGTGTGTTGACAAAACTTTCTATTCTTCTCCCCATAGATAATGTAATGATTGGGAATTATGCAAGGTTAAATTTGGTATTGAAAAATCTTTTAACAGAATTACTGAATCATGAAATGCTGAATTTTTATGGGAGGGAGGCCAGATCTGAATACTGTTTTCTAAGAAATCACAATTTTCAGGCACATTTGTGAATCAGAACAAGGCCTTTGGGCCTCTTGTTGACCCAGTTCCAAGAGTCTATAAGAGATCTGAATTAAGTGCCTCTTAATCCAGATCTAGCTGCACCTGGGGAAAATGGATCAATGGGTGGCAAGGTGTCCTTGATCCTCATTAATGTGTGGGTGGGAACCCCATGATCTGGATCAGGAGCTTCCTTAATCTAGATTTAAAAGGAGTGCAGAAAGGGCCTTAGAGAGTAGAATGAGAACAAAGCGGGTGCAAATAAATGCACGGATGCACATACACATATGAACATGCACAAAATGGTAGCTGGTTAGGAGGCACTCTCCACCAGAACAGCAACTTCTAAAGCACAAAGGCTGAGGTGTATTTTGTTTTCAACAATATATTGTGCAAATAGGAAATATCTAAGCAAATTTATTTTATTTATTATACTTAAATATGTATTTAAGTTACTTAGATTTTCAATACTGCCCACATATTTGCTTAACAAAACAAAAACAAACCCATTTCCAAATATATACAACAAAACTTCATCATATAAGTGGCTAGGCACAATCCCTGATCATATTATATTTACATTTTATGGTCTGACTGATTGCCCATTTTGCCTATTTTAATGTTACTGATTATTTTAAAGATTTAAATCAGTTATGCTTTTACATACACCATTAAATAAATGAATGCTTGCAACAGCAGCAGCAAGAAACAATTCACCAGGGGCTGGCTGCTGCACCTGAGCGTTTGCTGCCTGAGCCCCACCCTTCCTTGAGGAATGAGCCCCACCCTCCCTCGAGGTATAAGAACTGTGGCTGGAGGAGGAAGAACAGACTAGCTGCCACTCTGAGGACAGTATAAAAAAATGGAAATGGACTGGGGCCTTTGGTCAGCTGCTCTGGACTCCATTCGGCCTCAGCTGCCTCAATTTGTGTTTGTGTTTTGGGTTATCATGCAATCAGTTGTACAATGTGCAGTTTTTATAATGTATTTTTATAATGTTTTGATTATTACTTTGCATTTTATGTTTTATGTTTGTTGTAAACTGCCTTGGGCAAAATTTTATTTTAGAAAGGCGATATACAAATAAAAATGGAATGGAATTACAGGCTAATTTGACATAGGGTATAAGCAGGAATATCATAGTGAATAATGCTGATTTAAAAAAGCTGCTCCAAAGTGAAATAGACTGCAGAAAAGAACAGCTGACAGTTTCTTGCACTGGAAGTACTTGGGCAGAGCTTGGATGCCATCTAACAGGAATGCTGTCACTGCAATCTACTTGTATCTTCAACAGGTGGAACCCACACACACAAACCGAGTTCCCTGGCCAAACACATCATCCATGCAAAGTGTCTGATCCAGAAGTTGGGTGATGTATCTTGTATACAATTTGAAATTCTAGGCAAGAAGCTGGCATGGAGGGAGGGGACAGTCAAGTCACCAGGTGTTGGTGCATCACTATGCCCTTTTCTCATCCTTGATGGCTCCTGGAACAGAAAGTGACATGCCACTATGTACCCACCCTTTCCCCAGGCTGACCCTGTGTCAACCAAAAATCAGCCAGAAATGTCCTCCTGGTGGTGGTGTAATCTTCAACTGCTGAAAACTGTAAGAGAGGAAAGAGGTTAAAAATGCTATTATGCTTGAAAACTCACACGGTTTTGTTCCCTTATTTCTTCATATTAGACCAATGCAAATGGTCTTTTTTGTCCTACACTTAGGCATTCAAATCAGAGTATACAGTATTGCATCTGATCTTTTGGAAGCACACACAAAAAAAAAAATCTGGAAGCTTTAGAAATAATTTGTAACACACTCAATTGAGTCACCACAAGACTTATCAGAACCAGAACTGACACTGAAGATGCAAAATTGCAAGAGAAGCATATATTTCTAGTCATTCTGAAGAAAATCTATATATTGTTTCTGTATTATCTCTGCTTCCAGATGGTGGCTGGATATCCCAATAGGAGGAAAAAATGTGGGGAATCCTCCACAATTACCAGCTCCTAACTAGACACAGCACAGCATTTAACCATCCGGAATGCCAAGATGTGCACACGGGCATCTCTGCACAAGAGTGGATGCCTGTTCCAGCCTCCATGAATGTGTGGTGGACTGAACTATGATAGTGGCTCTTCCAGAAGGTAAGTGAAAAGCACTATTGCTGGAAAACCTATGGCAAGTGTTGGGTTATCCAGCAATAGTTCCTAGCACTTTTTGGGCAGGATATAAGAGGACTATAGTTGGCCTGCCTTAGATACATGAGGCAACTCCATTAAAACAACATCATAATGGCACTATTATCCTCTCATCTGGACAGAGCCTAAGTCATGGGAGGGATGCATTGTTTTCAGTTTGGATGTATTAAAATTCGAGGTCTGTTAATGTATTTCATTTGAAATAAATAAATAGAATTTGCACAAATTAAACAAAAAAATAAAACCCCTACAACCAGGGATGTGCACGGACTATTTGTCTCTGAATTCATACAAATTTGAACATTCACACTCAGAACAAATATTGGCTATATTCAAAGACTGACATCCAAACATAGAGGGAATGCTTTTGTTATATTTGCAAAGATGGGGAAATGACAAAGTGAATGCCCAGTCACATCTGCAGCAGAATCAAAGTGGATTCAGAGTGGATTTGAGGCAGATTCAATTCAGACTTGGAACAGATTTGGAGGCAGAATTGGTAGCAGGGATTCTAAGCAGATTTGAAGAGCTTTTGCAGTGGATTCAAATCCTACTTTATTCAAAGGGTCTTTATTCATACAAATGTGAATTTCCTTTGCATTTGCTTTGATGTGAAGAGAACACACGCAACAAATTGTGCCCATCCTTACCTACAACTTTAAGGCATTAGCAGAAAACAAAAAGGAATTTGAAAATATTGAACAACAAGGTATTGATGCATCACTCAACCAATCATGAGTACTAAAGACTGTGACAAAAATACTTGAGGGTTTTTTCTGTCTTTCCTGTGGTTCTTCATCTATACTCCTCTGCAGTGAGGCACTGAAACTCATTAACTAGCCTCTTCATATACATATTATTACCTGAATTAATTTGCACTCACTTAAAGACATTGATTAATAGTAGCTGAATAAAATTCAAGGGCATAATATCTATTTTGCCGAAGCAACAAAAAGCATTGCTATTATGTTTTGCTGAGTAGCACTGCCCTCCACCATCAAACTGTTTTGAAACCTTGTTACCCAGGGAAGTGAATTTGGATTAGTTAAAACCCAAAGGTACCCGGAACTCTGAATCCAAGGGGGGGGGGGTGTTGTTGTGAGATCTTTTGACAAGGCTTTAAAATGAAAAATAGCTAGAAATTGGACATATTAGACACACCTAAAACATTGGAAGTCATTTATTTTGAGAGAAAATAAAAAAATTGTTAGGGTACAGAAAAGAAACATTGAAATGGGGGTAGAGCCATCTCATTGCACATAGTTCACATGATTGTACAAAATAGACAAAAAGAACACAAATATGTGCAAAAAGTAATGATTATGTTGCTAGCATTTTATATTGTGCAGCAAAACTCTTAAAATGACTTTAAAAGAAAAAAGTTTTAAAATAAAACTTATTTAGCTTAAAATTAAGAAAACAGCAAAAATAAAGAAAAAAATAAAGAAAACCCCTAATCTATGGAAAAAAGAACCCTAACTCAACATAAAAATTAAAAAAAAACATGGAGATATCCAGGAAATATCAAGATATCAGCTTCAGAAGCATTCTTCCAGAATTGAAAAAAAAACCCAAAACAAATGCCCCTTTAATAGGTATGCTTCTAATTCAGGAGCAAAACTGATTAAAGCTCTTTAAAACTGGTAAAACTGCAAAAGAATTCAAAAAGATAAGACTGAAATGATTAGTCTCAAGTTATTTAACATTTAAAAGTAATGCAAAAGAAAACAGTTGCATTGCATCTTTGCAACTTCAAGCTGCAACTTGTAATAGAAAAAGCCACACCTTAAAACAAAAGTTAACATGGGTTAGTCAGCAAAGCCATGCTCAAGGGGAAAAAATCCTTTTCAGCACAGAAAAGCCTGGGGGGGTGTTGGGGGGAAGAAAGAAAGAAAGGAAAGAAACAGACAGTTTCTTACTCATCATGGCAAAATGATCAGAAAGAGAATTGAACCTCCCAGCCCTTTTAAAAGATATCCTCTGAAGATTGTACTTCTTTCAGGAAGTTCCATCAGGTTGGACAAAAACCCAATATGAAATGACTCGAGAAATGCAAAGATTTCTGGGATTTAAAAAAAACCCTAAGCAATGGAGTTTACCAAGACACATGGCCTTTTCTTGTCACTCACACACGATAGGAAAAGAATTCTGTGCTAGCCAGATAACTATGTAAATGAACGTAGCTATGTCAGCTGAAGAGCTAACTCCTTTAACATAACTGATGCAATTCTTTGAAATCTTACCATCTTGACTATAAACCTAAACTCCTTCTTGCCTTTTAAATGTCCAAAAATCACCACAGTTTGAGATTTAATAATGGAGACAACATATATATATATATATATATAAACTTTTACTCAGAAATCCATGTGTTTGTGGTCATAACTGAGCTGTAGAATTCCTTTTGTCCATGTAATGTTCTTATCTAGAAAGCCAGAGATCTCAGCATCCTTGTGCTTATCATAAACAACAGAAACAAGTGAAGCAGCTCGCTTCTTCCTGTTTTTCTTTCAGCATTCCAGCATCTCAAAGCCATAGCCATTTTTAAAGCCAGTACTTCTCCAGAAGATACTGAGTCCTTTTCATAAGATCACAGATTTACTATTTATTAATAAATCCATAAATCATATATCATATCTGGTATCAATCTTTTATTGATCTCTCTATGAGGCAGCTTATTTTTCAGGCTTTATTTGGCTAATAAAATTGATGTTATCTTTTCCAGCAACAAAATGACACGTGCTCAATTGTATTGAAAGGAAGGCCAGATTAGCATGGCAAAAGTATAGAAACATTTGGAAGCAACAGTGGTGAAATAAGAAGTCCAAGGTGCAAAGATGAGCACTTTGTAAATTCTACTGGAGAAGAAAGACCACAATAATTACTGTCAAGAAAATATGCAGGAAAAGAAACAAACACATCCTCAAAGTATAGAACAAATAGAAATGCATGATGATCCAAGGAACTGAACATACAAAAGAAAGTTCTAGCTGCTCTACATCTATGCTTCCTGCAGTCAAGTGTTGCTCCATTCATACCTTTTCCTGCTGGGAGAGGTTCAAACGGAGCCCAGGGAGGGGCAGCACAGCTGCGGTTAGTACTGTATTATCCCCATCACCACTATGAATAAAAGCTTTTTTTTAAAAAAAGTATATTTTCAAGTTATATCTCATACTTTTAATCCAGATTT
Source organism: Aspidoscelis tigris stejnegeri (assembly GCA_023333525.1). Classification (NCBI taxonomy): domain Eukaryota; kingdom Metazoa; phylum Chordata; class Lepidosauria; order Squamata; family Teiidae; genus Aspidoscelis; species Aspidoscelis tigris. The sequence continues at coordinate 53,909,588 of JALMGA010000003.1, forward strand.
TATGTTTCAAGATCAGAACATTAAGAAAATGCATTAAGTCACAACTCAAAGGCACAATAATAAATGTAAGAATGCAAACTGTTAAAGTAAAGAAGTCCCACCAGTTTGGGTTCAGCTCCAGGTGACTGCATGAATAAATTTGTGCAGCATTATTTGCAACAGCACAGAAGCTGTTTGTCATCCTCCCTTCTCAGGTGTTTCTCAGCAGCCCAGTCTAGTGCACAGAACTTTGTATTCCTTCCATGTACTAATTAGCCCTGGCAACAGCTTGCTTCCGACATCAGACAGCCTAAATGCCAAATGATACAGACATCTGAAACAGCAACAATTTAAACAGACAATTAAATCAAGTGAATAAAAAAGAGGAGGAGGTTTGGATGCTGGATTTAAAATCCTTGGAACACAGATATATTTTACATGTAAATTTTTTGTATGTAACATCTCAAGGTAATTCTCCATAGGGAGGGAATTCTTTAAAGCAGAGACATCAGAAAAAAGCTCCTTATGCCTATGATCAGACAGCAACAAAGTAGTTCCATGCAGAATGCACTGTCGATTCAGTGGCAGAACACGCCTTGCTGTGGTTCGAAGCAGCAGGTCTCATTGGTCTGGACCTACAGGCTCGGATCACAGTGAGCAGTGCAGAAAAGCCTGTAGTGATTTCCCTCCCCTGACATTGTTTTTTCTATTGCACGTAAAATTAAGGAGGCTAGCTCAGTCACCTGAAAGGAAATCATTTGCAACTAGTGACTTACAACTAGTGATTTGCAACTAGTGACTTAGATTCAACACGTCCTGATGAATCTAAGGCCCAGTTCCCATTACAAGCTTAAAACGGTTTTCCTAAACCAAAATAATAGAACCGGATGCTAACATGAATTTGCTTGAGCCCATTACTTTCAACTTAATCACATTCAATCCGGATTCTGAGGATCGTAGGTGGCGTACGTGACTCAAGGGGGGACTCAAATGGCTACTTTCTAAAAGCCACTTTTAGGGGATGCCCTGCCCTCTTCCTCCTGGTGTGAACACGCAACCCATAATGGGCCCCTTCACGGAACATGGCTGGGTGGCTGCTGCTTGCCTGGATGGATGAAAAATGGCACCGGGCAGCCAGCGATTCTTTCCCCTCCTCTCCCCATTGCCCAGGACACACAGCAGCAGTGGCAACTCAAGCAACCTTCACCCACTCACCTCCACAGCCACAGCCTTAAACATTCACACATCTCCCAGAACCTGCAGCTGCTTTCCTCTCTTTTTCCTTTCTAAAGGTCAGAACTTTTAGAATTGCGCAAAACTGCAACATTGTTATTAGGTGTGAAGTGGGTGGATTGCTACAGTGTAACCGCTGCTGTAAGGGGTGGATTTTTACAATGAAATCACTATCTTTGGAAGCAAGCTATTGGGGGAGGGAAACCCTAAGCAGTTCCCACAGCAAAAAATGTAAAACATTTCAAGCGCCGAACCTGAATGAGACTTGTTGAAATGAGTGTTAACATTTACAATGCTTTGGGGTGATTTAACATGTGGAAAGCGTGTTAAGCCAACCTGACGTGGGGACTGCGTGGATCGAAACCATTTCAAAACCGTTTTAAGCTTGTAATGGGAACCGGGCCTAAAAGTATATCAGAGTCATGAAAGACTCTGTTCCCCTCTCTTATAACAGCAGGCCACCTCACTTTTGCAATGTTTCTTTCTTCACTTTCCAGAAGAAGGTTGTTGTCAGCCGACTGGGCAATAGCTCAATGGCAGCACAACTGTCTGGAAAGCAGAGGGTCACAAGTTCAACCCTTCCTTAATAACATTTATTTTTCCTCTTGCAAGGGCAGGTAGCATTTTCAATGCTTTATGTGGGCCCCACAGTTACTTTGCATAATGCACAACCTCCCTTGCTAGCTATCACTTTGCTGATGGACTGAAAAATGAGAAGGAGGGAGGAACACTGGGTAACAGCTTACCTTGGCTAAGAGGTTTTTTAAAATTTTATTTTTTATAATATCAACATAAACAAATATTAAAAGACAATAACAGTGAAAGTGGCATACACATACATCCCTCAGTGTGCACTCAGTTGACAACATCACCCTGACTAAGAGGTGACCACTTTTTTATGTTTCACAACTTTTTCCTTTTTTTCAGAATGCTGGACCATTGCTGCACCTTAGTGGCCACAGAGCACAGTATAAAGTAATGGACAGATGATATGGAACTTCCCCAGTTTGAACGAGGCCTAAATATGTGCCAAAGTGGATGTTTATGTTACTATCCCTTGTTTAAAAGAAGTGGGGGGGATCATCACTGGCTACCTAAAGTCATAGCATTTACTTCGGCCCATAATTCTGCATCATGCTAACAGTGCTGGGAAAGATCATAAACCACCACTCAAAAAATGACACAGATGGGTTTATTTATTTAGTGTGTGACAAATTCACATTGTAATACATTAATAGAATATCCCTGCACAAGGTCGAAAACAGGAAAAGTCTGGAAAGATCCCATAGTAAAATCACAATCTTATATCTAAATCACAGATATAGTCTACTGTGCCTTTTGTCACTGATGGGAAATCAGAAAACTTCCTACTATATGCTCGATTTTGGAATTCTCTCACCATATGCTGGATTGTTTGTCCTTCCACTTTGCAGTCACATATCGGGGATGGAGTTAATCTCCACTTATAAGGATCACCTGTACATCTACCATGTCCCATGCATATGTGATTTATAGTTGTCCATATTGCATGGGACTGATCGAATCCAGGTGGTTTCTCTGAAATGCAGGGCAGGATCTGGCATACGGGAGGGCAACTGTCTGTCCAATGTTGTTCCCATGTGTTCAGGACATTAAAATCATTTTCCATTAGGGCTTTGGTGCTAGTAGCAGCTAGGTGCCTAGATTGTAGCCTGTTTTGTTCCACATGGGCTACATCTTTTGGTATAGGCAGCTAGGGATTGCCACAAAGCTTCCGAATTCATGAAGAAGTATGCTCTTCTGGGTGCTCCATGAATAACGATGCTCCCTGAATACAATATGTGAAGCAGAGGACCATATATGACAGTACAATGTGTTTTGAGCTAATGAACATACTCCCATTTTGGATGCATCTATACGTCACTTACTCATTTTACTATATTGGGAATAAAGCTGTGGTGGGGTGGGGTTGTCTCACGCATCATAGGCAACTCCACCATAGTCCCTCTTTTCCCACCCTGAAAAGTGCTTTTTACTATTGCTCAAAAGCCCAGCACTGGTCATGGGTTTTCCAGCAATAGTGCTTTTTAGGCTTGCCACTTACCTTCTGGAAGAAGCGACCATTGTAGCTCCATCCTATGTGCATGTGTTGGGGCTGAAACAGGTGTCCACACACACGTGGAAGTAGCAGGAAGCACATTTGGGCACTCCAATGCACTTGAAGTGCTTGTGATTTATAATGCATGAAGACAACACCAGCTGCCACACTATCTAGCTAGCAAGGGATAATGGCAGGGGATAAATATCCCACATTATTGTTACGGGGTAGTGGGGTGTCAGGTACCCCCCCCCCCCCGTTGGTAATAAATCTTCGTAGCAGAGTTGCGTATCTCCGTGCTGAGGAAAATGCAAGCTTCTGTGTCTCTCTGCTTCTGGCTGTCAGCAGTTCGTCGCTGTCCATTTCAGCATTATTCAGTGGAGCTGTCCAGGTGCTGAAAGCATAAACTTCTCCCCCTCCCGGGAAAGTTTGCAGGCTTCTGCTGCTGTTTGTCCCCTCCTTTCTCAGCCCATAGTTCCAGCAAACAGACAGAGAGCCGTAAATTCTCCGTAGAGGTTTGTTTATTCGTATCGGTTACATGTTAGCTTCTCTCTCCCTCTCCAATCTCGATCAGCTAAGCAAGGGTAACACACAGCCGTGTGTGCCCACCTTTATACAATTCCACTATCAGAGTTGGTGACTCATTTCCCTTGTATTACACAATCCTGTGCTTCCCCTGACCACTGTGTTGCACAAGCCTGTGTTGCAAGTGTTACACAATCTTACTCAATTCTTGCACAATCCCTGTGTTGTAATCCTTACTTCATTCAGCCTTCAGCAACTGGTGACAGTCTGGTGACTGTTGTGACACTTAGTTACCTTTTCTGCACACATCTCTACATTTTCCATATATGGGCTCTTCCAGCCTAACAATTATACCTTGCTAGTGGGTTATTTGGCTGCCCTCTGAAGGTAGCTTTTATTCCAAAATATCTAAATAAGACTGAATAAACAATGCCTGGATGCAGCCTTTCTCGTGTATAGCAAAACGGGTTGTCAAAATCCTCTTCTTGAAAATGCTTTGTCAGTAACTTGTGGTTGTACAGTCTGTAAGCCTAGATTTTGAGGATAATTTAAACATTTTATATTCTGCTTTCTGAGGCAGAAAGAAGCCAGAATCATTTAAAGAGTAAAGTCAGCTTCCTAAGCTTTCAAAATGAGAAATGTTCTGCAATTATTTTTTTGTAATAACTTTTTCTAATCTCTCTTAACTGCAGCATTATAAAATCTGATTGCTGTAAGGCATAGAAGAAGCAGGGAAAACATGGAATTATGTCCCAAGGCTATTTCCACACAAGAAAAGCTAGCATAACCTATGACAACACATTTTTGAAGTGTGTAGAATGTCAGATACCCCATTCTACCCCTCCCTGCTTCTTCTCTACTTATACTTTATCAACAAATTTTGTGCACTGAGTTTCGGTTTGGGTGGTGGAGATTCTTCACCTGATTAATTTTCCTCCATAGTCTCCTTGGAGGTATAAATTCTGATACCTAAGCCCAATCTCACCTATGTATATTTTTTTAAGATTTGTGTTAATAATAGTGAGAAGCTTTAATACCTGTTCTTGGAGATACTGAAAACTCTTCTTCAATATAAAACAGAACAAGACCTGTCCAAATTTAATTGTTTTACATATATTTCTAAGGTTTCCTTTTGCTAGCAGCTATATTTTCACTCTTCTGCCATATTTTGGTCCCTCCATCTCTAAATATTCTGAGTTTCTCTGCATCACAAGATGGATCTCCTCTCTCTCTCTGTATGTATGCGTATGTGTATATATTTGAACAGATACATGCCTGTGCATGTACATACACTTTGTATGCCACAAAGTGATCCTAAGTATAGTTGTACATCAGATGTCTGGCATGGAGTACATAAATATAGGAAATAAAATTTAAGTGATAATGGTGCTGATTATCAGCTCACACTATAATTATTTCCAGTCCTTGCATGTTCAGAAGTCCCTTACTCAACAGGCACCTAGTTATTATACTCTCTGGTAATAATGACTGTACAGCAGGCTATTACTGTACTCCAGTGCAAGGAAAGGACTTCCAAATGCAATTTATCAGCAGGGAAATTAATAATAAATTAATGGTTAAAAGCTTAATAGACATTACACACTCTTCAGTGGTAGAATAATGCGAGCCCATTTGAACAGCAATTCTTAGTATCCTAAACTTACTTATATGCAACTTTTTTTTTTTAATTAACACAATTGTTGTAAACTACCCTAAATTTTTTATGGGGGAAACAATGAAATATTTTAAATGAATTAATGCATTCTGATAGCTAACATTAAATTGGATTACTGTAACAAGTTCTCATCTGATGATTTTATCATCTGAAATATTTGTACAGGTCAGGATGCTTTTGAGAGTATTATATCCTAATAGAACCATATATTTAGAGATTTGATGAACTGGTTCAAACTGGATGGTTCAACTAGCTTGAACATAAACTGAACCAAACCCCTGTTCCATGAAGTCAGTTCAAACCAAACCAAAGGGGTGTTTGCACAAACTGGTCAGACAGCTCTGTTCTATTTAAACAGGTTTGAATTCAAACCAGCTTGATCTAGTTCAAGTTCAAATGCTGAACAGAGCCATGCCTGTTCGTTTTTGAATTGTACACCAATTTAAAAATCCACTTTTAAAGGGCTATTGATTTGAATTCAAACCAAATTCATATTTTAATGTTTGTGCCCGTCTCTACAAGAACTTTGTGAAAGTAGTGTCTCTCATTATTTTAAGGGAGTTTCTGAAGGCCAATGTCCTCTTACGTAATCCTTCTATGTACCAATTAGCAAAGGTTGTCATCAACTGCTATGGTATAAGCGCTAGAATCTTGCTCAAAAATAGTACTTCAAGGAACTGATAATGCATCCTAATGGAAATGAACTTTTTATTTATTCACCCATTCATGGCATTTATATGTGTGTGTTTTCCTTCCCAAGGCAGCTTATATTATTCTACTTTCTTCCAAGCCTCTAAGGCAGACTAATCTAAATGACAGTGACTGGACCAACGTCAGCTAATGAGCTTTCATGGATGAACAGAAGTTTAAATTCTGGAATTTCTAAAGTCAAACACTTTAGCCTCTTTACAATCTGTTCTTATAAAGTACATCATTTATTCATAAAGAGGCATGTCTTGGTTGCCACATGACACATTAAAGTTATAACATGGTATAATGAGAAGAAAGGGAGCAGGCATAATACTGAAAATTAGATAATTTGTACCTCTTCAGGTGCCACCTGAATTTAGCTCCCTTTCTAACACCTCCTGAATTGGGTTTGGTATCGAACTGGGGGCCAGTGTTGTTCTTTTAAAAACAGCCGTCCTTCTCAGCAGTCTAGGTGCTGCATTCTGCACCAGCTTTAGCTTCAGGGGCAGCTTTGTGTAGAGTGCATTACAATAGTCCAGTCTAGAAGTTACCAGAGCATGGATTACTGCAGACAAATCATCTCTACCTAGAAAGCGCCATAGCTAGCACTGTTGGCCACCACCTACACCTGAGCTTCAAGTGAAAGACAGAGTCCAAAAGCACCTCCAGATTTCATACATCCCTTCCAGGGCATCAGAACTCCATTAATGAGAGGGTGCCTCCAAATTTTATAAACTTGAGACCTTGAAACACATAGACTTTATAACCATCTAAATCTCTACATGGCTTGAAGATGCAGCATTTGATGAACACTGATTTCCACATGAGCGTGCCAATATCTTATTGCCATTTAGGAGCAGTTGCCTGTGTGCCTCCTATTTTAGGGCAAGAGTCACATGATAAGGAGAAGAGTGCTACAAGCACATCACTCTTCACCTTTCACATTACTGATGCAGATCTGAGGCTTAAGCAAGTGCAGGAGCCATAAGTGAGCAGCAGAGTGTAGATATCACTGTCAACTCCATGGTCTGTGGTTTTCGTCCCATGAGAGCCACGAGCAGACCAAGGGTACAGAATTTGCAGTAACCCTCATTCTATTTGGTCACCTATACAAAAGCAGATGCATCCAAAGTTATTTGCCTGACAGGCTTATTAGGGACTTGTGTAATCTTCAGAACCAGCACAGAACTGTCCTGGAACAGCTTTCGGAGAAGGCTTGTTGTGGGACAGTGGTGCTTTTCCTGCCACCTGAACTGCTGGATCAGACCAACCAGGTAAATTATGGATATTAATTAGTTTATTGAATATCTCCTAACCCTAACCCCAACCCAACTCCTTGCTCTAGATCTAGCCCTAGCCCTAACAAATAACGACTTTCTACTGGGGACAGGAGAGATTTGTGGCATTATAAAGATGAAGCATCCACACGTACACAAACATACACACTTTTTTTTCTTTCTTCATCATGTTTTCCTTGTATGCCTTTTAACAGCCAACCTAGGAGTAAGTCCAGCTGAACTCAGCAGAGGACATACGCAGGAAATCAAGGGGCTTTTATTTATCCTATAGGGACTGAAAACAGCTTTAGCAGATTGGCAACATACACTTGGAGCTTAACATGCTGGAAAATATGAATGTTGGCAAAGGCTTTTTTTTTAAAAAAAAATTAAAAATTGTAAAAAAAACCACTGACAGAATTATTTATAACTCAGAAAGCAATTGGGGGTGTTATTTTATTTCCATCTCAAAATCATTCTGTTCTTACTTGAAAAAAGAAATTAGCACAACAATGACAGCTCCACCATGAGCCATTATATGGGGAACTGGCACCAAAGGAAGAAAGACCCCCAAACAATGGCAAAATTCTTCTGTTGATTTCAGCAATTTAATAATTAAAAGATGTCTCTAAAAGAGACATAAAAATGTTTTGAGCAGATCAAGTATAGAAAATAGGAGAACAAAGACTATTCTTGTATAGCAGGGTTTGGTTTTTTAGCCAGTTTGCTCATTTAATGCAATCCAGAAATTTTTCAGTAATGAGATTTGCTTTCTGAGATGCCACTGACTAAACACTAGTAGGTGTTGGATATGCCTCCACAGCACTATTAAAAGACTGGTATACTGGGGACCTTTCTGCTCTGAGCCTTATTCCAGTATATACACAGGAATAGGGAGCTTTTCTTAGTAAACTGGTACAGACTAAGGCAGGTCACAGCTGGGGACTGCTGTAATCTGCACCAGCATGTAGAGACAGTACTATGCCAGGTGCACTGGGTTTTCCAGCAACAGTTAATAGTGCTTTTTTAGGCATGGGAAATCAGGGCTATGGAGGTTTTGCCTACAATATGTGAGACGACCCCACTATAGCAGCGTCATAATGGTGCTATATCCATCCCGTTTGAATGGGACCTTGAAGGTAGGTTAGAACATCCTGAAGATGGTGGTCAGTTCACTCCTGAGAGCATATCCTAGACCTTGATAAAGAGTTAAAGCAGAACATTCTTTCTCTTAACAACCCCGGAATGTCTTCTGCATCGCTTATTTCTTTACATGAAGTGCACTTAGTTTTCTCTGAGGAAATCCTTGATTTTATGAGATCTTTCCACACATTCCCCACTTGACTTTTTTAGTCCTGGTTGGACTATTTTAATCCAGATACAGGGCTGAGTGTACATTCTGGGCTGTTCCAATTTGCCTGGTGGTAAACCGGGCTTAACCCGAATACTGCCATTCCTACTCACCGCCCAAATCCCCAGCATGGAGAAACAGGACCTTTTAATCTTCATCGCCCCCCACCCCCCAGTGCAAACCCTGTAAGCCTGCCTCAGTCAATCAGCTGAGCAGAAGAGCAGACACACATAGGGATACCACACTTTCCCTTTCACACCTTCACTTTCAAATCAGAGGTTCCTGGTAATGCTACCTCCATTTACATTACTGGCAGCAAGTTTGCTCTAAAGCAGATGAGCGAAGGAACAGTCAGCAGAAAGCCAGCGGAGGTTATAAAAGACAGCTTACGTTGGGGTGGGGGAATAAGAGAAGCTCTTCCCTCCCTTCTCTGCCATTCTTGTATTGCTACAAAGTAATCTCTTGAGGCTGGTGACTTATTTCCTTGCTACTATTGTATCTTTTGAGGCTGGTTGGTGCTTTAACATTTTTCTTTCTCCTCTAGTGATCATGTTCAGAGCAGGCATGACTAGGGGAGAGGGGGACACGTTTGCAGCTGTGAAATCCCACCCACATCTGGGACAGGCATTGGCCAGAAGGAGATCTCTGCCCCAAATAGTCTGGGAACGTTCCCATTTGGGGGACGGGGAGCGGACTTGGCTCCACAAGGGGAAAAAAGTCCCGTTTTTCTCAGGACTTTTTTCTCTGGATTTTCACAGGTCAGTCCTCATAAAATTCGGGTATAAAAAATTGAATGAGAATGCTGGATATCGAATTCGGATTCTATTTGGATTTATAGAAAATTAAATGGGAACTCTGGATACTGAATTCGATTCAATTTGGATTTAAACGTGTATGGGAACACACCCACAATGTTGCTTCCCAGTGTCTTTTCCTGGCATAACCTCTGCCATAAAGAATAATGGCCTTTGTGCAAGATATTAAAAAAGCTTATTTGTACTGTGATCCAGATGCAGTGAGGAGAGCACAGATCTTGATCTAAGTAGGACAACAATCAGCTTAATTAATACATGAGTGCCTGATGCTCAGTTTCAGCTGAGCTTTTTGGGCTTGTTATGCCGATGATGTTCACATGTTCAGAGCATGCAAAAAGCAGGAAGAGAACTGATGGCATGGGAAATATTGTTCTTCCTTCTGTGTAGGGTGAAACATTTATCCTTTGGCAATTTTCTTTCTATATCCAGCTGAGGTATCTGGGGAGAGGAAGAGATGAGGGAAGCAAACTCAATTAAAGGCTCATAAAAGTGCTCGAAGGCTCCTGCCTACTCCCAGAGTTCCTGGATAGCAAAAAGAAGAACAAAGTAGACTGCAACTGGAAGACAAAGGAAGCTAAAAAGCACTGAATTTGGACGGAGGACGGCAAGCCCAACAGTGTTTAAATAAGGTGTGATAAAGCAAGGTCTTGCTGGTGTGAGCTGTCCTAAGAGTCCCTGCAGTGCTGCAAAAGGTTACAATAACTCCTAACACTCTTAATTCTATACTTCGTAGTCACTGCTTAGATGACACAGTGATGCCCAAATTTCCAGTACTGAAGATAATCATTCAGGCTTCACCCACAGTCTTCCATGGAACATTTCAGTCTGCCTAGAAGCAATTCACCTTAGTATAACTGCCAGCAGGCCACTGCTGAAGATGAAAATGAGTTTTCCACTTTCAATCTGGCAGGACCTACCACATGCTATTGTTCCTATCGCACTACTAGCCCACATTAAAGGCTTCCAAAATGCATTTTCTGGCCTTTTATCTGGATTAGCAATGTGATGGGAACATTACATTTCTGCAAGCTAGATAGATCCAAGGTGGCAGTGCCCTGCAGAGGATTGGACATGCATCTGGGCCCAGGTGAGTGAATAATCATGTATGGGCTAAGCTATTGTGGACTAGTGCCCACAGGTGTGAGCACTAGTCTACATTAGTCTCTTCTGCACCTTTCCCATCCAACAGACTGGAAAGCAAGTGCAGAAACACCCTTAATCAAGAACTGAAGTACCTCTGAAGTAGGGATGTGCACAAATATTCAAATGCATTTGAAATTTGATTTAATCAACCAAATTTTGACATTCATATAGAAATCAAATCTCCTTAAATTCAAATTTAAAGATTTGATTTGAATTTCGCATCTATTCGTTCGAATTATTTGGACATCCATATGTGTACAGATCCGTACTGGATGAAAACAGGTTGCACAGCGGAATAACTACAGGATGTATACAGATGTATACGGATGTGTACTGACTCAGGGAAGATGTATATGGGCATCTACAACATTCATAAGTGCAAATTTGAATGAAAAATTCAAATGAATAAATTCAAATTTGCTTAGTTCAAATCAAATTTGGTTAAATTTGAATTTTAACATTCAAATTGAATTGAATCCCCAAAATTGAATTTGTGCACACCCCTACTCTGAGGATAGTAGCTCATTCCAAGGTGTATTACATTTCAGTTAGCAGCTCTTAATTTTTTATGATCTATTCCAGTTTTTCTCCTCAGTTTTTCAGTCTCTTGGTTTAGCCACATCTATTATCCCAATCTCAGTAATGTCAGGATGTAGAAAGACAATGTAATATTCACCCTAATAGCGAGGCACAGAAGTAAGAGATCTGTTTTATTGTAGGTATGGGAAATCTGTGGTCTTGCTTTTAGATGACAGCATTCATCATCTCCAGCCATCATGCCTAATGGCTACAAAGGAAGGGACACTATGATTTATTTATGTAATCTGTTGAGCTTGCTAACTTAAATTTGGGTTATACGGACCTTTTTTTTTTTTAGATATCACTTAACTTTATGCTTACATGGTCTGAAAGTTTACATGTCTCTGGGCTGCAATAACATGCTTAGATGGGATTATCTAAGCGCAAGAGCTGATCATCAGATCAATTCTAGGTTGTCCTCTGTGAATTGTAAAAGGAATATGCTCCTTTTCCTGCTTGAGTAGATAGCTACTGATCATGGCTCTGGAGATTCAGCTCATTTTTTTTTTTCTCAAAGCATTGCATCCTTGAATGGAGCAGCCTTTGGAACCAGCAAGCGGATGGCAGATATTCCAGATAGAATCTCGAATAAGTCCCAGTGCAGAAAGGGCCTAACATAATAGCATGCATTCTTAACCGTGAGCTAGTTTGGTCTAGTGCAGTGGTTCTCAACTTGTGGGTCACGACCCCTTGGGGGGGGGTCAATCTACTCTTTCACAGGGGTCGTTATGGAGTAGCAATGAAAATAATTTTATGGTTGGGGGTCAACAAAACATAAGCAACTGTATTAAAGGGTCATTGCATTAGGAAGGTTGAGAACCACTGGTCTAGTGGTTAGGGAGCTGGACGTTTATCTGGGAATACTGGGGTTGATTCTGCACTGCTGGGTGACCCTGGGCTAGTCACAGCTCTTTTCTGAGCTGTCACAGCCCCACCTACCTCATAGGTTGTTCTGTTGTGGGGAGAAGGATAGAAAGCTTTGTCAGCCGCTTTGAGTGGGTGAAGAAAGCCAACTTTGTTGCTGCTGCTCTACTTAAAACCCATTGGAAGGAGTGCTGGAGTATTATCACCCACTGTCACTGGATCTACATCAAACCATTAAAGTGTTTTGAATGCACCTTGAGGATTCAATGTCTGCAAGCCACTGGCCCACCATATTACATTCTTTCTCTTCCATGCTTGTGAAGTCAGTTCAAGGCTGTGCACACACACATGCCAGTTGTCAAGATTTCGAGCAAAGTGAAGTGCAACTTGTGAAGAGCATGACTTTGCATTAGGAATAATGCTGCAAGCATAGCACTATTCTTTTTTTCCTTAAATATTTCCAAACCAATGTGAAAAGAGGAGGGGCTACACTGGTAGTGCAGATTCTACCTGTGCTATCTTTGTCCTCTGTTAATATTTTAAAATCTGTGGAGGCTTTTATTGTTTAGCCTTTCTCAGTCTCCAGAGAAAAAGGACTCAGCTGGATCCTGAAAGGCTGAAAGGGGAGGGACAATTTTGTTTATTCACTTGTAAAATTTTCAATACTTGTGAGTAATTTTTTTTCTTTCTCCATTTTCCAGGTGATTAAGCAGGCATAGTTCTCTTCAGTATTTACCACCTTTCCCCCTGAATTCCTGTTGTTGTGGAGGACACAGATGGAGAGGGATGGAGAGAGAATATCAGACAAGAAAAATAAGCACTAGCCATTAGTTGGGTCCTAAAGGCTTAGGCCTGTAACCCGAACACTGATGGGATAAAACAGTATTTCTGGATTTTAGTGATTTTTAGTGATAAGGTAACAATCACTGCCAAGCCAGGAATACTACTGTGTTTATTTAAAAAACAAACAAAAACTTTTATTCAAAGGAAGATAAGAAGAAGTGATATTTGTGTTAATTGATAAGTATTTATTATTTATACCTCAGCTAACCAGACAACATCTGCCCAAGAGTTATTTAAAAACTTGGATGAGACAATGTTGGTCTTGTAAGAAAAAAATGAATGTATATATACTGAATGTTCCACTCACACTTATCTCCTGACTAGAAGGATAAAGCATTGCTGAAGACTCACATGAAATAATTAACAAAAAGCAAGCAAAATAAGAGTCAGTCATACTATCTCTACTGAAGCCTGGAGTCACCTCGGTGTGTCACAACTTCAGTCTTGTTCAAGGTGACAAGTGCATGTGTCCTGCCATGCGACAAAAGTCCAGCAGGAAATCTCTTTTGAAATGTCTCACAGGGTGCAATCTGGGCTTTTACTTCTTCATTTGTTTTAATCTCCCCTTTACCAAGGATCACCCCGTCTGTAGAATTTTTAAAAGTATGTCAAACACAGTTACCAGACTGAGGACCTAAAAAACTAACTTATTCTTTTCCTTCACCTTCCATGATGACATCTTTCCTGATAATGAGTTCTTGTCTGCTTGGTTTTCATGGCCCTGGGCCTATTTGCACTTGGCTTTATTGTGGAATATATCCCAGAATAGGGGCCTGCTGTCCACATTCTAGTGTAAGCTAGAGGCCTACCATAGTCTGCATCAGCAGGCAGAGCATAGACCCCTATCCTAAGATATGCTCCAGCAACGAGCCAAGTGAGAGCAGGCCCCCAGATTGGTTACCTGTTTGTTGCAGCCATTTCTAAGCCAGCATAACCACATAAGCCTCTGTAACTTCCCACCCAATCCACTCCAAAAAATGACTCACCCTCAGAGTTATAAATTTACACCTGAGAAAGGGGTGTACACTCATTTGCCTTGGAACACAGTAAAGCTATTTTAGGTACATTAAGCATGTCTGATTACACCTACAGCTTCCTGCCAATAGCAATACTGGCAAACTCAACAGCAGCAAGAAGTGACAATGCAAATCTGTCCTGATCATACAGTGGATGCAAAAGGAAAGAGGAAGAACTGAGCCTGGCTTATTTATTCTGTTAATTTTTGATACCCCAGAATAAACATGGATATTCCAGAATAGAGTGCTCCAGCGATGCTTTGTTCTAGATAGAATATCCAAAAATAGTGGAATGATGTCTGGAGGCAGTCTGAACCAATGATGGTAGCCTGTAAGGAAACTGAAATTTGCATCACTGACTGGAATTACTGAATTTGTCCACAGGCCACATCAAAGCAAATTTTAAAAATTAAATAAAATGTGCATAAAACTCCACGTAAAAATATAGCCCACAATGAATTCTGCTCTCTAAAACCAAAAAAGTGGGTTTTATCCAAATAATCCCCCCCAAAAAAGAGAATTTTAGGTCATCATGACAGACAGCTACCCTAGAGGTATGGATGGGTGATCCAAAACCCAGGACTCTAAGGCAACTTCTTGTAGCCCACAAGATGCTACTGCAGGAGGACCACTGTTCACAATAGACAAAATGCAACCAGGGAGCCTTTCACACTTACTTGAGTAGAGCAGGGGTGGTCAGCTCCAAGATGTTCCATATGCACATCATGGAGCTGTTTCTGCTCCATAAATGGGTCTGTGTGTCCTGGAGAGTCCTGGAGCTGAATATGTGCAGTACAAGCATGGAGCATGAAAACATGCTTCCCACTTGCACTAGCACTAGTTGGGTCCTGGTAGGTCCCTTCTGCACTTCTTCCAGGTGGAAGAGGTGCTGGAAAAGCATATGATGCATTATGTGGTTTGGCAGACATCACATAGTGTGGTTGTCTGGTTAGGATGCTGGCCCCCAGGATGCAAATGTTCATTTCCATTTTTTTTTAAAAAAAATTGTATACCACCATTCCAAAATAAAATTTTGCCCATTTAAGGTAGGTTTGGAGGGAGGATTGGAGAGGGTTAGATTACACTAAGCATCTGCTCAGGTCCATTTTGTCCAAGGCTTCCCATGGCTGGGAAGCCAAGTGCGAAAAGGCCTCAGAATAGTGACTGTAGATTAGAAGTGTGCCCAGAAATCTGCTTCAGTTTTAGTCTGCAGCAGAACTTTATTAGACCATATCAAGTTTGCCAAAGATAAAATCATATAAAACATACAAGGATAAAATTAAAAAATAAAATAAAATATCATTATTGTCCCCATCACCTTTACAGGGCACCCCATTCAACTCAATGAATGATTTGCTAAGTTGGGTACCCACAAGACTCCTCTACAGTGCTCTTCAGCTAGAGCACTTCTGGACATGGATTCTGTCCCAGGGAGTGGACCAGAGATGGAAGACATGTGGCCCCCCATGTGCCTTGGGAGGCAATGCCCTCCTATGGTGCATACTGATTTGTGCACCTCACAGTCCCAAGACAGGGTGGTCCCTAAGTGACCATGCAAATGTTACCTTACAGGGCAAGCTGGAATTATTTTTGTTCTTTGCATTATGAAGTTGTAATACCACTTTACTGCTTTGTACTTTGAAAGAAAGGTGAGTTTGTATAGACCTGGCCTGAGTTTCTAGATCTGCACAAGGTGCCATGGATAAATAACAGCTTGGAGCTGCCAATTATAATTTTTGGTCTGTGATTCATGATCCTGTACAGAGCTTCCATTATGCTCTCCAGATTTTATTGGGCTCTGGATTCATCAGACCCAGCTGACAGAGGCTCTTGCCAATTTTTAGTTCAATGTCATCTGGAAGCACCACAGTGGTTATCTCTGCTGTAGAAAGCGAATGCTTCTAGGTCACAACCACTTTTATTTTTCAGGCTGCCTACTGAATGCTGTTATTTAGGGACTGCAAGGAATTACCAAGTGAAACACATTATTTTGAAACATTCAGAATCAGACCATTGGTTTCGTTAATCTTGCACTGCCAATCTGCTTATCAAAACTTCTTAGAAGTGAGAGAGCCTTGTGTAAAAATTCTACCTGCTATTTTAAATGCGTTTATATCTATTGTTTCATGATGTATGCTTTTTTGAAGCTCCATAAGAAGTAATTACTGTTTACTATAGGTTTATGTGTAGTCATATACAAAGCGAGCAGCGTTCAAGAGATCTTCTCTGAATAACATGGATAAGGAAGTAAAACAATATGCAGCTGAATAAATAAGGTTGTGAGGAACAACCAAATTTAATGTTGTGTTTCTTAAATAACAGCATGGATGCAGGTTCTAAAAAATCAAAAACGAATAGTTATCGAGTCGAATAAGGATGTGCACCATTTTTTCCCCAAAACAAATGTGAAAGAAATTCATATTCGTGTGACTGGAGCTACTTCAAATGTGCCAGGCTTCAAATTCATTTTGAATATTCTTTGAATGTTCATCAATCCCTGCCACCAGCAGTAACACCTCTGAATCTGGTAAGAATACTAAGAATCCACAAATTCAGCTTTGCAAATGTAGTGAAGCTTCAAATGAACACACAAAAGCTTTTGCTTTGCATGAGAATATCCACTCTCAAATATAGCCAATATTTGATTTGAATGTGAACGTTCAAAACTTTGAAAATCGTATGAATTGAGAAGGTGATGAACATTTCCCCCACTCCCTATCCCTAGGGTCAAACAGAAATGCAACAAAAGTTTTAAGTGCTTCCTATCGGGGGGGGGGGGGGGGCAGCTTCTTTATTTGTGAAAAAACAGCCTCTTTATTTGTGGAAGAGGAAAAGCCTCTCTGACTACCATTGGAGGATTCCCAGTGCAAATAACTGGGTGCAATTTCCAATGAGGTTCAGAAGGCTAAAAAATAAAATAAAAATAAAAATTATGCACTGCTGTGCCCACACACACCTGCTATTTCTATCACAAAAGGTGCGTGGGAACTGTGCTCATGTAATTAAAGTTTAGTTTGCCCTTCAGATGAAGCACCAGGCAAAATTCAAAAGGATTGCTACCAGGCTGAAGGGAAATTTAGGTGGCCTATATATGCCAGAATCAATTTACGTATAAAGTTAGATGTTTAACTTTTTCTGTAGTCCTTTGGACTACATGCCATTTACAAGTGGTTTCTATAGTTCCTATCTCTCCAGCATATATAGCTCTCTCAGCTGCCAAAGGTGTGTGTAGGCAGGCAGCAAAGTCTTTCTGTGACAATTGTATTGTCTGAGGAATAGAATAAGAGCATATAATTAAAATGTGAGCCAAAACGTTGAGCTAACATTTCAAAAAGACAATAATTAAAAAGTATGATGGCACAGAATGCTGGATTTTCTAGGCTTTCAGATGCATATCCCTCTACACTTTTAAAATACATATCGCCCGTGGCAGGTTTTACACCAGGTTCTTACAGTAAATATGCCAAATACCAGCTATATTAGCTCCTTCCACAGATCTTTATTACAGTTCCTCACATGAACCAAAATGGCTCTACTAGCAACTAAGCTCTTATAAAAGCGTATAATGATTTTCAGTGATGCAGATAAGGCCCTTTTGGCACATACTGCTGAACCAGATTAAGAAGCCTCTTAATCCAAATCACAGGCTTTCTCATTCACACATTAATGTACATCCCCACTCCCACTGGTCCTTAATCTGGATCTCTTGTGAGTCTTGTTCCAGAACACAGGAGGCTTGAAAATGATACACCTTCATGTTCCGGAACTACTGGGGAGTGCTTTTCAAGGGTGCTGACAGTGCTGATTTGTCCTATGCCTCCATGGGAACCAAGGGCCTATCCATACTTAGGCCTCTGGTATGCAATTAGGACAGCTCTGGTACAGATATTCTGTACCAGAGCTGTCTGAATTGCATACCAGAAGCCTAAGTGTGAATAGGCCCCAGATCAGTGGGCCCAATTTTTTTTTAAAAAAAACAAATAATTCTAAGCACTTTTGTGCAGGAGGACATTTTTCACTCCATAAAAACTCCTACATAAATATATTTTCCTGCACTAATGAACAAGAAAGAAAGGAGCAGTTTTGCACAGAAATGGAGCTGAACAAAAAAGGGTAAAAGCAGCACAGCAAACCAAACTATGGATGTGTTGCTTCTTAGCAGGGCTCCAACACTTTGGTATTATGACAAAACAATTTTAAAGCCCTTTCCCCAAACATAATGTAGCAACTTTGTTCAAAAATGGAGCATTGCAAGAAACTGGGCAAGCAGCAAGATTAGTAGAAGTAGCAGCTCAAGCATTTGTAGGATGTGTACAGTAATAGGCAGAGCTGCTCTTTGGGGGTTAGAGATGGATTTTCCTTTGGTGTGTCAAGTGCCCCTATCCCAGCATAAGACATACCTTTCCTATTTCATGTCTGTTCTCTCTTGATGGAGAATTCTGCTGGATTTCATTTTAAAGTAGGAGGTGAGGCTCTTGTGTACTTAGGATAACTAGAGATCATCACATTGATATTAATTCTAATACTGTGCACATGTTATTAATGATGATTTCTAGGCCAATCATGCCAGATAACGGATATGAAACCAGAGAAGAGAAGAGGAATTAAAAATGCTAACCAGGTACATTTATAATATGAAAAAGAAATCACGTTGGTACCAAGGAAGCCAATTTTGATTGCTAGCTGAGTTAAGTGGAGAGTCATAACAAGATATCTACACAAATCAAATACCAGTTTTTGCAAGCACTATACAATTAACATATTCTTAGTTTCCACTTTTGAGTTGGGTGTCAGCATCTGCTCTTTCTTTGCAAAGAGAGGAGTTCATTAGCACATTTGACCCTATTTAGCCATGGCTTTAATAATTACATTTGTGTTTGTGTGTAGCATTTTTGGTCACCCAGATGAAACCCTTATTTAGTACCACCTAATTTTGTTATCCAAACCATAATTTTCAATTATAAGGTCTACAATTCAGGAAAAAGTCTCATCTGCCCCTGGATCACTGATTAGGTTGACTGAAATGTGGGTAACGTCTTCTCTGATTCACATGAGTTTAAATCTTTAATAGGTGAGAGTAAAACAATTTGTCCTTCTAAGTGCTCTTGCATCAACTAGAGTTTTTTTGTAGAGTTTTTAACTGTTCACAAGATCCCTTTTTGATGGAAACTCGTGACAGTGAAGATATTAGTAATGGAACTAGTCTGTTGACCTTAAAAGGCTTTTTCTTCTATGACTTATATATTAAACATAATATAGCAATATTTTTAGATATGCACTCTGGTTACAGAACTGTGCTTCTGGCAAACCCTAAGAAATATTATAAATTTATAATATTAAATTTATGTTACCATGACAGATGGGTTAATGGTGGTTGCTGAATATCTAAGAATACTTTTGTTATCTATAAAAAATGACTATTTCCCTCAGTTTGAAATCTAAGTTCTTTGTGAATTGATCCTGAAATCAGAGTCTTTCTTACAAAGTTTTGCATGTTCTTTCCTTCAAACTTACAGCTATAAATGGGTGCCGAAATGCTAGGGTCCTCTAGTATTTTTTCACCCAGTGGGTCATCAGTCTGTGGAAGTACTACCAAAAGTGCTGACAGCAACTGGCCTGGATAGCTTTAAGAAAGGGTCAGACAAATCCATGGAAAACAAGTATATCACTGGCCACCAGAACTGGAGAGACTGGCAGGATGCCTTTCCAGGTAGTTAAGAGCTTTTGCCTTCTGCATGAGCATGCCCAGAAGCAATTGGTGGGCCACTGTGTGGGACAGGATACTTTACTAGACTGGACTGTGCCCTGATCTGAAAAAGGCTCCTCTTATGTTCTTGGCATCCATTTTGTGTATGTAAGCTTCAGAATATTATGCATGGTGTGATTTATTTGAAGAGACTTTATGAACTGGGCAGAGAAATAACTGAATTGCTTCCTGACAGACAACCCTCTTAAAGCTGTTTTCTAAAAGATACTGTTTTACCTTAATAAGAAAAAAATGTGGTGTAAATAAGAAATTTATACCACAGAATAGAGGGGGAGGGGGAACCCTTCAGTCCTAATAAGTTACTCTTATTAGCCACAGGTAACTTAACCCAGTGAATAGAACGTAAAGAAGATTTATATCCCAGCTTGCGTAGGATGTGAGCAAGGTTTAATTGAGAAGGAGTGACGGAGATCTCCCTGATGAAATACGTCCCAGTCAGATTTATGCAATGGTAGCGATCAAAGGAAAAAGAAGGGACCAACCTAGACAACATAAGGAAGAGCAAAGAATGCTTAAAATTATAGTGTCAAGGAAAGATAAGCCACAGTTTTACCTGTCACAGGCTAAGTAATGCCCCATAAACTAATACCTGAGAAGGAGATGGGAGGAAATAAGGCACCTTCATTACCTGAATTTATTTTTTCCCCAGCAAAGATTTAAAGCAAAAGCAAATTAAAACTGTTTCTATTAAATGGAGCAACATTACAGTTTTGAAATTGATGACTGCCCTTGAAATTTCATGATTCATTGGAATTGTCTTTACTCATATTACAAAGGAGCAATGAACCATGACAGCTTGGAAGGAGTGTAGTAACCACAAAAGCTGCTCAGCTTTTCCACCACCACCCCTCATTTTCAGCCCCTCTCAGTATAGCTCTTTCACTGGTTAAGGACAAACCTTGAGAGTAAAAGGGGGCCAGAGATTTTCCTTTCCATAAAACTGTAGTACACACTCAGTACCATCAGGGCACTGAATTCTTTCCTCTCCCTGCAGCTGCCCTTAAGCAATTATGGAGTCTGCAAAGCACATGGTCGTAAGAGTACAGCTTACTTCTCTTCCTGCTATCACAGCAGCTTTCCTTCAGTCGCCTCCCCTGATGTTGCTTTGATGTCACTTCCTCCACGCCCCTTCTTGTGCTGTATAAAAACCCCTTCCACTATTAAACTGGGTCTTTTTCCACCTGTAACCTGTCTCCAGGTTCTTCTTTTGTTTCCTTGCCCCATTTTCTAATCTGATTATGGCATCCATTACATGTGGTCAATCCCTGAGACCTGGTCAGGAGCTCAGAAATATCTGTCATAACACTCAGCAGTAGCAGCAGCTCCCAGCTACTCCCCACTTCCCAGAGCCCTCTAATCAGTTGTGAGAGCCAGGGTGCATCTACATGCCAAAAATACTCTGGATTTAAGCTTGCTTTGCCTTGGAGTGTATCCATACACAGCTTTACTCTAGGCTACACCAGGTGTAAAGGAGGAAAATCCGCAGCGGAAAAAAACCTGTTTAAACAAGACTACATCCAACTTAGGCCCTGTCCCCAAAAGACTTATTAGCCCCTCTCGGCTTCCTCTGCCGTCACTCTGTTATAGCTGACTTTAAAAGTCCCCTCCACTTCCGGAATAAGTGTCCCCATGGTAGCCGTGATCTAAATGGACTTTCCGTCCCCATGGTAGCTGTCTTCTCTTTCCAGGCATCTTTTCCCCCCCGCCCCCTCTCTTGTTAAAAGGAAAAATAGCCAGATCTCCGTCTCCTGAAACGGCTTCCCGCCCCTAGCAAAGGCAGATGATCGCTCATTCATTCACTTTCAGCACTTACTTTCACTCAGTTCTCTGTTAGAAAAGGCTTTCTGCCCCGGCAAAGTCAATGGCTGCAGGCATCGGCAGCGTGATCCTTCGCTCATTCTCTTTTAAGGCTTTCACAGATCACTTGATAACAATGTTTCAATTCTGAGCAATTCTGGCTCTTTTTACAAAGGAAAGGAAGCGAACCTGCTGCATTTCTCAGATGTGTGAATGCTTTTTGGCTGTGTGTGCAGGCAAGCAATCCCCGCCCCTTTTGCCACGGAGCGTCCTCAAGGCAGATATAGCGAGCAAAACCCTCGAATCGCCGAAAGAGCGCTGGAACTCTTCTTTAAAGTGCATGTATTTTATCGCGGGTGTCTCACTTTCCTAAGCTCCCTAAGCGCCTTGTAAAGCCTGGAATGGGGCCGCTCAGAGGCAAAAGAAGAGTTCCAGCAGACTTTCAATTGCATGGGGACAGGGCCTTAGTGGGAAACTGCGGATTTTCCAGGGAGCATGGAGACGCTTACAAGCAGAACTAAAAGCAACTCACTCCTTGCAGCCCTGTAGCTGTCAGATTCAGCTTCCTCCATTCACATAAGGACAGCTGTTCTAGTGCACAAGCAGAGCAGTGATCACCGGAGGCTGCATTATTAGGAGGGAGAAAGAGAGAGCCTCACTAAAATGGTGAGAAGAGTGAAAACACCCACTTTTAACGATTTTAGCTGACTACAGAGCACCTGTCAGGCACTTGTTTGGGCTAAAGGAAGCTCTTGCCTGAGCGACTGCAGGCTCAGGCAAGGGGAGAAAACTATGTCTATAATAGCTCGAGATACTTATGTAAGATTTATGTTTTGCATGGTCCTCTAAAATGATGTATTCCCTTTCCTTTATAGGGATGTAGCCAAGAAGGAACTTATCAATGCCCTGCTGAAATATAACTGTCATGCCATTGCTTTTTCTAGGCTCATTGCCACTATGTATCAGTAGCCATAAGAAGACACATTTCTTGCCTGGCCTTTCTGACCAGGGTCAAAAATTGGGGTGCACACTATGCATACAGCCCAAAAATTCTGGGTAAAGTGTTGCCATGCTAAACCCTCTGAAAGAATTAGTTTCCCCCCACTTTTGAGAAGTTGCCACTTACAGAGACAAGAGTGCATCTGGCATGGGGATTTGCAGACACCCAACCACCTGGTCAGCCTTTTGGCAGCCCAAATAGCACATGTGGATGCAGCCAGAGTTGCATGGATTCATTGAACTCTTCTCCTAGATGCAGTAATGAGCTTCAATAATCAATCTTTACATAATGTTGGATCAGAAGTTATACTCTCTTAGTTCCTGAGTTTGGTGGCTGTGAATCTTTCATGCATTAGGTTAGTGCAAGAAACAAATACTTGGCAGGAAGCAAGATAAGTTTAGAAATCAGTATTCTGTAAATATAAAAAACATGTCAGCACAGATAAGTGATTAGGTTCAGTGAAATGAAAACCAGATGAAGAAATCAAATCATAAGGAGAGGGTGGCCTTGCAGTGAACCAGAACCTAAATGGTGAAGAACCAGGTCAGGATGACTTGCTGTATAAAAGTTTACCCTGAAGGCATGTGCCAACTAAAGTTGTCCTATTGTTCTTGTACAGTTATTACTCATACAAAGTAGAACAGATTTTGAAGATACTTTAGTGTTCTTTAAGCTCCTTTAAATTCCAAAAACTAATAAGCACACCTTTTTCTACAGAAAGCATAATCAAAGAAAAATAGAATGAAAAATTTATTTTTCCTGATTTTACTTTGATCTAGAGTAGTCCATAACATCCTGTGCTGTTAGCATGAAGACAGTTTTCTTTCTTCTATTACAGAATTGCCTGTACCTCAAACATTTCCTCCTGGGAGCTGTGTTCATGGAATTTGACCCTAGTGGTGTCATCTTTAAATGCATCTAATGATTAAAGGATCTATCCATATGGAGCCTGTTAAGGGGCAATCCAGGGTTGGAGGCTTGGGCCACTGAAGTGCAATGAGTCACTCCGAACAACTTGCCATAGTTTCCAGAATGCTGCTGCAAGCAGAACTCCTCACAGCAGCAAGGATCCTGGTGTGACTTCCTTTGGAGAACCAGAAATGGTGCAAGAAGTTGGCCATTTTCAATCTCCAGAAAAGAACTGTGCTGGGATCTTTGGCCATCAAAGAGCCCCCTCCTGATGCATCCACTGGATTACTGGTAAGTCACTTCAGTTGGAAGTTAGGTTGATTGGACCCCCTGGCAAAACTTTATGGATCCTCTTCTCACTTATGAAGGACTTATGCAGTTTGTGCAATGCTCATACAAACTACATGTTTGGGGATACAATTTGATGATTTTCTGCCATATTACCGGAGTTTTGATTTGGGTTTGTACTGTAGCTGCAGGAATGCTAAAGACCTGTACTATGAGATAGCTTCATCTAGAAACAAGGCATTTCTGAAACAAGACTCAGGTAGCTTTAAGTCTGGGCTGAACATAGTGAGTTTGGGTGAAGATATTTATAATTAATAATAATAATAATAATAATAATAATAATAATAATAATAATAATAATAATAATAATAATAATAATAATAATAATAATAATAATAATAATAATAATAATATTTATTTGTATACCGCCCTATAGCAAACCAATCCAGGCGGTTAACAACAGTAAAATGTAAAATATAACAATTAAAAACACCTTATCCCTCCCCCCCTTAAGACAGTATTAAACAGTATAACATATTAAAACATAATATCAATGCATAAACAATAATTTAAAAACTAAAAACCCTGATGTCCCTCTGTTGATCCTCAACCATCACTGAGATGGGGCCACGGGAGGAATCGGGGAATCTGGGCCGGAATGGTTAATCTGGAAAGGCCTGCCGGAAGAGATCCGTCTTGACCGCCTTTTTAAAGCTGTCTAATGATGTTATCTGACGGATCTCATCCGGCAGGTCGTTCCAGAGTTTGGGGGCGACAGCAGAGAACACCCTCTGGGAGGTCGCCGCAAGCCTAGATTTTAGAGGTTGCAGTAAGTTCCTCCCAGAGGACCGGAGAGTGCGGGGAGAATTGTACGGGAGGAGGCAGTCCCTGAGATAGCTTGGACCCAAGCCATTTAAGGCTTTAAAGGTGATAACCAACACCTTGTACTGGGCCCGGAAGCTGATAGGCAGCCAGTGGAGGGACCTCAAAACGGGAGTGATGTGGTCCCTCCTAGATGTTCCTGAGACAAGCCTGGCTGCCATGTTTTGAACCAGCTGTAATTTCCGAGTCAAGCACAGGGGTAGCCCCATGTAGAGTGCATTACAGAAGTCAAGACGTGAGGTTACCAGCGCGTGCACAACAGTCTCGAGATCCCTTACTTCCAGAAAAGGGCGCAGCTGGCGTATCAGCCGAAGCTGATAACAGGCACTCCTGACCGTCGCATTTACCTGATTTGTCATCAGGAGCGACGAGTCAAGGAGGACCCCCAGACTGCGAACACAGTCACTGGAGGAGAGTGTGACCCCATCCAGGACTGGAGGTTGCAACCCAATTCTTGGTTTCGGGGCTGCTACCATGAGCGCCTCCGTCTTGTCTGGATTCAGTTTCAGTCTGTTTTTCCTCATCCAGCCCATTACTGCCTGAAGACATTCATTGAGAGAAGAGATGCCATCGGAATTCGAGGCCAACGAACGAGACACGGAGAAATAGATTTGGGTGTCATCAGCGTACTGATAACACCCAGCACCATGACTCCGTATTATCTCACCCAGCGGCTTCATATAGATGTTAAATAACATCGGGGACAAAACAGCCCCCTGAGGAACCCCACAAGTGAGGTACCTCTTACTGGAGCTACAGTCCCCGAGCAGCACCCTCTGAGACCTGCCCGAGAGGAAGGACCGGAACCACTGCAAAGCAGTGCCCCCGATACCTAACCCCTTCAGGCGGTCCAAGAGGATGCCGTGATCTATAGTGTCAAAAGCCGCTGAGAGGTCTAAGAGCACCAACAGGGTCACACTCCCCCTGTCAATGCTCAGACGCAGATCGTCGGTCAAGGCAACCATGGCGGTCTCAACCCCAAAGCCTGTCCTAAAGCCGGTTTGAAATGGGTCTAGATAATCGGTTTCATCCAAGACAGCTTGGAGCTGAAGTGCAACCGCCCTCTCGATCACCTTGCTCAAGAATGGCAGCAATGACACTGGCCTATAATTCCTCATATCCAGGGGGTCTAGGGAAGGTTTTTTCAGGAGCGGCCTAACCGCCGCTTCCTTTAAACAAGATGGAACATATCCTTCCCTGAAGGATGCACAGATGATATCCATGAGGAATCTCATCAATGCATTCCCCCCCCCCCCGGACGGCCAGCCATGATGGGCAAGGGTCAAGAGGGCAAGTTGTCTTCCTCACCTTACCAAGCAGCTTGTCCACGTCATCAGTACTCACAGACTGGAACTGATCCAGTATGACTACATCGGCGGAGTCACTGGACGCCTCGTCTGTCGACTCTGTTTCAACGGTGGCATCTAAGTCGGCTCTTATCTGAGAGATTTTGTCTGCAAAGAAGTTGTTAAATGCGTCACAGCAGGCCGTCGTCGGGTTAAGTAAGGGATTTGGTGCAGGGGACACCTGCGTCATTTCCCTCACCACCTTAAACAGCTCTGCTGGACGGAACTCTGCAGACGCAATATGTGCAGAGGAGAAGGCTCTCTTCGCTGCACGTATTGCCTCCCGGTAGGAACGAAGAAAGTTCCTATGGCGAGTTCTGTCAGATAAGAGTCGAGTCTTCCGCCACCTGCGCTCTAGCCGTCGTCCAACCCGCTTCATCTTCCTCAGCTCTGGCGTGAACCAGGGCCTCCGATTTGGGGCGCGATGGCAAGGGCGCTTGGGAGCGATCGTGTTGATAGCCCTGGTAAGATCGGTGTTCCAAGTATTGACCAGAGCATAGTGGGCTGAGCATAGTGAGTTTGGGTGAAGATATTTATTAGAGTTGGTTGAGCTCCTAGGTCCAAATTGACATGGGAATTCTTCATTCCTAGAACACAGAAATGTATGGTCTGCAATGCAGAAGTTCTAAACAACATTATAGATTTGAGGCCCTTTTGCACTTATTTACTGGAGTGCTTCTATCTGTTTGCAGGTTGGGTTCAGACATACTTCTCTAGCTTCTAAAGCTTCTTTTCATTTGGAGAAATATTGATTGAGACCCTGAAGACTATTTTCTGGGTCAAAGTTAGTAAACTTCATGGTATTTTAAACTTGCCCCTTTTCTGCACTTACCTGTAGTAGATCTGGATCAGTGGATCCTGATTAACTGGACTTACTTATTTGGATCTTTTGGAGGCTTGGGTCACAGTGCTCATTTGGCTCAAGACTCCTCAGGGCTGTGAGTTGTGTGGCCAATCACCCATCCACCCTTCAGCTTAGAGCAAAAGCCTTTTCAATGGTAGAATAGCAGCTGCTGCAAACACCTGAAGGCCAGGAATGTTACTCTTAGGCATCCAAGGGTGTGGTAGGATGTTATTCAGCAGCACACCATATAGCACACTGCCAACCCTCCCCCAAGCCCCAAGGCTAGGAACTTGATGGCCAGAATAGCAAAACAATCTTTGATTGCTTCTACAGTCACGTGTGCCCAGATACACGAGGTTTTTTAAAATAAATTGATGAGGTAGTTAAGCCTCCTCTCTCCGCCTGTATTTATATTTTCATGTTGAGCAACTGTCAGAAAATAGCCCCAAATGGGATGAAATAGCTGCACAAACCAGCTGAATGCCCTATTCAAGGAAATCTAATCATTGCTTGACATAAAAGCATGCACACATCAGTTGCTGCTTCATCATCACTAGGTGATTGTCAAATTCAAGTAATTGCTTGGTGTTGCTGTTACAAAGGTATGGGTCTGACTGTTTGAATTCATTTTTAATCACAAGAGAATGGTAATAATAAAAATTGAGTGCAAGGTAACTTTTTCTTGTCAAAAGAGAGAGTGCATAGTTTCATTATTTTAAATTATACAAAACTGCTAAGCATTTCAATACTGATATTTAGTCTGTGGCAATGTTATATGATTTAATTTTAAATTAATTGATGTGGTACGTAAGGCTGTCAGGTTGTACCATGCTATATAGAAAGCTGAAGCTATGCGGGAAACCACTTTTTAATTAAAAATGTGGATTTGTGGGGCCAGGCTAACAGAGAAACAGGGTACAGGAAAAAAGATCCTTTAAAAAAATTCACCCCCCTTCTTCTTCCGCACACCTCTGTATCTTGAAATAAAAATAATCAATGTAGGCTAAGACTAAGAACAGTTCAACAGAAAGGAAAACCTACCAGATACATTGTCTCTTATTATGATGATAATTAAAGGATTAATGCCTAAAGAAACAAAAGCTGAACTGATATTGCTGGTTGCAGCCTAATACAATAATATGATATATTTCCAATATAGCTGATGTTTACCAACAAAAGAAAGATGTTTACCAGTCTATCTTTACGAAATTATCCCAAGCTGGCATCAGGATGTTTACATGTTTGCTTTTGATGTTTGCCCAAGTGTGATTTGGAATGGTTGCACACTTGCTGACCTATTTTCTCTGTATTAATTGAGGTCCTTGCTGCAATGGGCCTTATTCCAGACTATATCTCAGAATAGGGACTTGTCATCTATATACTAGTGCAGACTATGGCAGGCTCCAGGCAGGGTCTGCTGTGGTCTGCACCAGCATGAGGAATGCAGGTCCTTAGTTCAAGATATAAACTAGAATATAGCCCAGTGCAGAAAGGGCCTAAGCTTTTGGGGGGCAATAATGACTTCATGACTTCTTTTGTTCCCTAAAGTTTCTGCCCTTTGGAAGCTTATACCTCTTTTCCCCATACCTTTTGCCTCAAACTCTTCACTCATGCCTCTCTGTGATATTGAAAAAAAGGTATAAAAAAGTGATATAGCTTTGCTAGTTCTTTAGGTGATTGGTTTATCCTTCCATCACTGCTGATGATCACTGCCCAGATTCTTTGCCTCTGTGCTGTTAGAATTCTTATCACTGAAATCACTCCTGCCACCAGCCAGAACTTGCATTGCAATCCTGGTGCCTGGCAAGATTCTAACTGGCAAGGACTGCCTTATCTGCTACTGAAATTACTGTTTTGGCACCAAATGAGAGTCTGTTTTTGCTATCAGTTTACATTTTTTTGTGTGTGTACCCTCTGGCTGTGGAGCAGAGGCACTTGAAAGAATACCTGATTTTTCTCTTTATGTTCCATTTGCCTTGTATTGACTCTACAGATCAAGAGTGAGATCTGTCTCTGCCAGCTTTGCCCTCATTTCAGCTTTCTGAAGATACAAGATGTGCCAGTGGAAGCATAAAAAAATCCCTCAACCCTTGTTTGCTGTTTTGTAGCCAAGATTTAGCATAAACTCCAATGAAAGCACTAAGTGAGGAGGAGCATTGGCATTGTTTGGTTGTCAAAGAGGGATCTGATGTTCAGTTAAATTTAATACTGGGGCAGAGCATAGGAATTACAAATTAAGCTGTGGATTTTGCCTGATCTAGAAGTTGTCTTTTATACCCTGCTTTTCTCACCCTTAAGGTACTAAAAGTGGCTGACAAACATTCAGTTCTCCCCACAACAGGTACCCTGTGAGGTAAGTAGGGCTGTGAGAGCTCAAAAACAGATCTGTATCTAGCCCAAGTTCACCCAGGTGGATTTGTGTAGGAGTACGGAATCAAACTGGGATATTATCTGGTAAAAGAGTCTGACATTCTAACCACAAGACCAAACTAAAAAAGGGAATTTATTCTTAGAAAACAGCTTAGACTCTTGCAGCCACATAACACCATCAGATAATTTTGTTAGTACCTTGTAACTGAGTAAACACATTTTGATTAACACTGCCTGGAACTCATTGGCTTTCTTCTGCTGTATCTTTTTGCCTACAGATTCCATATTGCCATTTTTCTTGCCTTGAGTGTTGCTTAATAAAATTTAATAACAAATAAAATTGTTTATATTTCTATCCCACCCTATACCCGGCGGTCTCAGGGCAGGTAACAATGCTTTAAAATTCCACATATTAAAACAAAACTTTGGGACTATCAGTACTTTTTTCTGTTTCACCTATCCTAATGAAACCACACCAGATTGTATTATCCATTAAACCTACCCCTTTCATATTAAAGATCAATTCCGTGAACTGGAAGATAAATTCTTCAAACCAGCATAAACCAGTACATAACAGTCCTCATACCCAATGGAATATGGCATCCAGCCTTCTACTGGAGAAAGACAAAGGAGAAAGAGATATGCAAGTGTTTTATGAAGTTGCGTTTTCTCTACTCTCTTTATGGTGTTTTGCTTTCTATACAAGTTTTGCATGGACCAATTATTTTAGCCAAAAGGCTCTTCTCATGAAGTGTCTATGTGAGACAGTTTTCTTTGTTCCAAGGGGAATAGCTTTTCCTTATTCTAAATTATTTATTGTATTTTAGCTTGTATGCTGACTGCTGACATTTTATACTATGAATTGAAATTGTATTTATCCTCCACCTACCAGAAACATGGTAGAAAAATAAATAAATGATGGGGAGGGGATGAGGATGCTAAATACAGTATGGAGAAATTTAACTTGAATTTGTGTTTCTTTAGAATTCGAGAGCATTGAAAAAATCAGTGGGAATCCAGATTAAACACTAAAGGAAGTGGCTAAATTTAACCTGAGAGGAAAACATTGTCCTTGAGACATAAGCAGGAGTCTTAATGATATAATGCAATGCTTTCTTCCTTACAAACACAGTGACCTTGGGGTTTATAAGGATTTCCTATTATTATGGCAACTTTCTTCCCTCTGCTTCTTGTTTGAAAGAGATTAGCTGCTTAGCACTTCACAAACAACTATACATTAATTTTTCCACAGTAATTTCCATAGTTTTCTTCCAGGCAGCAGATGACATACAGGACTCCATCATAATTCAATTCGCTACCGGCACATTTCAGGTATTTGAAAGTACACCTTTAGTCAGGTTTCTCATTCCCACTGTTATCTGATTTCCAAATTAGTGCCAGTAACTGGTTTGACACAAGAACATAAGACGAACCTTGCTGGATTGGGCCATAGCCCATTTAGTCCAACATCCTGTCTCACACAGTGGCCCAACAATTGCTTCTTAACATTCTCAAGCATAAGACAAAGGCAAAAACTTCACCTGCTGTCAATTTAAAGGCAAATGGCCTTTAAAACCATCTTGCTGGTCTCTCCAACCATGTGGCAGTCCAGCTTCCATTCTAGTGGCTGTTGCTACACCTGATGACCATGACATTATCTAATCCTTTCTTAAAGCAATCCAGGCTGGTTGCTGCCACCACCAGGTAGTAAATTCCATAGATCAATGAGTGGGTGAAAAAAATGCTTCTCCTTGTTTGTCCTAACTCTCCTGTCAATCAGTCATAGGCTGCATTTCCATTTATGCTAAAAAGCGATTTCCAAATGATGTGAAATTTCTTTGTCCCCATTACCAACTCGATTCAGGTGTTTTTTGAGGAATATATCACTAAAAACCACAATTAAAAAACCATTTTTTTCAGGTGTACTTTCCCATTTTTGCTTTTAAAATGCTTCTTTATTCCTTTGGGATGATGTGTTTCTCCACTCATCTACAGATGGGGTGATCTCAGAAAATGAATGCCCCCCAAACTCTTCAGATTGTGTGATCACAGCCTCAACAAGACTACAGGGAAGGGTGAATGTATCAACAAAACAACCCCCCCCCAAAAAAAAACCACTCACAAGGAGTAAGGAAGACTAGTTCTATATAACCCAGTACCAGCCATGAAAGAATGTTCACACGAATACTGCTGCCTAGTCTAGTAGCAAAACATCTGTAGAGAAAAAAAATCAGTTCACAGAACTCTGAGGATGGAAGACTCTACTGCTAAGCTAATGATATTCACTACTATAGTAATTTGTTATATAGCTTGTTCTCTCGTTGATTTTCAGACATGATTTTTCAGAACTGATATGTATCTCATGCTGCTGCATTAAAATAAGGCATTATTCAGATGTTACAGATTTTTTTTTAAAAAAAGTCCTATGTTTCTGTTCTTTTTCTTTGCAAAGAACAAAAGGAACTCCAGTTCTCTCTCTGTAGGATGAAAGGAGGACCTGCATCCAGCCATTGCTTACTTATTCTATTATTGGATATTCCAGAATACCCCAAAATAGTGGAATAAGTCAGTCATGTAGCAGGGAAACAGAAAGACTTGTTCCAGAACCATTTACAGTAATTTTGTGCAATCTGTGGGAGCTGCAACCCTCCAATTTCTTCCAAATTGGTGATTTTGTTAATTATAGGGGAATAAAAAACTGGGTGTTCCCCTTCAGCTAAAGGTCCAGTGGAAACCAGAAAAAGAATTGAGAAGGGAATAGAAAATAAGTCAGCAAGTGTCATTGTGCCTCTCTATAAATCTATGCTGAGGCATATTTGGAATATTATATATAATTATGACCACCATACCTCAGAAAGAATATTCTGGATTGGAAAAGGTACAAAAAAGGGCAGCCAGAAAAATCTAGTGGCTGGAAACCATCCCATATGAAGTCAGATTGCAACATCTAGCCCTCTTCAGTCTGGAAAGATGGCATTTAAGAGGTGACCTGAGTGAAGTATATAAACCATACATGGTGTGTAAAAGGTGGATAGAGAAAAACTCTTTTCTCTAGCACACAACATTAGAACCAGAAGGAACTCTATGGGTGTGTTTCCACCTGAGCCTCTTAAAACAGTTTAAAAACGAAACAAGAAAAATGTGATGCTACAGCAGTATTGCGGCAGATACATCATCAAACAGATGGGGTTTCACCTTGCACTGGACAGCCCCTTGCCAGATTTATTAAAGTGACATATTTAAAGCCTTTTTGTACCTACCAGTTGCTCCTTTGATGGTTAGGTATATCCATACTGATTCACTGCTGCAGGAGCCTGGGAGTCGAATAACCCCTCCTTGGAGTGATCCAGGTGTGGAATGCTAAAAAGCAGGCCATGGCCTTCCCAGAGGCAGCTGGATCACTCTTGGGGGGGGGTGTTTCACACCATCTTCTTGGTGTGGCACTGCAAACAGGAATGTCTGCACAACTGCAACTGTGCAGTTATGCACAGCTGCCAAATTGCTATGGCAATATCTGGCCTCTCACTAGCTGTTGCTTCAGATGATCCCTTGGTAATCTGGGCAGCCCCAGGCTGGCCATTCACACTAATAAGTGATGCTAGCTAATGTGGGGTTAGTTTAGCAATTTTAGTCAGAATGGTTGCCACTGTTCTGGATCCTTACCAGCCTCTGATGGTGGTAGCAAAAATAGAAGACATCAGGTTGAGTTTTGTGGCAAAAACATCTAGTGTGTAACTCACTGGAAAGAGGAAGGAGCAACAAATGTCTCCACCAGAGAAAATCCGGACTTTCGGTCAGAAATTTCCTTTCATAGATATCCTGACGATTTCATTGTGTAGAAACAACTGGAATTTGCCAAGGCATGCTTAAAAATCAGTTGTACAACTCAAAATCTGAAAAGAATTGTTTCTAGCCTAGGAATGTACCCAGCACAAAATCTGGCAAGCAGAGGATGTGTGTGAGAGAGAATGCAAAAATTAGAAATGTGATAAAGTTGCCTTGCCATTTCACAGTTTTGGCCTCTAGATCATTCTCTGTAGCACTGGCAAAAAGCCATGTACTTTTTTCAGTTTATCAGTGTTTTGATTTCAAGGAACTCTCAACTTCTTAAGACTGGAGCATAACTGTTGTTTCCCTTGTGACTATTTGTCCAAAAATGTCTTGCTGTTCACTTTCCAAGTCCCTGAAAAGACTGGAAGTCAAACATTTATCTCCTTTATGATACTTGCTAAAAGAAAACAATAAACTACTCCAAACAGTGCTGCTGCTTCCTTGTTTCTTTGTTTTTCCTTTAAAATTTGTTGTTCCTTATTGTTGTTGCCCTCTCAAAATACAGGCCATCCTTAAAGTACCATTGCAGAATATTTGATTTATCTTCCTGTTCCTGTTCCCATGGATACATTCAATCCAATTTACAAGAGAATTGCAATATTATCTAAGGATTAGTAGGTCATGATACAGTTTCTAAGAAAAATCC
This sequence comes from Aspidoscelis tigris stejnegeri, assembly GCA_023333525.1. Classification (NCBI taxonomy): domain Eukaryota; kingdom Metazoa; phylum Chordata; class Lepidosauria; order Squamata; family Teiidae; genus Aspidoscelis; species Aspidoscelis tigris. The sequence goes on from JALMGA010000003.1 coordinate 53,943,335, forward strand.
TGCCTGCTTAGTTCTTCTAGCTTATCCTTCCTATGCTAAGCTTTATGGATTTATATGCATTGGCTACATTATACCCATTATGCTCTCAGACATTTTCCACTCTTATTGTTTGTACTACAGAAATTTCTCCCCATATTTGTCTTTCATTATAATTCCTAATAGTGATGAGCTTTCGTTCCAGAACAGCTTTTGTTTAATTGTATAAGCCAAGTCACTGTCACTGCAAAATGGCCAGTATGTGGACATAATTCATAGCAATATTTGCAATTTAAAGCCAAAAAAGCAGTCCCTGAGATTTGAAATAAATATTAGCTGCAAAACTGGGGGTGCGTCCAGACATGGGCAGAAACATCTTTGTGCTGCTTTGATAATCCACAGGAGGGGCACAGCAGTGTATCAGCAGCTTTTTACCTTGGGTTTTCCCTTGAATGCTGTGTTTCTTCAAACTTCCTCTGTCCAATAGGTAGTGAAGCAGTATTCCTGGACCCTGACAATTGTCCTGTCACTTAGACAAGAAATTGCTACAAAGGGACTGTGCATCTTTCACAGTGTCTGGAGGCACTCTGTGTTTGGGAAAGAGGAAACTCAAATGTCTACCCTAAAAGGAACTGCTCTAAAATACTCAGTCATAGAATCATAGAGTTGGAAGGGACCTCTAGGGTCATCGAGTCCAACCCCCTGCTCAATGCAGGATTTCCTAGCATCCTAGACAGATGCAGGTCCAGCCACTGATTGAAAACCTCCAGCACAGGAGATTACCTCCTGTGACAACCTATTCCATTTACTGATTGCCCTTACTGTTAGGAAGTTTTTCCCCCCTAATATCTAATCTATATTGACTCCTTTGAAGTTTCATACCATAGTTTCTAGTCTTAAGAAAAAAAAAACCCACATGTCTCTTGGAAACCCAAAGGGCAAGAGTTCTCTCCAGTATTGATTTTCAGCAGGTACTATGTACATTACATGACCACCACTGGCCCAGGCAGGACATGACTGGTTCTGCTGTATTTGCAGCTCATCGGGTGCCCGCAGCCTGTATTCCAAGTTCTATTCCCTTATGGGTCATGTCTTGCCTGGGCCAGTGGTGGTCATGAAATGTAGACTTTACACCACAGCCTGTTTCTATTTCTATAGCTGATGAGTGTTCTCCATAGTTGAGGACCTAGCTATGCCTCTCTCTGCATAAGAGAGAGATCTGAAGGAAGGATAATTACCTGGAAAATTCCTATGTAGGTCAAGAAGGTACTATGTAGTATGTGTGTGTTGGGCAGGGAAGAGTACCTTTGGCTTCGTAGCAGTAGAACAAACTACCCAGAGAGTAGACAGTTGCTGATTCAATCCCCAGTAGTAGGCAATGGCAAACCACTTATGTATCATTGCCAAGAAAACTGCATAGGGCTGCCTGTGCAGTCAACCAGGAGTTGGTCATGATTCAATGGTACCCAAAAACAACAGCAGCACCATGCAGCACCATGCCAACTTATCTGTTGACAGGTTTATCCTCCACAATTTTTTATAATAAAAAGAGTTGGAAGTTCAAACATTTCACAATATCTGTTTTCAGAGTGTGTGTCCATATTGGGTCTGCATTTATAAACAGTGCTGATAATCTTATTTTGAGGGAAAAGACAAAAAATACTTTAATCATCCTTCAAACTAAGAGTTATTTTCTTGAGGAGATCCATGGAACCAAACTGGTGACTCACTTGAAGTTCTAAGTGGGCATGTCTTCTTTTTCAGTAGCTATACGATGTGCTTATGCTTGTAGCTGAGATTTTATTTACAACTTTTATTAATATTTTTTATAGCTACTTTACATCTGTAGGCCTTGCAACTGGCTTGTAAAGTTAAGAACATAAAACAAATGGGTGGATATGAAATAACGTAAAAGCAGGAGTATGCAATAAAAGAAAGAGATGCAGCCAGAATCAAATCTTTCCAAAGACTCAATGAAATAAAATCATCATACATTCCAGACCTTGCAGAGAGGCGGCTTTGAAATAATGATTTCTTTTTCTTCAGAATGGATATAATTGCTTGGACATGCTTGTCAAATGCAGTATCCTTCACATGTTCTTCCTCATTATGAGACTATAGGGCAAACCAGTTCCTAGCATGGAGTATAGATATCTATACTGACACAGAAATAAGGGAGGGCTTAGAGAAGAGATTTATTTCAAGTATAAGGACAACATGAAAACACTGACTGTGAAATTTTAAAGAGAAATGGAATTGGATGCAAAATGCTTTTAAAAAAATGATTACTATAAATATACACAATTGTATGGCTCATTTCCCCTCAATTAAAACAATTAACCCATATTTCATTGTTGATTCTCTTAACACATAATTGGTATGCCCCTACTAATTTTTTCTAGGGAGTTGTAAGCTGTCATTTAATGTTTCTCTCTTTTCATTTCCCATCCTCAAGCTCCCACTGGTGTCCCTCAAGTGCTCCCCTCAACAGCCTCAGAACCTCTGGTGACAGGGAGTGAAGGGAAGCTGCAACTGGTGCTTTTTTCTCTCTGCTCCATATTTTATATATCAAAGTGCTTGACAGGTGTCTGGAGGCAGTAATGGGCTGGATGAGGGCCAATAAATTGAAGCTGAATCCAGACAAGACAGAGGTGCTGTGTGTCACATGGTCTCGGGTCCATGTAGTTGGGAGGCACCCTGTCCTTGATGGGGTTGCAATGCCCTGGAAGGGACAGGTGCAAAACTTGGGGGAACTCCTGGACTCCACGCTAACACTTGAAGCTCAGGTGGAGACCATGGTCAGGAGTGCCTACTTCCAGCTGCAGCTGGTGTGTCAACTGAAGGCCTTTTTGGTCAGAGATGACTTGGCCACAGTTACCCATGCTCTGGTAACCTCTACAGTGCCTGACAAAAGTTCTGTCGCTTATCCATGTTGTTGAAACCAAAGCCTATAACCTGACTTAAAATTCATCCATTGGTTTTAGAAATGACTCATATGAAAGCCGAAACCCTCCCAAATGAGGTTTTTAAAAAGAAAATAAATTTGCTTCACTGCTGAAATATTGATCATTTAATGAACACAGAAAGGTCAGATTTTGGCTAGACAAAAGTTTTGTCGCCCACAAAAAGTAATGTGAAAATCAAACAGATAATTCACTTCAAATACAAAGATATGTTTCATAACACTGGTGAATGAAGTTGTGGTGCTATTAGAGCCATATTTAATATATTGTGTGACTTCCATGAGCCTGAAGGACTGCATCCATGCGTTTCGGCAATGATTCATACAATTTATTGATGAAGTCATCAGGAATAGTAAAGAATGCAGTTTTACATGCCTCCCAGAGTTCATCAAGATTCTTTGGTTTTGTGTTCCAAGCTTCCTCTTTCATCCTACCCCAAACATGCTCAATGATGTTCATATCTGGTGACTGGGCTGGCCAGTCCTGGAGCACCTTGATCTTCTTTGCCTTGAGAAACTTTGATGTAGATATGGATGTATGAGATGGAGCGCCATCCTGCTGCAAAATTTGACCCCTTTTATGATTGGGAATGTAAGAGGTAGCTAATACGTCTTAATATTTTAGGCTATTGATATTGCCTTCCACCTTGCAAATGTTTCGCACACCCCTATACTGAATGTAACCCCAGACCATGATCTTTCCACCACCAAACTTAACTGTTTTCTGCATATATCTTGGATCCATACGGGCTCCAGTAGGTCTCCTGCAGTATTTGCGGCAGCTGTGGTGTAATGCAACTGAAGATTCATCTGAGAAATCCACCTTCTGCCACTTTTCCAGCGTCCATCCGTTTAGTAGGCTGTGGGCCTTGGCAAATACCACACGGTTTTTTAATTGCCTTTTGTTTAGTGCTGGCTTCTGGGCACTGATTCGACCATGGAGGCCATTTCGAGACAGAATCCTACAAACTGTTCTAGTTGACACAGGGACTTGAGGTGACCAGGTCTGTTGGAGCTCTGCTGCAATGGAAGAAGGGCTGGCTTTTGATTTTCAAACCAACAAACGTTCCTCCTGAGCAGTCGTCTTGTGGGGTCTGCCAGACCTGGGCTTGTCAAAAACATCTCCAGTCTCTTCAAATCTTTTTTTAATTCTTTGTACTTGACGCTGAGACACATTAAAGGTGCCAGCCACCTCTGCAGAGGATCTGGTCTTCAGTCTCCTGATAATCAAGGCTTTGGTCGCAGGGTGGATTTTTGGCATGTTGTCAGAGGTCAAGTTGCAGTTCAAGTGAAGGTCTGGAGTGCTGGAGTTCTTTTTATACACACCCACTAATTATCTGACCAATTAGTGAGCACAGGTGAGGCTGTAAACTAGGATTAGATGCATTATATGACAAGGCGACAAAACTTTTGTCTAGCCAAAATCTGACCTTTCTGTGTTCATTAAATGATCAATATTTCAGCAGTGAAGCAAATTTATTTTCTTTTTTAAAACCTCATTTGGGAGGGTTTCAGCTTTCATATGAGTCATTTCTAAAACCAATGGATGAATTTTAAGTCAGGTTATAGGCTTTGGTTTCAACAACATGGATAAGCGACAGAACTTTTGTCAGGCACTGTAGACTGGACTACTGTAATGCACTCTACAAGGGGCTGCCCTTCAAGATGGTTCAGAAGTTGCAGCTAGTGCAAAATGCAGCCACCAATGTGCTGACCAGAACAGCTAGCCAGATGCACATCATGCCAGTCTTAAAAGAGTTGCACCAGCTGCTAATTCACTACCGAGCACAATTCAAGGTGTTAACTCTGACTTACAAGGTCCTAAATGACTTGGGCCTCAAATATATAAAGGAACACCTTCTCCCATACCGACCTGCCCGTGCCTTGAGATCTGGAGGTGAGGCCCTCCTGGTTGTCTCGCTACAATCAATAGTGAGGTGGGTGGGCACCCGGGAAAGGGCCTTTTTGGTAATGGCCCCCAGGTTATGGAATAGTCTTCCCCTTGAGGTGCGTCACACTCCTTCTCTGTATGCATTTAGGAAGATGCACCTCTTTGCCCTAGCCTTTGACTAATGTGACCATCCCCCCCCCCACACACTGTAGCTATTAGTCTTTTTAAAAAAATTTAATAGGATTAAAACCATACAGATCAGATAATACAAATATCATAAAAACAAAAGCATTTTTGGATATAATTCAAACATTAACCCTATTCCATAAAGTGGGTAAGGGAATTATTGAAGTCGGACAAGTAGAGGCATTAACAAAAAAAGGTTGCCAGACCGTGAGATAACTTAAGTCCTGTGAGTAACCTTAGTCTTTTAATATTGAGAATACTTTTTATAAATATGCTGGATTTTTTTGTTTGTCTGCTTGTTTGCTTTTAAGTGTTTTTATGGATTTTATTGTTTTAACCTGCTGCTTTAAAGCTTGTAAGCTGCCCTATGGGTATAGGGTGTGATATAAATATAAATATAAATAAATAATATAAATATGTTAAACTGATTGTAACCTGCCTTGAGACTATTCAGTGTAGGGGAAGATAAAATGCAAATAAATAATAAATTCTATTACTGACTCTTCTATATTTCACAGTAAACCATGTGCCAATTTGCACTTCAGCCTGTAGTTTACAATTAGTCAACATCTGGGCAGGTGTATGCTTGCTTTGGCTGCACATATACTAAAATTGGAACAATACAGATAAGATTAGCATGGCTCCTGCACAAGGAGGACACACAAATTTGTGTTCAGTTTCTTTTTCTTTCTTTTTTTTAAAGGCACGTGCATCTGCATCTACAAGTGCCCCCTGATTGCCCAGATGTTGACAGACTGAAAGTAGCTGTGGCACACAAAATCATATCCTTTTGCTTTTTGGCTGGCTGTTCTGTTCCATTCTTGTAGATGTAGAACTAATGGCCTTTTATTGCCATTGTTTTTCAAAGCCACCTTTGTGTAAGGAGAATGGTGGAATATTTGTTTCAATGATACTCCAAATGTGCTGAACAACAAAATCAAGATCTGCAAGCTTAATAAACTTCAGATGAAACTGCAATATCTTTTAGGATAGCCTGCTATAGTCTACAGTAGCATGCAGTAGATGGGTCCTTACTATGGGATATAATCTAGAACAAGACCCAGTGAAGGAAAGGCCTTAACCACAATAAGAATCCTGCCTAAGTCTCCTGTAGACAAGCAAGTATGTTCCTTTGGGAGGAGGGAGTGTTTGCAGTACTAATCCTGACTCACATCTTGTCTTATAGGCCCAAACCGGGCCCACTGTTTGCCTCACAATATGTTCCCAGATGGAGCACTTGCACTTCAAGGAGCTTTTTCTGAATCAGAAGTGGCTCCTTCCATGCAGAAGCAAACTGTGAGGCAATTACATGTGGAGCACAATTGAGTGTTCCACATATGAACTTAACTTTGCCTGTGCCAGAGCCGGTAAGGCTCCAGTCAGGGCCATTCACACGTCTTCTGGTTTGGAAGACATGCTGGATGGTCATCTGTTGTGTCGTGCAAGCAGACTGACACATGACATGACATGACATGCCGCACAAGTGCACATGCAGAGTACATCAGGGTTACACCAGTAAATGTGCTGGTGGAGGTGCGATGGGACTGGCACCAGCAAAGAAAGATGGCAGGACCTGGAGACTAATTTGTACTAAAGGTGTCTGGATACATGGGAGAAGGAATGGCGTGTACTAGCATTCACGACTGTGAATGCTCAGTACACCCATGGGCAATATCACCTTTCCCGACCCCCAGACAGGAAGCAAAGTGTAAATTTGCCCCAGAACTTTGCACAAGGACTTTTTGTTCCCAGCATATATGCTTTTGTGTAAATACTAAGCTTTTCAAGCAAGAGGTTCACAAACCTTCTGTTGATCTGTATCAATGGGAGGATCTATTCCAATATAAGTTTTTGTTCTGTTTCCTTTTTTAAGATTTCTGGGTTTGACTTCAGCTGTGAATAGATTTTTAAGTTCTGAGCTCACTAAAGCTCTTTTTCTTTCTAGTACAGTGAATGACAGGCATTGTTTAAGTGCTATCTACCAGTCTATATTTAGCAGGGTTTTTTCTGATTAAGTTTTGTGGCAGAAGAACAAATTGCATTGTTCATCAGCCTGTGCTTTATCAGCAAATACATTCTGAACAAATGTATAATAAGTTCTGTAATTATATAAAATGCAAATAATCAAATCACATCAAACTATTAGCAAAAACAATTAGTTGAATTATAGGAGATTGACAATTAGTGACAGGTGCAGACACTTTGTAGCCCCCCCCCCCCAATAATTTAACTCATGGCTACCTCCTCCTCCATATATTGAGATCCTTCTTTGTTTGTACAAGCACACAGACACATATTTATGTTTGCTACAAACTGAATACCCATTGCATTTTTCTCAGGCATCACCAGATTAGGTTTTGAGCACAGATGCAAAATATATATATATATATACATTGAGACTTGGGGCTTTTCTGCACTTTGTTTTAGCACAGAAAATAGTAAGGAACTAGGATGGATTGGGCATCCACACTTTGGAATACCTAATGCATCCAAAACTTGCCTAGCACATCACCAATGGTGCACCAGCCATTGCCACAGCAACTGGGCACTGCAAAGTGCAACTGTGGGTCTACTGCCCTGCCCCATGCACCCTTTGCCAAGGAGAGGGGCGAAAGGTGTGTGCCAGGCTATACCAGCCGCATCACAGCCAGTGGATGGTTTGGAATGGCTCCATGCAGTGCAGGTGCTTTATGCAGGGGCATCCTCAGGCTGTTCCTATAGGCTGAGTGTGAAAAGGCCCTTAATTCCTGAAATTTTGATCCTCTAGAAATCATGACTAGACTTCACTGGTGATATCGCTATTTTCAACTGTCTTCTTTGTTTGTTGAAAATTGCCTTGGGCGAATTTTATTTTTGGAAAGCTGGTATACAAATGAAATGAAAATAAAATGAAATATTCATGTTGGCTACTTCCACGTCATATGAAATGATATACAGTATGCAGGGCTGGTATTGCTCCTGATTGAGTGATCCAGGCCAGCATCTGAGCAGTTGTTTACATGGACTCCCCGTGTTGTGACAACCCAGTCTAGCTCAGTCTAGGAGAGTTGAATCAGACAAGGGGAAGTATTTCTTCACCCAGAGGGTCATCGGTTTATGGAATTTGCTGCTGGAAGAGGTGGTAACAGCTACCAGCCTAGATGGCTTTAAGGAAGGTTTAGACAAGTTTATGTATTGATGGCTACGAGAATGGGTGCTTCTAAGACCAATTGCTGGAATTTGAGAGCAGGAGAAGGTTTGCCCTTGTCTCTGCTTGAGAGGCCCATGGGCAATTGGTGGGACACTGTGTGTGACAGAATGCTGGATTAGATGGGCTGTGGCCTGATCCAGCAGGCCTCCTTTTATGTTCTTATGTACTTATGTTCTTAAATTTAGAGGCTGTTTCTGGAAGTCTAATGAAATGGCAACATACTCCATGCACTGGTAGATCAGATCAACCATCTGCATGATGAATGGCTGTGCTGGTTTAACAAATGGAACACCAGGAATATCCCTTTGAAGCAGTCTCTTGTTGGTGAGGTCTCTTGCACCATTTCTGCAGCAAATAGTTATTGTTCTGGGTGGAACCAGCTCCATTCTCTTTCAGGCTTTTGCTTACACTTCCTGAGCCCATCAGGCCATCCTAGGAAAGGCTACTTTGTTAAGTTACCTGAAGATAACTCTGCCTTGGCCCTTCAGAAACAGCTGAATGAATAGAGCAGCTTAGCAGCCAGGTTGAAATTCTTGATTTGGGTTGTAAAGTGGCAGGTCACAATATGTTAATCAACACTCCAGCTAGCAGCCAATTACATCAATTGCTCGAGTATATGAGGGTCATCATGGTGTGCTGCCAATATCATTATGTCTGTGCTTAAGCCATCCCAGAATAACATAGCCAGATAGACAGCTCTCAGACAGCTCTCTACTAGTCTGTTTTGATTCAACTGGCATAATCACTAAATAACATGGTCCCAAGTCCCAAGTCTCAGGGCCTCATCTTCTTACCACCCTAAGTGCCCAGTGGGCCACTTGACTTGTTAACACATTAACGGAAAAGGTGATGCACACTAGAGCTTCATCCAGACAGGACTTACTTAATTTGCATTATTTGGATAATCTGGAACAAAGCACATCCAGACACATTTTAATCTGGATTATCCATGCTTTATTCTGGATTATCCAAATAGTGTGGATTAAGTATGTCTAGATAAAGCTAAGGTCATTGACAAAGCCATATACATTCTCAATTGTACCATGTTGTGTCCACCATATGATAAGCCAGCACCACTGGCAATTCTGGACTCACTTATATCAAGCAAGCCTGCCACTCAACTGATTCAGGTTTCCATTCCAGATATTCAAAGGGGCCTTGTAGCACTGGGGCCATCAAGTGAGTTAGAGCTGTGATTCAGTTTCTGCCTGACTTTCATTAAACAGCGGTACCTGAAGCAGATCCTTTCGGTCCACAATACAGTGTGTTGCATGGCTCGATTTTGCTAGAGACAGGCATTTCAGATTTAGGAGCTGTCTAAATACCAAGCCAAGAGAAGGCGAATCATGCCCTGCAATAAACCCACACTGACATCTGTGTTCCTGTATCTACTCAACATAATTACAAGAGCTGTAAACAAAAGCACGAGCTTCAAAGTGCTCCATCGAACAACTGTTTATCCTCCCTTGACAGATGCTAACTGTGCCTGATGGCCTTCTCCACTGGACAGCTACATCAGTTTTCATCCAAGGGCATTAATGAGATTCACTATGCTCCAAAAGGCAATATTCAGAAGCCTGTAGGTGTGCAGCTCCAAAAACAGTCTCCAAAAGCAGGTTGGCTATCCTACAAAGGACTCATATTTTGGTGATGTTCTTCAAAGGTTCATCACATCAAATATATGTTGCATTATCTGAAAAAGCATCACTGTATGGGGTTCTAAATCACAAAGTTGGAAACATGCAGAATGCAAACATCACCCATGAAGGCGGTCCACTGTTCTCTCTCATTCAATGATATGCTGGGATGTTTTTTTAAAAAAAGACTTTCACATGGAGACAATAGTTCCTTGAGTTTCATGGAGGATGCCTCCTAGATAGCACCGAATCCATTTCTTAAAAGAAAGAAAGAAAAGAAATGGAGGTTTTTTGGAAAATCACTGTGTGAGTGACTGATCCTTGCATGTATGGTAGTTAGAGGTCATCCTGACCCATCATTTAACTCTCTTTGGGAGCTTAGAAGAAACCTCTGACTTTTGGCAATTTCTCAAGCAAACACCAATATAAAAATTGCCAAAACGTGACTTTGCCTGCGACCCAAAGCACAGAATAGCCACCCCATCAGGTGATTACTTTTTAAATGACATTTCAAAGTTTTCAAAAACTCACATTTAAAACAACAGACTTTTTGAATGTTTCAAGGAATCATCAGAAAAAGTACTGGAATGGACTAGCAGTTCCATGCTTTTGGTATTAAGTGTTGGGCTTCCTCCCTCACTCACTCACTTGGAGGAGGTGCTTATCTTTACATGTCTTTTTAATATCTGCATTGTTCCTTGTCTTTGGTCTGTGCCACAATTATCAACACCCAGCCTGTTGCTGCTGAATTTTGTTATTATTCCCATTTTGAGCATCTCACAACGTATTCAATTTTTATTTTTTGTTTCAAAGAACTTTTACTCGTGGTCTGTTTTTATTCCTCTAGTGTTTGTTATTTTGCCATTTTTGCTAATTATCCATTTTTTAAGACCAATTTGGCTAGTTGATCCCATTGGAGTCCTAAGGCCTTTTCGCATTGGGCCTTTTCGAACACATCTACGATGCGCTGAGATGGTGCATTTGCTCTTCTGGGGTGGCCATCCCAACACATCATAGAAGCATTTGGTTTTCAGAGCACAAAAATGTGCTTTGAAACTGATCTGGGCCATTCCCAGCTGTCACGGAGGGAGAGCATTTGCACCATCTCCCTCCCTGGCCTCCCCCCATTGGCTCCTGTGGAGCCAGGGGTGGGGTGGCCTGTCAGGTGCCTTCCCTGGGGTCCTGCATGCTGCATGGGCCTGAATCAGGCCCATGCAGGTGACAGGACTCCCCACCCAACCCACCCTGGGGGCACACACACATGAACGGGCCTTTCCTGTTCAGTTCCGGGCAGCAACTGGAGTGAGGGGGCTGGCCATGCTGTGTGCATGTGCACAGTGTGGCCTCTGATTTGCCAGGCACCCGCAGATTTCCCGTTGAAGCCAGATGGATGCCTGGCAAATCATAGGCCATGCTGCACACATGCGCACAGTTGCTGCCCGGCGCTGAACAGGTAAGCCCCATTCACGCACGTGTGCCCCGGGGTGGGGTGGGTGGAGGTCCCACCAGCCCCGGGAGGCCAATTTGGGAAGGCACCCGATAGGCACCCGACCCCAGGGAAGGCACCCAACATGACCCCCTGCCCCGGCTCCACAGGAGCCAATGGGGGAGGCCAGGGACGGGACTTGTGGGTCCCGGGACCACCGTTCGGCCCAAACACATCTAAGACACTTTACCATCCACACATAGGCAGGTAAAGGACACATTCGTAACACATCCTTTACCTGCTAGTGCAGATAGGAAAGTATCTTAGACGTGTTTGGGCTGAAGCACTCTACGGCATTTTAGCTATAGTGCAAAGAGGCTTCTTGTTTCTGGGTTAAACGTAATTTCCCCAAAATAACCTACAGTACTTTACACTTGTTTACCAACTACAACCTTTTTTTGACAGAGATATATCAGCAATAGTGATCCATGTTCTAGTGACCTCTAGTCTGAGCTACTGCAATGTGCTCTATGTGGGGCTGCCCTTAAAGATGATTCATGCAGACTGGCCAGGTAATTAGCCAGCCTAATTCCTTACATACAACCTTACCTAAAAATGTCAAGTGTGTCCTATTGGCTGATTTATTTTTTGCCAGATCTGGCAATCCTCATGGGAGATGTGTATGAGCAACCCATATTTATTTAAGATGTTGTAGTGGACAGAATTCACCATGAAGTCACTTTATTCACTTTTACACACTGTACAACTTGCAACTGTAGCCCCAGTTTTAATTCCCAGATATCCTCAGAAGACGACAATGGGATCTATGTTTTGTTTTAATAATTTTGTTTTGAATCATAACTTGTGTCATCCAAAAGAAAGACGAAATGACTTACTGTTAAAAAAATGTGGATAAATTTTAAGTGACTGGGATTTCAAATTATTTAATTGAAATCAGGCTACTGTGGCAGTGAAGAAACAATGGTGTGGATATCTTGAACAGCATTTATTCATGTCTGGAGAATGTGAAGCCCCTGATTCTTTCAGTGAGATAATAAAGACTGGGAGAACTGGAGAAGGCATGATGAAAACTCTGATGAGTCACTGTATGAATGCAGCTTTTCAGATATTAACAACAAAGGCAAACCCTATTCAAGAAATTGTTCTTTTGTGTTTGCAAATTCAAGCACATTTATATTCTCCATGGATCTCCTTGCTTATGTTAATATATTTCAGCGATTGGGCTGTGCAGAAACTTGTTTCCCAAGGGCTGTTGCATCTGCACAAATCTAGCAGGCCTCCTGTCCCTAGCAGGATTTGACTTGCCTGAAATCTTAGCCAGAGAATATTTACTTAGAAGTGTCAAAAACTGCATAAAATAAGCAAGTGGATCTCTGTGTGGGAAGGCACGGGGTTGTGTTGCGCCTCTAATTGGACTCTGTAAATGATGATGAAGTGAGGATGCTTCCCTTTAAATGATCACACAGCTGAGATGAATCAAGCTTTTCCCTCATCACACATTAAAAGAGCAAACAGGTGGCTCAGATTAAAAATGCTTTCAGGATGATAATTGCTTGTTTGTTTAATTCTTAGTGTTGGAGGCAGGCAATCTTGCTGGTGTCAGGATGAAACATGCTTTCTATTCCCACTTTGAATAATACCCTTTTAGTATTCCTCAGTGTGAGCTTTCTTACCGACTCCCCACCTGCCTCATTGTTTCTAATTACCTTTTTATCCCTATTCTGGTCTCCAGTCAACTAGTCAAACACCTTGACCTAAGCTATACATTCCATTCTACTATGACCAGCTAACATAATTCTCATACAGATTTACTGGTGAGTTATTCTACAAGCTTCTGAATGTATTAACATACTGTACAACTACTCCCTGTAGCCCAGTGGTAGAGTGCCTAAGATCCTAGCTTTGGTCTCCATATCTCCCAAAAGAAGACAATGGAAAGATATTTCTCTATTGCTGTCAAAAGTTTGCATTCAGTCATTATGCCTTGCTTGAAAACATGCACCACACAGAAGCCAGTCAACAGGCCTACAACAATGCATACCCTTAACAAGACAAGAGTTTTTCACAGTCTGCAGTGGTGAACAACAAGATGCCACACAAAATGCCAACCCTTTGCCACACACTCAAAGTGTTTTTCCAGACTGCATTGATGAAAGACAAAGATGTCCTGCAGGATGCCAACTTCCCACACCTAGACAAGAGTTTTTCACAGGCTGCACTGCTGAAACGCACAGATGCCACAAAATATTTCAATCCTCCTGTAGAAATCCCAAGCAAAAATTCAGTAGCAAAACTCAGTAGGAATGATATCTCCTATCTTTGATGACTTATGAAAAAGTTCAAGGTGGTAGCCACCATCTTCCACTTAGAGCCTTTGAACTGCTGCATTTAGAACCATTTATTCAGAAAAGTACACACATAAAAAAGATTAGAGTGCACTAAAAATGTGTGCAAACCAAAATTGGAATGAAATTGGCTATCTTCCAGCTTCATAACAAACGGTATATTTTTGTTAAAAATTCTGCAATCTACCTTTGAGTTCTTTAATAAATATTGGGTGAATGTCATCCAAGCTTGGGGATTGGCTGATCTTCTCAGTGTCCTATTATTTCTTCTTTTCGCACTGCCATTTGCCTTACCTCAATAGCCCCAAATTCTCTGTTGTGAAGATAGATGCAAAAAAATTAATATCACTTCTCTGCAATTTTCTTCTTCCCTTTTTGTATACCCTTCACTCTTCACTGATTCCAGTGGATCAAGGATCTCCCTAACTTCTGCTTCTAATATATATAAATAATTTTTTTTCATCCACCTTTAGATTTTTTATTAATATGCTTCTCAAATTTATCTTTTCATCTCTTCATCTCTGCACATATTTCTTTTTGCAACTTTATGTTCTGTATTATTTTCTCCACTAGGATGAGCCCTGAACTTTCTGAAGCATCTTTTCTTACTGTAATAGCTTCCTTGACAACAGAATACACTATGTCTCATTCTGTACTGCAGATCTAACTTACTGGATCTACTGATCGAGATCATGGGGAGTTGAGGACTGGATCAGGGCTGTCTGCACAATCCAGTTTAGTAACTACAAGTTGACTGGTAGACTTTTTAAAAATGTCTACCAGTATTCCAGACTGGGTGACATTTTGAGTGGACAGACCATGGTACATGGACCAAACATACTAGTGGTGGGGAGAGCCAGCTTGGTCTAGTGGTTAGGGAGCTGGACTCTTATCTGGGAATACCGGGTTTGATTTACCCTCCTCCATGAAGCTAGAAAGGTGACCTTGGGCTAGTCACAGCTGTCTTCAGAGCTCTCACAGCCCCACCTACATTACAGGTAAGGAGAAGAATATAAAGCTTTGTCAACTGCTCTGAGTCCCTTTAAATGGGTGAGAAAAGCAAGGTAGAAAAGCAAACTTTCTTCTTCTTCTTCTTCAGCATGTGGAAGAAAAAGCCCCTGAATAGCTGCACTTCACCAGATCACCATTAAGTGCAGAAGCCCCTTGATGAAGCCTAAAGCATTGGTGCTGTTTTGGGAAAGGTCCAGCTGTTCAGATTAAAGGTAGAAATGAACCGTGAGCTTTTATTTTTTTTACCCCAAAGAGGTTTGTCACTAACAAAAAACTCAGTTTATTTAAATGCACCCTTCATCAAAGAAGCCAGACCTAACCCAAATGTCTGTCTCTGTTTCCTTGTCTGCACTGCATAGCTAGACTTGTTTTATTTATCTAAAACATTTACACACCACATTTAATTATGAATCCCACAGTTTACAACAGTAAAATTATGAAAGTATAAAATCAGCACAATAAAAGCTGTAATTAACAGTCAGCCAAGTCATCAACCACCAACAAATGCCTGACTACATAAATATTTTTAAGAGGCACCAAACATACAACAAAGTCAGCACCTGCTGTATTTCAAAGAAGAATCCAATCCGTGAGCTTTTCTTTCTCTCTTTCTTTCTTAATATTCTATCTCTCCTAGGTACCCCCAGACCAATGATTTTAATACCCATTTGCACAAAGTCCATCAGTATCCTGAGCTAAGCAACTCCAACATAGGGAAGCTGGAATGCTTAGCGATGGATCATAGAATTGATATTATTGGCAAACTGAAACCTGGTGGACCAATGAAAACAATGGGATATAGCGATTCCAGTTACAAACTGTACAGGAAAGGGGAAACTGGAGGTGGTGTAGCCATGCACATTAAAGAAGTGATAGAATCATATGAACCAGAGTGTCTAGGTGGAGAGATGGGGTGTTCTTCCACTTAGCACTAGAGTACCCATTAAGGACCCATTAAGGGTCCTTAATGGGTCCTTAATGGGTACTCTAGCGCTAGTGGAAATACACCTATGGGCAGGATGCCTCTAACGGCTATTACCAGGGAGTTGAGAGCAGGCAAAGTTTTTATGTTTGTCTTCTGCTTGAAGCCTAGGAGCAGTAGGTGGGCCACTCTATGGGACAGGATGCTGGACTAGATGGGCTGTGGTCCAGTTCAATAGTGCTCCTCTTATGCTCTTAGACTGGGGCTGTGATCAGACGTGGTAAAACAAGCATCTCTGTGATTGCACTTCCATTTTTCACACCAGTCCTTTTCTGTGAAATGTTTGATCTACTGGTAAATACACAATAATCAATTACTAAAAGCATCCGAGCAGGCAGGATAGAATTATTAGGTGGGTAGAAGCCTAAGAATAGTTCAAGGTATGTACAAAAAGAACACAGCTGACTATGAACCTTCAGTTTTGAAGCCATGGATTAGATAGGGCTGAATACTGTCCACAAACAAACTATACTCAACATCTTTCTTTGTGAGTGTGCAAGATACATAAATGCATATGCAGCCTTCCTGTATACATATGTATCTGTGTGTATGTATGTATGAATCTGTGTCTATATATATATATTAAAAGTTGCATCTGAAACTGAAGCTGAGATGCTGCCAGTCTACAGGCACAACCAGGGAGACTAAAGGCAGCCTCCCTCTGGCCAAGTCAGCAGGATTTACACTTTAATGATCTTCCTGAAGGTCATTTCTGGCTTGCTTAAAGGCCATCCAATTTGAAGTCAGTGCATTATCAGAGGGACAATGAGCAGTCCTGGAAAGACATCATCACTGCCCTGGCACAGACTCTAGCTGGACAAACTGCAAACAATCTGACTCAGTGACAAATTGCAACAGGATGCTCTAAAGCAGGCCAAGCCCTGTGCGGAAGCAGGATACAGGTGTGCTGGACCCCTAAAGAGCACAGGAAGGGCCCTTTGCAGCTTTGCACAGTGAAGGCAGCTGCCCATCTACAGAGAGAAACACATAATTACTCTCAAATGGTGTAATGAGAATAAATAGCAAGATCTGACTGTGTTTCCTGAGTCCTGCTGGCTGTAGTCAATTGATTACTCTGAAAGTAATCATCCTTTGTTAAGGTTTGGGCTGATTTTTGTTGTTGTTGTTGTTTTACAGTACAAAGAAGGAAAGACAACTGGGGGAGAAATTGGTGTGAATTAAGCACAAGCTTAAATCTGAAGCAGTGTTCTAGCAATGTTTATTTTTATTTAGCGTGTTTAACACCTGATTTCAGCCAGCAATGAGTGCCAGGAGCCCACACAAAAGCTGTTTTCTTCATTGCCAGCCAAAGATGAGAGGGATTATTTTCTTTTTAATTATTCCATTTTAGACTTTACCCATAACTATCCTCACCAAATCCCAGAGGTTCAGTCAGAGATTCCTTTGAAATAATGACAAAACAGAAAAAGTACAGAAAAAGTTGCAAAGAGTTCTATATGTAAATGAAAATCTACCAATGTTTTGATACCACATTTTTTGAAGAAGTCTGGTCTTATGAAGGCTTGGGTCTTGAGTTGCATCTACTGGGACAGACAGGCACATGGAGAAGATCCCTGTACTGGGCTGGGCATCTCAGATCAATAATATCCCGTGTGTTATATTCCACACTGTAGAAGACCACTGAGTAAGTTCATTGTGGAGGCAAAAAGCAAACCTGGGGTGTTTTTCTACTGTCACTAGATGTACCCATTAAGTACCCATTAACAGGTACAAAAATGCCATTATGTACACATGAATGGGTACTTCTAGTGACAGTGGAAAAACACCCCTGGATTTCCTGTTACTTAACTCTTTTTATCCATTGTGTGACTCTAGTATAAAAAAGCTCAAAAGCAGGAAAAATGCTTCTGCCCAATCTTTTAGTAATCAGAAGCACACACAAAAAGTTTGTGTTGTAATCCTTTAATAAGCCACTTATCCCACTGGCCACCACAGTGTTTCACACAGTAGAAGAAAGGGAGAATTAGGACTGATCTGCATGTAATGCTGAGATGGACCCAGCAGGAAAGCTTAGGGAGGGCACAGGTTGCAAATCCACTTTCTGCTACATTCACCTTGGTTTGATTCGTTTTCCCTAAACCCTACAACATGATCAGGGCTGAGTTTTCCAGCTCTTGCTGCAGCAGTCATGACAACTTGAGGGGTAAATATACAACCTCCATTGTCATTGCCAATATTACAGCAAATGGCAAGCTGAGAGATGGTCATCTGTCCTTCCTAAGAGGAACCCTGCTGGATCAAGCCACAGCTAGGGATGTGCACAAATATTCATAATATTCGATATTCATACAAATTTGTATGAATTCAGACATTCATACATGATTCAAATGTTACAACATTCGTACATTGACATTCATATTTGTACAAATGTTTCAGAACATTCGTGAACCTGGGGAGGTGGGAAAGTGGCTGCACATCCGCAAAGGATCCAGAGAGTATTCGACATGGATTGAGAGTGGATTCAAAGTGGATTCGGGGTGGATTTGATGCTTTCAGAATGGATATGTTATGGGATACGTATAGGATACGTATGGAATATGTGTGGGATTCATATCCGTTTGTATTGTATATTTGTATGAATTCATACAAATACATTTGTAACAAATAGAATCCTACTACATTTGAAGGGGATCTATTTGAATGAATATGAATTTTCTTACATTCAATTTGATATGAATCAAATACAAAAAAACCCATTTGTGCACATCCCTAGCCACATCCCTTCTAGTCCAGCTTCTTGCCTCACAGAGTGGCCCAACAATTGCTCCTGGGCATTCTCAAACAGAAAAGTAAGACAAAACCTTCACCTGTCCTTGACTCCCCCCAAATGGCCTTTAGAGGCATCCTGCTTGTCTGTCCAACCCAGAAATGGTAACTAGACAGCCTTCTCCCTGCTGAGCTGCTAGAACTGATCTGGATGGGTTGGCAAAAATCATTGGCAGGCAGGTCATCATTTGGCAGGTCAGCAGTGGACTTGGGGCATGTTTCACCTTTATGACCTGCACTCAGGGCTGCCAAACTTGCAGACAAACAACATCCCATGTGAACAGAGAAGCAAGTATTTTTCTTCCCAACCTGTATACTAACTGACCTCATCTAGAGGCACCCTTAGTTCTCTTCATATATTCCATCAATGAGGAAGGAAAGTCTCTGGAGAAATTCTACCATTAAAGAAAGAGAAAGCAAATCCTTTATTTTCCCAGTGATGGAAGGAAGCAAAATTGCTCGATTAGTGTAATAAGCCCGTCAGTGCTTTACAGAATCTTCCATTTTCTTTTCTAATTTTAATCAGATGAGCAATACAAATGATTCTTGTTCTAGGAAAATGCTTCAGAACCCAAAACAGAAAAGCACATCTTCTAATCTCAGTGTAATGAAAGCTTTTATTATGTCAAGGGAGGGGGGGAGAGAAAGACATGACTGCAATCTAGGTTATGATTTGCAAGATTGGGAAACAGCATTTTTTCTTAAAATAACTAAATGTTGTGTAAAAATCGATGAGTCTCTTCTGCTGCAATTATGCCAGCATTAAGAAAAGTTTTCATTACCCTGTTTTCATATCTGTAGCATTGGGTGGGAGGGCTTTGTTCATGACCCTTTTTTGCTGTGCCCAAGAGATTTTGGTGAAATCATCCATTTCAAAGGTTTTTCAATAGAAAGAATTTTTCATGTGTTAGTATTTGTTCTTCTACCTTTGATGTGTATATTGATTCAAATAAAGTATCAGAGCCACAGAAAGTTGTGTGCCCATGTATTGCAAGTGGGCTCCCCTGAATAGCTGTTGATCACTTCAAGAAGAGACTGCTGGACCACATTTCTGACCCAGTGGGGCACCTCTTATGTTGGAAACAAACAAACATCTTCACATGAGCTTGTGCAAAACTGCAAGTGTATCTCTTCCATCCCTTGATCCCATTTTCTTTTGGCTTTCACACTGTCCATCCTACTAGCCACCATATGAGCCACCAATGGCAAGATGCTTCTTGTCATATGAAGCAGCACTAGGCCAGCCCAAAGAATCACAGATTTGTAGAATCCAAGGCCTCTGATCTGCATGGGGCCTTTGATCTGGATTTGAGGTATCCGCATCTGCATGTTATTCTGGATCACAGACACCCCACCCTCTGAGGATGGATTTGTCCACACAGGACAGAGGTAGAAGTGGATTGAGAGGCCCTCAATCTGGATCAACTGCAGAATACAATCTATTCTTGAGACCCTAACCAAATCACAGACACATGGTGTTGTGCACAATTTTTGCCTGAGAGGATTGGAGAAGAGGCAGTAGGCTGGGCTCTGCCATCTTGCTCCCAGCAGTGCCCCTCCCTCCTCCAACTGCTCCCATCAGAAGATGGCAAAGAGACTACAGCAGCCAATCCACCAGTTGAGAAAACGTCTGGTCCTGAGGCCAAGCAGGGTGGGACTTATACCGGCTGACCATCTTTACCATCATCCAGTTTGTCATCAATGAAGAGAAAATTCAAAGTAAATGGGAAAATTTTCAGCAATAAGAAACGGAGAGAAAAATTGGAACTGAAGAGCTCAAGCGCTTGCTTTTTGCTGTTCCCTGTTCCCTCCCACACCATTTTCCTTTTGTTTCTTGTCTCTTTAGATTGTAAGCCTGAGGGCAGGGACCTGTCCAAGATTAATATAATATTGTAACCCGCCCTGAGACCTTCGGGTATAGAGCGGGATAGAAATACAAATAAATAAATAAAATAAATAAATAAATAAATTGAATGTGATGAAATTTGCATTCATTCAAATACATCCCCTTTGAATGTGGTAGGATTCAAATTTGGTATGAATGTTCTTCTAATGCTATTCAGATCCAGTTTGAATTCCTGCTGTCAGTCGCGGCTATGAATCCCCTATGAATCTGCTCTGAATGTATCAAATTCATTCTGAATCCACTTTGAGTCTGCTCTGGATATGCTGCAGATGTGACTGGGCAGCCTATTTCCCACCTCCCCAGGTTTGTAAATGTAACAAAGCTTCATACAAATTTATAGAAACATTCTATTTGCATTTAAATGTCAATCTTTAAATGTACCAACATTCGATATGAATTTGAATGTCTGAATTTTAATGAATTTGTACGAATTTCAAATGTGACAAATATTCATATACATCCATTGTTCCTTTCAGTTCTATCATTCTGTGAAATCACAGGAATTTCAGTTTAAGGAGAGGGCATAACTGAAGTTTAAATACATGTGGCGTGCTTGTTATCAAGACCACACTACAACTTGTCTGAAGCTCCTCCTCTCCACATTGTAATTGGTTGGCCAGAACAACCTCCACTGGTTCAAAGCTCTAGTATGTTCCCGTACAAACAGAGCAACAGAAAGATAGAACTAAAGGGCTTGTTTGATCTGGATCTGTTTGCATGGGTTCCACAGCACTAGCAGCTGCTGGCTAGCTGGTTGAGCCTTTTTCCTTCAGCAGATACCTTGCACATTTTAATTAATCAGACTGTAGAGCTACAGAAGCTATC
Source organism: Aspidoscelis tigris stejnegeri (assembly GCA_023333525.1). Taxonomy (NCBI): domain Eukaryota; kingdom Metazoa; phylum Chordata; class Lepidosauria; order Squamata; family Teiidae; genus Aspidoscelis; species Aspidoscelis tigris. The sequence goes on from JALMGA010000003.1 coordinate 53,964,480, forward strand.
CTGGTACACTATCTTTTTTTCTTTTTCTTTTTGTTTTGCACTAACACATCTAGCCAAAGCTCTGCACAGGTGTATGTTGGTTGCTTGGTTACAGACCTCTGAAGAGTTGGAATACCTGTGGTGTCATAAATTTTTGGTTCTTTTTGCAAGAGGAAAACTTGAAACACTACCTTTCCTGCTTCCCTTCGAATACTCGCAGGCCTCTATGCACTCACCTCTCCATGGTGCAAACCAGTAGATCTGGACCAGTCAGTCAAACCACAGAAAGACGTGGTCTGCATGTTGACCTTGGTTCAGGGCAGCCCTAGCCCCAAAGCTCATATGAGCTTCAGAGCTGGGCTCTGAGCATGCTTAAAAATGGGAATTCATTTCCTTGCCTTGGAGCCACTCAGGAACCATTTTGACAGTGTATTTTGTTGCACTTATGCAATGTGACCCTCAATAGTCTGGAAAATGGATGCACACCTTCTGCAGGTAAGAATATAAATTCACAAATAAATACATAAATAATTTTTCACCACGGATGAATATGAACTTGTATGGTGCTCTCCCCTTGGTCCGGTTTAACAGGAGTCTCATTTTGGTTTCAGAAATACATGACCTCTCACCTATGTTCCATCTTGCATTCCACCTAGCAAAACAACAATAAACATGCTGCTGAATTTTAAGTGGAAAGCCAGATTTGGTCTGTTCCTTGATTTAATCACACTGGGCTCCTTTGACGGAAGGGTGGGATGCAAGCTGTCTAGAGTCATACATAAATAAATACCATTCTTGAGAATATTTGCTTGCAGAATGGTGCAATATAAATACCATAGTCACTTTTTTTTTTGTCTTCATCCATTTCATTTGGGTGGTGGCATGCATCTTAAAGCTAGCTGCTGGGAGGATAAGAACAGGGCAAGAGGTGCTCATATTTTTCTCAAAGGCTGTCTGATTTAACTGCAGGACTGGGCTGATCACATGTTCTCAGAAAGGACCATCAAGATCCTCCCACAGAAAGTGCTGCTTCTGGCCTCCTCTAGCCCCCTTAAATCCCTATTGCTTTCATGATGGTAGGTGGAAATTTCCCTAGAGCGATGTCCCGGTCTCACACCAATGGACATGCAAGCAGGCTCACCCCCTTGTCAAATAGTGTGAGAGGGAAACTCACACAGATGTCATTGCCAGAACTACTAACTGCAAAGACACCATTCAGCAGTTGTGCTTCAGTCCAACTGAGAGGACAGAAGGTGAGAGAGAAACACCAGTGTACAACATTGAGGAGGGTGAGGGGAACTTCAGAAGGGTTCACCTTTCCCACTGCCTCTTCCCCTCCATCTTGAATTGATGCTCAGGCTTCTTGCTGTTTGGCCACAAATGTGTTTTAACAAACAAGCCTCTTTTTTGAGGTGACCCTGAAATACATGTAACTTGCAGAAATGCACATTTGTGGACAACTTGGATACAAAGCACCAAAAGACTAAAGTCACTTTTTTCCATTCACTCCCTTCCAAACCTGCCTTTTTGTTTTTCTTTTGCCTCCAAATGGCATTTTAGTAAATATTACAATGGTGTTTTTTTTTTGTTAACTCATGCCCTATTGTCTTGACATTACAGTATTTCTGATTTTGCTCTAATTGTTGCTCACTTGCCCCAACTCTGAGGGTGCGATCCCACTGGGGCTAAAATCTGGGGTGGATTTGGATTCGGCATTGGGGGTTCCCATTAAATCCCCCAATGCTCCAAATCCGCTCCGGATTTTCCATCCTTGTCTCCATGCCAGTTTTCTTTCTCTGGATTTTCTGGGGAAAATGTGAGGAAAGAAAACCCCTGTTTAAACAGGGATTTTCCAGCTGGCTCAAATTAAAGCTGCGCGTAGGAGGACAGCTGGCATCTGGGTAAGTGCGCAAGGGGGTGTGTTTAAAGGAAGGAAGGCAGCCGAGGACGCTGGGAGGAGAAGGCTGGCAGCGGCTGCCTTCCTGCCTTTTCCCTCCCCCTGTTTCAACAGGCGGTGCATGGAGGGGAAGCCACCCCTTGGATGCGGTGCCCCCTCACTCACTTACCCAGCCACCAGCTGTCCTCCTTCGCTTGGCTAAGGACGAGGAGGAGGCTGGCAGCGGCGACTCACCGCACTGCGCCTCTCGCAGGTGTACTTGTGCACACCTGTGGGTTCTGTGGGAACATCCCAACATGCGCTCGCCGCTGCTCCTGGCCTCTAACCCAACCCGCAGCAGAACCTGAAGCAAACCCAGATCAGAGTAATCCAGGTTTGCTTCGGATTTGCGGTAGGTGGGAACACGGCCCGGGGGGAAGAGTGAGAAAGAGGCTGAAAGAAAGAATGCCCATGAGGTCTGGCATCGGCTGGAGAGAGTAAGAGAAATCTCCCCTCTGCCCAGCCAGGGAAGTACAGATATACGATCAGACTGAAAATATAACTAGGCTAAGGAGCAAAAACATTTCTTAGTGCTGTGATAATTCCAAGTAATGGATAGATCAGATTTGGGGAGGTTGGGAATACCTCAGAAAAATCAGAAGGGCAGTTTTGGTTTGATCCCTGGAACCAGGGATTTCTTCAGACAATTTAAAATCTAATGTATGACCATAGTCATTGTTAGCAAGCAAAACAAAACAAAACCTTGAACTTTTTGGCACTCTGATATTTATGCTCTGTTGCACCAAGTTGAAACAGAAAGGAAGGCACAGAAGTATTTGTTAAAGTCAAAAGGGAAATATTGTCAGAGGAGGCACTGTTCTGAGATCTTAAAAGGCTATTACAGGAAACCAGACAATTAAAAATTATTAAACAAGGACTACAAGGAACCCTTGAAAACTATGCATGAATAGATTTCTTCCCCTAGTAAGCCTAGTTCAGCATGTGGCTGAAATGTCTTGTTACAGATGAGATGTAAAGTTGCACTTCAAGTAATTAAGAAAACACTTTTGGGGATTGGGGGTGGGGGGAAGGTTTTCTAATTGAAACTTTTCCCTAGAATTGTTGATCAAATAGAAGAGGAACAAAAGGATTTCCCTCTCCCTCAAAGTTGTGAAAGACAAATGGATCATACCATACCTCAAAATGACAGTGTTCTTCCTTGAACACCTTTCTGCTGTGCTTTTAGTCATTAGCATTAAATCTTTGTAGGATAACCAAGGACAAATCATGAACTGTCAGGCAATCCATGCCCTTTTCCAGTGTGCTGTTCTCCATTCTATCTCTACTTCTACTAGTGATTAACATTCTATAAATGCTAAAAACGCTCTGTCTTCCTTGGGCTGTTTTTAATCTCTTTCCACTTTAACCAGGCAGATGAGAGGCTATGGTGGAATAGGTTCCTGGCAAAGGAAATAAAATGGGATCCTTCAGCCATGCAAATTAAGACCGAAAAGCATGCACTAAGTGGAATAATAAACAAACAAGCTCGACAGCTAGTCAAATATTCTAAATGATCCCCAGTTTGGCCTTTTCGCCACTCACCAATGATCCAGATTTAGGAACCCCTTAATCTGGACCATGGGTGTTCTGATCTGTACATTAACATGGATCAAGGAGGCCTTGCCCTCGCTGGTCCATCTCTGTCCCCACTGGATGGAGCTACATCCTGATTAAGGAGACCCTTTATATGGATCTCTTGTACACCTGTTTAATGGGGTCTTTAACTGGCCTTGTTCTGTATCACAGTAGTTGTGCAGAAGGCATGCTACCATGATCCAGAACTACTGGGAGGTGATGAAACACACACACCCCACCCCATGGGCAGACAGTACTGATCCAGCCCATGCCTCTGAACAATCTGGATCAGTGGGTCTCCATGTCATCCAAATCAGTGAGACTCATTGCTTCAGCTTACCAAATGGTAAGTGCAGAAAAGGTCTTTGAATCCCAAACTTTTGGCAAAAAACCTAGACTTTCTCAAGCTGGGTAGTTTGCCCCTATAATCAGGGTAATATTTGGGCAAGGAAGGAATCACCAGGGTGGCACTTGTTGGCACACGGGTACTGAGTGTCAGCATGGATCCTGAAGTATACAACTTTTCTGCAGAATGGCCAAAAGCCAGGCAATGGCCCCCCAACCATTGGTCCTAAGATCATCACATTCATATGCTTTGGTAAAGCCAGAATGGGCAACCAATTTCTTCTCTGGAACCAATCAATCAATCAATAAACAGATGATGATGATGATGATGATGATGATGATGATGATGATGATGATGATGATGATTTCTTTTCCACCCTGTGTTGCAACATTACATGTTGATGTTCTGTCTTTTCTTCTCAATGCTGATCAGAGGAAGGGAGTAATAGAGTCCATTTTGTGTGCAACGTTTGTGTACTTTGATGTGCAGTAATCTTAGCACTAAAATCCATCAGAATTTCATATGTGTCCTTAGATCTACAAATGCTGAGGATGCCTGGCAGATGTTTTTTGATAATTCTTGAAGATGTCCATCCATCCATCCATCCATCCATCCATTCATCCATCCATCCATCCATCCATCCATCCATCCATCCATCCATCCATCCATCCATCCATCCTTCCCAGGGCAGCTTACAATAAGAAAAAAAGATAGAAACATATAAAATATCAAAATATAACTAAAAATGTAAACCTTCCTCCCTCCCTCCTCCCTAACAGGACAGCACCTGGAGGAAACAATTTAAGCATCAAAAGCCTTGGTAAAAAGATTATGTAATGATTCATACTAGTAGATACGGTCCTATTTTGAGAATCACAGATAAATGGATGTATAGGGTGTTTCCAGATGCTAGTAAAGAGCAACATCCAGGACTATATGAGGAATGCCAGACATGATTGCAGCATTCCCACTTTAGTCCCAGGATAGTTGATGGATAACCAGATATCTATCAGTATTACATGATATCCAGCAATGATATCAGGTTTCCTGTAATTATTCCTCTTACCTGGAAGTTGAGCTTCCAAAATAAAGTTGAAACATAAAACTGGAAGCCAGCTTACTTGACTTTCTTGGGCTGGGAATAAAACAACCTCCTTCTTCACTCGGTTGTTTTCTTCCCGCCTCATTTATCTGTCAGACTTTTTGAAACACGTGTAAATGTATTCATCTGCACTACTGGAGATCTATGTTTTACTCTCCCCTTCCATCTTACTGCATACACGTCAACATGCTTTGTCCAATCATAGATGAGGCTGCCTGACTTAAATCTATTATGAAAACATTTGACAATCTAGCATCAAATATTGTATATATTTCATCTTTATACTGGTGTGCATCTTGTCCTTTTCTGGTCATTTGTACCTAGTTGAAAAGTAATTCATGTGCAATATGCAGCATTGGAAACCTTCATCTTTTGCTTGGAAGTTAGGGACAGAAGAAGGTGGCTGCACCTTCCTGCAGAAGAGAAATAACCAAACACAAAATATAGGGTGTCTCCAGATAGATCCTCTGCTGTGAGGGGATGCTGTAGTGACTTCCGTTTCACCAGACTGGAGGATTGTAAGCTGCCAACGTATGCCATAGCAGCTTCCAGTCCACCAAACAGGAGGATTAGAAGATTTAGAATCCCTTTGCAAAGGATTCCCATCCTCCAGACGGGAAGCTCCACTGCCTGCAGTAGCGGTGGAGCATGGTAAGTCTATATTTCCCTTTCAAGTTTTGTTTGTTTGTTTTTACTAGTTAGGGAAAGAGGGAGGGGAAGGGTAGAGAGGAAAAGGGTATCCAGACATTAGATTGAGGATGAGGAGACTGAAAAGTGTAGACAAAGAAAGATGATCTGAAAGAACACTGAATTAGATGGGTTTGATCACATCAATAGTGAGCTGAATCCCTCTTGTGCTGTAAAATAGACTAATCTGTTGTGGTGTGTTTGAGGCCATAGTTCAATTACAGTAATGGTAACTAAGAAATAAGTTATTGTGGTACTCTATGGTGCTTACACCAAGGTAAATGTATATCTATTATTTTGAAAACTCTTTCAACCTAGCAGCAGCAACTGCTCACAAGAGCAGTTCTTATTCATTTTTTTTCAGAATCAATCTCTTATCTTCTTCAGAATCAAGGGAAGTAATTATTATTATCCTCTGTCCCTAATTGAGAATTTTAGAAAGTTACATAAAATGAATGTTCTTAGTTTCATGCAGAGTTTGCCCTGCACAGTATCTTTTAAAACGTATGTATAATTCTTTAAGTCTGTGCATTAACGTCGGTATTGTAAAATTTAATTACAGTCATCCTTTCTATAATGTGTTTTTATGCAGTTTGTAAAATGTGACTACTCTTCTAAAGCCTTCATTGGCACATTTAGAAATGGCACATTTAAAAATGGCTCATTCATTGGCACATTTAGAAATGGCTCCAAAAGAGGAGCATTTCCAGACCCAGCAAAATTATTTTGGGTTCCATGTACCACATGGGTTTCTCTACCCACTATTTCATCTCTGCCATGCAGCTCCTAGAACAGGCCATGGTCCAAAAATCTGCAAGAGACCACTTTAAGAAGATCCTCATCTAAAGGGCTCCCAGGTGTGCTTTTCAAGTTCAAGAGAACTCCCGTCACTGTGGTCTTGTAGCTAGCATATTGCCTGGGGATCATGCTTATTAGGGGCCACTCTGTCAAGATACCCCATGGTCCAAGGGGCAGCTAATGTCCAAATGGACTATCAGGAAGCTATTTGGATATCCATGTTCCATTCACTAACATCAGTAGACTGGATTTCTCATCAGTAATGCTACTGATTAATAGTGTTTGACTATTCACACTTGGCCATATTTTAGAATTTATCTCAGGATAGCGGTATGTTGTCAGCATGGTAACATAAACTCTGGCAGGCCTCACTTGGCTCTTGCTGTAGCCTGCACTAGCATGTGGACAGCAGGCCCCTATTCCAGGCTATATTCCAGAATAAAGCCAAGTGCGAACAGGCCCCAGGTTTCAATATTTTCTATAGGTGAAAATTTGTTTGAATTAAACCTTCATGTTAATCAAATTAATAAAACATGATCACAGTGCCCAAGCAAATGCAACAATCACCTTAATTTTGTGTTGCAAAGCACTTTACATTGTGCTTAATTTTAAAAACAAAGGAAGGGCCTATTTGTACTTACCTTGAAGCAATGCATACAAATGTCTCACTGCTGCTGGCCGGGGGGTGGGGGGGGAGGGGGGTCTGGAAGCATCCCAGAGTCCCCTATGCAGGAGGAAAAATTTCACCACAGCTTGACTGGCAGCAGCTAGTATGCTCCTGGTCGGCAGCATTTGTATCCGCTTCTGACTGAGAAGCTGTGAGGAGGCAGGACAGCAGGACCATGGTTGCAATCATCATGGCATCAACTGGTATGCAGCAGAAGTTACTGCAGCCATTGCTGTGACAATTTGGACAGTCCAGGAGTGACCATGCATACCACAAGCACCGGTGGTCCAGTTGGGATTACACCACCTCTTGGGTGCAAATGTGGCTGATGGTCCAAATTTAACTGTGGTGGGACGGTATAGTTGTGCCATTCCACACAGTTAAGCATGTGCAGGCCCCATGGAAACCTCTTAGGTTTCCAAGCAAAATATAAACTGCAGATGGAATCCAGAGCTGCAGCTAAGGAAATTGCTTATTTACTTCCACTGAATACTTTATTAAGTTATCTGTTATTTTTGGACCTTGTTTTGTTTGTCCAACCATTAACTGATAAGACTCTGCTAACATAAAGCACCCAGCAATTGTTTGCAATCACAAATATTTCTGTGTTTGAAAGCTGGCTGCACATGTTCACAGAGATCAGAGATGGGTAGGTGGGGGGATCCAACAACTATGAACAGTTTAACCCAAATCTAACCTTCAAGAGGAAAGGCACTCACTCCACTGGGCTGGTGGTTCTGTTTGGCACTGCACCAGCCTGTCCCAGAGCGCCCACTTGTGTTCCAGGTGTAGACAATAAATTGTGCTCTACACCCGGCCCAAGGTGTTCGTGGCCATCCCTGGCCATCCTGCAACAGTTCAGGAGAGAGCACATTCGCATGCTCCCTCCCTGACAGCTGCGGGCCCCGTTACAGGGCCACAGAAAGACAGGAAGAAGCTGAGTGTGAAAGAAAGTTCTCTCTAAGGGCTCTTTGCATTTGCTAGTATTCTTTCCTCATGTTAGTGAGGAATATGGGTGCTGCCTCCCACCGCTAGTATGCTCCATCTGCACAGGATGGAGCATGATCCAAAGTAAGAGACCCTTGATAGATTTAATAGTAAGATCTACCAGGATACTATCAGTCCTTGGTATGGAACACAGAAGTGTACAAAAGGCATACTTCCATCTTCCATACCACAGGGGATCTGAAGCATGATGTTGAAATGGATTCTCTGGCGACTCCAAAGTGAGGAACTTTCACCATTCCAGATCACACCTTGTTGTGGTCTGAATCTGAGGACTTTGCAGACCTTCTATTGCTACTAAAATAACTGTGCCTATATGGGCCATCCCTGTGTTGGTTTGTTCTAGCACAGGATTGGAATGGTCAGCTGTGTTTAGGATTCTAAAAGTCCATGCACTGCTACTCCAGTGACCAGCCAGGTAACGCATCTCTGTTGGTGCAATGTTAGCTTTCCAGTGTTTCCTGTGGTCTGTTTGAACACCACCACCTTCAAGGCTGCTTTATGCTTAGAAACAAATAAAGCGTGGAAAAGGGGAAGTAGACAGTAGAAATGGCATTATGTTCTGCTCTTTTTTCTTCTCTGAAATGGGCTGAAAAGAAGAATTTGATAAGACAGCAGGCTCTGCACTCTCAAGAAAGTAAGAGGGAGGTGAGATGTTGTGTATCATATTGTTTTGTCCTACAAGCCCATCCTCTGGGCATAACGTTCCTATCCAGAAAATGGCAAGGGGGTCATTTAATATTTCTAGAATTTATATGGATCTTCACTGCTTCCTGCCTGTTCATACAGAGCTTCAGAGCTGGAAATCCCACCTGTATTTTGAGGTGATATATGATACAAAAGAATGGAATTTGGATGCCTCTTGACAGATATATGTGGCATCCCAATTTGAAGGTATCCAAAATTTGAGCTGAACAGTTCAGGGAGAAGGGTTCTATGGTAAAAGGCAATCCTGGCATATTTCTTCCTTCCTTCAGTAACCCATACTGCATAGTAGTTCAGTAATGTCCACCATGGGTGTTTTTCCACTTAGCACTAGAGTACCTATTAAGGACTCATTAAGGACCCTTCATGAGTCCTTAATGGGTACTCTAGTGCTAAGTGGAAAACCACCCTATGTATTCTCAGTCAAAACTGATTATTCTATGCAAACCACATTGCCAGTCATTCCACTGATATTTTATGCATCATAAAAGCTATAAAACAAACAGCATTATCATGTATATAAAATTAGCTTGGGACGGAAATGCTTTGTTTACTTGACTGATAGTAAATCTCAAAGAAATTGAAGTGGGGTTATTTCCTTGTGAATGTGCATAACCTCAAACTTCATCTTTCTTCCTGCTTGAGGAGTATGTGTTTGCATTATATGTTAGCTAACAATAAATTAAATAAATAAAAATAAGTCATATAATCATGTGGCATTTCTTGCTTTTTGTGCCCAAGACTCTCATCCCAGGAGAGAGATATACTGGAAATGTTAATGTATTCCATTTTAAATCTAGCCAATAACCCTTTTACAAGAGGGACCGATGCTTGCTGAATCATCCACACTTAAAGTCTAGTTTCTCTCTGCATGCAAGGGAATAGGGGATGACATTTTGTTATATTAACACAGAGACAAAATTAAGGCCTGAAAACATCAAGGCCTTTCAGACTATAATTAATTTATGGACTTGGTTCCACGATGCTCCCTCTATGTCCTACAGCACAATTTATAAGAAAAATAACAAAGGTAACCTATATTTAAAATATAGAGACATAGGCCCTTTCTGCACTGGGCCTTATTTCAGATTATATTTTGACTAGAGACCAGAGGCCTTTTTGCGTTAGGCCTCTTGGAACATGTGGAGGACATGCCGGGATGGAGCATTCGCTCCTCTTGGCCCGCGGTTCTGTTCGGAACTGCCTCAGCCCATCCCAGAGCGCCCTCCACTCATTCAGTATGTAGAGCACTTAATTGTGTCTACACATGGCCCAGTGCATTCTGGCCATCCCTGTTCACACACCTCCCTCCCTGACAGCTGCAGGACGCACACACACACACACACACCATGATTGGGCCAAAAGTGTCCCAACAGCTGGCATGCCCACGCAAATCACTCACCTTGCCAGGCCTGGGGTGTGATCTGCCGCAGTCTGCGCAGCTGCACGCAGTTCGGTAGACAGGACCCAGTGGGAGCATGCGTGCCTACCGGGAGCATGCGTGCCTGCACAGACCATGACAGATTGCACCCTGGGGCCAGCAAGGTGATTGTGCGCATGGGGGGGGAGGGTGGTTCAGTCCCGGCTCCTGCATTGCTACTGCAGGAGTTGGAGAGACACCCAGTTTGGCCTTTCCAGGGTGGGGAGAGGTCTAATTGCAGCTTTCTATGGCCCAGGGGATGTGGGGTTCCTCAGTAGACCAGCCCCAATCGAAGTGCTGACAGGCTGGGGCCAGTCTTCCAAGGGACCCCATATCCCCCTGCCCATCGGGCCAGATTGTCAACCTCTGTGGGGCTGAGCCACCTAAATCTAGGCAGCTCAGCCCCACAAGTGGCCCCTGGGACCACCCCCTACCCACCCCATGGCCTAGGGATGCATGCACATGTGTGTGCACCTATCTGCTGGCTGTCCTAGGTCCAATTGGCTGATTGGACAGACTGTCACACATGCAGACTGATGCTGGCTGAGCCAGCTCACTTGGACCCAGGACAGCCAGCAGGTATGTGCTGCGCGTGTGCATGAGTGCATCCCCGGGCCATGGGGGTGGGGGTGGGTGCCTGGGGGGTCCCTGCAGGCTCTAGGAGACACAATGATAACATGGGATTTCACTCGTTTATCCTGGGACTATATTGGGATTGCCACAATAATGCACTAATCCCAACATAGCCCTAAAATAATCCCATGTTTTAGGCCATGTCTGGATGTCACCTATATCATAAATATAAATAAAATGTTCATGGAGAAAAGAAGGAATCTTTCTAACCCTACTTTACAACTCTCATATCCTAGCTACTATTAGAAATTATGCCATCAAATATAAGACAGTGATTTTTCCTTGGCATGAATCACTGTGGCCATCAGTTGCACACACATTAATAAAAACCTAAGGAGAAAAGAGAGGAAATTAGCTTGCATAAATCCCTAATAATTTACAGAAACAAGACTCAAATGAACACAAACAAAACATGCCAAGCACTGATAGAGTAGAAGATTAATGAACACAGTGTCTGTACAGCTGTTGAACAAAATCATTGGACTGTGCAGTAATATTCCATACTGTGTAGAGTTGGGCAATTTTAATTTTTCCTAATTGGTAAATTATTACTTACCTGGCATACACCTATAGCCTTCAGGTAGGTAAGACTGAATCTTCAGAGCAGATAATCCTGTTTCTCTTTTGAGGCCATTTTCACTTAAAAACAAATTAGAGTTGTGCACTTCTAGGCAGAAGCATCCAGGAGCATCTAGAGGCAAAATGAATATTCATGTGCAGATCCAGAATCGCCTGGAATCAACTTTCATAGCTGCAACTTCTACATGGTTTTAACTATATTGGAGGTTTTATGAAGACTTAAGGGAGAGGGTGGACTATAGGTCAGGACCAGAGGGCAGCAGAAGTACTTCCAGACATGAGGTAAACCCCACAATGCTCTTAGCATTGCAATGGAAACATTAGACATACCCATGGCATTATCAATTCAATGTTGATTGCAATGCACAAAAAATGTTTTGGAAAACTATTATGGGAAATTAAGCAACATTTTTCATAATAGCTCTTCTTACCTGCCCAACTAGTGAGTAGCATAGGAAATCAGCCTGCCAGGAGTCAGCCGGGTTTGTGAAATGCAAAAGAAAGGGTGTGCACACTTGGCTGATTCAACTGACACTTGGCCAATGTTCTATGCTGCTTATCAAGCATGCAGGGAAGCCAGGGGTAGCAGAAGGCATCTGGCAGAACATGGCAAGAGGCAGTTACAGGATCTTGTTTATTTCTTGCCACCTGGATGCACCCAGAAAGGTAGGATCAAAATGGCATTTCCACACCAGCAGTTAATCTAGACTTCAGACAATAGGAGTCCCTTAATCAAAGGGTTTATCTGGTATATATGAGAACAATTTTTAAACTCAGCTGAAATCTAAAATGTGATCTTCTGCTCACAAACAAAATTTGAATTAATAATAAGACATGCAATGACATCTCTTAAACGTATAACTTCAGCAATGTATAAACTTATGTTGTAATTACAAGCTCCCATAATGGAAACTGTGAAATGCAAATAATCATATCAGATAAAAAATGGAGTAAAAACATAGATGATATGTATCAACAAAAAAGAAACTTATACACAAATATTGTATAGGTGGTACCTTACACCTTTAAGATTTGCTAATATAACAAGAACAAATAACAGACTGCTGGAGAGGATGCCAACAATTACCTGTATATTTTCATAGGGTTTGGCTTTGCCCTTCTATGTGACAATTTTGGACTGAGATCTAGGAACAAACAAGGCAAATGTTTGAAATAAACATCCAATTTTCACCAAATATTTACCTATTGCATGACGTTACTGAACTAAATTTGGATATAAATGCACAAACAAGACTACATTATTTGACAGCTGCTGCTCAACCAATATTGGTGAAAAACTGAAAATATGCTGATAATCTAACAATAAGGGAGTGGCAAAATGAATTATAGAAAATTTTGATAAATGAATTCAATTGGAAGATAACAATACTAATGAGAATTTTCATCAAATATGAGAACCCTGTATAAAAAGATTGTTAGCACAAATGAATATATGTATTCCAGAAAAGATTTTTTTTTATTAAAATGGATGTATGTCTAGATTGTAGCCAAAATTAATCTATGACATGGGAGGGTGGAAGGTCTGTATTGGTACATTTAGTGTTCATTTGTTTATTTTTGTTTTTACTTGATGTATGCATATATGTATGTAAGTTAAATATCACTGCTCAATAAACTAATTTAATTTTTTAAAAAAAGATAGTAGGAGTCCTGAGTAGGGATATGCACCGATATTCGAAAATTCAAAAATCTGATTAAAATTAAAATTAAAATTAAAAATCTGACATTCAAATTCGAATCAGATTTTCAAAACTCCAAATTTTCAAATCCGTATTGAATTCGAGTTTTCAAAAACCTGATAAGTATTTTTAAATAATTCGACTGAATTTGTGATCATATATCACATCTGAAGATCAGGTCTATTTGTGCTTATAATATGGGATGCAAATGAAATACAAATGCAATAAAAACAAGATGCAAACGGATTTGAAAATCGTATATGAATGTTCCCGACATTCATATATTCAAGTTCAAACCAGATTTTTGAAAATATGGATCTGGATAATCCGGATTCAAATCGGATTTTCAAAAATCCAGATTTTTAAATTTTGATTCGAATCAAATATTCAATTTGAATTGAATTCGAATGCAAAAAATGCATTTGTGCACATCCCTAGTCCTGAGGGCTGAAAGTTTGATTTCAAATGCCATGGAAGTGCCCTGTCCATAGAAACGAAGTATTGTGAATGCCTTTTCTTAGCATCTTATAAAGAAGTCTAGGAACTCTGAGCAGTTCTCTTAACTTCCTGTTCCAGGGATGCTGGAGTCATGATGAGAGACATTTTGGGGAAAGGATAATTAGATGCCAAGTTTCTATTGCAGATACATAGGCAAAAGACAACCTGTGTGGTTGTGTGAGTGTAGGGAAATGCTGTGTATTTGCCTAAAAACTAGAGCTATATTTACCCTTCTTTTATGGGGATGTGCAGTGAACATTGATCACTTAAAATCATTCTATAGAGATTCTTTTAATCTTGTTTGTAGCATTTGGGCAGCTGTTATGCCGTGCTCCATTTTTTTTCTGAGAACCTGAGCTTTTGGATATTGCTGCAATTTCCGTCATAAAGCAACTCTTCCAAGAGTCAGTTCCTCTGATGATGAATATCGCAGCAATATCCAAAAGCTCAGGTTCTCAGAAAAAAACTAGGACATGGCATAACAAAATAACAAACAAGATTGAAAACGGCCATGAAAGCCTACACACAAATATTGAGCTTGTTTTACTTCATTTTCTAACACTGCTGTAAAAAAACAATGAGATCCCTTTGGCAGGATCTGGACAGAGCAATTATAGTGCCAAGGAGTAGCCCAAAGTCAGCAAGGATTATACAATTTCCAACTCATTGGGCCACTGTTCAGCAGTGGCTGAACAGGAAGCACCACCAAAGTTACTTTTTATGCAGACCAGGAAGACGGCATTCTGATGGCGCTTTCTGACATCCTTTTCCCTGCTGCTGATGTGTAAAATTGCCTGCCTGTGCTCTATTCTCCCCCAGGTAGGCATAAGAACTGTGGCTGCTCTTGGCTGGGATGGAGGAAGAAGACAAAGACCTGTGCTGACTGTGGGAGCTGTGTAGGGATGTGCACGAATATTTGTAACATTTGTTATTCGTATGAATATAGCTGAATTTGAACATTCCTATAAGAATCGAATGTTACAACATTTGTACATTGACATTCATATTCATACAAATGTGTCAGGACATTCGTACAAAGCTTCAGAACTTTCATGAAATGGGGAGGTGGGAAAGTGGCTGCACCAGTCACATTGGCAATGGACCCATAGTGCATTTGACATGAATTGAGAGTGGATTCAAAGTGGATTCAGGGTGGATTTGACACTTTCAGGGCAGATATATGGATTACATATCAGATACATATCAGATATATATGTGTTTGTATTGGATACTCGTATAATTTGTATGAATACATTCATATTGAATAGAATCCTACCACATTCGAAGGGGATCTATTTGAACAAATACAAATTTTCTTATATTCAATTCAATACAAATCGAATTGGAAAAAACCATTTATGAATATCCCTATAGCTGTGTGCTTGTTGCCTTTGCTATGCCTTACCCCCTGGACCGTTCCTAGCATTTGTCTTACTGTAGTTTTTATTTCATTTTTATTTTACTATCTTTGAGTAATCTTTCTTGAATTGGTACTGTGACAGTTTTGTTCTCTTCTTATTCTATATTGTTTTCAGTTTTCAGTTTCAAGTATTGATTTATGTGATTTTTTTTGTCCTTTGAATTGTGTTTTGCTTATTGTGTTTTTGCTGTGTTGCAAACCATCTTGGGCATTTTTTTTTTTTTTTAGAAAGATGGTATATAAATACAAATACACAACACAAAATCTGCCCTGTCTTAGGCCACAGTTAAACCTTTACTTTAATCCTTCTTCAGCCTGAATTCCAGCCCATTTGGTTATATTTTTAAATGCTGTTTTTTTCTTCCCGGATTTTCCGCCATCTATTTGGGTTTTCCTTTATTTGGGCTAACACAGGATTAAAATTTTAATCCCTTTCCAGGAGGCCATTGTCCCTCCTCACCTCCTTCCCAGAAAATGATACCTATACAAGCCTCTGCTCTGATTCTTGCCCCTCTCTGCCTCCTCAGCCCCCCTTGTTGTGATTCTCTTTGCTCTGTCACCAGATCTGCCTCCTTGCCCCTTCCTCTTGCTGTGATTCCCTTTGACAGCAGCAGGAAGGTGTGACCAATCCATTCCAGGCTAAAACACCTTGATTCAGCTGCTTTCCTAAGAAGGATTGAAATGCTAAGGTGTAACCACGGCCCTATTTCTGAAGGCACAGAAAAGATGTCGTCTTCCAGGGTCATTTCCTCAGCCTTTTGAAATAGACCTGGACAGAAGCTTTGAAGCCAAGAACAAAGGTTAACTGGCTTTGACATTAGCGCGGGTGGGTGCTGAGGAGGTGTGCAAATACAGCTGGAGCTGTGGGGCTCTAAAAGTGCCAAAAACACCATCTTGTGGATTTTGCCACAAGATTTTGGTCTCCTAGGTCATGTGTCTATGGAGGTCCTAAGAAGGATTAGAAGATAATAGAACTGGAAAGTAGCTTGACATTTCAGGTAAAAGGGCTGTGAAATATAAGCAGGAAGAATTTCTATGGGGATAATGGAGTCCATTCAAGCTTTAAATACTATTGATTCCAGTGGAGATAGACTGAAACCTTTGTCACTGATTCAGTTCATATTAATTCTAAAGAGACGTTTAAGTACTGCACAAATCAATAGTTTACATACGGCTTGCATAATAGAATCCCAGTGCACTCTGTGTTGCCGCCTTCTTTGCAGACTAATATCTTCAGGATTATGGTTTCATGCTGGCAGCCTGGCCCTACGTTCTGGGAGTGCTACTTAACCTTTAGAGACATTAAGGTCTCAGAATGTTTTTCTGGTGCTTTTAAATTCTGTGACATTTCCAGTTTCTGGGTCAGGCCTCCCTTTGACCTTGCACTGTTTATAGTTAAATAGTAGTAATATAGATTAGTCAGGGGGTAAATAATATATTCCTGTAAACACAGCAGACACATTTAGTGTGTGCACTCTCTCTCTCTCTCTCTCTCTCTCTCTCTCTCTCTGTGTGTGTATGTGTATGTATGTATGTATGTATGTATGGATGGATGGATGGATGGATGGATGGATGGATGGATGGATGGATGGATGGATGGATGGATGGATGGATGGATGGATGGATGGATGGATGGATGTGGTGTGTATAAATATATATATCCAATTCAGCAAATTTTCTGGGTAAATCATTACAATTATAATTGGGAAGGCCCTGTCTTCACCTAGACCCCATTGAAGCCCCCATCTGCAAGGCCCTGTCCCCATGAGAGCAGGGGAAATCTGGATTTAATGGATCCTTCAAGCCAACTTTGGGTTAGTGTGCCAAATCAATGAGACAAGGCTGCTGTCAGAGTGAGAAATTATGCTTTGAGGTAAGGGCAGCAATTGGTGTGTCCAGTATGTTCAGGGAGGGGTATATTTGAACCTCATGTTCTGGGGACAACAGAAAGTCACCTCCAAAGCAATGTGTAGAAGGGCCTTCTAGGATAAATTTTGTTCCTCTGGTCTCTCTCGCTTTGTTTGGCTTTGCTCCTTTTGCCAGTATGCTCAACAATAAAACAAGAAGTAAAATTATATAGAACAAGGTCAATCCACTGAATGAGCTGCAGTGGGACTTCCAAATCAAATGGGGGGCAAGAGAGGTTTTCATTGTATCTTCCAAAGCTATGGCATGAATTTTCCATATAAGTAATGCAATCTTTTCCTCGGTCTAAGCAAGGGCTTTGTGGCAGAATGGTTAGCAATGAGCTTAGGAAATGAAAGGCTTTGAGAACTGTTTGGAACCGTCAGCAAAAACAGGACTCAGAGGGAAGTTCAGTCTGAGTTTGAAAGTGCAAGGCTGGAGTTCAGGAATAGAAGGCAGGCAGCGGTGTCCTTCGGATAAGGTCCTGGGAGGCAAATGCACTGAGGGGCATTTCAGAAAGCTTCATGCTTTGTGCTCATTGCCTTCCTGGAAGTGATCTACAGGCCAACACTGCCTGAGAGAGAAGGAAAAAGCAGAATGCCACTAGAGAGCTTCTGAGTTCCTTAGCAACAGCTGAAGAGATAACAAATAGATATAGACACCTTGCCAGGAGAGTGGGAAACTGCACCATCTGGGCCCTGGTTCTGCTGCCTGATACCATCTGTACTCTGCTGGACTCTGACCTCTAGACTCTAGAAACTCTTGGCATTAGTAGGACTGCTGTCTCCAGGGGTTTGGTGCTTTTGCAGGCCTGGGCCCTGAAAGGTAACTCTTAGAAAAAGCCAACACCTGGTCCCAGGAATTCAGCTACTGGGGCTCTAGTCAAGGGCTGGCTATTACATGGGCCATCACTGGCAGGTTCCCCCACCAAAGGGTGGGGCAGTGAGATCAAGGATATTGGGACTTTGTGAGAAGAACCTGGGTGTTTTAAAATTCAATTGTTTTTAACTTATTGTTTAATATTGTTTAGCATATTTGTTTGTACAGTGTTCTGTCTCAGGGGAAAGGTTAATGTGTAAAGCAAGCACGGAAGAGGGATTCAATCACATTTGGTTTGGTGATGGGCAGGGATGCAGGAGAGTCAGATTAAAAGGAGTGTTAGATATATCAAAACTGTCACATTTGTTGTTCTTCCTTCTAACCTGCAGAGTTTGGGGCTACCTTTCAAGTGGCCCAGTGATCTGGTCATGGTGCTCCTGAATGCCAGTTTAGTCCAGGATAGAATAAAATATTACTCATCCATGATTTGCATGCATTACTGAGACTGGGTAGATGAATTGAACCTCACTGAGCTTTGTCCTCCGGATTATTTGGTACAACATCGTTCCATCTTTCTTACTAGACAGTCAATTCACTCTGCAACTGGGTTTGTGGGCTTATTATTCTTACTGTTGGTCAAAAAGACAGAATAGGGATGTTGCTGGTGAACCATCCACTCTGTTGCCCAGTAGCCCCACTGCTTGAGCTGACTGAGATGCAGTATTGGAAGCTTCTGCCATGGTGGTGTTGGAAAACTTTAACATCCATGTAGAAGCAATCCTCAGTGGGCTGGCAAAGCATTTCATAGCCTCCATGAAAACTATGGGGCTGTTCCCTCCCACACCATTTTCCTTTTGTTTCTTGTCTCTTTAGATTGTAAGCCTGATGGCAGGGACCTGTCTAAGATTAATATAATATTGTAACCCGCCCTGAGACCTTCAGGTATAGGGCGGGATAGAAAAACAGATAGATAGATAGATAGATAGATAGATAGATAGATAGATAGATAGATAGATAGATAGATAGATAGATAGATAGATAGATAGATAGATAGATAGATAGATAGATAGATAGATAGATAATATAAAAATCATTTTAAGAATAACAGCTAGTAAAATTCCATATCTGAGACATCAACACCTAATCAGCTTAAGTCCTTGTGCTGTTTTATTTCCTACCCTTCATCACAAAGTGCAGATCTGAAGACTCTTTAGAATTTGCCAGTGTGTAAAGAAAATATATAAGAGGTTTTCTCAGATAAAAATGCCTGAAGCATTCGCTGAATATTAATTTCAAAGCTGCAATCTGTAAGCCTGGTGAACTCACTAACAAATTCAACAATAATGTTAGAACTAAAGTTGCAAGACTGGCTAGGCAAGAATGAAAAAACAGTTGCTTTGGATGTGTTCCTCCTCTTAGCCAATGAGTAGGGGTTCAGGAAAATACAAGAAGCATAGCTAGTTCCTGTGGGTACCCCAAATTTGATAACTAGATGACATTATTCTGCCAAATACTAGCATGAAAGATGATATTGTGTCTATATGAAGAAAAAGCCCTTCTGGTTCTCCAAATTCATATTAATGAATTAATTCATACCATTTTCTTACACCTTTGAGTTTAAAGTTGTATTTCAAAGCATTGTGGAATGGGCTGAAAAGAGACCTTAAGCTGAGTCCCCATGGGCCCTGTTTATTTCGTAGCTGTATCGGGGCATCCCTAATCCAAACTGAAGTTCGGGTTAACATGTCCAAAACTTCTCTCCCTGTCCTCAGACTGTCCACTGCTTTGCTTCTTGGGTTTTTTTATTTTGTTTTTGCCTGCGCTTACTGATTATGACTTATAGAACAGCACTTCCTCCATCATGATCCTGAGTCCCTCAAGTAGCCTCTTTTTCCTCCAAAACACACACACACACACCCTTAAATGGTTCAGTTTCCTGGAAAACAGCAGTATTTCAGAAGAGGTGTCTCAAGTTTTAAGAGGACATGAGAAATGGCCTTAATGATGGCCATAATAAATCATCTTGGATTAGTTTAAAATGGGTTTCCTCTTAAACCTACACTTCTAGTGACCTGAAGTCTAATTTCGTCATAACTGAGGGAAGAAAGCAAGGATTCTGACAGGTTGGGATAATTCCCCCCCTCATCTTTCTGTAACTGAGGAAAATGTATGTAATTGTAGGCTAAATATCTTAAATATTAGGTTTTAGAAGAAATGCCTTTTGTATTTCCCTCAGAGATTGTGACTCCCTATTGCATTTTCAGTTACTATGGATTAGCATTTTTGTGTGGGTGGGATGCATCCCAAAGCAGTAGGACATTTTTTTTTCTGCCAAGGAATACGCTTTCTCATAGTCCACAGTTGCTGGTATCTGTGTGGTTGATGTATACTAACAGCATGCCCACAGCTGTGCGTGGGAGAATTTCCTTCCCTTATTCTTAACCTCTTGGTGCCAAGCCAGAATCCGTCATATGAAGGAGGCTGTGTCTCCATTACATAGTAAAGACACCTTAATCAGGCTCTCAGGGCAACTGGTCTCCACTGGGAGTAATGGAAACTGGCCACACTTATGGTGTCTTTGCTGCATAACAAAGATGAAACCAGAATTTACTTGTGGGGCAGTGCCATAAGCAGGGTACTCAAAGATAATTTTCCTATGTTCTATCTGCTGAATGGGGAGTAACGCCAAGGACATTACTACCTGGGAAATGGCTTCTTTTGCATGAGACCCAATTTCTGACCTTTAAAATTTGATCATGCTGACTTTATAATATAGCAAAAACAGAACACAGTAACAAACACTTGGCCATATTCTGCAATATATCTCAGGATAGGGGTATGTTATCTGCATAGTATTGCACTTAGTGCTTGCTTAGTCTGCACTAGCACATGGACAGCAGGCCCCTATTCCAGGATATATTCCAGAATATTCCAGTGCGAACAGGCCCACAGTTCAGCCAGCAGGGATCCACTACACTAGGCCTAATCAGGCTGCTCTTAACCATTAGCATCCAAGGGCCTATTCACAATAGGTCTCTGGTATGCAATTAGGACAGCTCTCGTAAGTACTGGCAAGTACCAGAGGTGTCCTGATTGCATACCAGAGGCCTAATTGTGAATAGGCCTCGGTTTTTTCTTGTTCTGCTTTTCTTTATAACTCTGCTTTAGTGTTCCAAAACCAGATCCTTTTCTAATTCACATACAGGCAGCTTATTTTTTTTTCTATTTGTTTCTTTGACTGTGGCAAATGAAAGTTGAAAGTGTATTGATATTTCACATGTCTTTGAAATTTTTAAATTTCACCATTTATCTTCTCTATCACTCAGAGTTTTTCAGTGGTCCAGGCAAGATAAAAGCATAGACAGTTATGGAGCTTGGAGTTGGCAGAGCTGTGGCTGGGTGCATCCTACCCAACCTGGCCTGTAGACAGACAGCAAAAAGATGTATGTTGAACTGCAAAATGTTCTGTTACCTTGAAAGAAAGTACTTCTATTTAATATGATGTCTCTTAGGGTGAATTCCTATTTAAGGAATAAAGCGCTATATACAAAGCTATTTACATCGGGATATACATTGATATGTAAAGCGTGTTAAAAGAAAGCAAAGGAGCATCTGGCAATCGGATTCAACCCCAATTTTGTGTCCCCACTCTTAAACACTTAAAATGGTTCCAAAAAGGTATTGGAGAAAGCGATTCTTTCCCCTCCTCAGCCTTTCTCCACCCCTCTCTCCCCACTGCCCAGTGTACATGGTGGCAGCAGCAAATCAAGCCCTGTTCACCCACTCCACCTCCACAGCCACCATCCCCAGCAGGGGTGCCCTCCGAAAAAAGTACCCGGGCTGGCTGGCTGGCTGGCTGGCTGGCTCTGCTGCTGCCGCCTCCTCCACATACACAGTTAAACATACACACATCTCCCAGTTCCTGCAGCAGCTTCACCAATTTCCCTTTTTAAAGATCAAGGAAGGAGGGAAACAGCCAGAATTGCGCAAGATTGCCTCTTTCCTTGATCTTTAGGCTTGTGTGGGTGGGAAAGGAAACATTGTTATCAGGTGTGAAGTGGCTGAATTGTTACAATGAAACCATCTGTTGCATAGGGGAATACTCTAGCATTCCAACAGCACTAAGGAAGAAATGTTTTAAAAGCAGAAGCGGAAAAAAACACTGAGGAAATCCGGTATTTATTTATTCCATTTTTAAACCAAATAATCCTCAAAACACCCATGAAACTGATTGGGAATGGGGATGAAGAGGATCCAAACCATTTTGAAACCATTTTAATGTAATAGGAACTCGCCCTTAAAAGTGCCTGCAAGACTTGCCTGTAAATCCTGGAGGTAAGTGGAAGTTTGTGTTCTGCTTGTGACCGTGCTTTTAATCACTTTTAATGTTTTATGTGACTTACCTCGAGACTTCTAGGTGAAGGTCAGAATCTCAGTTTAAACAAACTCCCATGTACAAACATTATTCCCAATAAGGAGATATCTACCAGTGACTCTGTGCTATTGTCATACAAATTATGAATTAAACATTATGCAAATCAGCAGCCTCAGTAATCCAACTTCCTTATGGATTTGTGAGTTAACCCAAATAGAATCCAGTAACCTAGAACTCTGCCTTAGATGAATCAGACTAGGCCGGTGGAATACTCTTTATACAGATTCTACACGTTGCCAAATACTCTTTATACAAATTTTCCACCCTGCCAAGACCAAGGACGTTAGTGAGAAGCGAAGAAATCATTGGTTCGAGCTGAGGAATGTTTTTTGCCCTGCCTGGATTTCTTCCCTGACTTCTGTGTACATTTCTGGAGGCAAAAGCTGTGTATAACAATACCTCCTGGACCAGTATACTGAGCCAGCAAGTGTACAAGGAACTTCCCTTCTGCACACTGGTGACTGACTCCATCTGGGTTCTCCTTTAGGTCACACCAGCTTGTCTAAAGGAGTCTCCTAGTATGCTTGGTAGACCAGTATACCTGCAAATGAAGAATTGCCCTGAGATTCTGTGTGGGAGAACTGCTATTTAATGTTGTTTATAAGTGCATACGTTATTTGGGATAAAATGTTTGATTCTCTATTTTCTATGCTTTATAGATTTCTTGCTATTATTCTTGTGAAATTATACCGTTGTTACTTTATACAGTTCTTGTGATGTTGCCATTGAAATGACCAGTATGCACATTTTGTAATGTTGTAAGTTAACATAAACAATTATTTTGGAAAAGTGATGTATAAAGAGAAACTTACAATACAGCCGGGAGCAGCTTTCCAAAGGCAAGGTGCCTTATCTACCTGCAGAAGAGGAGAAATCATTGGTTCTGCATCCACACACAATTTAAAAAGCAGCTAAAAGGAGGTAGAGGGGACAGCTGGGGCACCCTTTCACCATGTAATCTGCATTATGTCTACACTGAAGTGCAGTTTCTGTCCTTCAGAGTAGATTAGAGGTGGGATTGAAATACCAATGTGTGGCAAAAACAGCCTCCTTTAACAAGTGCCTTAAAAAAAAAAGTTGTGTGAATCAAATGCTTTCTTTTTTGAGCTTTGGCCATAAGAACAAAGAGAAACACTGCTGAACCAGGCTACAACCCATGTAGTCCAGCATCCTGTCTCACACATTGGCCTAGCAATTGCTTTTGCCCATCTCAAGCAGAAGATGAAGGCAAAACATTCACCTGCTCTCAAAGATCTGCGAATGGCCTTTAGAGGCATCCTATCTGTCTCTCCAAACCTGGAGGAAGTACCAAGGCATCCATTTTTGTAGCCATTGATACATCCATCCTCCATGAATTTATATAATGCTTTCTTAAATCTGTTAAAGTTGGTTGCTGTCACCACCTCTTCTGGTAATAAATTCCATAGGCCAATGACACACTGGATAAAAAAAGTACTTTCCCCTGTCTGTCCTAACTCTCCTGCTCACCAGCTTCATAGAGTGCCCCCTAGTTCTAGTTTTGTGTGGCAGAGAAAATATTTTTCTCTATCCACCTTTCCACACCGTGCTTGATTTTATATACATTAATCAGTACATGAAATACCACATTTCAGTGCCGAAGAGGCCCTGACACTGCAGTCCAATTTCATAAGGAAATTGTTCCAGTCCCTTGTTCATTCTGGTTGCCCTTTTCTGTACCTTGTGAGGCCCTTTCTCTTGAGGCAGATGCGTATCATAAACTGGGGCAAAGGAGTTGGGATGTGGTCAAAAACCTAGTGTTTTGTGTACTACTTTCTGAACTTCTTTCTGGTGTACAATACAATGGATTGTAACACAGTTCAGGTGCATGATTGTATTTCATGCAGAGCAAACAGGGAGGGGCTGTGGATGTGAATGGAAAAATATCACTGTTGCAATGTCACAAAAATCCTGAAACGCAGAGCACTGACTGTGGGTCTAGGTGAATTGTTTTTACTCCAGATCATATGTTTAAAGCAGTGTCTGGAGAGAGAGCTTAATTACAGCATTAAGCTGAACAAAGACAGCTACACCATAGGCCATAAAGGATAGCTGCTATGGCTTTAGCTGCTGGAAGCTCTGCCAAAACAGAACTTTGCCATTGCTCCTGCGAGGAGAGATAAGTGAAAAATGTTTGTCATCTTAGCAATTTGTATGAATAGCGAAGGTTTGAAACATCATGTCTGAATCAAATATTGGCTATATTCAAAGACTGGCTTTTTGAAAAGACTGACTTTTGCATGCAAAGTCGAAGTTTTGTGCCTTCAGAGCAGATTCTGAATTGACTGGTGACAGCAGGGATGTGAAGCAAATTCAAAGCCTAGCACATTCAAAGTGGCGCCACTTGCACAAATGTGAAGTTCTGTCCCATTGCTTTGATGTGAACAGGAAAAAAAATTGTGCACATTCCTACCTGGGGATCGTCTAGTTGTGGTAGCCCTCTGGCTGTGGTCACACCCAAGGTTTAATCCAGCTTCAGTCCACCTTCAGAGCAAGAGAACACATCAGCAAAGTGACCAGTAATTTTCTTTCCACATTATCTATCCCAAAGGTGAATTTTCTGAGTTATTTAACACTGAAAGAAAACAGGTTGTCACTTAGCTGATGTATTCTCTCACTCTCAAAGTGGGCTGAAGCTGGATTAAACCTTAAGTGTGACCACAGCCCTTGAAGGAGATGACTGTTTGCAGGGCTGGGGCCTTTTGTCAGTTGCTCTGGAGTCCACTTGGCCTCAGCTGCTTGGGTTTTTTTTCTTTGTGTTATTTTGCAATGTTTCTATGATGTGTGATTTTTACATTGTATTTGTATTACAATGTTTTGATTATTATTTTGTATTTTATATTTGTTGTAAACTGCCTTGGACAAATTTTCTTTTGGAAAGGTGGTGTACAAATAAAATAGATTATGAAATAAATTGTTGGAAACTGAAGGAAATGGTAACTGACAACAGCGTTGGGCTTAAGGCCCAGCTCAATGGCATATTATTGCAGTAAATTAGTGATTTGCCTTCATACATGATGCCTCTTTACAACTGCATCTCCAAATGTTACCAGTCAGTTAGAATCAACACAGATGAGCTGTAATAATTTGTAGTCAGACTGCATGAATTTGTGGGATCCCTTTCAATTTTGGTATCCTAGCTATGAATGTGCAAAAGGTGGAGAATGTTTTATAAATGTCTTCTGGGCTTAGCTGTAGCAGTTAAGATGTATCGTGTATTCAGAGGGAAGATTATTCCAGAGCATGAGGGTCGTCATGGAGAAGACCTTCTAATGAGTGAGCCATCAATATTATAGAGGGATGATAGTTCTAAAAAAAGTCTCCTCAGAAGGTCTCAAGTGCAGGCCATGTGGGAAGGAGTTGATAGTCCATACTCCAAAATTCAAAAATCCATAAAATAATTTCATTTTTGAATTTTGAAGTATTCGACTGAATCTGAACTTGTTTTGAATCTTGGGTGCATCTCTATGCATAGGCAAGATTAAAAAAAATATTCAAGCTTCTATGAAACTACAGGTTCATTGCTGTCAGCAACATCCAGAGGGTTGCACTATGAGCTTCTGGCATTCTACACCTTAGTGTGGAGATGGTGTTTGCTTCCTGGCCCAATCAAGCAGTTCAAACCAGGAAGTGCAAGGCAGTGGAGACTGCTCTAGTGGCTATCCATATGAGGGTTCCAGGTCTGGCCTAACTCTGGAGGCCAGAAATGGAAGCTCCCTAGCTCCTCTAAAGTTAGAAAGCTGGGGGTTTGATGTGGTATGGTGTGGTAAAAATGGACCCTTTCCAAGGCTGTTTCCAAAAGTCTAGTGGAATGATACTGGGTTCTGTGCATTAGCTAATTCAGTCTAATTTGTAGTAGAGATGTGCACGAATATTCAAAAATCCAAATGTCTTACTTACATTTATTTATTTATTTATTTATTTATTTATTTATTTATTTATTTATTTATTTATTTATTTACATTTCTATCCCGCCCATACCCGAAGGTCTCTGGGCGGGTTACAACAGGTTAAAATAGATAAGAACAAGATACAAATTAAGAACAGATACAGGTTAAAATGAAATACAAATAAAACAAGATGCACACTTAAAAACACCTTAAAATTCAACAAATTTAAAACAGTGCACTCCGTAGTGCATTAAAATGATGCCATTATAACTGGGGAGGGAAAATAAATCCTTAACCAAAGGCCAAGGCAAACAGGTATGTCTTTAAGGCCCTCCTAAATAAATACAAGGAGGGGGCATGGCGCACCTTGAGTGGGAGGCCATTCCACAATCTTGGGGCCACTGCAGAAAAAGCTCTCTCCCGGGTGCCCACCAACCTCATTACTGAAGGTGGCGGGACAACCAGGAGGGCCTCATTATTGGATCTTAAGGCACGGGCAGGTCGGTATGGGAGCATATCTGATTCAAATCCGACAAATGTTGACATTCAAACTCGAATGTCTTCACATTTGAATTTAGACATTTAAACGGATTTTGGATGTTCCGAAACATTTGTTCGAATGATTCGAATCATTTGAATGTACAGATACATATGTATTACATACATATCTGTACAAATATTATACATCTCTGTCAGCATTTGTGCTTATAATATGGGATGAAAATGAGATGCATACGGGACAAATGTGTACAGATATGTATAACACATACAAATGTTGTCAACTTTCATATTTTTAAATATGAATCTAACATTTGATTGAATATATTTGAATGTTACGGATTCGAATTGGATTTTTAGCATTCGGATTTTAAACATTCTATTCAAATTGAATGTTTTGACATTTGATTAGTCTCGAATTCAAATGCAAAACAAAAGAAAACATTTGTGCACACCCCCAATTTGTAGATTGCTGCTCTGGCTGATAGACCAGGTGCCAGAGGTGTGCTTTCCAGGAGGCACAGGATCCTGAGATTACTCTATAGTGTGGACACCATATTCCTCATCAGAAGCCACCCCTACTCCATTCTGCCTAGTTGTCTGCCCTATCATCTCAGTTTAGCTGGAGCTCAATAACTTGACTTTGAAACGTCTTGCTTCTTTGTCCTATATCCTTTGTGCATTGCTTTCTAGGTCACATACACTGGAAGACTGAAGTGCTAACACCAGCCCCACCTATTAGTCTTAGAAAGGTCACTGCTGCCTGCAAAATATAATTATAAATGAGTGGTGCAATAGACAATACTATTGTAAGATTTTTATTAATCTTAAATGGGCTGTGCCAAATGCTGATCACAAACAAGAATGAAAAATGGTGTGTCACACTTGATCAGTGAAAAATAAAAATTTTTGAAGGCGTCATGAAAAACTGGGCTGACCATAAGAGACCAACAGCATTTGTGTTTGATCGGTAAATTAATAAAGCACTAAAAGACGCAAACAGTTGAACAAATTCTTTTGTGGTCTATAAGAATATTGCCCAAACTGCATAGGCACTGCAATAATATTTTGTGTGATGCTTATTAGAGTTGCTAGCTACCTTGGGCAATTAGAACTATAATGTGATTTGATAACAGAAAATAATATTTTTAAAAAACCTTGAAACTGTAATTTTTAGAGCATGTTCAGGCCTGAATTTGTTTAATAAAATCTGCACTTATTTGCACATTGCTTTCACAGTTTCCACATCACATCTCCCCTCTTGTGATCTCAGCAAGTGGAGGCCCTGTCATCAATCTGTGTATCTTGCAAATACCATCCAAATTATATCTTTCACAAGTTTGCCAGCCTGTACTTCTAACTTGATTGCAGACTTTCCCTTAGTCCAAAAGGTCCAAGTGGTAGGGAACATTTGTGCAATTAAGATTTAAATTGCTACAGTAACCTCTGGTCTGAACACAAGTTTAAAGGAGAAAGCTGGTAGTGATGAGAAACAGAAAATAATTGCTAAAAGCACAGCAGAAGGAAAGCACAGGCATGGAATTAAATACCACAATAGCATTGATCTTGGTGACCCTGGTATGTAATAGCAACAGAGAAAGGAATGCTGTGTCTTCTTTCCCCAAAACTCATGAAATTTGCCCGTTCTTGATTATCCAGTAACATTCACTCATCCAAGCTGAATGTTAAATAGCATACTGTAATTAGTTAATCTGATTTTGCATTCTCTTATTTTCTTTAGAGGGAAACATTTATGATGAAGTACATAAAATTATACATTCTATGAAGCTGATGGGCAGGAGAGTTCAGAGTGACAAAAGTATTTTTTTTTCCCCACCCAGAGGATGGTCAGTCTGTGGAATTAAAGATAGGTGTATCCATGGGCACTAGAATTAATGCCTAGCTACTTCCTCCAAGCTGGAAAAACAGGCAAGATGCCTCTCAGGGATTTGAGAGCAGGTGAAGATTTTGCCTTTGTTTTCTGCTTGAGAATGCCCATAATTGGTGGGCAACTCTGTGTTCTCATATCTAAGGTTATGATTACATGCAGTTTTTTTTAAAGCACTTCTGAGGCAGTTTCAAGATGGTTTGCAGGTGGGATTGCTCACATATTAGACTTCCTGTCCCCCTCGCATTAATACTCAATGACAGAGATGATGGATTGAGATGCAATGAGAACATCCAGGCCACACTCTACCCTCTCTAAGGTGCTTTTGAGGTTCTTCTCTCTTTTTACTTTTTGCTGCATGTGAATCCAGCCTCATGCTGTGGGTGAAGTTTTGGAGGACAGCTGTGCATCATTTGATGCCTCTCTAACACTTTCCCACTGTCTCATACTACCACTAAGGAGTCCAACCCTGCCCTCAGATGCTCTTTTTTTGTATCTGTAATGAATGGCATGGTCTCCTCCTTTTATTTGCCCTGCCCATTTGCTAAGCCTACAATTTGCAAGTGGATATTCATCAGAAATAAGTAGAGCAAGGAACATTGAATGTGGCTAATTGTATACAATTACACATCCAAAGCTTTTGTTATTCTATGTGTATGTGTCTGTTTACAGGGCAATTACCCAGGAGATAGGATACAATTAAGCAGATTCACTCCAAAGAGCTGTGCATCTTCAGTCGGAACCACAATTTTTATGGAATTTCCAAGGAGAGACAATAGACATCAAAAATGCTAGTATTCATTTTTTTTAAAATGATGCCAGTATGCGCACCTGTCATATCCCAGAATCCCACTGTCTCTGAAAGCTTTACACGACCCCCTCATTCAAATGTACACTTTTCTGAATCAGATGGCATCCAGCTTCTTTCAGTTTTCTTCTAGGGATCAGTTTAAAAGTTGCTGTTTTAAAATATTAAGCACTAGCAATCTGGTTCCATCTTGTCTGAAGTGCAACCCATCCGTTTTATACATATTAGACAAGTCCCAGTACTGAACAAATCTAAATCCTTCTTTTTTACACCACTGCATCACCTACACACTTAGGGTGTTTTTCCACTAGCACTAAGTACCCATAAAGGACCCATTAGGCTCAGAGCAGGAAGACCCTTTTTCCACAACAAACCCCATTAAAGCCACATTTATTTCCACCTATTCTAGGGAAATCCAGAATATATGGGTCCTTCAAGACCTATAATCCGAATTCCCTGTAGACCCCATTAAAGGGATCTACAATGGGGGTCTTCAGGCATTGAATCCGGATTATACAGAGCCTGTTTCCACCCCTATTGGGCAATGGGGTCTATGGGCAGCTTGTGGGGGGGGCCACCCATGGGGGAGAAAACTCAGAGTTTCAAAGCCAGCCCCAAAGTTCCTCCAAGGTTACTTCTGAAATATAGCACAGGTTCTGAAGAGAGCCCCATGTGAGAGCAATGCCTTTGTCAAAGGTTCTGGAGAATCTTCAAAGTTTTCGGCAGATCACACCAGAGATTCTCTGGAGCCACTCCGGAGAATCTTCAATGAATCTCTGGAGCATCTATGGAGAGTGCACTCTTGTCCCCCAAAACACCTGGGGTGACAGGTGGGCCCCATGTGGGTAGATCTGGACTCACCACATGGGTGCTCCGGCATTTCCACTGCGAGCAAGCCAGCACCATTGCTATTGGGTGCTAGACCACCCGTGGAAATGCATTGGGTACTTTCCCTAATCCAGATCTAGTAGATCCAGATTAAGGGAAGTACCCATTCCTTAAATCCAGATCATCTTAGATCTGGATTAAGGGAGGTCAGTGGGGGAAAAAAAAACCTTAGCATGCACTATTTTGTTTGTGTATGAGCTACCAAATTGCAGCGATAGGTAAGCACAGATTAAACAACTGTGGATAAAGGAGCTCTATAAACCTCCAGGTTTGTGCCACTGTGTGAACTTACATTCTTTAGTTTTGGATTATTGCTGTATTGGTGTTTAACCGGTTAAAATACTAGAAATGATGGCAGGATCTGCACAGTGCCTGAATTGGTGCTGTGACTATACCACAGGAGCATGATTCTCATAACTTCACCTTGCTGTCCTCTTGTGGTGGTGCCCCCTTGTCCCACTACTACTTACGGGAGCTTACTGGTCCCCTTGGGGCATTTCTTGTATTCAGGCATGAACTGAAGCCAGCAATTCTCTCACCTTAGTTCTGATAGTGGGGGAAAGGTATATTCCCACCCTGGCTGGTGAAATCAAAGCCCTGGCTGTGATCACGAGGGTGGGAGGAGGCAGCTTCTTCCCCTGCTTGTCATGATCAAAGGCAGGGTATCCTTGGCTTTGGTCTCAATAAGCAGGGCAGCAGTGATGTTCAGACAGCATGCCATCACATTAAGAATAGCTCTGATGTAGTGCTGCTCTTGATGTGGAGGAAGGCAGGGGAATGCTTCACGTGCTCTGTCCTCCACCTGTGCAGATTTTGCCAATGAAAAAAAAAGGTTGATATTGAATGTTACAGACACAGGAAGCTTCTGCAAGTAAATTGTCACGATGAGCAAACAAGTCAGCACAAGATACTGCAGATGCATGATGTCTTGTTTCAAGATGGGTATGTTTACAAACTGGAGCTGAGATAATAGGGAGACCTTTCTCTTATGAAGGAGTCAAATATCTGGCACATCCTTGCAGAGAAAGGAGTGGGATGCTTGGCTCTTGTGTATAACAGGAAGTCAATTCTTGCCTACCTGACCTACACTATTTTGCATGCTTCTGCAAGGAGAAGCTGACAGTTAATAGTCAGCCAAAATGCAGTCTATTGGAAGAGTGAATACAGATCAGTGATACAGCATGTGATATGAATGCAGAAGATCCCAGCTCTTGTCTTTTGCATCTCATGCTTATGCATTTATGCATGTCTATTTTTACAGTTATCTGAATCACAGCAAAATTATAAGCAAACCTAGTGCAAAGCACAGGGGAGCAAAGGACAGAAATGACCTCTTTCCCCTGGCCTACCCAGTTGAATGTGCTTTAAATGATTGGTCTGTATGTATGTAGTTTTAGACTTTCCTGTTTCAGTCCATTTAGTGAGAAGTGCTATATAAACATTTTCAATAAATTAAAGAAGAAGACTTGGCTTTTCTACCCCATGTTTCTCACCCATTTAAGGGGACTCAAAGCGGCTGACAAAGCTTTCTATTCTTTTCCCCACAACAGAAAATCCTGTGAGGTAGGTGGGGCTGTGAGAGCTCAGAAGATAGCTGTGACTAGCCAAAGGTCACCCAGCTGGCTTCATGGGGGAGGGCGGGATCAGACCTGGTATTCCCAGATAAGAGTCCAGCTCCCTAACCACTAGATAAATAAATCAGTATCTCAAACCCTAAGCTGCTACTTCCAAAACTAGAGGAGACATTATTAGTGTACCCAGAGAAACAATCTGGCAAACTGCTAAATTCAAGGTCAAGATACCAAGACATCCATAAGCACAGTCTGCACTCATGTGGTCCTGCCTATGGTACCTATCTATGGCTTTCCCTATAAGTCTGGGTTAGGTAATAAAAAACCCGGATATGTCAGTAATAACAAGAATTCCAACAATGCATGATTAATATCAGTTCCTTATCTCTGTCAGCTTTTCACATTATTGTTGCCACTACAAAATACTCGGATGCTAGCAAGTGCAGGAAAAACACAGAGGGAAGTGAGTGAGTGCTTGCTAGCATTTAAGTGTTTTGGAGCAGGAACAGCAATGCAAAGAACCTGCAGACAAAATGAGAGTTTGGGATTGTCCCAGAATTGCCTCTTGCCTCATGGCAGTGACAGCAAGGAGATCCTCCAGTTTCCTCGTGCTGTCTGGAGGCAATCTTATTTTCCCACTCTATGACCATCAACTAGGGATGTGCACAAATGGGTTTTTATTTGTTTGTTTGTTTACATTTCTATCCCGCCCCATACCCTAAGGCAGCAATGGCGAACCTTTTGAGCTCAGTGTGTCAAAATTTGCAAGAAAACCTATCTTAACTGGGGTGCTGTGTCACATCTAGAAATATCCATAATTTTGTGATATTTGTAGCTCTAGTAAAAAAGTTATATTTTTGATATATGCATTTTATTAAAAGCAAAAAGAAATAATTCTTTACATTTGCTAAATCTTCAATTGAAAGTTGGTATTTTGTACACTTCAAGAACAAGCAAGCACTAGACGCCCAGGTGCCAGGGTGATCATGTGTGTCACCCAAAAGGGCTTGGTGTGTCACCTGTGACACGCGTGTCATAGGCTGGCCATCACTGCCCTAAGGTCTCTGGGCTGATAACAAACAGATTAATCACAAGAACACATTAAAAACGGAAAGCAGATTAAAAACAATATAGGCATTAAATACAGATTAAAAACGCTTAAAAATTTCAGCAAATTTAAAACGGTACACTCCATATTGGCATTTGATTCATAACAAATCAAATGTTAGAAAATTTGTATTTGTTCAAATAGATCCCCTTCAAAAGTGGTAGGATTCTATTCAATACGAATATATTTGCACGAATTCATACAAATATTTGATACAAATGCATACGGATCCTGGATATCCTAACCTATACCACTGCATACGTATCAGATATGTATCCTATACCACTGCATACGTATCAGATATGTATCCTATACCACTGCATACGTATCAGATACATATCCTATGCCAATGCATACATATCAGATACGTATCCTATACCAATGCATACGTATCGATACATATCGGATTTGTATCCCCAGTTTAAGGAATGTATGAAGTACTTGTAATGTTCCAAAATATTCGTATTTGTACAAATGTCAGTGTATGAATGTCATAACATTTGATTTGTGTATGAACAACAAATGTTATGAATATTTGTGCACATCCCTACTATCAACACCAAAAAGTCTGTATCTACCTTGAGCTGTGTTCACACCTAAGTTTTAATCTACTTTCCGAGTAAGAGAATGCATCAGCAAAGTGACTAATCATCTTCTTTTCACTCTATCTAACCTGAAGGTGGATTTTCTGAGTTAGGTAACACTGAAAGAAAAGTTTGTCACTTTGCTGATGTGTTCTATTTTGAAAGTGAACTGAAGCTAGATTAAAATGTAGGTGTGAACACAGCCTTGTGTGCTTCTTTTTGGAGGAATCAACTGGTCCTGATTTTGCAAAGACTTCCATGGCAATTTTGTGTGCAAATATAGGTCAATGTTGGGAATCATAGCTGAAGAAGAAATCTAATTTGTCAAACAGATAGAGAGTCTTGGAGTGCCCTACCTTCTTTCCTGAAGAATGCCTGCCTGGATGCGAGTCTGTATATGTCAGAGGCATGCACCTGCAGAATGTTTTCATGTTTTGGCCCAAGAATCCTTGGGTGCTTTTGGGTAGCAGGAAACCAGAGAAGAGGAAAAACACAGAGAAATTCTAGTGTTCTGCAAACAACAAAAAACAAATACACAGGAAAGTGGGATCCAATGTGAAATGGTGCAATTAGCAGAGCAGCTTAGAAAGATGGAGGAAAGATAAGCTTTAAAGAATATTGAGTCTTCATAGAGAAGCTTTTTTTTTTTGCACAGTGGTCATGCTAGTCTTTTCTGTATCATTCCAATTTCAGTATATGTACTGCCAAAACAAGCACGTCTTAGAGAAGCTCAACAGATCGAAATATCAGATGGAAGAGTAACTAGATTGCCTTGTTAGCACTTCTAGGGTCTTGGGGTGAATGTGTGAGGACATATATCGACAATGTGTTCCAAAACAGCAGAATGGATCCTCTTCTGTCTCTAAATTGGTAGACAGTTGCTAGGGTGACAGAAAAAAACTGGACACGGGCTAATGAGATCCATCACATAGTCTTCTAATTATTGAAGGGAACAGTATAATTAGGAAAGCTACCTTTGTAGAGGGCCATAATAGTACTTCCCACATTGAAGCAGGACTATATGCAATTTTGGAACAGCCTTCCTATAGAGGCATGCCAGGCATCAATGTTACATGGCTTTTGGTGTGTGGTTAAAACAAATCTCTTCACCCAGGCTTTTGATTTTTAGCTTTCTCTGAGTGTTGCTGTTCCAGGGAGGGAGGGAGGGAGGGGTGACTGGTTATATTTTAAGTATGTTTTAGCTGGGTTTATGGGGTTTTGAAAATCTTTTTATTGCTGTGATTCACCCTGGGACCTTCAAGTTAAATGTAAGAGATGATAGATAGATAGATAGATAGATAGATAGATAGATAGATAGATAGATAGATAGATAGATAGATAGATAGATAGATAGATAGATAGATAGATAGATAGATAGATAGATAGATAGATAGATAGATAGATAGATGTGTTTTTTTTAATGGAAAAGCCTTAAAGGTTTAGAAAATTCCAGATGATGCATTAGAATTGCACTTTGGGATAAGTGCCTGCATTCCAATATCAGTGGCAAAAGGGCACAAAAGATATTTTTAAATCTATTTTCAGGTGTAGCAGTTACTCAACAGTTTCATGAGGGGATTAACCCAACACAGTCTCGCCACTCAGGCATCTGTTCCCATGGTTTGACTATGTAAAATAGAAGGTTAAAAATAATTCAGCAGAATAACAAACTAGTGCTACTGGGACTGACAAGGGGCATTTTCACAATGGAACTGACCAATTCTGAGCTCTAGATAAGGCAAAAGTGCTAAACTGAGTTCACAGCTGCAGGAAATATGTTCCAGCTGAGCAGAAGTTATAAAAATAGCAATAAATCAGCACTTGAAGAAAAAAATATTGCTCTTGAAAAGAAAATGTCTGGGATTCTTAGAAATCTGCTATAGATTTGAAATCATTGAATCTATTTATTTAAAAGATCTACAGTACTTTATATTCCAGCTTTCTGAATAAGTCTGCAAATTCTAGAAGTATTTTCAGATTGCAAATGTGGTCTTTCAGGAGAAAATCAGGAGGGTTGGTTGGTTATGTTTTAAGTATGTTTTAGATTGTTTTATGGGGTTTAAAATATATTTTTACCGTTGTGACTTGTCCTGGGACCTTTGGGTGATGGGTGAAACATACTATTCAAATAAATAAATTTGTGGCACTTTTTACAGGAAAAATAAAAGTTCTAGAAAAATCCAGATGACTCATTGTTGCTGTTGTTCAGTCATATCTTTATGACTTCAGCAACCACAGCACACCAGGCCCTTCTGTATCCTACTATTTCCTGAAGTTTGCTCAAGCTCATGTTCATTGCTTGTATGGCACCATCTATATATCCCATCCTCTGCCATCCTCCTTTTACTTTCAATCTTTTCCAACATCAGGATCTTTTCCAAAAAGTCCTTTCTTATTATTATCTGGTTTGTCCTTCCAATTAACTGTCTGGGTTGATTTCCTTTCGTATTGACTGATTTGATCTTCTTGCAGTCCAAGGGGTTTCCATAAGTCCTCAGCACTATAGTTCAAAAGCATAAGTTCTCTGGCATTCAACTTTTTTTATAGTCCAACTCTCATAGGCATATATAACTACTGGGAAAACTGTAACTTTGACTATACAGACCTTTATCAGAAAGGTGATGTCTCTGCTTTTAAAAATGTCTCCCAAGGATCATGCATCTTTTAGTGGCTGCCATCATGGTCTGTAATATTTTTTTAGCATAAGAAAAATCTGAAACTGCTTGTAAATCCATAAATATGGACAACTTCTCTGAATTTTTAATTTATGTATTTTTAAAAAATCTATTAAATTTTAAAATCTCAGATTGAGATTATTAAATTTCAAACACTAGATATATATCTAATTTTGGGCTTCACCATCATGATATCATTCTTGATGAATTGCCAGTTCCCCTTTCTTTTGTTGATTTAATCCACATTTCACTTTGCTGAGAAGAAAAAAAAAGTAAATATAAATATCCTATTTTTCATTTCAGCTTCTGAATGACTGATTTACCTCCAGTCATTTGACATGATCCTAATTCTTTTCTTTTCTGAATTCCAAGCAATATTACAGCTGAAACAAGAATAGTTTTGATTATGTTGATGTTCCCATAACTTCATCCCTAATGACCGAACATATGGAGAGTATTCGTGGGCCTTGTTACCTCTGTGAAATGAAATTTGTCACTGAGAATTTATGTTGAGTTCCCTGCAGCCAGTTTACATTCTCTGCTTCTACAAGAACCCAGAAGGTCCAGGGAAGGTTTAAGCCACTAAACAGTTCTCATTAATTTTTCAACAAGTAATGCGGCATGAACAATTGGGGCATACTAAAGTTATGTGTTAGCTGAAAATGAGTAAGACCAGAGCTTCCCATAAGGCAAAACTCAGCTCAATTGAAAGCTGACTTCTCTGGCAGAATGATTTGATTTGCAGATGTTCTACCACAGTGTTTCTGAGAAATGCTGCTAGAATTTACACTTTGGAGCTCTCTCCATAATGCATATGCCAATGAATCCCCTGCTGTAGTACACATGATGTCAATTTGCCCTCAGAATATGAGATCGGCTTGCTAGTAAAGAGGATGCTTCCAAACCACACAAATATAACTCTTTATTAGGTCTTCGCTGCAGAATTTCCTACTGTTTTTGCATTTTGAAAATGCCATAGGTAGAACATCCTGAAAGCATCAGTTTCCAGAACTTGTAGACCTTATCTTCCAACTAAGAAACAGCACAAAACACAACTCAATATTAAGAAACATCTAGGGTGTTTTTCCATGCTCACTTAGTACCCATTTTAGCACCCTTTAAAGACCCATTTGGGTGAGAGCCAGATGACCCCATTTCCACCACAGCACCCATTAGGGACACTTTTGTTTCCACTGCGCCTTGGGAAATCCAGATCATATGGGTACTTTTTGGCCTTTAATCTGGATTTTCTGTAGACCCCATTAATGGGGTCTACAATGGGATCTTCAGCCAGAAAATTTGGATTAAAGAGAGCCTGTTTCCACGTTAGTTTGGCAATCGGGTCTAGAGGAGGCTAGGGGGAGGTGAGCCCCAAAACTTAAGCTTCAAAGTCATATCAGAGTCATTTCGAAGTCATTTTGAAGTCTGTGCAAAATAACTCCGGAGTGTCTTTGAAGTCTGTGCTGATCTTTGGATTGAACTTCTAAGTGACTCCATAGTTTATAAGGAACCAGGGAAGACAAATCTGCTTTCAGTGAGCCCAGACATGCACTATATCTCTCTCACTTGGGCAGAAAGAAATATTGGGGTGAGATCACAAAGGGTGCCTTCAGTTGTGGGCTTTCCCCAATGTAATTTATTTATTTATTTATTTACATTTCTATCCCGCCCCATACCCGAAGGTCTCTGGGCGGGTAACAACAGATTAAAACAAATTAAAACAGGATACAAATTCAAACAGATACAGATTAAAATGAAATACAGATTAAAAGCAAGATGCACGGTTAAAACACCTTAAAAATTCAACAAATTAAAACCAGGCATTCCCCAGGACGTTAACAATGGTATCATTATAACTGGGGAGGGAGAACAGAGCCTCACCCAAAGGCCAAGGCAAAAAGATAAGTCTTTACAGCCCTCCTAAATAAATACAAGGAAGGGGCATGGCGCACCTCCAGGTTACTGGATCAAAACCTCATCACTATTACAGAGAATCTGGCAGTGTTGACAGGTTTGCTGTAATAGCAGTAGTTACCTTCATGTCTGCCAGCAGCTTTCAGAATCAGGTCTCCTTCATTTAGGAATGTACGGTATATGGAGTTGTTGTTTTTTCAAATCATGCAAGATTTTCTTCTTGCACCGTAACATCAGAGGTGCTGAATGAACAGCCCCATTAGAACAATGTGGTTCCAAACTTGGACCGCATCTGAGTCATTTAAGTCTAAAATATTGAAAAAAATGGAGGCATATTTTCAAAGCAGATGATATCATAAAGCATACCCATATCATATTTGCATCTGTGTATCCCACCCTTCACAGATGGTCTCAGGGTATGTGATAAGCTGTATTGCTGTTCTGTTTCACTTGTTCTATATATTCATTAGGACTTCTTGCGGTCCTAATGGGGTCCTCTGTGGGGAAGGGTCTTTTGAGATCTGTTCTGCAAGGATCCCTAATAGGGCCTTCAGGCCCCATGTGGAAACACCCCTGGTCCATGAAAGCTCATACTACCAACTTATTCCTCTCTGTTAGTCTCTAATGTGCTACTAGACCTTACTGATCCAGACTAACATAGCTACTTCTTTGAACACTCAGCACAGGGAACTTAAACAGCTATACAGTGACCAGGCAGTCCACTGTTCATTGAAAACAAATGTTGGTCTTCATGGCTTATCTTCAAAATTTATTTGTGTTAAGAAGCTGTATATGGCTTGTGAAAAATCAGACAGCAATGAGGTGAAGATCAAGAATACTTCATCATGAACCAAAAAGAAAGAAAAGGCACAGAGTGTTGTGTTCATTTTATGAAAGCTGGAAAGATGAGATCCAGCCATAAAATCAGTATGGCATTTAATCTGTGAATTTTCTGTATTGAAAGGCAAGTTCTGGGTTTTTCAGTAGGAAAGATAACAAGGGTGAGAAAAAGCTATCTAAACCATTTTGCTATCGATCTATTCTATCCTATCTCGTTGGTTCTCTGATCATTTCAGGTTTGCTTCAAACTGAGTTGAGCATCTCTTTATTTGGATAAAGAAAAAAAAAGACAATCACAACTGTTCTTATAAAGCAACTTCAGCACCATTTAAACCAGTGCAGCTCCACTGAAATAATCTAAATGAACAAAGCACATACCATATGCTAGTTAGTGCCTGGAGCAATTATTTTATGATGTGACTGATGTTACAAAAAGCAGGTCATTTCAGTGCAAAATGCTCACTCATTTTTCTAGTCCCTAGGACCTCTCTCCAAATGCTGGTCTGCACCCTATGAAAACTATATTTTGAAGAATCAAGAGAACTAACTGGATCCAACTATTGTATCATGATTCGTACAGAATATATTGCTGATTGGCTGAAAAAGAATGATGAATTTAAAAGAAATAGGTTTTTTTAGCTGCAGCCTGCACAGAGAAATTGTAATTTTCAATGGCATACAGAGCAAATCACTCACTGCCTACACTGTCTAACACAATCAGGTAAAAAGTAGCTTAACCAGAAATATTTAGCATATCAAAACCATGCAATACATTACCCAGCTAATTCTCACAGACTATTCTAAATACCCAAGAAGCCATTGACTTTGAACAAATTATAGTTTCCATCTTCAGAGAAGACCCCTCCCTAAACTTAGGTAGTCTTTACCTGACTTTTGACAACTTTTTCAGAAAGTGAACCTATGCAATGCTAAAAAAAAAAGAAAAAAGAAAAAAGCATGTGTTGGAATAAATGCTTATGCATCTGGGAAGGAGACAATCTCATTTATGCCCTCTCACAATCCTCAGTATTGAGCTTCTGAATTCCTCATTGTCCTTGATGCCATAATATCTTCTAAACAACTTAGGTTGGCAACTGCTGCTTTGAGCATAAAAATCTACTGGAGATAGAAGTTGTTGAGCTTCCTCTACTGAATGATTGGTATTAAAGCTCATCTCTAAAATTTCACCATTACTAAAGAGTTGCCTATTAAAGACAATCAATTGCACATTCCACTTGCATTTTGTCCTATAATCCTGCAGTATCACGATGATCACGGTGATGGCTCTGCAGCTGCCCACTTCAGCTATGTAGACACAGGTAAACCCTTCCATCCACAATCTGTTCTTATAACCGTCTGGGAATGACTGTATATTTTTCCATGTGTGATAGTGCTGTATCAGTAGACAATAATCTATCTAAAAAGATTGGCATTAGTAAGCAAGTATAAGCTATAAATACAGTTGGAAATTTGCTTATCTTTCTATTCCATGCTTAGAGTTAACTCTCACTAGTATATGCTGATCTGCCCACTGCTTGTGATTATAAAAGTTTCTTGATAAGATACTGTAAATAAATAGTTTGGTTAAGCTTCCTAAAAGGGCAATCTGTGGTCCTTTTATGGGAGATTAAACATACCAAAAACAGTGGCAATGTTTTTAAGAGACGTCATATGGATTTTTGGCAGGAAAAGGCGCCTCCTGGACCAGTCTGTAATCTCTACAGATTTGGAAAGACCGGAAGCATCTGCCTAAGGGATACATTCTAATCTCTAGATGAGTATTTTTTAGATTATAGCAAAAGCAACATACTGTCAGAGACTCGGCTTTTCTGCACGTGAGCAAGCAGTAGAAGCTAAATAACCAGTACATTTAGTGCATGGATTAAATGCATTGTATTTTTTCAAGGTGACTGGTTTACACACTATTTAAT
Source organism: Aspidoscelis tigris stejnegeri (assembly GCA_023333525.1). Taxonomy (NCBI): domain Eukaryota; kingdom Metazoa; phylum Chordata; class Lepidosauria; order Squamata; family Teiidae; genus Aspidoscelis; species Aspidoscelis tigris. The sequence continues at coordinate 54,005,302 of JALMGA010000003.1, forward strand.
GTCTAAATAAGGTTCCTTTAGGGGTTTATTTAATAATTCATCATTTTGTGCATTGGCTGGTTCATGCAATATTTACTTGAATGGTTTCAAAACTGTAGCAACCCCTTATCATTTCATTACCTAAGCTTTCCTACTTGGACCATGTTTGTGGTCCCAGCAAGCTGTAGTTATTTTGACAGGGACAGAAATAAGTCATGGCCCAAAATATCTAGAGAATGAGATGGTGAAATCTCATGTAGAACATACACTGTGGTGACATAAACTATGGATTGGTGTTGTACCAAGTATTCGAGGGGGGGCAAACCTGAGTAAGTAGTGGATCTCCAAGGTTACCCTGGTAAGCCCTTCACACTTAAGTCATGGATAGAAGATGCCTGAGTTTGGGCTGATCTGATATTTAACAACAGTGCCATAGACAACCCTTCATTCTGAATGTCAGAAGGAGTGATGGTCTTAATATTCCAATGTTCCTTCACTGAATCCTTCATGTCTGCCTTCCAATGCCATATCTACCCCTGGGCTTCCCTCTCCTCCCTCAATGAGATACATAGAAGCTTCTGCTTAGCAGACACCCTCTGGCAAGAATTGTCTAGGTTCTGATCATTCACAGTGGCCAGCTGCTCAGCAATGGCTCTGACCAAGGTGATAGATGTAAACTTTGGCCACCAACACTGTTTTTCATACAGCACTACTGAAGGACTAGTCTCACATCAAGACCCCTCTGTTTACATTGTCTCCTATGACCCAGTTTTGTCAGTAAGAGGACCACAGCTAGCCAGGGGGACCTAAAAAGATTTAAAATCTATCCATCTTTAATTAATACAATTAAAAAGCTATTAAACAATTCAACAGTCTAAAAGAAAAAGCTAAAACCTCACCCAAGTCTACAACTACTCCCAAATGAGCCAGTTTGGTCTTGTGGTTAGAGTGCCAAACTCATATCTCAGACTCACCAGATTTCATTCTGAACTTCTCCATGAAGCCAGCTGGGTGACCTTGGGCTAGCCACAGCTCTTTCTGAGCTTTACAGCCCCATCCACCTCACAGGGTGTTGTGGGGAGAAAAATAGAAGGCTTTGTCAGCCACTTTGAGTTCCCTTAAGGGTGAGAAAAGTGGGGTAGAAAAGCCAACTCTTCTTCTTCTTCTTAAAGAAATATTGCCAAAGCTGCTAGGTTGGCCACTGCCTGCTTAAGAACTGCCTGGACCATCCCAGTCGTCCAGGTGTAGCTGCTTTGGCCTAACCACAGCTTCAGCCACCAGCAGCTCAAACCAGATGGTCTTCAGCTGCGGTGGGCAGTGGTTTTCCTGGCAGAAGAAGGCAGCAGATGGAACAGCAAATGGAAGCTGGGCTAATTACTATGGACCCATCTAGATGGGTGATATATAATGTAATAATGTCTGGGCTATGGTAGGATTGCCACATGTAACTGTGGCAACCCAACCATATTCCCACTGTTTTGGGATGAAAATCCACTACAGCATATTTTGGGAAACCTCAACACTGAGCTCAGTTTTTTCTTCTTACCTTGTGGATGGAGCTGCTATCCTGGATGGAGCTGCTATCCTGGCCATGGCCACTGCACAGTGGTGGTGATCTCACATTTCTGCATATTTTGCAACACCCAGATACGCATGTCAACATCGTACACAAGACAGCACCAGCCGCACGTTGTCTAGTCCTCCACCTCAGCCTTCTGACATTTCTGTTCATTGTGTTTTTTTTTTCAATAGTTCAATAGCTGACTTTTCTATGACTTCCCAGTGAAATCAGAAATGAGATGATCTTACTGCTGTTATGCATTCCAATAGACCCTGGTCTGCTTTTTAAATGTTTTTTACAGACATACAAATATTCTCTTGTATTTTACATTTTAAAAATTGCTCACAAATAAAATGAAATAATATTTAAAACAATCCATATACTCAGTTGCTGCACAAAGATCACACAGACTATCTATAAACAAAATTAAGATGATCAGCTGGAATCTGCAAAAACTATCAGCTGACAACAGCAAAGAACTGGTGGGATCACAAGCCTGAAAAAGTAGCAGAAAATGAGTAAGTGCACTGCTTCTAAGTTAAGTTGCTATTGTGTTGTTATTATCATTTCTGATATTTCTTATATTTGTTATACATTTTGTATTTTACAGCAACAAAACAACAATAATTACAAAAAAAGAAAGAAAATGAGGAAGCCAAAATGTTGTGGGGCTTTTGAATTCAGAAAGACAAAGTCTTAGCACGTAACGCACCTGATGGGAGCACTGTTGAGAAGTGCGGATCATAAATATTGCAATACCTGGTGACAGGAGAGGCAGTGAGAAACAAGGTAAGAAAATAGCCAGAAAGAAGACCTGAAGATTGAAGTGCAGAGACTCTGGCACAAATGAGCAGTTGTGGTGCCAGTGGTGATCGACACACTGGGTGCCATCCCAAAACACCTTGGGTGGCACCTGAAACAAATCAGTGTCAACCATCTGTCAACTGCAAAAACCCACATTGCTCAGATCTGTCCACATTATGTGCAGATACATCACAACATCCTAAGTTTTGGGGAAGAGCTTGATACATGAAGACCAACTCCAACTAGTGATTTGTTAGCTGTGCAATACTGTTTTATTTTGTGTTAATGATGATAAGTATTTGTCTCAGCTATGTAGTGTTGTGTGCTCTTGATCACAAGACTGCTTTGGCATGGAATGCTGGAAGCTGTAATTCAGGAACATCTGGAGATGTTTCAAGGCATGTTTTCAGGCCCAGGGAGCACACTTTCAGTAGGTACAAAATGCACCTTGTATTCCAGTCCAGTCCATCTGTAATATCTTACACTACTGAGAAATGATAAAATGCATATTTTAATTAAAAACAAAAGAGTAAGGCCTTTTTATTATGTGATCTTCATAGAAACACCAGTTAAAAACAACAAACATTTCAGTGCAATACATTATCTGCAATGTTGTACTCTTGATGGGAGAGCTGGTACTTTTGTAATCTTACTACTTGAGATTTTGAGGGGTTCTGCAAGGTGTTCAAGGTTGAAGTGTGAACCATTTCTTATGTTGCGATCAATTTCTGAACTCCCTATTCAACACATCTCTGTGTTTTGAGATGTAACATTGATTTAAAGCCCCAGCGAGATCTCAATCAATATGTTGTTTGCTGAATGTAGGAGGGCATCTCACCACTGCCACAAAATGCCATGAGCAGTATCGCAGCAAGCAGGCTGCCTGGATTTTTTAAATTACTCTGAGAGAACTGTCTTCCCCTTAGGATACATTAGCAGATATCACCTCACATTCACAGCATCAAGTTGCCTGTGTGAGCTGCTGAGAGGATAAGCCATGATTAATACATTCTAAAATATCTAGGCAATGCTCCAAACTCTGCAGAAGAAAAAGGGAAAGAAAATATGCCATGCCTTGAAACTGCTCAATGGCCCTTTGGCACTGGTTCTTATTCTGGATTAAACCCCAGAATAGGAGCCTGCTATCTTCATGCCGGTGCATATGGCACCAGCATGTGGATGGCAGACCCATATTGTGGGTTATAATCAAGAAAAAGGCCAAGAGTGAATTTAAAACAAGTTACTTTAAATGTGTGAACTCGCTACCTCTATAAGCAGTACAGTTGGGATCAGCAAATCTTTAAAAACACAAAGACAAGAGGGATTCCTTTGAGATATATAGTGCATGGACAGGACCAATCCAGAGGACAGAGTAAGATTTGTACATGCACCATATACCTCAAGGAGATCCTCTGCATTTGTGTTTTTAAAGATCTGCTGGTCGCAACTGTAGTGCCTATAGAAGTGATGTGTGTGCAGGCAGACAGTGTTTTGAGCTCCAAGGACTAAAATAAGTATGCTAAGTACAGTACTGAAGGAATTACAGTCACTTTGTAATTTCAATAGCTAAAGATCCTATCACAACCTTTTAATCTTAACCTGTGGTAAAAAATGGGAAAGCTGCAGTGGAAATGTGAAGTGCTAGCACTATGTTACTAGTGAACAGTAGCATGGGTGCTAGTAACCAGTGGTACTATCCCTAGTACTTTATTTGTAGCAGTTTAGGCTTATTCATTGATCTAGTTAAATACTGTTTATTTGGAAAAACCTTCCCATAGCACTCTCTACTGGGAGGACTGACATCAAACTAGAAGCATTAATGATGTCTGAATGGATCCCAGAATCAGCATGTTTCCATGATATCTCAAGTGAAGATTTCACAGGGAGCCCCGCACACTTTTTAAAAAAATGTGAGTACATGTGTCATGGTCAGCCAGGATGATGACTCAGAGGATGAGGAGGATTCACTTCCTGAGGTACAGGAGGAACCTGAGGTGATGCCAGGACCCAGTTCTGACCCCCCAGCCCCATTGGAACCTGGGGTTCAGCAGCCCAGCCCTACCACAGCAGAGGTGCAGGATGTGGGAGACAGGGAACAGCAGAGCCCAGAGATCCCCAGCTTTAAGCAAAGGAGAGCAGAGAAGCAAGGGTTGAGAAGATCAAACAGGCTGGCCCAGAAACATGCAGATCACCTGCACCTGTGAACTCAATCTGCAAAGTTAAAACACGGGGCAGATGCTCAAGCCCTTTGTCAGAAACTATTTGTTCACCTTAAGAGAAAGCTGCTGTATCTAACTCCTGGACTGCTTGGAAACCCTAGACCTTGGAACGTACCCGTTGACCACCCTTCTGGCTGCCCTGACCTCGGACTGGACTGTGTATGACCCTCGTTAACCCTGGACTTGGACTGTTTTGGATTCCTGCTTTTCGGACATCGTTTGGGGCTGTATCTTTGCGGAGCAATCTCTTACCAGCTGTGTGTTTGTAGGTGAGCGGGCAGCTTTCCCGGACAACATGACCTTAGATATGGAAAATATATGAAAAGAAAAAAAAACAGTGTGAAAAAGGAATTCAGCTGTAGCAAATAAACAAATGGAATGAACTCTAAACAAAACCAGTTTAAGAAAGTATCAAATGCTTTCTGTACTAAGCTAAATTCAAGAAGTGGATTCCAAGTCTTCCCAAAATGATACGGTTTCTGATTTCAGCACTGCTTTGTGCATGAATATTTGTATGAACATTCATGAACAAAATGAAGGAAACCCCCCACTCCTCCCTTTCCACCACCCCCTCACCCACTGCCACCCCCCATGCACCACTTGGAGCCTGCCTATAACAGCCCCTCTGGGTCTGCACATGCAGCTCCCCACCCAGAGATTGCAATCCCCAGATGAAGAGCTGCACAGAAGCACTAATTCAGCTTCCAAAGATTGCTGAAATGATGGTGGATGACATGACTGCAACCCCTTGTTCTACCTTTATGGAGGCCATGGTGGCATCTCCAGACCTATTGCAGCACTGTTCAGAAGCCTAAACAGGCCTTCCAGTTCTGCACATGTAGCTCCAGAAGTGTTTTAGCTTCTGAAGAGCACCGACGAAGTGGCTGTTACGGGTAGAGAAGATCAATAATGTCACGTTTGAGTTCATTAAGAATTCTTGGGTGAACACCATCTGGTTCTAGTGATTTGTTAGCATTTAATTTATTAAGACATGTGAGGACCATCAGCTCAGGCATATGCCTGTTGTTATCTTCACTGAAAAGAGAGGCAAACAATTTAGTTTTTCTACAATCTTCGTGCCCTCTTTCATTATCCTTTTCTGTCCATTGTCATCTAATGGTCCAACTGTTTTTCTAAGTAATTGACTACAAGGGAAATGACTTAAATAAAACAAAATCCACATAATTTTAACACGGACCAAGGACTTTCCTCAGCAATACTTGGAAACTCCTCTTCACAAACAAACAAAACATTAACAACAGAGCCTAATAAGATCTAAGTTAATGAATAACCATTAGGAAGAAACCATCAATTCACTGTCAAGAATCAGACAAAGGAACAGTAAGGAGTAGGGATGCGCAAAGCCAAATTCCCCCCTTTGATTTGATGCAAATAGAATGGAGGAATATTTGGCTTTGTCCAAACCCCCTAAATGTGTTTGGGGGTTTGGTTTCATGCACAAATATCACACGAATCTTCACAAATGAAAGGAATCCTCTCTCTTTCCACCCCCCCCCCACTCACCTGCTGTCACCACTGCCATCATCATCACGTGCTGCTCCAAGGTTGAAATAGGATTTTCAGGTCCTGTGTGCACAGCTCCCCATCGCGGGATCACAGTGATCTCTGGATGAGGAGCTGCACATGCAGATCCGCGCATGCGGGGATGGGAGGCCACAGCAGAGATCCAGCCTCAATACCAGATGAATGCCAGATCCATTCAATCACAGACGAATAGGGCCTATGGATTTGTAAACAAATGTCAAAACTCATACAAATGTGTACAAATCTCAAATGTGCCAAATATTTGTGCATATCCCCAGTAAGGAGGAAACCAACACAGATGCGTTCAACCAACCTCACAATGTTTCACCAACATCTATAAGAATAGTGAGAATGCTCATGAGACCATCAGTTGCATTTGACTCTTCTAGTAATTATATCTAGGGATGTGTACGAATATTCATAACATTCAAAATTCATATGAATTTAGCTGAATTTGGACATTTGAATTCAAATCAAATGCTGGCATATTCAAAGATTGACATTTGTATTTGATTTGAATGTTTTGATACGTTTGTATGAAGCATTATATGAAGCTTCGTATGAGATTTGTATGGGATTCATATGAGATTGAACATTTGTATCAAATGATAATCCTACCACATTAGAAGGGGATATTTGTATGAACATTCATGAACAAATGAATACAAATCTTCTTGCATCCAATTTGATACTAATCAAATCAAATATTTAAAAAATCATGCACATCACTCATCATATCCTATGAAGATGGCTATTATAGCAATTTCCAAAAGGTTCAAAGCACAACTATGGAATATGACACACTACAGTAAGTGAGAAAAGAAAAGAAACCAAAATGCAAAAACAGAGCCAGAAGAATAAAGTTATTTGTCTGATGCTGAAAAGGTGATAAAAATGTTGCTAGGGAAGCATCCAAGGAAAAAGTCACACTGTTCCAGAAGAAGAAGAAGAGTTGGCTTTTCTACCCTGCTTTTCTCACCCATTTAAGGGGACTCACAGTGGCTGACAAAGCTTTTCTATTCTTCTCCCCACAGCAGAACACCCTGTGAAGTAGGTGGGGCTGTGAGAGTTCAGAACAGAGCTGTGACTAGCCCAAGGTCACCCAGCTGGCTTCAGGGCGGAGGGCGGAATCGAACCTGGTATTCCCAGATAAGAGTCCGGCTCCCTAACCACAAGACCAAACTAGCCATAAGTGAGCCATAAGTTACCTGGCCCCTCATCATTTATTTATTTCTGGCTGTGAATACTGGAATTCTATCCTTTAACAATATTCTCTAAGGAATATTATTGTCACATAGAAGACTCTAGATTAGAACAAACTAGTAAGGTGGTTCTTCCCACTGCACTATATCTCTGCTTAATGTTCACATATTTACAGGGGATTGAGAGACTGGATTTAGAGATGTGCACAAACTGAACTTTAGTAGTTCAATTTGAAGCAAACCAAATACCCTTGGTTTGGGTTCAATTTGAACCTTTCTTTTAACAATAGGGTGGTTTGGTTTGCATGCGAACCAAGTGAACCATAGCAAGCCAGCCCTGGTTTACTATGGTTCAGTTGGGTCACACCTTCCCTTTAAACCTTCTTTAGACCATCTTCAGGACCAACTGCTCTCTCCCCCCCCCCATTTTTATCCATTTTAGTTGCATACTTTCCACCCTTTATAAAACAGGTGTGAGCAGTCAGATCTGAAGATGGACTGAAAAAGGAAAGGTGTGACCATATCCTTGATTCATTACATCACCCTCTGGTTGGATTTAATTCGACCCAGGAGACTGTGAACAACAGTGTGGTCTGGTTCACATGCAAACCATTCAAATATCCAAATTTGCTGTGATCTGTGAACTGGCCAAACCAATTCAGTACATCACTAATTGGGCTCTTCCATTTAATAATTATAAACCAATAAGACAGATCAAATTTTTGAGCTTAAAATAATATATTTGAAATCCTTGGTCTTCACACTGGATTATTTTTGGAACCAGAAAGCTAAAGACTTCCCTCCACCTGAAAAAGCTTACAGGGGGGGTGATCATCTTTGGTGGCGACAAATGTCAGGCTTTTATACTTCCTGGTTCAGTCAGGAGTTGATGCAAATGGTTTCATTAATGGTTACATAGTTATTAGAGGCCTTGTTCCAGACTCTGATCACCCTGGATTAAGAGAGAGCAAGGTCCCAGGTGCATTAATGGAAACTGCCATCTTGGGAGCATCAGGATTAGGAAGGAGAAAGCTAACTCATGGTTGGATACTCATTCAACTCTTTGGCTCACTCCCTCCTTATACAGATATATCTGTTCTGCTTTACACAGGTCTATACTCACAAAGCCTACCCAATCTAAAAGGAGTGTTGCAAAGATAAAGCAAAAGAGTTTGTTTTAGACTGACTTGATTCCTCAGAGTATTGGCAAGATTTCAACAGGATTGAATTGGACCTTTCCAGCAGAATAGACAATCTCACATTCTCTTCCCTGCATGAGAAATTCTAACTAGTGCTTTCATAAAAAAAAACTTCTACTGTATTGTCATTCATCCTAATGGTGTTGAACTATTTCAGAAAATAGCTCATTCTGGACTAATGCCTTCCATTTTCTAACTTTCTCATCATCATACCCTTGGTTTGGGTTCAATATGAACCTTTTTTTAACAATAGGGTGGTTTGGTTTGCATGTGAATCAAGTGAACCATAGCAAGCCAGCCCTGGTTTACTGACTTTATTCCTCAGAATAAGGGCAAGATTTCAACAGGATTGAATTGGACTTTTCCAGCAGAACAGACAATCTCACATTCTTTTCCCTGCATGATAAATGATAACTAGTGCTTTCATAAAAAACTTCTACTGTATTGTCATTCATCCTAATGGTGTTGAACCATTTCAGAAAATAGCTCATTCTGGACTAATGCCTTCCACTTTCTAACTTTCTCATCATCCTTTTCTGTTTTAACAGATGATGTGGATCAAGCAATAATATGCCTGCAGATGAATATAGAGAAGGAACAATGAACAAAGAATCATAGGGTGCTTAGGAAGCTATCAAATCCAGCTAAGATGGACATGTAATCACAAGCCCAGCAAGGTTCAATTTACTTTGATTAGCATTCTAGGATTCTTCCCCCCCCCCCCAAATACACTTTCCTAAAATTGCTTGTCAGTGTACTTTTTAGAACAGAGTGAAATTCCTTTGTATTTTTTTCTTTCTTTCCCTCATTTTCACACACACACAACCAAATGGCTTTGAAAGTGTGAACTGATACCTGCTTCAGAAGAAATTTTCATTCCAAGTTTGTTTTCTAACTTGATAAGATTGTGGTTGTAGTTTAGGGACACAGCAGTCTTCAAAGCATTTTTGCCAGCTTTTGAAAATCTAAAGGAGAATATTTCTAGCTCAAAGGCTAAAAAGTTAAATAAACACAGACAATTTTATTTTGCATTAGAGACTACATCCAACAGATACTGAAAGAACTTTCTTTTCTAGTGATTGGGTTTTGTTGTTACTGTCTCTTTATGAGAGGCAGAATGTGCTTCATTTGAGAGTGGTGGTGTGGTTGGTTACTCATACAGCCAATATTTACATAATGGAAGAGGAGTACCAAAGCATAATACTCAATCACCAGTGCTTTGTTACAACCCAACACCTATTTACTTCCTGTTGACTGGTCCCAACCATCTCCTCCCCTGCTGGTGTGCCATGTATGAGTTGCTACTAATCATTTTTATTTATTTATTTATTTATTTATTTATTTATTTATTTATTTATTTATTTATTTATTTATTTATTTATTTATTTATTTATTTATTTATTTATTTATTTATTTATATTTCTATCCTGCCCTATACCTGAAGGTCTCAGGGCAGGTTACAATATTATAATAATCCTAGACAGGTCCCTGCCCTCAGAATATATATATTAGGATATTTGTGATAATGAAAACTCTACAGCTTTATATTAATACACAATAATTATTTTTACAATAGTCATGTCTCACAGATTTGATCCACCTAATTTCCAAACTAGCTATTAAATGATAAACAAAACACTTTTCTTTCACAGTACCTAGAGTTATCATATGGAAAAGAGGACAGGAATTCTGTGACTTTAATAGTTGTACAGAAGATGACATTTAAGGAGATATTATGTGCATAGGAGCTCTGTCCTCTTTCCCATCACTGTACAAATCCTGAAAGAGTAACATGAAGTCAGTAGATCTCCAAGTTGCAAAATATGCTTCATTTGCAGATTCCAGGAGCTTCTGGGAATTATTAAACAATGAATTAAAATCTTTAAAAGGGAGTTTTCATGTTCTTTCTATTAGGGGTGTTTGTTCCGCATCAAGTGAACATGAAGAAAATTAACATTTGTATGAAGAGAGGCACTTTACTCCAAATATGGTAGTATTTGAATCCACTGTGAATGCTCCTCAAATCTCAGCTGCCAGTCATGCTTCCAAATCCCCTCTGAATCTGTTCCAAATCTGCTTTGAATCCTCTCTGAATCTGCTCCAGAAGTGACTGGGCAGCCACTTTGCTGCCTCCCCACCTTCACAAATATAATGAAGCTTCAAACAAATGCCCTGAAACATTTCACTTCTCATTTGAATGTCAATCTTCAAAAGTAACCAATATTTGATTTGAATGAGAATGTTCAAATTTGCATGAATTCATATGAATCGCAAACCTGACAAATATTCATGCACATCCATACCTTCTATTTACCACTTTTCAATAGGGATGTGCACAAATGGGTTTGTTTTTGTTTTTTTGGCATTCGAATTTGATTCAAATGTTTAAAATCTGAATGTCAAAAGATCTGATTCTAATCCATAATATTCAAATCTGTTCATTCAAATGCTGGATTCGTATTTAAGGATACAAATGTTGACAACGTTTGTATCTGTTATACATATCTGTGTGCATTTTGTATGCATTCCATTTTATCCCATATGCATTCCATTTTCATCCTGTATTATAAGCGCAAATATGTCTAATATTTGTACAGATACGTATGTAATACATACGTATCTGTACATTCGAATCATTCCAATCATTTGAACGAATATTTTGGAACATACAAAATCTGTTCAAATGTCTAAATTTGAATGTTATTAAATTTGATTCGGATTTGAATAGAATTTTCATGCACATCCCTACTCTTCAATAATTGTTGTTGGTATGATGTGAGAAAAAGAAAAGAAAAGATTGTGTCAGCAATACAAATGTTTCAAGAAAACAGGATGTATACCAGACCATCAAAATGCCATAGACAAATTCTCCCGTAAATTTTCAAAGCAATAAAGCATATTTCTAAGAACCATTTTGCTAGAGAAACCAGAGTACTGGGCAGAAAGGTCAAAGTTCACTGTGCCATGAATTCCACTGAAAGATGTTGAGTGTGTCATTACCTCCTTCCCTAATTTATCTCAAGGATATATTCTGAGAATAAAATGAGGTGAACAGAAGGGTGCGTACTTGGTTCAGGGGATGGGGGTTATTGAAGAACCAAACAAATAAATGGGAGAAGAGTGTACCCAAATTTTAACTTAAATTCAGAGATAATCTTCTGATCCTCCTGTAAAACAATTGTACAACTAGGACTTCATTTATAAAATATGTTAACTGCTCAAAACTTTTGACAGAAGAAACAAATGCCTTGAATGTAATATGGTTCTTTGCTGCACTAAGAGAGAGTGCATTATGGTTCTACTTATGGGTCTCTCATTAATTACTTTTGTTAATTACTTAGATAAGTCCACAGCTGTGTGTATTCAAGAAGCTGATCAGCATTCTGCAATGTAAACCTTCTGCCAACAAATACCATGAGGTTAATTCAGTGACTAGAACAAGTAATATATTTCAATCTGGAGAGGACAGAAATAGATAATGTAAGCAATGCATTCAATCATAACATGAGCTCAGGCAGACAGACCAGAAGAGCATCTAGCTCACAATGCTGTTTTTCACATTGACTTAGTATAAGTCCAGACATGGGCTAAAACTCATAATTTTCCTGGGACTATGTTGGGAATGTCAGGTGCAATTGCAACATTCCCAGGTTAGTCAATTGATATCCTGTAATATTGCTATTACAGGAGGAAATCTGGCAAATATGCCAGGTTTCTATTGCCAGGTTTCAGAAGCAGCTTGTTTGGGGCTACCGGAAGACAACCAGGCATGAGAAAAATAATAAAAAGAATTGGGCAGGCACTTTCTGCCTTCCAATAGCCTGAAATAAGGTGATTTCAGAAAGTGCCAGAAGACAGATGTAGGTTAGTGACTACTTCTCCTGTCTGCAGTGAGAACCACAGGATCTTCTTTAGTTCCCACATTGTCTTGGTGTCTAACGTGTGAATAATCTGTTATGTTCAGGAAAGTGAATATTTGTAGGCTTTCCCCACTGATTTTGCTTAATGGTACATGAAAATTACTTTCTCTTGTTTCCATTCTTAACCAACAAACTAGATATATACTCATGAAATTCAGTGACATTGATGGCTCCCCATTTGTTCTTTGTAGTGGGCAACTTAATGGTCGTGAAAAGGCAAAGCCTGTTTTTCTATCGATCCCAAACTGCAACCAGACTGTCTTAATCATTAACCAAGTAGAGTTGTATACATGGCTTATCTGATTAAAATGGAAAGCAAGCCCACCCCAACCCTGCCATCTGGATGCATTCCATTTTTACTGATTTCCATTTCTACTAGAAGAGATTTGTCAGACGCCTCAATCCAGTCTGAACCAAGTTCCAGTTGTCTAGCAATGATACGTCATCAGATGCCTTTTGACCAAAGGACAAATGAGACAAAATTTGTCATTTAGCAGAATAGACGTTAGTCAGGAGTCAGGAGGGTGAGTCTTCCCTTGCAATTAGGAGCAGCAAAGAAAGTGTGAGTGATTCTGCAGATAACCTTTCTGGCTACTGAACTAGTGCACTGCAGGTGTTCTACTGTGTGATGTCTCATCTTACAGAGGCCTTGTAAAAAATGAAAAGCTGACATTATAAAAACCCATTTGCAGGAGACTTAAAGGAAGATTTATGGCTAATTCAATATCACTTTGAAGAATTTCTAGCAAGACCTTTATTGTCCATTCATTAAAGAGGTACTACATCTTTCTTCTTTTTAAAACATTTCTACACAAGTGTATTGTTTGAAAGCAGAATTTAAAATACATTCTTGCTCTCTCAGTCTTGGGGGAAAAATTGCTGTGTGTTTCACAGAGGTGAGTAAACATAGTTTAATCACTCCTTTCCCAAATAAATTTGTAATAAGTGTTATAGGAACAACTCTGTGCATATTTTAGCAGTATTCCCATGGCCAGGATCTTTGAAAAGGCATTGGTTTGACTGTTGACTAGGCTGGAAGCAATTTCAGCAGAGGGGAAAATGATATGGCTGACTTTGATACAAAGTTTGCTTTATTGAAGGGACAAAGCATACAAAAAATAATTTTAATATGAAGTGAGCAAAATAACACCAAAGTTGGAAAGATTAGTCAAATAGAAGCAGCCACTTAAAGATAGTGATTTTCAAAATGAATCCTCGAGGTGTGTAGTCAGGTGTTCGGGTAAAAACAGGGAGAAACAACAACAACAAAAGGTAAACATTTAGTGGGTGTCCCCATGGTGAGGATACGGCGAGGCAAACATGAGTCCGCCTCACAAGAGTCCCCATGAAAAGCCCTAATTCAGGCTACATGAGGAGCAAAATCCTCTAAATTGAAGTTAAGAAAAAACCCGCTTGATAACTGTTCTTGCCCCAAATTACGGGGCAAGAATGGGTTATCCTGGGGGCATGAGGACACTCCTGGGTTACAATCACAGCATTAGTGGGTGGGGTTTCGCTGTCCCCACCACTAATGTTGGGATTGCAACTTCCCCCCTTACCTGAGTGCTTAATTGCCCAGGTAAGCCTGACAGCTGCCCTGCAATCAGCTGAGCAACTGTCAGGGGGTTATAGCAGCTCTCCTGCATACAAGCAGAGCTCCGCTAATGATTAAAAGAGAGATGCAAACATGGAGCTAATTAATATGCACCTCTTTCCAAGGCTGGAGATAACAGACAGCTCCAAGCCTTGGAAAGAGGTACATATTAATTAGCTCTGTGCTCGCATCTCTCTTTTAAGCAGAGCTCTGCTTGTGCACATGGGAGCTGATTGAAGAGGGGCTGTCAGGCAAGCGTTTGCAGTAAATCAACCCCTTACCTGGGTGAATAAGAACTCAGGTAAGGCGGGGGAGGTGGAGAAAAAAGCGGTATCTGGATGTAGGGATTTGCCACAGTTTTCATGGGGATGGGCAGGTTCGCCTTGAACCCGCCATGTCCTCCATTGCCATGGTGACTCCTTAATGTGAATCTTAATTGTTAAGATTAATTCGCATTAAGGCTTCCCCAAAGCCACAGCACATCAGGGGCAGCCCTGTGGGGATGCACCGTTAGACTTTTCAGGACAGGAAAATTAATTGCAGTGATTAAACTGGTAACACAGTTAGATACCCACACTAGCACAATCTCTTGCCCAAGGCAGGGAACACTACTAATTCAAGTATTATCTTCCTGCATGTTAATAACCTTTTGTGTGATGCTAAAATTTGATATGTGCAACACTGTCATGAATGTTTTGAAACAGTATCGTGCAGCACTATTTTGAAACAGTAAATGTTCCAAAATAGTGTCACACCTTCTATGTGTGGTCCTCCTGAGCAGAAATAGTACAAAAGGATTAATGGTACATTGTGACTTCACCTTTTCTGGGTTGGGATAGATGATAGGATAAGATAGGATAGATATTTGTACTCTGCCTTCTCCAAATGTGGTTTCCAACAAAGAATAAAAAATACATGAACTTTCAGCATGAACTCAAAGTCAACCTAACTATCTGCCTAAAGATTCATCCTCTTCATGTGTTCATTTCCAGTTTGGCATTCCTTTCCCCATAAGAGTACAAACCTGTGAGCATAACACCTTTTTTGGTACTGCCCTCAAATGAAATATACCTTTAAGAATTTATATCCAGCCCTTCAGCAAAGGTCCCTGGGTGTTTCAAACAATAGAAAGATAAAATACATACAGTAACTGATTATGATTTCATTGTGCACATTCTGATGGCAGACTTAAGTCTTCCTTTTCCATAATTTCTGGTTTAATTTCTTTGTATCAATAGCTTCTTTTCTTAAACAACAATAACAACAATCTATCTGGTAATTCAGCCTAGGATACTCAAAATATTCTAGCTTTTACTTTTGTACATCTCTAGAGCACAGTTCTTCGCTATTATTTTATTTTTAAAAATCACCTGGTAAGAATTATGTAAGCATGAATAGACTGTCACAAGGTAGAGATGGTTGATGATAATTTCTGAAATTGCTAGGCTATAACACAACTGGGAAGATTATTCAATGAATGCCACCATGCTACAGGCCTATGAAAGATTTAGCTGTGCCCAAAATAAGTTTCTTCTTTCAGACAACTCATTACCATCTAAGACTACTTTGAGAAGACCAAGAATTGTACACTGTTCATGCTGTTAAGTTGGATACTGTTCATGCTGTTAAGACATAAGTTGGTTTCAAGCTGTGAATTATTATTTATGTCTCTATTTCCCAAAATAATGGTGAGGAAGATTTGGCACAAGACAAGATTTGAAAAACTCTTTAACTCTTCAGTTAATTTCCCCCCTTATTAGAAACTCCTCAGTCATTTTCCATCTTATTAGAAACAGCATTTGTCTGTCCATTTAGCACCATGGACAGCAAAACAACTGTGCTTGCTCAGTGGCTCTTCATTTGCAAGCACCTCCTGTGTGCTCTTAAGGATCCAAACCATCCATGAAAAAATACTGGCATTTCTTGTATTAGCTGAATGTACAAATTAAAAAGCCTTCTTTTACTTTTTTTTTTAAAACTGGGTCAACTGTTCAAAGTTGGACCCAGAATATTATAATGACAAATAACAGTTCATACAATTTATTTATTACTTTAATATATTGTCCTTGTTACAAATAACTATTTTACTTATCGATTTAATATGTCTTAATATGTGACCTTTCCCCCCAAAGCTCAGGATGATGTGATCTCCAATCGACATTTTATCCATTGGGTATTTTAATTTATTTATAACATTTGTAGCTTGTCCTTCACTTGGAGGTCACAGGGCAGTTCACAACATATAATAAGACACAGATGTAAACACAGAGCTGAAATCCTTCAACCCAACTCTCATCATTTATTTTTTCTTGCTTTTTCTACTGTGTGAAGAAGAATCTTATACCCTTAGTTTTCTAGTGCTTAACCATTATCTTTATGACTAACATAAAAGAGAGTTATCATCAGATGAAAGAACAGGAAGTTGCCGAAATGTGATAATATTAGTTTTACTATGGATCATATTTGTATTTTATTTTCTGAGAGTAGAAGGCTAATTATGGAAATGAATCTAGAGCTGTGATAGCCATGTAACATTTCAAAATCTGTCTAGCTTAATCTTGCAAGGCAATGAAACATCTTTTATTCTTCTGCAAAGGAAATCATGTTTTCTGTCTTTTTACAATGTATTGTTAATTTTGCAATAAGGGATAGTTGTTCTACTATAGCTCAAATTAAACTTCATGCCCTCTTTACACTGCTTTTGGTCTGGAATACCTGACGTACAGTATAGCCTTGGACCTGATGCTGATCTAGGAAAACTATCACAATAAGTCCAAAATAAAGTGTATAGAATTCATGCCATTTCCTGCCCTACCTGTCTCAGTTTAACATGAATTTTCATTTTATCATACTCAGGTGTTTTCAGATATGACAGGTGATGCCTCCTAAATTGGTTAATTCAAAATGAGGCAGATGTGTGTGTGTGAGTCCTACTTATAGACCCCTGAAATCTGTATGCATGTTGATCTAATGGCTGTAAGATGAGAAGTTGGGATACATATCTCTGTGCATATATAACTATTTTGTATGTAAACTAGGGATGTGCATGAATATTAGGCGCATTAAAATTTGTATGAACATGAATATGTACCAATTTCACTAATCACCTGCAAATTGAATAGATCCAGCCTTTGTTGAAGCTTTGCCAAAGCTTTGATTAAGGCCAGATCTACCCACCCCAGGCCTCCCTTCCCCCTGGCTGTTCCCCTTTACCTTTCACCGCCACTGCACACTCATTGTAGGCCCAACTAACTAAGCCTTTCAGAGTTTTGTATGCACACCTTTCACTTCTGGAAATTGCTGCAGTTCCTGGATGTGGCAGTTGTATGCACTACTCTGGAAAGCCTACTTAGACCTATGAGGAACACACAAATGACAACAATGTCACACTCCTAGCCTCCCATCCCCCCTTACCTTTGGTCGTGTGTTAGTGTGCACCTTGTAGGCCCAAATAGTCCTTACACACACACACACACACACACACATACACACACTTTCGAGAATTCTGCAGGTCCCAGATGTGTGAGGTGTGTGTACAACTCTGGAAGGCCTGCTTGGGTCTATGAGGCATGAGCGGCAGTGGCCACATGGCCAAATGTAAGTAAGGTGGGGAAATGGGAAGCTGGGAGTGTGACATCACCATCACCATCATTTGTGTGCTCCTCATGGGACCTTCTGGAGTCACACACGCACCTCCCACTTCCGGGAATTGTGGTGTGTGGAAGTGGGTGTGTGCACAAATTAAGACCTAGTTGGTCCTGCAATGTGTGTGTGATGGTGGTGGCCACAGTGGCAGGTGAGTGGGGGGGAGGGACGAAGCAGGGTGGGAAGGGGGAAGGGGGTTTCCTTCATTCACAAACATTCAATGGATATTCACGCGCAAAGCCAAAAAAAAACCCCCATATTCGCGGAGGGAGGATTCATCTGAAGCTCAGCCAAATCAAATATGGGAAATTGGCTTTGTGCATATGTAAACACATTGCAAAAATTGCCTTGTGTGTACATTTGAGAACAGAAAAATAATCTTGTGAACAGTTCAAAATGGGCACCATACTAGGGATGCAACAGGCATGGTAATTCCCAGGTAGGGAGGGACAGGAGGTTTTTGTGTTTAAAAATAAAAAATGATCAGAGATTGTTTTTCTTGCAACAGCAGACATAGTGCACTAGGGGTTCACTGGAAGTTCTAAAGCCTGTTTGACAGTGCAAGACAAAGGTACCTTTTGCTTGGAAGGCTGCAAGAGTTCTCCTTGGAGGTTTTCCACCTCCTCCTTTCTGAATTGTATGTTGGCACGGACCCGTCTCCTCCTGGACTCCCATCCACCTTGTTTTGTTTTTTTCCTTCTTATCACTGCAACTCTGCCAGTCCTTTCCCACTACCAGTTAAGTGGCAGTAATTCTCAGCCCCATACCTCCTTTTGAGCCTTTTCTCTTCCTTCTGGTGTTTCACTCAACGCAGAGTTGCTGCTCTGTGCTGGGTTTTCTATCCCTCTTCAGGGAGAAAAACTATAGCGGCTATGGGAACAAAAGGAAGGGATTTCCTGTACCTAGATTCTCTTGAGGAGTAGGGTGCAAAGGGGCTGCTGCCACCATCTGTGTGAACCATGGAGAGGGGAGGGAGCAGGCTTGCTAACTGTTTGAATGAATTCCAGATTGTCTTATTTCCAAACACCAAAATAAAACTTATTTTAACAGACTTCTGTGTGTGAGGGGTGGTGGATTGGAGATGGTGAGCACTTCCAGGCTTTTGCACTCTGTAGACAAGCGGTCAGATGCTCAAGTGGAGGACTTTGCTTGGGGTTGTTAAGCGAATGCAAGTGATGAACTCCTGAAAAAACAATGCCTGCTAATCCTTTGGTCCTCCTTTTTCTCTCTTTTCCTCTCTGTTATTTGGACCCAGATTGTCAAACCATGAAATAAAACTTATTTTCTCTTCTCTCTCTCTCTCTCTCTCTCTCTCTCTCTGTGTGTGTGTGTGTGTGTGTGTGTGTGTGAGAGAGAGAGAGAGAGAGAGAGAAAGGGTGCATTCCCATGGTACTAATTTGTATCTCTATTGCCCCTCCACTGAAGTGGATTAAAGAAAAGCGGGTTCAATCCGGATTTAAGCGTTCCCAAGGGGGTAAGCAAAACACACATTTAAAATGAACGGACCGTCCCCAAGGAAGCGTGTTTTGTTTACCCGCATCTTTTTCTCCCCGCCCCTCACTGTTTCATTGGGTGATTGGGCGGAAGGAATTTCCAACTGCCGAAACGCCTCCCCCCCAGCCAGCGATCCTGCAATCCTTTCTTTCAAAAAGACCAAAATAAAAATTTAAAACTTCTCTGTTCGTCTCCCCTGCTTGCGAAGACTGCAGCCCACACTCTTTACAAGATCTCCACCCAGCCAGCTCTTTTACACTTTCACTTTCGCAGAAGCAATTCATCACAATGTATCTTTGCTGTTTCTCTTTGGGATTGGAAAGAGAAACAGCAAAGAGATCGCTGTTTGCATAGATCGCTGGCTGGATGACAGGCAAAAGAGAGACAGAGAGAGAGAGAGATGATCTCTCCGGCCGGCAATTCCCACCTGGGAGAGAATCCCCGCCCCTTTTGCCACGGAGAGATCCCATGGAAAATGTTGTGCTGAAAACCCACGTCTTCCAGAAAGTACTGTTTTAAACAGGTATTTTTTTAAAGCGGGTTTTCCCCATTAGCGGCGCTGGAAACCCAGATTAAAGCCGTGCATGGGACCGCTCCGTGGGAATGCAGCCAAAGACACAGACACAGAGAGAGGGGGTTAATTTAAGATTAATAAGGTTGCAGCTGCAAGAAAAAAACCCTTCCCTTTCTGATTTTGTTATGCAAACCATTGTATTTTCTCCTCAGTCCCTGGCTCCCTTCTCCTCTCTTTTTTCTAAGAAACAGCAAAATACTGCAGCTGCCCAAAGGCAGAAAAAAAATGTATCAGAACCCTCCCCCCCCCGCCGCCAATAGGTCCTGATAGAGATCTAGTTGACTGATGTAAAGGCAAAATATCCCCCAAACTAGTCAACCGCATTTGGCAGGGGTGAGGTAGGGAGATACAAATACACCAAATCTTTGAACTCTTAACAGCAGCAACCGTCTGGCCCTGGATACTGACTCACAAATAGGGATGTGCACAATTCTCCCCCCCCCCCCCAACCACCAGCCATGTGCTTCACTTCAAAGCAAACGGGACAGAACTTGGCATTCATGCAAATGAAGCCACTTCAAATGTGCCAGGCTTCAGATTCACTTTGAATCTCTGCTGCCACCAGTTGTGCCTCCAAATTCATTCTGAATCCACTCTGAAGCTTCGAAAGAAGGTACAAAAGCTTTTGCTTTGCATGCGAACGCGAGTCTTTGAATAAAACCAATGTTTTTATTATTTATTTTGTTTATTTACAAAATTTATATCCTACCAAATGGCCCCAGGGTGGGTTACAATGAGATTAAAACATATCAGATATTAAAACATATTTTTAAAATGTGAAGTTTTGAATCTTTGCAAAGGTGACAAACCTTTTTTGTCCATCCCTACTCACAAAGCAACCTATCAACTGAGTGGACACTCAAGGCCTGGGGATAGTAGGCAAGGTTGTGAGCTGGCCTATTGTCTGGACAGTAGCCTCAGCAGTGTGATAGAAAACATATTGTGACTAAATACTGTGCACTGATCATGCACCAAACACATAGGCTGTGTCCCCATGGGGCTGCCCTTACCCTGGGGTGGATTCGGGGAACCCTTAATGCGAATCTTAATTCACATTAAGGAGTCCCCATGGTAAACCGCCCCATGAAAACTGCAGCAAATCTCTGCATTGGGATGCCACAGTTTTCTCCACCACCCCATAGGGATCGTGATTTTGCTCCCTTTCCCAGAAAGTTGCTTGCTTGCCTCAAAAGGAGAGTAAAAGCAAGGGAGTAGGGGGGTGCAAAGGCTTGAGTTTTTTCTCTTTTCCAGGGAGGTAACCTTGTTGCCCCCGTGGAAAAGAGAGAAATGTCAACCCTCTGCACCTCCTTTTGCCGATCGTTTGGGGCTAAAACAACCCTTTACCTGGGTGACTGCTTGTTCAGGTAAGGGGGGCAGTTGCAATTGCAGCATTAGCAGTGGGGACAGCAAAACCCCACCCGCTAATGCTGCGATTGTAACCCAGGAGCATCCCCATGCCCCCTTTATAACCCATTCTTGCCTCGTAATTTGGGGCAAGTACAGTTATAAAGGGGGGTTATTTTGCCACAAATTTGTGGCATTTGTCCCTCATGTAGCCCGAATTAGGACTTTGCATGGGGACTCTTGTGAAGTGAACCTTACTTTCGCTTGCAATATCCTTGCCATGGGGAGGAGCACATAATGTGTGCACATCCATAAAATATTCAAAACATTCAAAATTAGATTGGATTCGTGTGAATTTCAACATTCCAATTTTAATTAAATGTCCATAAATTCAAATTTCAACATTCAAATGAATTTTGAATTTTCAAATCTATTTGTTTGAATTATTCGGACATTCATATGTGTACAGGTACATACACGATGCATCTTTCCCACATCTATACACATTTGTACGGATCTGTACGGGACGAAAACAGGTTGCCTATGGGATAAATACAAGATGAATGTGTACAGTTTGTGTAATGATGCGCATGGGCACATACAAATGTCAACATTTGTAAGTACAAATTCAAATAAAAATTTGAACAAATAGATTCAAATTCAAATGTTAAAAATTCAAATCAAATTAAATTTTTGGATATTTGATTCAAATCGAATTGAATCCCAAAAATTGCATTCATGCACACCCCTATTCCCTTTTAATCCTTTTACTCAAGTTGGTGTGTATGATCCACCTTGGGATAACCTCCAGTAGTGAACAGAAGCATAATTAAGGCTGCAACACAAAAGAAAGGACAGGGCTTCTGCAACTTTTAGCGCAGTGGAAAAGGAGGGATTTCAGCAGCAGTTAACATTTCCTCTTCTGTTGGAGACCCAGCTGTTTCACAGTCCCGAAGCTAATATAAGCTACAGAGCTGAAGCCCCTGATTCTGACAAAAATCTCCTAGATAAAAGGATCTTTACAGTACAGGTAGATACAGATGTATTCATCCCATTTATGGGATACATTTTAAAGCACATTAATATAATACTACAATGCAGCCCTGCCTTCATCATTACTATCAGAGATTATTTTTGTTCTAGACCGGGCTCTTTAAAACTGCCTGACAGGAATAGGGTATCTGTCTGATAAATCATAGGATTTAGTAGGGAATCCCTTGACCAGATACTAATGGAAGAACTTTTATGCCCCCTAGTGGACATATACTGGCATAGCCAGTAAGTGGTTTTTTAATATATACTGTAGTTTTGATATGATATCCAAATGCTGTTGTTGACACTGCAACCATGAAATCTAAATTGAACAAAGGAGGAATGAAATGATTGCCATGTGCATTTTTAAACAAAATAAGGAAAAATATGGAGTCCAACTGTATTTCCATTTTACAATTTTAGATTTCCTATAAAACATCTCTAAGACACACACACATCACATTTACATGTCACTAGGTTTATCTAAAACTGAGACTGAGGTTTGGATATTGGTGATTAATTTTTGGCTGAAATTAGGAATGACCTAAGTCAGGCCAGTCCCTCTAAAGAAACATTCCTATTGATCATACCGGGAATGAATAACTGAACAGAAGATCATAACCACTGGAACAAATAATAGCAATGGACTAGAACCAAGCAAATGCATTATCCACCACAGATTGGTTGATGGTGGAAAAAAAAAACTGGCTCTAGGGTGAAAACCCTTGTCTATATTACATGAACATTTTATCTTACATATCTGGTTCATTAAAAAATATAGAAGGTTCTTTGCTTTGACTCTAGTAGGTGCCCTTCCTTTTCAAAATATTGGAATTACTGCAACTTTGGGCAAGAGAACTGGACCTGGTGTTGCCATGGGCCTGTGACAATTGAGGGGAATCACTGTTTGTCTAAAGCAGTGATGGCCAACCTATGACACGTGTGTCACAGGTAACACGCCAAGCCCTTTTGGGTGACACACCTGGTCACCCTGGCACCTGGGCATGTAGTGCTTGTTTGTTCTTGAAGTGTACAAAACACCAACTTTCAATTGAAGATTTAGCAAACGAAATTCAGCAACAAAAGTCACTAAAGTGAAGAATTATTTGATTTTGCTTCTAATAAAATACATATATCAAAAATATAACTTTTTTACTAGAGCTACAAATATCACAAAATTATAGATATTTCTAGATGTGACACAGCACCCGAGTTAAGCTAGGTTTTCTTGCGAATTTTGACACACTGAGCTCAAAAGTTTCGCCATCACTGGTCTAAAGTGTTGTATAAAATTCATGGAAATGGAAACTATCACGGATTCAGGCTGCAGGCTGCAAAGAATGGGGATATTTCCTGGGCCCTTTGCAAGTGTTGGCTACAAGCCAAAAAGAGCGGGAAAGTTTCCCAGGTTTTTGCAAGCTTGAGTGACAGGAGGGAGGAGTTCCCTCAGTAAGCACTAAATTCTAGCCAATCAGAGCACCAGTATCTTGCTGTATTTAAGGCAGAGGTCCAGAACTCTCTGTGTCTTTCTCTGGACAGATTTTGCAAGGGATTGAACATTGGGGGAGTTTGCTGAACTCTTCAGGCTTCTAGGCCTTGTGCTCACTGCTTGTGGGGCAGGGGAAAGAAGGGAGGTCATGCCTATGTTAAGGGTAGATCTCAGGGTGTTACTGGGAAGATACAGGAAGATTGAAAGGGGCTGCTTGGCTCTGGATTGAGTAAGTTAGACCATGGTTGTCAGTTAGCTTTTCTGCTTAGGATTTATTCTTTATTTTTAGGAAGGACTTTCACGCTGAAAATCTGAAAGGTTCCTTCAGGAGCTGGAGGCTTTTGCTGTTCAATTTACTTTTGAGGGACTAGCTTGGGGAGAGCTAAACTGAATCCTATTTACAATTTCTTGTTCTTTTGGACTACTTAAGTAATACCGAGCAACCTTTATATTTCGCTACCGCTTAATTATTTATTCATCTATCTGCTTGTAAATAATAGACAGTTGGTGTTATATTACACTAATGTTTATTTTGCTGCTTCAGGGTGAAGGCTTGACAGTAAGCCTTTGAAGCGGAATGCCTGGGCAAGGGACATATATAGACACCAGCCCATTGGCAGGCCGTGGGGCCGTACGGCTCGACCGCTGCTCCCTCAATTGCGTTACTCTAATACGAGTACACAAGGGGGGGAGGGGGATCAAGTCATCACAGAAACCAAATAAACTGAAGAATGACTTCAAAAAGCGAGTAAAGAACTAGAAATGATTGGAGATGGGTTAAAAGAAGCACAACTGATATCATAAGAAAAGGATAGATGGGATCCAGATCAAGGGGCCCTTTACCTGAATCACTGGTGGACCTCGATATCAAGGTCTATCTATGTACTAGAGAGCTATGATGTTTCCAGACTGCTTGGGGACCCATTTCAGTGGCAGAACCTCACTGGGAACTCCAAGGTTATGAACAGTACTTTTTCCACTGTTCCACCAAGGCTCTGAAACTAGCAGCAGTAGGAGACCGGAGGGCGAAAACTCATGAGATTTCAAGAGATCTCACCCAAACATCAGGAAGAGAAAAAATCCATAGCATATGCAGGGACTCAAGAATTTTCTAAAAGCTATGTAGCTCTTTGGCAGAAGCTCAGAAGCCCCAATGAAGTATACATCCGGTCTGGATGCACCCCAACTATGGTTTAGCACATAATTATTTCCAATCTTAACCAAAAATAGAAGGTTGCCTAGCTTTACAGAACAGAATGTGTGATGGAAACTTTGGCTTACCAAGTTAGAAGAATAAGCCCTAACTTCCTAAAAGGAATAAAGAAGGCCAAGCCTCAAGGTGCATGGGGGGGGGGGTCACCATTACCCTAACCTAAAACAAAAGGAAGACTTTACACTGTATGGGAGGTTAGTTTGAACTTGAGATTTATTCCAGTTCTTGTCTATAGAAAAGTAAGCCACACTGAACTTGCTAGAACTTAAATGCCTGGAAAGTCCTATACCCCATTAAATCCAGGTAATATTATTTACTCAATCTCGTCTACTTTCCTTACAGGGGAGGCAAGTCAACACAACATAGTGATTATGTAGTCCTGTGGTTTGTAGGCATAATGTATTTGTGTTGCGTATGTGATTGAAATGATTGTTTTGAAAGTAATAAAATAATTTTAAAGCACTCTGGAAATGTCAACAGAGTGATGCAGTAGGGAGAAGTGTAAACGCATCGTACGGAATTATGGTTGCCACATTAATCCTCATGTTAGCTCCTACAACCGTGTAAAGAGTATGTACTTTAGTTTTTTCTTAAACCCAGGTCACATTCTGTTAAGTCGACATGAGAATAATTGACACAAATCAAGAAAGCCTAGGGAGGATATAAGCCTTTATACTGATGAGGTCTGGATATCATTACAAGGGAAACAAACAAAATGGACTGAAAACACAAAAATAAAGGACACGTGTTTGAAAATGTTACACAAATAGTTTATGGCACCTATTAAATTATCAAAGATTAATGCAATATATATATTGCATCTAATGTTGATTGCCAGAAAAAAGAATATATTCATATGTTGTGGCAGTGTGATTCAGTGAAAAAATACTGGAAACAAGTCAAAATAAAAATAAAAAATGTGCCAGGAATAAAATGTATTATGTCCAGTGAATTAGCCCTACTGAAAATATTTAATGGTATTAATCAGAATATTGGCAATAAGATAATTATTAAATTTCTGATAACAATTACTCCAATAGTTGTAATTCAACAATAGAAGCTCACAAAGAAACTATCATAAAATGGTACAAGCTTTGGGAAACTTTCACAAATGAACTGAAAACAAAAAGAAAAAAATAGTGTGAAAAAAAGATCTGTCTGAAAACATGGAAACGTGCGATAGAAGCAATCCCACATATAAAGTTAAGTTATTTCCCAAGGAAGATTGTAGCACAAATGAATAAGAGGAGGCTGGGAAAAGAATCTGCAAACAAAACTGGAACATAAAGGACAAGGTTTAAGTTGTAACAACATGGTTATATATTAATGAATATACAATATACTGTACTAGATGTATGATATAAAAGACAAAAAGTATTGGTTATAAAAAAGAAGAGATACATGAGAACTCCTTCTAAACACATGCACTATGGATTTTTCTTTTTGAAACAAAACAAGTGGTTTCATGGTAAAGGAAGTCTAAGGAATCTTAGTGGGGAGGATGGCCATGCACAGAGTGAAAAAACATTGTTTGGACTGAGAATTTAAAACAAAATCTTAAATTGGAAAAAAACTAAAGATTTACCACTGCCTATGGAGATTAGTTAACAACTGTTAGTATCTCCAAATAATGAAATCAAAGTGAATGTTATCAAGGAAAGGCTTTCTGTAACACAGTATCAATTTGTAGGGCGGTGATGGCTAACCTATGACACGCGTGTCACAGGTGACACGCCAAGCCCTTTTGGGTGACACACATGGTCACCCTGGCATCTGGGCATGTTGTGCTTGCTTGTTCTTGAAGTGTATGAAATACTAACTTTCAACTGAAGATTTAGCAAATGTAAAGAATTATTTGTTTTTGCTTTTAATAAAATACATATATATAAAAATACATTTTTTACTAGAGCTACAAATATCACAAAATTATGGATATTTCTAGATGTGACACAGCACTCGAGTTAAGGTAGGTTTTCTTGCAACCTTTGACACACTGAGCTCAAAAGGTTCACCATCACTGTTGTAGGGTCTGCAATTTTTCCTTGAAGAGTCAGTGTTTTTCCACTGAGTTCCTTTAATCGGGATCTAAGAAGATCCGGATCTAAGGAATGGGTACTTCCCTTAATCTGGATCTAGCAGATCTGGATTAAGGGAAGTACCCAATGTGTTTCCAAGGGTGGTCTAGCACCCAGTAGTGCAAATCCAGATCTACCCACGAGGGATCTGCCAGGTGTTTTGGGGGACAGGGGGTGCAATCTCCGTAGATGCTCTGGAGAATCTTCAGAGATCCTCCGGAGCGGCTCCATAGAATCTCTTTGAAGATCTAACTTCGAAGATCTTCTGGAGCCTTTGACAGCAGCATTGCTCTCGCAAGGGGTTCTGTTTCGAGCCTGTACTAATCTCCGAAGGCAACTTTGGAGGGACTTCAAAGTTTTGAGTTTAGGGCACCATCACCACCCCGTTGCCCAATTGTAGTGGAAACAGGCTCCCTATAATCCGGATTTGATGGCTGAAGACCCCATTGTAGATCCCTTTAATGGGGTCTACAGGAAATCCGGATTGTAGGTTGTGAAGGACCCATATGATCTGGATTTCCCTAGCTGTGTTGGAAACAAATGTGGCTCTAATGGGGTCTGTAGTGGAAATGGGGTCATTCTGCTCTGAGCCTAATGGGTCCTTCAATGGGTACTTAGTGCTAGTGGAAAAGCATCCTAAAAATCTTACTTGGACACTTGGGAGGTTTGGGCTGGGAAGGTAAAGCCACCCTTTCCCTGCACAACAAACTTCTCTAAACCCTCCCAACATCCATCCCCAACGCTGTAGTTCTAATATTATTTGGTTTAGTAGGACAATCATATAGGCTCAATGTAGCCCAAACCTTCCCTTTAGGGACTTAAAATGGCTTTTAAAAAGTCTTATATTCTGTCTGAAGAAGTTGGCAAACTTCTCTGGAATCCTCTGAAGAGGAGGAAGCTGGTGGACATTTAAAGTGTCAAAAGGGAAAACTAAGGCTGTTTATCAAATTTCAATTAACCTTTTTTAGGAGATAACTGTGAGAAATTCAGCAGTGCAGCAAGAGTTCAAGAACAACTGTCTACCTCAGTCCCAGCAGATATGGGAACGGGGATGGAATTCAGTGATTTGTGAGTCTATTGCAATAGAGACATTAAAAGCCTTGCATCGCAGCAAGTCACCTCAAACTGCTAGCTCAGACCAGAATTAGAAAAGGTTCTGCCTAATGTGCCCGAAGTCTTTTTTTCCCTAGCTCATCATTTAACAAAAGGATTTCCTAGCTCATATAGGTAAATGTAGGCCGTTTCAGACTCATCTCAGGAGAAAAACAGAGAAAATGATCCTTGATTTCTGATTTATATCTTTCCCCATTGCATTGAATCATTCCAGGCAGATGCATCAATTATTATTCTGGATCAAATCCAACTTCAGCAAGAATGTGATAGCTGTGGTATTATCACCCAAAGGGAAGTTTATCTAAAATGATGGAACCAAAGCTCTGCATATGCAAGGATCAGACAATGCTCTTTAATTTAAAATCTCTGCGAGCATGGTATGGGCATATGCAGCAGCCCCATTTTCTCTCCGTTCCCTAGGACTTCTATCAATGCAGGTGGCCAGGCCATCCACCCCTCAATTTCTCAGCAAAAGTGAAAAAGGTACAAATGGCAAATGCTGTACATCTGCATATCTCACAGGGCTTTCTGTTACTTATTTTAAAAAATAACAAAACATGTTTGCAACAGCTGTCCTCTCAATGAGCTAGTTTATTGCTCCTCTCCCCACCAAGCAGGACAGTACTCAATACAGGCCCTTTAGGCACTGGGCCTTATTCTGGATTCTATCTGAGAATAGAAGCCTGCCACCCTCATGCTGGTGCAGACTACAGCAGACCCCACACAAGGCCCACCACAGTCTAAACTAATATAATCCAAAATAAGGCCCAGTGCAGACAGGGCCCTATACTGAAGCTGCAACTGAAATTTTAAGACATAGGGTGTTTTTCCACTGCACCCCTTAGATCTGGATCTAAGAAGATCCGGATCTAAGGAATGGGTGCATTTCTTAATCCGGATCTAGTAGATATGGATTAAGGGAAGCACCCAATGTGTTTCCACAGGAGGTGTAGCACCCATTAGGAATGGGTGCTAACACCCCTGCTGTGGAAACAGCTTTGCATCCATCTGGGGAATCCGGATCGACCCACAAGGGGTCGGTCCATTACCCCAGGTGTTTGGGGGGGCGGGGGGGGGGCAGTCTTCGAAGCAACTTCGAAGTCACTTCAAAGTGAATGTGAAGTCAACTTCAAAGTGACTTCGAAGCCAATGTTGGGGGGGGTCCCAAAGGTACATCCCCTCCCCCTAGCCTCCTTTGGACCCCATTGCCTGTTCCCAGAGGAAACAGGCTCCCTTTAATCCAGATTTTCTGGGAGAAAACCCCATCGTAGACCCCTTTAATGGAGTCTACAGAAAATCCGGATTAAAGGCCAAAATGTACCCATTAGATCAAGATTTCCCCAATGGCAGTGGAAACAATCGGGCCCCAAATGGGTGCCATAGTGGAAATGGGGTCATCCAGCTCACACCCAAATGGGTCCTAAATGGGTGCAAAAATGGGTACTTTTGACAGTGGAAAAACACCCACAGTATACATTGCTATTGTTAGATCCCATTGAACCATAACTGGCTCTAATGTCTGCTTGGGCACTTCCATATTGCTTTCTTGGTAGATGCTGACATAGTTTGTCTTTATCTTTTTCTTGCTCTAGCACTGACTGACATTGTTTAATATTCTATCACTTTAATTTGCGTAATACTTTGAATGTTGTGGCTTTAACTTTCAAATAATCATGCAGAAGATCAGGATGCAACAATTAAATAATTAAACAAGGAAGTAAGGCACTTCACATGAGGTGTAATTAAAGGGAGTATTTCACCACCACAGGGCACAGTAACACCTGTTTACATATTTTTCTTTTAATATGAAGAGGGTGAGATTCTGATACTACATGTCACTTTTTTCCCTGGAGGCTGAAGTGCAACAACATAACACAGATGGCTTAAACCCCAGATCTGAAAAAATACAAACAGGTCCACTTTTGTATTATTTTAACATATAGCCTATTAAAAATCTCATAGAATTCAAAAGCTTGCATACTATTCTTTCACCTTTTGATAGGCCTAATGCATACTCTCTCACACACATATGAAGCCTCAGATTGGAAGAGACAGCTCAGAAATCTTCATTCGTTTTCACAAGGATTTCAGCAGAGATCGTCTTAAAAGCAAGAACCTATTCACACAGCAAGCACACTAAGCAAAAACCAAGGCCATGAGGATGATGGACCTTTGCTGAAGTAAGGACTCACATGGTTTGGTCTGCTGGTCCAAACACAATCTTCTGTTGAACCCTAGCATGAAAACAGAGTGGCAGAACTTGGTAGGAACAATGAACAGCAAACCAAGGTCCAAGGTTTGGTGAACAAAGTTGAAATGGCACATATTATACATCCCGGGTGTATCTTCAAGGTGTGGCACCAGGTATTTGGGGGGTACATGAGAGATCTGCAAACATTCAGGCATCCCAGGTCTGGCAAGGTGTAGCAATTAACTTTTCGGCTTGGTTGCCCTCATTAGCATTCTAATCTTGAAGCTCTCCCATCCAAGGCACAGAGGGTGTTTTTCCACTGTCACTAGAAAATGTCATTACGTACCCATTAATGGGTACTTAATGGGTACTTTTAGTGACAGTGGAAAAACACCCAGAAACTGCTAGGTCAAGTAGTGCCTTGGTGCTGCAAGTAGTATTAAGTTGTCCTGTGGCAAAAAGTAATAGCCAAGTTGCATCCTGGTTAGGGCATAATTCCATGCTTTAAACAGTCACCTGCCTCTTCCAATCCATTGGCACCTCACTCCAGACTTTCTGAACATCTCTCCCAGGGGTTTCACGCAGGTATCAAAAAAATGAGGAATAAGACTGATCCTGGGGAATGCCTCAACTGAGCTTCAAGGAAATCTAGTAAAAGTCCCCCATGACTATTCATTGAAATCTGCCACACAGAGATAAGAAAGTAATCTTAAATAGTGTCCCCAATTTCTAATTGATATAGCCATTGTGTTATAAACTGTGCTTATTATACAAATTGGAGCATATCTCAGTGTATGAGAGTATAGTTGCCTTGTGTGGGAATGTACCTATGAGTTTGGCATGAAAACTAAATTGATTTTATGTGGCAGGCTCAGGGATGGGCCAGAACCCTCCTGGAACTCTGAGCAGAATGAACTCCATTTTGTATAAATAATCCAACTCTCAAAAAGAATATGCTGTCAGACATTTTTTTACTTAACTCTCTTTCCCTTTTGCCTGCTGGGTGACGCAGAGCACTAAGCCAATCTAGGTGGAATCAATGTAAATGACTGGTAGTTTTCTTGTCAACAAAATACTTGCTTAAAACTCTGGTACATCTCTGCTATCTAGTATGCCATCAGACCAGAAGTGCTGTGTTAGGAATTCATGTGTGAGAGTTTGGAATACTTACAGCAGGAATTTAGACGATTCTGAAATGGTGATATTTATTCATCGATTGGCTATTATCCCTTGCAATTTACCTCATTGTCTGAACTCTCATCAGCCATCACACTCTTATCTGCATAGCCATAGGTTTAAACAGCTAGCTGAAAATATAAACAATTGGCTGCACAAAGCACCGAAATAGTACTGCATGCACAATCACATCTCTGCTCTGCCCAAAACTCACATTTCCAGCCACAAAAGCCCCATATATGAGTTAGGACGCATGCCATCCTGCCCCTGAGCTGAGCTCTAGGGTTAGGATCAGCCCTCTAGTACTAACATCCAGAACAAAAGCCCCCAGACCTAAGTGCCAGGAGCAGTCTCCAACTTCTGACCGACATTTATTTTTTGCACCATGGGTGTTGTCCATCTGGGAGCATAGCCAGAGTGTCCCTGTTGGCCAAGTGTATATAATAAGCCCAAAGAAGTCAGCTAAGCAAGACAACAAGCCAAAGAAAACAGTCCGGCAACACGGTTCCTTCCTCCCCATCAGGAAATGGGCATATCTTCCCTGGGAAATGCTCGACCTCACATCTACAGCCACTTCCACCAATGGCAACGCCCCCCCCCCCCCGGGTGTGCCTAAGAAACTTCACTTGCTCCCACCACAAAGAGATGTGTTGCAACCAGTGTCTGCATGATGAAACAGGTGCCATCCATTCAAGAATGCCAAATCCCTTTCCCACAGACCAGAAGGTGGAAGGCAATGGAGAAATGATGGACGTGTTTACGCTGACAGGCTGCTCAGCCAATCACCTGCCTGTTTTCTTTCAAAAGGCGTTCCAACCGACAGGTGGCTGAATATAAAGGGCTGAGAATTCCAGCCTGCCTCTGAGTTAGTCAATAGCCTGACTCTGAAACAAACAGCTGGAAGTTCTCCAGATGGGGAAAAGGCCTACATCTAAGCAGGCCAGAGGCTAACCAAGCCATGGATTTCAGTGTTTTCTGCTTGCCAGCCAAGACTGGCAGCTGGGTCTAGGGGTTCCCAAAGGGCATTCTGTCCAGAGGGACCCAATATGCCCTTGCCACCAGTTCCTCTCCCACCTCTCCCTGGTTAGTGAGTGGTCTGCATCATGCAACTTCTCAACAGGATGAGGAAATGCTGCTGCTGCTCCACTCACAGCAGCTAGAAGAAGAACAAAATAAATACTACATTTCTAGGCTGGTTAGTCCTCCAGGACATCCAGAGAGATAAATCCCTCTGAGGAGACTGGAAGAAAGAGAGTTAAGGGGTCCTTGATCATTTCATGGGAAAGTCCCTGCCTCCCCAACTGTGAAAGAGGGTTCCAGATATCCCACCTTGTATTGGACAAGTGTGGGGAGAAAACAAGCTGGGAAGGATGTCCTTCAGCTCCCACCATACTCCAAAGAAAGTTCCATATGCTTCATCTTGTCTAGGGGGATGGAGGAGACCGAGCTAGCTGGCAAGGACCTCCATCGTCTCCCAACAGTAGCCTTGCTTCCTTCAAAGGGCAAAATATGTTCTAGTTTTTCGATCTTACCTAAAGGAACACAAGGCCGTGGTCACACCAAAACTTCAATCCAGTTTCAGTCCACTTTCCGAGCGAGAGAACACATCAGCAAATGGGCAAGCCCTTTTTTCTCAAGGTGAAATAACTCACAAATTTCACCTTTGGGAGAGATAACGTCTAAAGAAAATGCCTGGTCCCTTTGCTCGTGTTATGCTCTCAAGGTGGATTGAAGCTGAATTAAACCTTAGGTTTAAACACAGTAGGATCAAGAACCATCTGGGTTTGCAGGAGTCATCCATCGGCTCCAAGCATTATCCCACCTTCTCCACAAACCCCAACAGGAACCTGCTCTCCTGAGAGCAAACTGGGGAGGTTGCTCCCTTTCGCCTAATAGAGACACTTCCTTTCCCTCCATGAGCACTGCAGGAAAGGAAGTTGCTGTTTACGCTATATGAATTCTTTTTTAATTCTGCAAATCCCTTATGGGTCTTGGCACAAAGAAATATATGAAAATATGGCCAAACATATATCCATCCATACTAGCCATCAGCTCTGGCTTGAACATATGGTAGATTTCCTCTGCGTAGCTCCTGAGAGCAGCTGAGAACTTTGAGGCCATGTCTTCACGGCAACCTTATCTCAGATTCAAAACATTTTCAGTCCTCGGAGTCTGCACGGCAGTTTGGCTTAACACACTTTCTCCGTGTTAAACCACCCCGAAGCGTGGTGAATCTCAATCCTGATTTCAACAGGTCTCACTCGGGATTGTGTGCTTGAACCATTTTACATTTTTTACTGTGGGGACCGTACCATGTTAAGGGATAAGAATCCATGTTTAGGGTTTCCCTCCCCCAATAGCTTGCTTCCAAAGATAGTGATTTCATTGAAAAAATCCACCCTCAAAACAGCCACTATAAAAATCCAGTCCTTAAAGCTACACTGTAGCGATCTAGCCACTTCACACCTTAATAACAATGTTGCAGTTTTGTGCAATTCTAGCTCTTTGAAAGTTCTGACCTTTAAAAAAGAGAAAGGAAAGCCCTGGAGGTTCTGTTTTAAAGGCTGTGGCTGTGAAGGGGAGTTGAATTGCTGCTGCTGCGTGACCTGGGAAATGGGGAGAGGAGAGGAAAGAATCGCTGGCTGCCGGTGCCTGTTTTTCATCCATCCAGGCAAGCGGCAGCCACTCAGCCACCCAGCTAGGCTCTGTGAAGGGGTCTGTTATGGGTGGCACATCCATGCCAGGAGGAAGAGGGCAGGGCAGCCCTGCAAAGCGGCTTTTAAAAAGTAGCCACTTGAGTCCACCCTTGAGTCACTTACGCCACGTATGATCCTCAGAATCCGGATCGAACGCAATTAAGTTAAAAGTAATGGGAACAGGCAAATTTGTGTTTGCATCCGGTTCTATTATTTCGGTTTAGGGAAAGCGAAATAAGCTTGCTGTGAGGATTCGCCCATGGGGTCACTTTATTGCGAGTTACATTTTTTTTTAATTGCATCAATAGCGAAGCAATTAGCTCCCATGGAGACGCGCCCTGAAGTAAAAAGATGCTGATGAATTAGCATCTTAATACTTTGGGCTTTCAGGGACATGCTGCGCTGCTACTGTGAGCAACGGAGCATCCTATCTGGTGGACAGGGGACAGCATCGAATGGATGGTGCAGCTTCCAATCAACCTGTGAGGTAGGGGTGTGCAAGAATGCTTTTTTAACATTCTATTTGAGTCAATTCAAATACTCAAAAATTCAATTTGATTTGAATTATTTAAATTCTAATTTAACAAAATTTGATTTGAGTTAAGCAAATTCGAATCTATTCATTTAAACTTTTGATTCAAATTTTCACTTACGAATGTCAACAACATGCGAGGATGTCCGTACGCATATTCCCGACATCCGAACACATCCGTACGCGTCCGTACATGTGCATATGCATCTTGTAGTTATCCCATATGCAACCCGTTTTGTTCCTGTACAAATCCATACAAATGTGTACAGATGTGGGAAAGGTGTGGATCTTCAAGTACATATCAGGAACTAACCTGTACACATACAAACGTCCAGATAATTTGAACGAATAGGCCTGAAATTCAAAATTTGATTTGAATGAATGTTTAAATTTGAATTTTGGGCCATTCTATTTTAATTCGAATGCCAAGATTCAGCACATTTAATCAAATTTTGAATGCCTACAAATATTCCTGCACATCCCTACTGTCGGTTGGATTAGTAGCAGCTGTGCCAACCCTTTGCAGCTTCTGACCGTCCCATCTGTCACACAGGTGGCAATGGAGGGACAGCAGCACAACATTTGTTGAATCTGAAGGCAACTTTATCATGCACTCAATCTCCTTTTTTTGCTGCAACAAACAAAGGTTTGGAATTCAAACTCATTGTGGAGATATTGTCTTGCTGGCCAAGATTCTGCTTCATTTTTCCTTATTACAGTTTAAT
This sequence comes from Aspidoscelis tigris stejnegeri, assembly GCA_023333525.1. Lineage (NCBI taxonomy): Eukaryota > Metazoa > Chordata > Lepidosauria > Squamata > Teiidae > Aspidoscelis > Aspidoscelis tigris. Next base: position 54,040,624 of record JALMGA010000003.1, read on the forward strand.
GCTACTGCTCAAATTTTGCTCTTGCTTTTAATAAATCATTTTCTTTCAAACTTGCCCAGTTTCTTCAGAGTGCCTCGGAAAAGCATTTTTGTGGTAACAAGGCTAGTTCACGCTCTCATTCCCTCCAATCACTTCCAGGAGCAGAGCAGCTTACCCTGTGATACCCTGAGGTGGGGAGGAAAGGAATCCTGTGGGAGGGGAGGTTCAGAACTTTTCAGAATTTTTGAGAAAACTTATCAATATTCCAGTTTAGGCTTGATCCATTCAGATCGTCCCAGGTGTACAGAAGCATCCCAACATCTAGAGCTCATGTGCGATGTACATTACATGCTATAATATGCCTTACAGGCTTTGCCTGAGTGGCTGATGACATGGCTGATTGGGAGGGCTTCTTCCCAGAATCTAATCTCTTCCCCTTGGCTCATGTTTTTTTAAAAACATGTGGATTTCCAGCCCCAGCCCCATTCAGACCGTTGGACTGGTAAATTTTTGTGCATAATTTGTATAAACACACACCGAGAAACAATGCACTGTGTGCGTTCTCATGTTAACCAATACACCCAGCTGAAAATGAGGTGGCCATCAAAATGCTGCGTCTCTGTGGCCTCCAACTTGTCAATATTATTGATAGAGTTGTATATTGTTGACTCCACCCTGTGACCTCGGTGGCCCCAACCCCGTGGCCCCACCTTTCCTGTGAACACCCAGCCCTGAAGTCCACCAGCCACCACTGGTCTCCATCACCTTGATCCACCATCCACGCTGCTATATTCAATCCCTGCAAGGTTCCTGGCACACATATAGCTGAGCCACTGCACAACATCCAGCAAGGAAAGCCCTAACTTTATTTGCTTGCCTTTTGACACTGGCAATCTGCTGTTGGCTGTTGGAATAAACAATTTTACTGTTTTACCCTGTTTTTGACCCTGCTGCTGTATTTTCTAATAAAGTTTTTTTTAACCTGTTTTCAGAGAATCCTCTGTCCTTGAGTGTTTTTATGCCTCATTGTCTTGTCTTTTGGTCACTTTGGTTTATTCTCCATGTTTAAAGTCGTTTAGCTAAAAGGCTCCACCAGAAATTTTGTGTCTGGGAAAAAAACTCCCCCCACTGCCCAACCAGTACACGCCAGCGCACAGCTCCTAACAATCACAATAAGATACTGTGGAAGACAGTATCAAAAGTCTGTAATAGCCTGGATGTGGGCTATTAAATTAAGATAATTAGATGAAATTGTGCATCACAGGTTCTCAAACCTCTGAATCAGGGAGATACTTTGTTCTTGATGGGTCTGCATTAATAGGGACACTACCTTGGGATACTACTAGAAACACCTAGTGCCCAGATGGTGGTGGTGTTCATAAATGCCTACTTCCAAATCTTCAAGTTACTGCCGTTTCTGGACAAGGGAGTTTGGCCATAGTAAACCATGCTCTGCTAGCTTCCAGACTATTGTAATGCAGTTCTAAAGTTGCATTTAGTATAGAACAAGGCTGCTAATGGGTACTGCTAGCCAGAGACATATCACATCAGGTTTAAAGGAAGCTTTTAAGAAGAGTTGGTTTTTCTATCCTGCTATTCTTGCCCATTTCTGGGGACCCAAAGTGGCTGACAAAGATTTCTAGTCTTCTCCCCACAACAGAACACCTGAGGTAGGTGGAGCTGTGAAAGCTCAGAAGATTGCTGTGAAGATCCCAAGGTCACCCAGCTGGCTTTGTGGGGGAGGGCGGAATCAAACACAGTATACACAAATAGAGTCCAGTTCCCTAACCACTGAATTATAGTCCTAAATGACTTGGGCCCAAAGATGCACTTCGCCCTCTACAGACTTGCCTATGCATTAAGATCTGCTGGAGAAGTATTGTTACCTTTTGACATGTGTTAAGCCTCAGGTGACCAGTGCAGACACAACTCTATCTATGCCTGGGGTAAAGAAAGTTTTCCTCCTCCTGTTTTTTTTTAATTTAATGCACTTTAATTATTTTATTTGTGATCTCTGGGTACAGTGTAGGGTGCAAATGTCATTAACCATCTCAGAAGCAGATGTGACTAGAACAACACTCTAAGAAAGACTACTTTGTTGCAAACAACACAAAACCTTAAACATACCAAAATGCCCTGTAATTTCACCGTATTTTGGTTCACTTGGTAGCAATTCCTGTATTCTTTCCTTTGTAAGATAAAGAAAGCAATCCTAACAGCTTGGGACTAAACTTCATAAACTAGCTATTCTGAACTAGCTATGCTTAGAATGTACTTTTTTAAATGAACATGAGCAAGTTAAATTCCCATATGAACTTAAAATGTCAGTAAATCAGTGGTTCACATTTTATATTGAATCACTCAAGCAGCTTCTAAAGTTTGCCTTGATTTTCATCTTAAGTTCTAGCATAAGAAAGGATGATTTTTTTCTTTAAAAACTAGATTTTTTTTTAAAAAAAAATTAAAAGTCCACTTTGGGTAAGGCTGTGCACTATTCAGCCTTCCTTCCTTCCGAGTACATCTGCAAAGTATCGCCCTACATACACCCCTTCAAGAAAGCAAGTTCTTTCTTGAGAAAAGATGTCATTTTCTGGCGAGGCGACGGCATCGCGCTTCGTCTCGGCCGCGCCCGTCGCCTCCCGCAGGCGACCAAGTTTTGGAGCGGGCAAAGGGAGCGAGTGCGCCAGGTAAGAAAAGCCGAGCTAAAAGGGCGCCCCGGGACCTCGGCGTAGGATCGTCTGCGCCTGAGGCGAATTACCGCGGCAGCCGCGGCGTTATGACGGGGAAAGAGAAAGCGGCCGGGGCGGCTGGCCGCTGCTGCTAGGCAGGCAGGCTGGCTGGCGAGCCAGCGCGAGGGAGCGCGCAAAGACGGAGGGCTGAGGAAGCCAAACATGGGCGAGCTCTCCCCCTCCGAATCAAGGCTGGGCCTGGAAGCCAGTCAGCCCGCTCCGCTCCGCGTCGCTTCGTTTCGCCTCCCTCCTCCTCCTCCTCCCGGTTCGGGGGGTCCCCGGGCTCGGCCCCCGAACGCCCCTCTCTTCCGTTCGCCATGTCATTTCCTGTGCTAATAAGATGGTGGTCACGGCCGGGAGGGAGGGAGCCGCCGCCGCAGCTGCCGCCTCCTCCTCTGCCGCCCAGCCCGGCCGGGCCCGGGGACTCGTCCTCGCCTGGGACTAGCGAGCCAGGCTGGGCTGGCCGGGCCGGCGCCCCGGGAGGGCCACGAAGACGGCGGGGCCGTCGAGGCAGGGCGCCGCACGGAGAGCCGCGCGAGCCCGGGACGACGAGCCGGGGCCCTGCAGCAGCAGCAGCAGCAGCGCCGAGGTGAGTCAGCCCTTCTCTCGGTAGCCAAGGTGGCCACGAAAATGGCCGCGGACTAGGGCGGGCCCAGGCGCGCGCCGGCGCGGGCAACGGACGAAGCCCCGGCGGCGAGGGGCAGCTCTGAGGGTTGAGGGGGCTCTGTCGGCAACCCTCGCTCGGCAGTGGCGAAGGGCGCGGCCAGGCGGGCAGGCAGGTAAGTAGCCACCTCGCCTGCCTTCCTCCCTCCCCGCTGAGGCGAGCACAACTCAGCTCGGCCCCTTCCTCTCCTGCTGCTGCCGCCGCCGCTGCCGCCGCCTCCCCCGCGCTCATCCTCTCTCTGCTCGACTCTCTCGTCGCCAGCCACTCTCCTTGCCTCCTCCCCGTGCGAGGAGTTGTGCTACGTAGGGAGAATGACGGTGCGGCGGGCCAATGGGCCGCAGAGAAAGGCGGGCGCGTGCCAGAATGGAACTGAGGGGCGGGAAGATGAGAGAAGAAAACCCAGCGAGGCGAGAGCTTGGTTGCGGGCGGATCGAAAGCGGAGCGGGATAAGGGCGTCTGGACGACCGAGGCTTTGTGCGAATGTCAGTCAGCCTCGTCTTCCTCTCGGTTCAGCGTGCTATCTCGCCCCTCCCCCGGAAGAAGTGGCATTTAAATGCCATATAACCGGGCATGAGAGGGGAGGATACGAGACACCGGTTGTGAGAGACTCTCTGCGACTGCGGCGGAGAAATCCGTTAGCACAGCCAAAGAGATGCGATGTGTTCGTGTGGATGCATTTTTGTGTGGCTCTGAATGCTTAGACTGGAAATCACCACTTTCCCTAGTAACATTATCTCTTTACGCTGCTTTAGGAATAAGTTTGTAGTTGGAAGTAATGATGCTTATTTATTCTTTATATATTTATGCACACATGGGTTCTGATTTAAAAATATGTGTATAAACTTATCATTGAAGCATATTCTTTTGAGAGTAGTCCATTATTATTGATTAATAGAAAAGACTTTGGTTGCATCTACAGGTGTTTTTCCACTGTCACTAGAAGTACCCATTAAGTACCTATTAATGGGTACAAAAATGCCATTAAGTACCCATTAATGGGTACTTAATGGGTACTTTTAGTGACAGTGGAAAAACACCCTATGTGAGCAGAAGAGAGCACCTGGTGAAAACCTGAGAAGTGTGAGATCTGTATGCTGGCAATGTCTCTGGACATGTATGCTTTCAAGGACCAAAAAGCATCCTTGGAAGTCCAGATGGACTAGGAGCTGTGCAAGCAGACAAGCTGTGCTGTGCTCTGTCTGCAAGGCCATATTTTGAGATGTTCAGAAAATTTGCACCATTTTCAGTGTGTCTTGGAGGAGGTCTGTGCTGTCACTTTCAAACTTGGGAAGTTTTGTCCCCTGGCTTCAAAAATTGCTAAGGGAGCAGTGAGGCACATGACATGAAGGTGCTGACCCCCTCTGGGTACATAGCAAGTGCTGAGGCCTAGCAGGTGCTGCAATCCTCCATCGTGAGAATACAGCCATACTGTGTCAGACTAATGTTGTCCCAGTCTTTTTCTTCAGACAGGCCTAGCTATCTTGTAGCCATATGGGTGTTGATTGGTTATTGTTTCTAGGTTTTGGACTTTTGTCCATATTGGAAAGGGTTTGTGGGAATTGGAGTCAAAAGATAAAGCACAACTCTTCTGCTCTCTTTTTTTAAAAAAGTATAATTGTGTATATGGCTGTGTTTTAGTGCATCTTTCAAACTCATGTGGGACAAGGCCACAGAAATTCATTGTGTGATCTTTGGCTGATAGTGCAATCTATTTAGCAGAGGTGGGGGAACTGATAATAAAATGGGGAAATAAGTTTCCTTTCCTTGAGCGTTTTGGAAGAAATTGAAAATGCAAAAGCTAATGTGAGTAACAGTTATTTAGCGTAATCATCACTGAAATCAAATGTGTGGACTAGAAACAGGTCTACCTGTCCTGGAACATCCCCAAGGCAGTATACCATGGAGCAGTTAAAACTGCTCCATGCCTATACTAGCCGCTGGGCTGTGAGAGCCCAGCAAGCTCCCATTCTCACCTTTTCCGGGTGGAAGAGGTGTGTGGGTGGGGGGGGAGTGACCAGCGTTGCATGTGCGATAACGTGCTGTGTCACATGGTTGCCCCAGCAACAGTGCTGCTCAGGCACACTGGTGCCATTGCCAGAGGTCCACGGTGGCCACTGTCAGGGCAGCCATTTGCACTGTGCATAAGTTTAGCCATCCGCTCTAGCCATCCGCAAATGTGGGAGGCAAAGTGTGAATTTAAAGTAATTTATACACTGTGTATAACTTATTGTCATCATATTCAGTGATCCTAGGAAGGAATATAAATATTTGTTATAATTAGTTCTCTTTCAGCTTATTGCATTTTTCAGACTTAATTCAAAACTTTTATTCCACTTTTCAGAATAAGATTATGGAACAATCAGGATTGCAACTTATTAAACAACAAACAAACAAAATTCTGTAGTTGGTTTAACTTTTTTTTCTATTTAGAAACAGATTTTAGAAATTCTGTTTATATAATAAATGAAAATCAAATATGTCGAACAAATACTGTTTCTGGGACTGACTTGAATTTAAATTGAAGTAAGGTTCTTGTGCAACATGTATTATGGTCTGTGATCTTATGCTATCTGTTTTGTAGAATGCTACACAGTATCACATCATTTGGCAATAAATATTTCTGTTGACTGTTTCATATTTAGTATGACTTTGGGAAGTTTTATTTTTGTCTGAAAATTTTATAATGAAATGAAGTTCCTCTAAACAGAAAAAGCTGTGTGTTTTTAGAATATTTTCATTTTTGTTTGGTTATACTGCGCTTTATCTTGAACAGAAATTTGGCAGCCTTGGTATATATTAATCTGCAATTTGTTTAGGCAGTATTAAACCAATGTGTATGTTTTGTATAATTGATCTGCCATTTCTTTGTGAAGGTAGAGTGGGCTAGGGAAGAGGTGACAATATTCTGCTTAGAGCTGAACCCTGCAATCATGTGGATAGAAGCTTTCTTTAAAATACAAAACAAAACAAGAACTACTTACCAATGGTAGATGCTGTGGTGTCTATTGCCTTTGGAGGCAGTCCTGTAGCTTAACTACTATAACTTGGCATGCGTTGGCTCAGGTACTCATGTGAGGCTAGCAATTTGTGCTTTCTAGTGTTGGCAAAAGAAGCTCCTATCTACCTACCTGTTCACAGGATTCAGCTCCTGAGCTGTACTGTGGGGGAAAACTCAGTTTCCCTGCACTGCATGCCTCCCTTTGTACATACTGCAGCTTAAAGCATGCCTAGGTACAATGATGTTTACTGATAATCTCCATTCTTAATCTGAACGTTGTGTGCTTAGTTAGTGGTTGCAGATGGATAAAGGCTAGTCAGGTATTTGGTAAATCTTGCATGTCATCTGACGTTTTTGATCTTAATATCTACTTGAAAGAAGCTTAGGGTGATGAATCAATTAATTGTATCTGACCAAATGATGATATACAAAATACAGAATGTTGCTACTTGGTCAGTAGTTTTTATGGCAAAATGGGTATGAAGGTAGTCAAATTCCGAAGACAGCATTCCTGTGCCTTCTGAAATTGTAGACTGAGATAGGCCTAGAGAGAAATAGAAATGTTAAAGTTTATTAAGGGATATTTTAAAACTCTCACAAGAAGTGCCTTCTTTTAAATAAACTTTTCCTTTCTCCTTTCAAACTGGATAGCAATAAGAAACTGGTGCATATGTGTAGGTCACCAGCATACAAAACTAGTGAGAAGGAAATGTAAAGCAACTTGTTAAACTGCATAGCAAAGAGTTGAACTGGAAATTTCTAATGTAGTGCTTATTTTTAGTATACCATAATGAGAAAACAAGCTTCATTGGAAAAAGCCCTGATGCTGGGAAAGATTGAAGACAAAAGGAAGAGAGGATGGCATAGGATGAGATGGATAGATGGTGTCATCAAAGCAACAAACATGAACTTCGGCAAATTTTGGGAGGCATTAGGGGGCAGAAAGGTCTGAGGTGATGAATTACGAAGAGTCAGACATAACTGAATGACTGAACAGCAATAAACAACTTGACATGTAATATTTATTTACAAAATACACAACCTGGGTAGCTTAAAGTGTTTTTTCTTTTGAGATGAGAAGCACAGCCAAGATAATATTTTTATGAAAGATATATATAGATCCCTCCATTTCTACAGGATATGAACCAATGATAACATCATTTACTAGAAATTATACAAGTTTTGGTATTATGAACGCAAAAGAAGAATGGGAAAATTGTTTTGTTTTCAGTGATTTATGTTGGTATATTATTACAAGTGTGCCTCACTTCAGTGTAAAAAGGGTTAATTTTCTGTGTATGTTAGAATTGCAGTATGGGAACTGCCAATTGACTAACTCTTACAACAGCTTGTATGTCACATGCTCACTCTCTCTTTAAGCTAGTAGTGAAAGGTGGACTCTAGCATCTCTAGACATGTATATCTAATGTAAATAAGTTATAAGACTCACAAGTTATAGATAAGTAATGTTGAAATAATTGAAGAAGTTGTATGCTTCGTCTGTTCTTCAGCATGCTCTCTGCTAAAGTATAGTTTTCTGAGTGTATAAGAAAACAATTTATAACATCACTGTTAGCATAGATATGTCATTTGACCAGAGTTATAATTAGCTTTTATATAAAATCATACACCAGAGAATTGGAGGAGGCAGGGAAACCAGGCCATTAAGTCCAACTGTCTACTCTTTGCAGTAATTGAAATTAAAATACATTTAGTGTTAAGTCCATTGAGGAGTGAATAAATAATTGAACCTCAAGGCCTTAGCAGGACTCATTAATTTGATGCCTTTATATAATTATATAAAAAGTTATAGGGTATATCAGCAGAATTATGTGTCGGATAATTATGAATCAATTTATAATTGAGTTGTGGTGCTTTTATTAGGCAATATGTTTCTAAAAGCATCCAATAACAATTTCTGTTAAAAGCAAGGAGATGCATTTTACAATATGTTTGAGCATCTGAATAACAAATCCTTCACTGTACAGTATTCCTATGGATGCTGATTTGTAATTATTTTTTAACTTTCTACTATGGATTAATCTACCTATAGTAATATTTTCAAAGAGAGAACTGTACATGTAGAACCTTTAAAACTGCTGCTACTTTTAAGTTTTGAAAAACAGAAGACATGATTATGGGGCAAATCTGGTGATACAGTTTTCAAACTCGATGTAGGTCAGAAGAACAAAAAAATCACGAGACAAAGTTCTTCCAAAGTAAGGATGCTGAGTGGAGCCCAAAGAGCAAGGGACCTGATATTAAACATGCTTGAGAGTATGAAAGCTAAGCATGCTAAGGACTGAAGGTACATTCACATCAAATAAAAGAGTGATGCAAAGGCAGTTTAGAGTTGGCACTTGGACAGTGTGCTGTATGCTAGTGTTCCCATCTACCTTGGCACATAAGTTCATTGCCCCCAATGATTCCTAACCTGGGGACAGATTTTTGGTTAAGTCTTGAGGTTCTCATGATGATAGTTATCATTATTGTATGCTTTTGTTTACTTGGCATCTCTTTTGGGCTTCATCTTACTAAACAGTGGAAACTTGGCTCATTTGACAAGTTCCTGAATAAACAGGATTTTTTTGTAGCTTTAAATATGACAGCTTTAGTTAAATGTTGAAATTTGTGATTTCCTATTGAGTGTCTTGTGGTGCTTTAGGCAAGATGCCTAATTAAACAAGCAAGATGCTGAGATGGGAATTTGCAAATGAATTAATACAAGGCACAAAAACTGTCAGGGCTTCATTTGGGGGTGTTTTCCCACTTAGCACTAGAGTACCCATTAAGGACCCTTAATGGGTCCTTTAGTGCTAATTGGAAAAACACTCAAAGTTGTGATCTGGTGTTTCATTGATCACTTCACATACTGTTTAGCCGTAAACATCCTGAAGAGCTTTGGAAAATCATAATTTTGCATTTAAATTTTATGCTGCTTATACACTTTATGAATAAACATCTATTTTTCAAAATATTTTTCTGTATAATATTCATCCTGAGTGCTCTTCTGCAACAATGAGACTGCTGCAAAATCCAGAAATGTGTACGATCTAACTGGGAGTTCTATACTGAAAGTAAGAAAAGTAAGGAAATTATAAATTAGGTTGACTGAATGTTGAAAGGAAACGAAATGAATTCCTCCTCTTTCCCTGCAATGTGTAAATCAGCTTTTGCAGAATTACTGCTTCTTGAATTTTTTACTGATTCACTCGCACATACCAATATAATCCTTGGACACATACTTAACATTGACCTCTCCCAGGTCTGGCATAGAATGCTGGGAATGGAACATTGGAAGGTATTAAGCTCAGGAACATCTGGAAGGCCACACAAGTTGAGCACCTCTGAATATATCAGACAAACAAAACATAACCATCCTGTATCTCTTAGTTTTTCGTGGATCTATATTATTTGTTCCAGTCCTCACTCTTTCTTTTTTTAATCTGAACTCCTTTCAAGGCTTATCTGTCAGTTGATTTTGCCATTCAAACTAACTCTATAAAGTGTCATCAGTTTTGTTTGCTCCTAGAATTGACTATGCTATCTTTACTCCTTCCTTTTGCTAAAGTATGCCTGATTTTTTAAAAAAAAGTTTTTAAAAGTATTGTTTTCTTGTATTCCATCATATATGACACTGACTTGGTTTTTACAGAAATGTTTCCCCAAACAATCATACTGTTCAAACTGTATACAAAATATACATATACATTTTCACTTGGTTGGAATATAAAGTTATCCCTCCTGTACTGATAATGTTTAACCGTGTGGCACATCCTGGTATATGAAATATATGAAAATACCCACAATGCTGTGTCAGCTATCCTCACTGTTAATTGACACCTAAAAGAACAGATTAAGTAATACCTGAATGTAAAAAAAATAAAATAAAATTTATCATTTTGGGGAATAACGTTTAACTCTAGTTTATCAAAGTTATTTAGTTATTTATACACAAGAACAGATTTATAACAAAGGAAAAGAAATTAGCAGCCTTGACGTTGACAAGATCAACAAAGAGAAAAAGAAAGGAAAGCATGTGAATAATCACATGTTCTAGTTTCAAAGCATTCTTTCTTGCATTGGACAATACTGCGTGTGTCAAGCATGAATTTGCAGAACTGATTGGAGTCAAAACCCCCAAAGGATGCGATATCCACCAGAACCAACTGCTTGTGCAGAATACTTTCTTTGCATCCCCGTTTCTTATAATCTCAGTTGCAGAAGAGCCCTGCTGGATTGAGTCACAGCTCATCTACTCCAACATCCTGTCCCACAAAATGGCCCACCAATCGCTTTTGGGGAAGCAGGCAGAATGCCTCCAAAGGCCATTTGCAGGGATTTGAGAGCAGATGCAGGTATAGCCTTTATTCTCCTGCATAAGACACCCATAAGCAGTTGGTGGGCCACTGTGTGAGACAGGATGCTGCCCAATTCAGCAGGGTTCTTCTTATGTTCAAACCCAAGCATGAATTCTTTAGCTTTTATTTCATACTATGGCAAACGTTGTTTCAGATGGCAAATAAAGACATTAGTATGTTTGGACTCGAGATTCTTTTGGTTGTTTCAACATCAGTATTTTATGTAGATTGAAGATTTTATTAGAGATCAGGTTTTATCAATACATGGCTCAGCTAAGGGTGCATCCCCATGGTTCTGAATGTGGGATCAGCAAGGGGTATCCCCATGCGTTTTGGATTTGGCCTGTGAAAAGTGTGCCAAATCCCCCCAAACCGTGCCAGAAGGGTGCCAAATTTGATACCTGAAAAAAGAAGTCTCAGCACAGTTTGGGGGACTGGCATGCATTGCTCAGTGAGCCGGGACCGCGCATGGGGCATTGTGGGCTAATGGGGAGTAGGAAAACTATAGCCCTTCAGATTTTGTTAGATTTTGCCTTCACTATCACTTAGCTGTGAGGCCTTACCTGGTCCCCCCAGGTTTACACTGCTCTGTCACTGGATGCATAGTTGACAAAATCCTGCAGCTTGTTTTCTATTTCTTCATAGCCTAATTAGAGCCAAGGACTAACTAAAACATCCTCCCAACAGTCCTTTCATGTGGACATGCATACATCTACTTCCCACAAGACCTTTGCACTCATTCTGCAATGGTGTATGAGACTGGGGTACAACCTGTGCAGTTATGTCTTATCTCAAGATCAGCACTAAATTCCAAGTTTTAAAGAGTTTGAGTTGTGACGACAGATCTCATCAACTTATCGCCACGTTTCCATTTCACTTTCCTGGAGGTTAGTAGGGTCACTGTTATTTATGCCAGCGTTTATTATCAGTTATGTATTATATATATGCACTACATGAGGTTATTCAACCCTCTTGTCACCAAGAATAAAATGCTGCCACCACCAATTTATGAATTGGATCTCTGATATATTGTTTCTCTCTAGTGTTGTTTTCTATGTCATGTAGCGTGTGTGAATCCCTAGTATGGATTCTGAGTCAGAACTTCCTTTATTAAAATATTTCTTCCCTGCCCCTATGGACTGAATAAAATGTAGCAGAACGTATTTCAGCAGCTCTTAACCTTCCCCACTGGCTCTCCTTGCCAGGCAGAGATACTGTAGCCTATGGTTAGAGCTCTGGCTTGCTCCAGTTACTATGACAATGGAATGTACCACCCGAAGTCTTCTTTATTCAACAAGAAAATATGTTTATTGTTTACAGTGTAAGTTATCAGTCAGCTTCTTCTTAAAGTTACACTTTGTTACTTCAAGTGCCAAACAGTTAAGTCCTTAGCTTTCACACTAAGTCTAAAGACTCTCAAACTTCATGAATAAAACTTTCAATCAGTTCAATATATGTTAGCTTGCCCTTAAATAACCTCAAACATAGAATCAAACATGTATTAGTAGACTCAGGACCCTAATTCTAGCCTCCTCAGCTAAGAGCCCGTTTCTCCCCTTCGTTATCCTCCCTCCAGGATTAACGACCCAAGGCAGAGAACACTAACTATTCCCTCAGGTTCCCTTAAATATGGGCCTGTCTGGCTAACTTCGCTCTGATTGGTGGAGACTCTGCCAGGAGTTTATTTCACCCCTCCTTCTGGAGAGCCTGCCTAGCCCCACCCTTATGCTACTTACCGTTACTAAAATACAGTTTGGCGACACTTTTGAACGCCTGGACATAACGTGTTCGCTACACTTTGTATTTTAACTAAAAATAACTAAATTTTGAGATGAGGGGTCCTATCGGGCATTACATGAGTATATATGTAAATATGAAAGTTGATTTCTTATGTAATGCTTATTGTGTAGTCTGCACTAACCTGTTGCTGATTCACTATTCATTGTCAATTTCAAAGATTATGTCAATCAATGAGATTCACTACTCATTGTCAATTTTTCAGATTATGTCACTGCTTATTCAACTGGACAGTTTCAGCTGGGAAAAATACTCCCTGAAATGTTGCAAATAATTGTTCTAAAATAGTGACAAGTTATTGCAAACTGTTGGCTGTCCTACTAGGAGTCCTATTGCGGCTTTTTTCGAGGGTTGGAATTTGTAAGCCCCTCATAGTTTGTTTGCTTTCTCTTTTAACGGAATAGTAATAGAAGTGCTGATTGACAGTAGTTATACAGAATATCAGATGGGAGTCTTTTCCAATCCTGTGTTGGCAGCACCAGGGACAAGGGCAAGAATACAATGCTAACTTCTTAATTTGGCACACCAGAAAAACTTCTTAACTAATGTCTGAACTTAAGTTATTTCCTCTCATACGATTTCTGCAAATGTCTGGGATCATGTTCGGGCAATGTTGTTACTAGGCCAAATAAGTACTATAGCCAATGAGTTTAGAATTTCTTAGGCCAAATAATTACTATAATTAGTAATTTTAGATCTATTTTACGGCCCAAACCCACTACTTTACTCTTTGAAAAAAGGGAATTCATGGTAATTTTTAAAGTTTTCTATTGGAAATTGAGGGATAAGAATAAGGAGCAAAATAGTATGTTTTATAGAACTGTCTCATTTTCATCTATGTACTTTCTCACAGTTCTGTGCTGAGAGTAATGTAGAAGATGAGTTGGCTTTTATACCCCATTTTTCTCACCCTTTTTCTCACTCAAAGTGATTGACAAAGCCTCCTTCTTTCCACACAGAGACCTTGTGAAGTAGGTGGGGCTGTGAGAGCCCAGAAAGAGAGCTGGGACTAGCCCAAGGTCACCCAGCTGCCTTCGTGGCAAAGTGCAGAATCAAACCAGACTTCCCGATAAGACTCTAGCATTCTAACTGCAAGACCAAACCAGCTCACATGTAGTAGTCTGTCATGTGAAGGCAGAAGAAGTATGAAGAGGGGTTTTGAGGGGGAAATGAGTTTTATTTTTTTAATTGTTTATTGTAAATTTATCAACACATCAAGGTGATATAATAGGAAAACACAAATTAAAGCAAATACATAAAATAAATAAAACTTGCACCTATAGAAACAGTTACAGAACCGCTGTCTTGTGAACACAGACGCTAACAGGATAGGGATCAGAGACTAAGGGGATTGTTGAGTCAGTGACAGAGGAGGGAACCAAGCCACTAACTGCTGACTCAAAAAGAAGGATAGTTATGAGGAGCTTGGTTGTACAGAAACATTATGTCAACCTGCCTCCGCAAGTGCGGCCCAGTAGTCATAAAACTGGGTTTGGTCTTAAAATCTTTGAAGTTGGAGCAATTTTGATCCCCATATAGGGAGAGTTTTGCCCCTTCTGACCTCCAGTTCTTTGTGGCTTACCCTTACGTTTTTTCATCTTACCCCTGGGTAACCTAATGTGCTGTACCAGAATATTTATGGTGTCAGTGGCTTTTGCATCTGACTCAGCCATTGGTGACATTGATAGGGCATGGATGATGTCCACTTCGTCTAGATGCTGTAGGCTAAATCATTTCGGGTCCGATATTTGGCAGACAGGCCTGCAGCAGGTATTGAATAAGCCACCTTAACCTTCTCTCCCCCTCCCACCCTGGGTCTAGTGAGCTATAGCACATCCCATAATACTGTGTCCCTTAGCACAAGACTACACAAGGACAGCTGGTTAGTACTTAACATGAATATTTCTTCTCATGGTCTCTCAGACTGAGTACCATCTCGCCTACGCTGAAGGCTAAGAGGTAATTTTCTAGGGAAGGTATTCCTGCAGCTCTAGGAAGGAAGGGGTCTATCTCCTTTTTCCTGCCCAAAGCCCACACCATTCTGTACTTTCAGTATAAGCTTCAGCAGAACTGGGAGCTGGAAGGTTTAGGGTTTCTCCTATATGAACATCAGAACTCCACCCACTTCCTCTGCTTTCATTAAGGCAGACTACATTACCTATAGTACTGTAGCCCTCAGCACAACAGTACTGGTAAGTACCAAATAGCCCTTGTTGGTTTATTAACAAACTTCCTTCTGAATCTCCCTTATTGTGCTTAGATGTGAATATGCAACATTGATGCTATTTGAGAATTTATTGTAGGTGTCTGACATTTTATTTTGTAGCTAGCTTTAGGCTAGAACAGTGGTTCTCAACCTTCCTAATGCCGCGACCCCTTAATGGAGTTCCTCATATTGTGGAGACCCCCAACCATGGGGGAAGAACAGCTGGGAGGTGGGAGGGAAGGGCGGTGGGAGACTCGTCGCAACCCCTCTGAAAGGGTAGTTCGACCCCCAAGGGGGTCCCGACCCCCAGGTTGAGAACCACTGGGCTAGAAGCATTTAGCCTTACTAAAATTATCCCAAGGTTGTGGGTCAAAATAATCCATTCTGATGCTGTCTAAAGGAACTCGAGGCAGGCAGAAACATTTATGGGAGTACTAAATTGCTAATTTTTTTTCAAAATAAAAAAGGAACAAAAAAAAGAGTAAAGATGCACCCAGTATAAAACTTACCGTATCTGGTATTTATTGCATCGGTTGTTATTTAGTAATGAATTGGGAAGGAGCTGCCCCATAAACCTCCACCAGTATGAGCTTTCACTGTTGCAGTTAAGATGGGGGGAAAGTCTAACATGGGAGAACAGTCATTCTCTTTGGTTTCAATGCTGCTACTAAACATGGCATCAAAAAGTGTTCCAAAAGGGTAGAAGATTCCGAGCAAAATGCTGGATATACACAATACTCTGCATTCTATCTTAAAAGCCATTAGCTCAAGGCAGCTTTTACCATCTTTTAAAAATATGTTAGCTGCAAGTGCCTTCAGTCTTAGGAGTGAAGCAAACCTTTTGTTTATGCCTCTGTTTTGATTGTGTTGTCTGTATACTAAGAACCATGCATTTACAAACAAACAGATCTTCAAAACTCAAGCAAGCTGCATTTCTTATTTTAAATGGCACCTACAAAAATGTTGTAAAATAACACTGCCCTATAGGATGACAGTCTTTTGAAAAGAGACACATTGGTTTTTGTTAGATAATCAAACTGTCATCATAAAACTTCCTAGATGTAATGTTAAAATGGATAATAAACTTAAAATCACTATAAAGTTCCAGTACCCAGGTGCTCAGTGGAAGTAAAATGCTATCCAATCAAGCAAAGGACCTGTTTCATATATCATCCAGTTAATCACTAGTATAATTTGCTTTACTGCATGGATAAAAGCTGAGAAAGAATAGCTGCCAGTTGAGTGTCTTAAGAGAAGTGTTCCATACTGTACAATCATGTTTCTATTCACTACCATCTGATCTTTGAAACCTCTAACATCCAAGCAGAGCCTCTGAAATAAATCTAATAAAGTTAACTGATTCTTGTGGAAGTACAGAGACCTTCAGATTTCCAAGTCAAAGGCTGGGAGTGTTGGTAATCCAGGAGAATTGAATCTTTATGGCTAGAATGCTATAGCCAGCTCACCATCTCAGTGGTGGGAAGTGCTGAATGCCATTGAGAGATCCATATTTTGTATTTGTGAAAGCTAACCCTCTTGAATAGGGGATCTTCTTAGAATAGGGTGGGTGTTTGTCTTGTTCATTACAACTGGGTTTTATTTTGACATTTTTTAAATGGAAGCTTATTGTTACAGTTGCAGGTGCAAAGACGATCTTCTGGTCAGACCAGAATCATTGTTTGTTTTTCTCCAAAATCCAACACAATAGAAGAAAAAAGGATTGTGAGCACCTGAGGAATTGTGCAGAATAATTTTGACAATTGTATTCTTAATCAAAATTACTGTAGCCTCAGGAAGATTTCTGTTGGCTTTCCATTTTAATATCCATATATTCTAGCATATAAGACGACTGGGCGTATAAGACAATCCCCAACTTTTCCAATAAAATAATAGAGTTTGGGATATGCTCGCCATATAAGAAGATGACCCCCGGCGTATAAGATGACCCCTGACTTTTGAGAAGATGTTCCTGGGTTAAAAAGTAGTCTTATATGCCAGAATATACTGTAGTTGGGAATGATGTGATACTATGTCTAGGCGCTAGAGGGGTGCAAAATTTAATTTCTGTTTGAAAAATTTGATTGAATAGTTCATGTTCGCAGATATTTACATCAAAATAAACATGCAGTTGTCCTCACATCCAAAAATTCAAACAGAATGAAGTATTTGAATATTTGTGTTATGCTGTGTTTTTGCCTGTGATAAGAGCATGTTTCAGTGGAAAAAAATGGAATTTTTATTTTTGAAACAGTGGGAAATCAAATATGAGCAACCTTTTTCTGAATAAATGGTTCAGCAGTGAAACAAATAAAAGGGGTTTTGCTGAAGTTTTTATTACCACATAGCAGCTTTGTGATTGCAGCTTGTCAGATGGAGAATCAGTATTTTTTTTTCTGTAAAAAACTGCTTGTGGCACAGCATTTTTAAACGAGAAAAAACTTTAACAAGCCCTTTCTACAAGTTTCTAATTCTTATTATTTCTTTATAGAACATGAGTGAAAAATTGAATGACTGCTTTGGAGAAATGGTGACAATCAAGACCGAGCCTTGTTCTCCAAGCCAGGAAGAAGAATATGGTCATCTTTGGTAAGAGGGACTAGAAACTCAGCAATGTGAGAATCCTTTCAACAATGGTCCTTTGCCTGACTATCCTGTCAGTACATTTCTGGGCTCAGTTGAAAGTTCTTTGTGACTTAGGATCACAAAACCACTAAGTCCTGCTCCCATAAATACCATTCTGGACCCTGTGGTCTACATATAATGTCCTTAATTGTCTTTCTCTTCTGCTGAAGTGTAGAAATTTTTGACTTGGTAATGGGCTTTTTCTGTAATGGGTCCCAGTTTATTAAATAATCAGCCTAGAGTGACTTGCATGGCAACAACCTTTTCATTGCCACATGAACTTGAGATTCATCATCAAAAAGTAGACTTAGTCAATATCAGTATGAACAGCAGTGGTAAAAAATGTTGTTTACTTTATTGTTGGAAGGCAAACCGAAAGCATACAGTTAATCCTTTTTCCATACTTTAAATTTTATTGCCATCTTATTCTCTCTGTACCTACTTTTATGCCTACCGTATTTTCCGGCATATAAGATGGCTGGGCGTATAAGACGACCCCCAACTTTCCAGTTAAAATATAGAGTCTGGGATATACTCGCCGTATAAGAAGATGATGCCTGGCGTGTAAGACGACCCCTGACTTTTGAGAAGATTTTCCTGGATTAAAAAGTACAGTGGTACCTCGACATACAAGTGCCCTGACATACAAGTGTTTTGAGATACAAGCTGCCGAGCGAGTGATATTTTGCTTTGAAATGAGAGCAAGATTTGAGATACGAGTATGTAAATACAGTACAGTACATAACAAAAACAACTGAGGTGGTGTTTTGGGAGCTGGAATGGATTAATGGGAAAATTGCTTTGAGATATGAGCGATTTGACATAAGAGCAAGGTTACGGAACAAATTAAACTCGTATGTCAAGGTACCACTGTAGTCTTATACGCCAGAAAATACAGTAATCACTTCTCCATCCTAGTGTGATAGCTTGGAGGATTAGGGGGCCGTTTTCTAGAAGGTATGGTATAAATCAGTATGTAGAGAACCTATGTTTATCAAAGTGGTAAGAAAAGTATGGGTAAGGTTGAGAAGATAGTCAGTAGTCTATTACACTTCTTTGATGCCATGTTGGTCCATAATGAGAAAGGTTCCTCTGAGTTTTCTGGTGTTTCTCCAAAAGAACACACAGGATTTGCCTCCAGATTGCACATAGTGTGGTTACTGGCCCATGAATCTTTAATTTGTTCAATACAGGTTCTAGGAAGGCCTAATAAATATTGCTGAAAAATCTTAGTTACTAACTGCCATGCATGAAGAACAAATGTGAGGCAGCATTAGTTTTTTTCCCTTCAATTCTCCAGAATTTATCTTCAAGCGTGTTTCTTTTCTCGACCCTTCTGGCAACATATTACACTCTTATTCTCTTATTCTCTTCCTTCTCATCAGCTCTAGAAAGATTGACTCTCAGTCTCTGGATGTGGAACCTAAAAAAATGAAAGGAAAGCAGGATTTGATAATGTCCAAGAGTTTTCAGCAAGTGGACTTCTGGTGTAAGTATTTTGATAAGAAACAAAATTTTATTCTATCCTTCTCTGAAAACTGTGGAGAGAATACATCTTTGGGACCTGCTCTACTGCAACCTAATGAACAAATTGGTAGGACTAGAAATAAGAATCCACAGGAGTAATAAAGTTAGAGGTTTCAAAATAAAGAATCATTATGACTTTGTATAGGCAATCTGTCATATAATCAAGTAGGTCTACTAGCCCCATAGAGACTAACAGAGAGAAAAGAGTTGGTAGCATAAGCTTCCGTAGACTAAGCCTACTTCATCAGAGACATAATTTTAGATATCTGAGAAGGTAGTTATGTCTGCTTTATATCTTATTTTGTCACTCATTTATTTATTTATTATTCATACTTCTATATTGCCCTATATCTAATAGTCTCTGGCTAGTTTACAAATAAAACATCATAGTTTAAAATTTTAAAACTTAAGAGAAGTCAAAAGTGTAAAATAACAGAGCAGTAGAGGAGAAGTTAACAGTGAAATGACTGAGTGAAGAGGTTCATCTTTTCCAGGTAATCCTCAGATTGATATTACCAGTGTGAATAAATAATCCCTATGTTCAACCCACCTCTTCTACCAGAAATCTTGCAACCTTGCTAGACGATCACTTAATTCTACGATCATTCATTGAGTCAAGAGCCAAAGCCTGCAATTTCCATCTGTTTAACATCCTCAGGATCAGAAACAATTTTGTCAGCTGAAACAGCCCAAGGATTGATTCAGACATTGATTCCCTCCCATCTTGACTATTATAACAGTTTACTGGTGGACTTTCCCCAGTGTTCCCTATTGCTGCTTTTAGTTCAAAACACAATGGTGTGAGTAGTGTGTAACCTACTGAAATACTTCCATATTTCTGACCACCGCAAATCTCTCTATTGGCTGCTGATTCAAGCCAGAGTCCAATTTAAAATCTTAGTAGTGGCCTTCAAAACTCTCAGATTAAATATCTTGAATTACCTCACACCCATGCTATCTTAGTATATGCCAGGAATTGTACACAATATTCCAAATGTGGCCTCACCATAGGTTTATAAAGAGGCAAAATGACACTTGCTGACATTTTCTATTCTGTTCCTAATTATTCCCAGCATTGAATTTGCTTTTTTCGCTGCTGCTGCACACTGGGTTGACACCTACATTGAACTGTCCACCAAACCCCCGAGATCCCTTTCCTGGTGTGTTGCAGAAAGCTCAGACCCCATCAGTTTATAGACATAATTTGGATTTTTGGCTCCAATGTGCATTACTTTGCACTTGTTAAGATTAAAGCACATTTGCCACTTGGTTGCCCACTCACTCTATGTAATTTAGTATCATCCACAAACTTTGCTATTTTACTATGTACCCCTTCTTCTAGATCATTGATGAATAAATTAAAAAGCATTGGTCCCAACATTGAGCCTTGAGGGACCCCACTTTTTACCTCTTTCCACCCTGAGAATTGGCCGTTTATTACTACTCTCTGCTTCCTGCCCTTAACCTGCCCTACTTGTTGGTTATTGTTATTGTTACTGAAATTTGAGTCTCTAGTCTGAAATATAAGTAATTTAGGACAAGTGTAACAGTATAATAAGGTTCAAAGCACTAAAACTGTATCATACATTGGGATTAAAATCACAGATTAACACCTCAACAATATAGGGACCCCACCTTAACTTGTGTCACATACATAATTAAAGCTCTCCTCCAATCTTAGCAACTGTATTGAAACTGAACGTCCAAGAATTATTCCCATTTGTTCCTGTCTTTTAGTCTGTGAGTCCTGTCAGGAATATTTTGTGGATGAATGTCCAAATCATGGCCCACCTGTATTTGTATCGGATTCATCTGTACCCATTGGCATCCCTGACCGAGCTGCACTGACAGTCCCGCCTGGCATGGAAGTAGTGAAAGAGCCCAATGGAGAACGTGATGTTCGTTGTGTAAATGAGGTTATCCCTAAAGGCCGTATCTTTGGACCATATGAAGGGAAGCTCTCCAGTCAGGACAAGTCAGCAGGATTCTTCTCTTGGCTGGTGAGTGTCCTGATGGTTTTCACTGTGGTATGACTCACAGCAATGAAGTTGTTGCTTTAAATACTCTTGTTAGAGAAAATGGATGCCTGTAAGGTACAGAAAGGACTTAGATTTTTTAGACTGACAAAGAAAGCTGTAGAATTAGAACTGTTGAAGCAGCCTTGAATAAGCCGCATAGATGGGATAATTTGTATAGATTTTGTCTGCTCTCTCCTAGGCTAGCTGGTCATGTTACCAAAGAGGTGATTTGTTATTGGGGGGGGGAGAGGGGCCACTAGCCCTAAATACCCATTAAGTACCCATTAGAGACCCTTAAGGATTCATTAGGCTCAGAGCAGGAAGACCCCATTTCCACTGCAGACCCCATTAGAGCCACATATGTTTCCAGCAGTACTAGGGAAATCAGGATTAAATGGGTCCTTCAGGACCTATAATCCGGATTTCCTGTAGACCCCATTAATTGGGTCTACAATTTGGTCTTTGGCCATGAAATCCAGATTATATGAAGCTGGTGCCTAATCTCTGAAGATGGCTCCGAAGAAAATTCCAGAGAATGGTGTAGACTTCAGAGCTTAGGCCACTTCTACAGGTCTTTGTACAGAGCTTTGGCCAAGCTCTGGAGAATCTCTGGGGTGATTTGCCTCAATCTTTGAAGATTCTCCAGAGCCACTCCAGAGAATCTTCAAAGATTCTCCAGAATGGCTCCGGAGTCGTCCCCCCCCAGCGCGTCACCCCCCAAAAAACATGGGGTGACAGATGGGGCTAATGTGGGTAGAGTCGGAATCGCCACATGGGTGCTCTGATGTTTCCACTGCGAGCATGCCTAGCACCCATTGCTATTGAATGTTACATCACTGGTGAAGACACATTGGGTACCTCCTTAGATCCAGATCTACTAAATCTGGATTAGTTGAAGGACCCAATTCTTAGATCCAGATTAAGGGAGGTAAGTGGAAAGATTTATAGGTTTGTTACTAAATTTCCTTTTTCTTATAATGCCTATCTTGTACACAATTTTGTATATTGCAGATAGTGGATAAGAACAACCACTATAAATCTATAGATGGGACAGATGAGACTACATCGAACTGGATGAGGTCAGTCTACTTCCTGATATTTTTCCTTTATTCCTAAGGAAATCATCACCCAGTGGGCTAAAGTTACTTCTTGTGGCTCATGCTTTGTGAATTATTATTGCCTATCTGAAGCATATGATTTATAATTTTATAATTCAGCATACCTCTTTCTGATCCGTTCTGAACTGAATCCTTGAGCTTCACTTATGCGAGGAGAAAAACAGTGATCATCTTTGAATGGTGTCCTTCGAAGAGATTCTATGTGTTTTTTCCTCCTGGTTCTTAGAATTTTGTGAAAAATGAAAAATTCTAACAAACAAATCCACTGTAACACTTTTTCTTAACATAAGGTTGCCAGAAATGTTATAACTGGTACAAATTAAATTGAGGAATATTTTCAAGGTTTTTTGTTGCTTCTCCCTGAGAAATAATGTGGAGAAATCTTTTGGTATCTCACAGTATGATAAATGGGCATTTTTACCTAAATAGACAAGAATGAGAGCATAAAAATTTTCATCAAAGAAACTTGGTCATATTTGTGTGACACCTGTTGGGTCCCCTACAAGCAGATTCTTACAACCACCTCTACAGTTGTATTATTTACCCTAACCTCACTATAAATCATATTAAGTATAGCAGCAGAGGATAGAATATGGCAGTCAGGTGTGGAGAGTAGTTACCATATTTGTTGAAAAAATATCCATATGGAATATATTTCTTTCTTTGCCTTATGCTTAATGTGACTTCATTTTGGGACTCTGCAGGCATTTGTAGAATTCTGAAGAACTGCTGTGAGCTACAGTCACAGAATTGCTTCTTGCTTCTGGCTAGTGTTCAAAAGGGAAGAAAAGTTATCTGATCAAAACAAAGGCTCATTTAAACTGAGGAACTGCATGGAGTCTGGATAGCTTAAAATAAATCCTTTAGTTGGTTATTTTATTCAGATGGGCTCAGGTCCTTTTTGCTAAGTTGAGGATCATAGTTTGCAGTGAATTCCTTGAGTTTTTTGTTTGTTTAAAATTACTCTTTAAAATACTTGTCTAAAAATACACATACTCTAAGTGTAATTGATATTTATAGTCCTATGTGGAAACTTTAGACGGATAAGAATCCACAGGGCCACTGGTGTGTAGTGTGATGAAACGCCTTGCTTTGGTTTTTCTGAATTGGGTTTCAATACCCAATGGGTGAAAATACAGCTCAGAGATCACAGCAAGGCTTCTGGGTGTTTTTCCACTTAGCACCCTTAATGGGTCCTTAATGGGTACTCTAGTGCTAGGGTTTTTTCCCACTAGCACTAGAGTACCCATTAAGGACACATTAAGGAGCCTTAATGGGTCCTTTAGTGCTAAGTGGAAAAACACCCATGGACCTGCCACATGCCATTCTGTGAATCCTAAACCACAGGGTGCCCACTGAATGTTGCCCCTTAAGAAAATGTTATGTAGAGTGCTTCTGTTTGGAGTGCCTGTCAGTTATACCTCTTTACATAACAGTTCATTTTGTGCTCCCTTATCTTTTTGAAACTCAGCATTCTGTTTCTCCTATCCCAGTAAAATGGCTATATTCCTATAAACCTTGATGCTTTCTCAAGTCTGCTGAGCCACTTTTCAAGCTGTCTTTGTACATTCTGTGCCATTCTACCTGTATATGGACCAAATCTCATATGTAATCTACAACTCTGGTCTCCTAACAGTGCTACAGTGTGAAAACCTTTGTTGTCCTATTTCATTGTCCTCCCCTCTTGTCATCTTATTTTCCTTCTTTTTCTTTCCCACTGTGGCTACATATTATCTCCATTGAGCATGGACTGTCTTTACTGGGCTTTTGCAGCTTTAATGCACACTGTTTTTAAAAATGATTATGCAAGAACCAGTCACAAGATTTCCTGCTTCACTTTGCTGGTACATGTAACAGAAGATCCCATTTTGACAAGAGCTTGCAACAAGGATGCTCATTTACCTTGTCCCCGAAAAGGGATCCTTGGCTTAAACCCCCTTGGCTTAACCTGCATATTATTGTTCCTGATGCAACTGATAATCCATCCTGACCTCGTCGTTCCCCTATTCCCTGTAGGGAGAGTGACTAATTTCACCCTGGTCATAGCCAGTCTCTGAATATGAAATGATTTGCCTTGCCCTTGATAGTTGTTACTCTTGAGTACTTTCAGATTCTTGGGAATCTCCACTGGTGTCTATGAAAAATTCTGTTTCCCTTCCTAAAGAAATCATGGGGGGGGGGGTTTCCACTGACCTCCCTTAATCCAGATCTAAGATGATCCGGATCTAAGGAATGGGTCCTTCAACTAATCCGGATCTAGTAGATCAAGATTAAGAGAGGTACCCGCTGGGTCCCCACGGGCGGTGCAGACACAATAGCAATGGATGTTAGCCTGCCTGCAGTGGAAACGCTGGAGCACCCGTGTGGCGAATCTGGATCAACCCACATTGGGCCAGCCCATCACCCCAGGTTTTTGGGGGGACAGGGGGTGCAATCTCCATAGACACTCTGGAGATTCTTCGAAGATTCTCCAGAGTGATCTGTCACAAGCTTTGAAGATTCTCTGGAGTTTTTGACAAAGGTCCATAGCATTTGCATTGCTCCCGCATCGGGTCCTCTTTGGAGTCTGTGCTATTCTTTGCAGCTGTCTTTGGAGCCAGCTCCGAAGATTGTTCACGGGCTTTGGAGCCTTGGGTTTTGCCCCACCATGGGTGCACCCCCTATGGAGCTCCCCCAGACCACATTGCCCGATCGCAGTGGAAACGCGCTCTGTATAATCCAGATTTGATGCCTGAAGATCCCATTGTAGACCCCTTTCATGGGGTCTACAGGAAATACAGATTATAGGTCCTGAAAGACCCATTCAATTTCCCTAGAACTGGTGGAACCAAATGTGGCTCTAATGGGGTCTGCAGTGGAAATGGGTTCTTCCTGCTCTGAGCTGAATGTGTCCCTAATGTGTCCCTAATAGGTACTTAATGCTAGTGGAACCCCCCACACCCACCCACCCCAGTCAGCTACAGCTGGACTCTTAAGCAGGCCATGAGGCCTATGATCTGCTGTGTCATTATTAGATCAGCCTGGCAGCTGGGGCTTGTGGGGCTTATTATTCAAAGCATTTGGAGGGCATCAGATAGGTGAAGGCTGACCTAAAAGGTTACTTTTCTGCATGGGGCTAGGGAAGTGCATGAATGGGTATTTTTGCATTTGATTCGTATAGAATTGAATGTAAGAAAATTTATATTCGTCTGAATAGATCCCTTTCAAATGTGGTAGGATTCTATTCAATACAAATGTATTCATACAGATTTATATGAATATCTGATAGGAACGCATATGTATCCTATGTTTATCAGATACATATCCCATAACATATCGACTCTGAAAGTGTCAAATCCGCCCTGAATCCACTTTGAATCTGCTCTCAATCCATGTTGAATGTTCTCTGGATCCTTTGCAGATGTGCCTGTTGTACCCACTTTCCCACCTCCCCAGTTCACAAATGTTCTGAAGCATTCATACAAATGTTCTGAAACATTTGTATTAATATGAATGTCAGTGTACAAATGTAACATTCGATCCATATACGAATGTCTGAATTCGTATGAATATCGAATGTTATAAATATGGGACTATTTTACATGAATTTACATCTTAATCAAGACTTGCATGCCATGGTATAATTTGCTTTTTGGGTGCTCTTTAATTTTTCTCCCCATCTAATAATAATGCAACAAGAAACAGAGAGAACATTGGTGAGGCAAATAAGACTTTCTTTTGTGCATTTTCTGAGTGAATTTTTTTCCACAGCAGTGAGTTTTGTCCAATTTGAAGATGCGACCAAAGAACAAGAGAGCTGTGAGTGTTCAGTGTATTGTGAAGATTTTCTTAGTTGTTTTCTTCAGCTGAAAAAAAATTGTCAAACAACTTGTATGGGAAAAGAGCTGCAATTACACTTCAGATTAATAACATTGCTACTTTTCAGCAGCCTGAGGTGGTATTCTTGCTTTGGATCAGTTCGTTTTGAAGACAGCAGCATTCAAGGAGGCACTTACAAATGGATCTGTTAGTTTATTCAAATACTAGTCTGGTATTTTGAAATGCTCACATAGACTGTATATTCCAGTGATGGCGAACCTTTTGAGCTTGGTGTGTCAAAATCCACAAAAAAAACACCTAGCTTAATTCGGGTGTCGTGTCACATCTAGAAGTATCCATAATTTTGTGATATTTGTAGCTCTAATAAAAACAAACAAACATATTTTTGATATATGTATTTATTGAAAGCAAAAACTAATAATTCCTTATAGTAGTGACTTTTTTGTTGCTGAATTTCATTTGCTAAATCTTCAATTGAAGGGTAATACTTCATACACTTCAAGCCCAAGCAAGCGCTACTAACTTCATCTGTCAGTCGGTTTTTTTCTTGGTTTTAATATTTTTTAACGCTGCGAATAAGGTCTCACAACAGTACGTAGAGGGAAACATTTTGAGTAAAACCATTGCTGACACACACAGGTCTTCAGTCTTCTAGCTGTTGGGAGGACAGACACACTGTGGGTGACCCAGCGGCGCGATGACATGACTCCATTATGCTTCCTGTGCCGGGCGCAGACAGTGCATCTGTGCTGCGGTATCTTGTAGGCCGCAAGCCAGAAGTGGCCTGTGGCCTAAAAGATTCTGAATGGCAACAACAGACCCAGGCACCAGGGTGATACTGTGTGTCACCCAGAGGGCTTAGCGTGTCACCTGTGACACGCATGTCATAGGTTAGCAATCACTGGTGTATTCTTACATTGGTGACCTCACAGTTGTCAGAGCCTTGAGAGACATTGTGGAGGCTTTTCTGAATGCCTTCTTAGTTCAGTGCATTTTTACTGTCCTGATGTCAAATGTCTGTTTTGCCTTTGCATTAGTTCATCTATGACACGTGGGCATTTAAAAAATTAAATTAGGTAGAAAGAGAATATGCTTATGTTGATGTCTTTCTCTTCTCTCTCATCCTGCAGTTGAGTCAGGGGGTGGGACTTATGAATTACATGGCAGACTGATGGAACTATGTTGTATTGAACTCCCTACTATTTTCTGGCAGTTCCCACATAAACTACCCCATTTGCAATTCTTTCTACTAGTTGCTTAATTTTGAGACTGCAGTGATATACTGTATTTTTGCTTTTTGCTGCTATTTTTAATAATTTTGCATTTTATTGGTTGAATCGTATTGAAAAATGTTTTGAGCTATTTCTTTGGAGAGTGGGAAAACAACATTTTTTAAAAATAAATTAATGTCTTTTGTGACACACTGCTTAAAAGTGTTGAGCACATACAAAGTTTCCTTTAATTTTGTTTTGGTATATTAGTGTTAGATATCAGTCTCAATATGTCAAATTGCATGTCATTTTGAAGAATTAGTTATTCAGACTTAGTTATTCAGACCCATAGGGGACTGGATGTCTCAGCTGAAAATAGTCTGAAGAAAGCATCAAGAGAACAGTGGTCCAGGTTTTTTGGATCAGTGTCCATTACTGAGGCCTGAGGATGTGGACAAGCTGCTTGCTGGGGTTCAGTCAACTACAAGCTCTCTGGATCTTGGCCCTTCTTGGCTGATAATAGTTAGCTAGCATAACTGGGTGGATTCCTCAAGAGAAGGCTTTGTTCTACCAGCTCATCTTAGAGGCAGTGGTGCACCCCTTCCAAGCAAACTGTCAGTAATCCTGGGTTACTCAGCGAGTTTTGATACCATTGACCAAAGTATCTTTCACAAAAGACTGTGGAATATGGGAGCTGGAGACAGCACATTGCATGATATCACTCCTACGTCCAAGTTTGAAGCCAGAGTAGATTTCGGGGGGGGGGGTTGTGGGGTTCCTCAGGATCATTCTTATTTGTACTGTGACCTTGCCCTTTGATAGTTGAAATAGACTGAAAATTTCATATGTAGTATAATTTGTGAAACAACACTAGAGGGAGAGAGTATTTTTTTAAAAAAATGCTTTCATAAAATTGCTTCTTCCCCTTCCCTCCTGCAAGCAGTCTTAGGAGGTTGAAAAAGGAGTCAGTCAGATTTGCTGAAGCACAAAATTTCAGAGATGAGAGTCTGCCAGAAAATGAGCAAGCCTACTTTTTTGTTATTATCTGCTCTAATAGCGGACAGTAGGAAGGTCCCTCATCACTCTTAATGCACAAGAAAAATTACCATCTGAAGTAGAAAGAAGGTACTCCATGACACTGCAGAAACATGGTCTCCAATGACACAACAGAAAGTCAAGGAGGACTCCCAAGGGAAATACAAGCTTATCTGGAGTGTGTTCCCCCAGTTTTGGGACCCTGGAACCACTAACTGATATGACCTCCATTTCAGGATTCTGTAAATTACAGCAGATTTTTTATATTATTATTAAGGAAGGTGTGTATTCTGTGTGCATTTTTTTAAAAAAGAAATGTGGGTGAGGGCTTTGTGCTATCTATTTAATTGCAAAGGCTATAAAAAACCACATAGTATAGTGAGCATCCATACATATTTTCTGCTTCTGAACTACTTCCAGGAAAAAAATATCTACCACTTTACTTTCAAAGTTCAATGGAAATGTGAAAAGCTCACTCAACTGGAAATGAATGTCATTTTCTTGCTTTAGTAGTGTGAGTGCTTCACACACTGATTTCCTTTTACTCATTTATCCTTTGTGGAATATTGAAACCAAGGAACATGGCTGAACGAAAGAGGAAGCCCAAGTTCTCCAGGGAAGAACTGGACATTCTGGTCACTGAAGTGACACGAAATGAAGCCAGGCTGTTTGGAAGGGAAACAATACGCCTGTCTCACACAGATAGAGAGAAGATCTGGGAAGCTATAGCCAGAAAAATCACATCGGTAAGCCAGGTGCCCAGATCTGTGAAAGATGTTAAGCACAGATGGGATGACATGAAGAGAAGGACCAAAGACAAACTGGCATTTATGCAGAGGTCCCTCTCCAGTCCCAGTAGCCCGGGGAGGCCCTCGGCCATTGTCCTGACCGCCCACGAGAGAGCCATCGAATCGACACTGCATTCATCACACCAGATGCACGGCTTCCGGAGAGCGGCTCTGGACGTGGTTGACAGCCCAACAACTAGCTGTAAGTATTTCCTCTTCTCTGTCCTCTAACTCATAGATCAATTCTAACTAAGAAGTCAAATTCCATTTTTCTTGTTTCTTGTTAGTGTTTTCTATTACAGTTGGTTCCCCACCTTGTTAGCTTATCAGTCCTTAATTTTTGTGCATGCTGTACAAATACAGACATTAAATGGCACAGACACATTAAATATAATGAGTCATTATAGTTTGCTTAAGTGTAGATACTGTGATTGTTTCCAGTATATAGAGTGAAAACAGAAATTAATGCACATGCAGTGAGACCCTGCAAGAAGGCCAACACTTGATCCAAATCTTCATTTGGTGTTAATCAGTATAAGGTAACTAGATCTTAATTAGTTGCAGCAGTCCCACATTGTATGAAGGCAGTATGATGCAAATTGTTCTTCTGTGCATAAAAACATAAGGGATGTTTATTGATGGCTCAGGCCATAGCCCATCTAGTTCAGCTTCCAGTCTCGCATGATGGCCCACCACTTGCTTCTGAATATTCTCAAGCATAACATGAGGGCAAACCCTCACCTGCTCTTGACTCCTTACAAGTGACCATTAGAGCCATCCTGTTTATCTCTCCAACCTCAACATAGTACTATGCAGTCATTCTAGTAGCCTTTGATGCATCTGACCTCCATGAATTTGCCTAATCTTTCTTTAAAATAATCCAGGACAGTATCCATCACTACCTCCTCAGGTAATAAATTCCATAGACCAATGACACATTGCATGAAAAAATACTTCTTCCTATCAGTCCTATGTTTCCTCCAGCAACTTCACAGGGTAAACCCTGGTTCTAGTTTGTCTGAAAGAGCTTGTATTGATCCACCTTTTCCACCCCCATACGTGGTTTTATAAACTTTTATCAGGACTCCTCTTTAAGCCATCATTCAAGGCTGAACAGGCCTAAATGTTGCGGCCTGATCTCATAGAAGGGTTCTAAACCCATGATCATTTTGGTTGCTCCCTTTTTTTGCCTTATTTTCAATTCCTCAGTGTCCTGGTGGGGTAACCAGAATTGTGCACGATCTCCCCAAAGTGTCCTCATTATAGATTTTATATAGAGGCACAATGATATTTGTAGATTTATTTTCTGTTTGCTTCCTAATTACTCCTGGCATTGAATCTGTTTCTTTTACCACTTCTGTGCACTAGATCAACACCTTCATTGAACTACCCACCAGAACTCCAGGTCCTTTTCTTGGTCCATTGTAGATAGCACAACGCCCACCAAGCTATAAAGTGTAACTGCCATTTTTTGCTTACTAACATTCATGCTAATTTGCCCTTGCCTACTCACCCAATGTCAAGAAGTCCTTCTGGAGCTCTTTACAATGTATAATTCAGTGTCATAGCACACTTTGCTATCTCATTATTTATCCCTTCTTCTAAATAATGTATGAATAAACTAAAAAGCACAAGTCCCCATACTGAATCTGGGCAAACTTCACTTTTTGCTTCCCTCTGTTTCTTGTCATTTAGCTGGTTACCAAATTGAGACAGAACGTGCTCTCTTGTTCCACGACTGATGGGTGCATTAAGACCCTTTGATGAAAGACTTTGTTAAAAGCCTTCTGAAAGTACATATAGACAGTGTGGATCATCTTTACCCACATGCTTATTAACATTCACTTATAGTAAGTTAGAAAGGCATAATTTACTCTTGCTGAAACCGTGCTGATTCTCCATATCAGTGGTAGCTCCTCTATGTGAGCACTAAGTTTAATCTTCAGTTATGGTTTTCTTCACCTTACCTGGAGCTTGTGTTAAGCTGACTGGTTTGTGATTTCCTGGGTCACCCCTGGATCCTTTTTGAATTATCAGTGCAAAATTTGCTATCTTCCTGTCTTCAGGCACAGAGCCCAATCTTAGTGAAAGATTGTATATTTTTAAGATTAGCCGTTTAACTTGTTAAGCCATCCTGGTGTTCTCTTTATTTATTTAGTTAATCATTCTAATTGAGCCTCCATTTCTGTGGTAATAAATAATCTCTGTGCATTTTGGAATAATGGGACTCTTCTAACTTTTGCTTTTAATTTCCTTTTTACTAGTTTCTTCATTTGGAGGGGGAAGTTTACTTTATAAACATTTAAGGTATTTTTGTTAGTTTTTAACAACAGGCTGCATCCAGATGTCAGTTACTAATTCTGCTATATTTGGATATTCCAGAATAAAACTTAGATATTCCAGAAAGTTCACATATAGCAGAATAAGTAATACATTTATGGACAGTCTTATTGTCCATATTAATATTTTATTAATATCACAGTGTTACATCATTGTGATCACTGTTCCCTACTGAATCAAGTACAGTGACATCTTGTACAAATCTAAAGCATTCCTTAGCATCAAGCTTAGGAACCCCTTTCCCCTGCTAGGTTCCACAACCATCTTCTCTAAGGGACAATCATTTTGTGTGTCCAAGACTTTTATATCTATGTTATTATTATTATTAGTTTATTTCTACAGTGTTGTCTGTGTACTCATCTATGTCATGAGTTGAACAAAGATTTCACCCAATCTATGTGAAAGGAAATTGAAGGTCCCCATTATAACTACCTTTCCCTTTTTTGGATGCTCCCTGAGCACATTTTTCAACTGGTGATCTCCCTTGGGAGTCTTGATAGGAGGGTGATAGTATGTACCTAATATTAATATAAACTTGCTTAATATTAAGGCATTCTTTCTTAAAATGCTTCCTTGAAAGTGTTCATTACATTTTTTTTTAAGTACAAGACTATACCATCTTCAATTCTCCCTTTCCTGTCCTCCTTTTAGATTTTGTAACCTAAGAGAATAGTATCTCATAGGTTTTCTTTATTCTGCAAGGTTTCAGTTATGTCAGTAATATCTATTTTTTATCCATCACCAGCATTCCAGATCCCCTATTTTGACTTGGAGGATTCTGGTGTTAGCATATTGGCATTTCACTGCACTCAGGACTGTCTCATAATTCCAGCCTTCGTTCTTCAAATTTTCATTTTCCTGAATCAGATGCCACCCAGCTCTTGTTCGCTTTCCCCGCAGGATCAGTTTAAAAGCTACTCTGCAACCTTTTTTAATATTAAGTTCTGGGAATCTAGTTCTGTCTACCTAGCTGACCCTGCTCACGGAACAAGTAGCATTTCAGAGCATGTATCCTTGGATATTCTGGACTTCAGTCTTTTACTTAACAACTTTAATTTGGCTTCCAGGACATTCTGATTACACTTAATGTTGACACATACCATAGCCATTAGCTTTTCCCCAGCATTGTCTAACACCCTTATTTAGATGCTGCATGATATCCGCAGCCTTTATACCTGGCAGATAAGTCACCCTGTGTTCAAAAGGCCCCTCACAAACCAATCTCTGTATATTTATAGTAATCAAATCACTCACTAGAAGAAACCCCCTCCTCCCCACTGGTGGTGGAGTATCTTCAATGCAAGAAGATTTAGGCACACTGTCTATGAAAGGGATCCCAACTAAGGAAGCCTGATGCTCTTCTTCAGCTTGTTGTCCTTCAAATCTAAGACTTCATTGGGGAGTGGGATGCAACTGCATCCCTGAAGCTCTCTCTCAGATGCCTGTCTTTCTCTCCAGTTTTTTTTAAATCAGCTGCCTTGGCTTCAAAGGAAGAAACTCATTCCCTGAAGCCCGGAGTTCACTGGACTAAGCATATGACTTCTGCCCAGTAGTCAGATACTCATACTTGTGACACTGAGTGTAGAACACAAGAACAACTCCCTCCTTCTCTTGGCTATCTACTTTTCATGACTTATGATTCTTTTCTTTTTGTTTTGTTTTTTTCACTAAAGCAACCACTTCAATCAAAGTCCATGCTCAACCTGCACAATCCATACTGGTTATAGGTTTGCTCTTTCTACCCTTTTACCATAATCAAAGGATTATGGACACCAAACAAATAGATTGTAGGTATATATACCCAAGTTTATGTTTCATTGCCAGTAAATAATCCCAACACTGTAAATGTGTGAATTGGCTCTAACTCTTAAAAGTGTTTGAAGTATGGCTCTTCAGAGCATGTTATCTGACATCACAAATGTTTGATACATGTGATTTGTTTTTGGAGGGAGGGGATGGAAGCAAGGAATTACCTCTGTGCTTCTCATATGTTTAATGAGGCAGTTAATATAAGTCTTGGGACAGTGTGGACAGAAAATGTGTGCAGTTTGTAGCAGCAGCAAATATTATGCATTGGGTTTGAAGTAGTGGGATGTGTAGGAATACAGTTGTTATAGCAAAACGCTGCTGCTAAGAGCAAGCAAGGCCCAAGCAAACTTACTGGGCACTGGTTTCAAAGCTTTGAGTGAAGCCCATGCAGCACTGAGAAGTCTTCCTTTGGTCTAATGTGAAGTGGTTATACTTTCTGCCCAGATTCTGCTGGCCTAATAGCTACCAGCATGAGAACACAAACAACTCCTAAGGATATGGAGACCATGCAAAGACTTTATTTGGAAACATGAATAATGCAAACAGTGGTAACTGGTGAGGTGGAGCTTATGTGGAAGCTCTTCCCAGTAGTAATTTGCCTTGAAAAAAAAGTGCTCACAGTGCTAACAAACTGCCAGGAAAGCAGAGGGTTGCTGGTTCTATCTTCAACCTGTTCCTGGATGCAGGCAGTTGCAAACCACTTCTGAATCTCTACCAAGAAAAGTGTCTAGAAGTGTCCATGGAGATCCTTGTGCAGTCAACCAGGAGTTGGCCAGAACAGCAACAGAAGCAGCAACTTATCTTTGGACTATTAGATGGCATATATAATAGTCAGGGCCTGTGACATTTATAATTTATACCTAGACAGCCAGATGCCTTGTATTTATCTCCAGGCTGGACCTGTAGCTGTTATAAATAATTGGTAATGACCTACATTTTTCCCCCAGAATTTCAAGTGAGGTATGATGTGCCTCAGTTTGATTAATTTATTTTACATATTATATTTGATTGAAAGGATGGCAAAGATTACACTAAACCAATTTAGAGTTGTGATTCTACTTTGTTGTGTTGCAAAAGTTACTGTATAATGCAGTGGAAGAGTAGGTATTGTTTGGCGCAAGCTTGGGACATAGCCAGGGCTGAGAGTAGCTTTTTGCTTTTAAGCTTTCATGTCAGCAAATATCACTTCCACATATTGCAGAAGAAAATATAATTTGCTGGCATCAAAGTCTTCCAGCAAAGTCTACCAGCATCTCTCCTGGACTCCACTCTTGCACTAGTCTTTTCTGTGTACCAAATGACTCACACCTTTCTTTGAAGCTGTCTAACAGTGGCTCTAGAACATTAGTGTTTTCCAAGGTCTTAATTCCTGCGTTATTACCTTTATTTAGTGATATGGGAGAATCATCTGAACCATTCACTTTGCCCCAAGCTATACCAAACTATTAGATCACTTGGGAGTCCAACAAAAAATGCAAAATAGGAAATGATTCCCTGTGGTGGCTGCCATATGCAGTGGTCCTGCAAACTCCTGATAAATAGTTATAATATTGTTTTAAAAACAGAAATAGTGGTTTGTCTATGTGTATGTGTTTACATTATGGTGTATTCATAGTAGTCTTTCACTGGGGGAGATTCATAGTGGCACTCATAAAATTTAGTGATATTAAGTTGTTTGTGCAAGCTGCAGAAATAAGCTCAAATTACATTATTGAGTTCTTTTTTTAAAAAACTTACAGTGGATGTAACCACCTATTAAATTTACAACAGAGGTAACCATTTTTTTATTTTTGTTAAAAATAGCAGCACCTTCCTAGCTGGACTATGGGTTTTTTTCATGACTAACTGGACTGCATCTTTTAAATGGGATGCATATCAAAAAAAGAAAGTTATGTTCAAGGGAATCTGCAATAGCCAAGAAAACAGTTTTATAAAAAAAATCCTATTTAATATTGGCCTCTACTGAGCTTCTTTAAGTATGCACACGTTTCAAACGAATGTCTTCATGTAAATAATATAGTGTTTCTTTTTCTGCTTTAAGCTGATGAAGGTGACAAGATGGCAGATTCCTCACAGCAACATCACTTCTCATCACGGCCGTCAGATAAAGAAGAAGCTCATCATCTCCCCAAGCCTTTTTTCCATTGTTCTCCATCTTTGTCAGATCACTTGAATGATATTACGGAAAGGCAGGGAATGAAGCACCAAATCCTGTGTTCCCCGCCCTCCTATAAACCTCCTCAGCAGTGTGCCCAAAGTTCAACCCTCTCCCCAGATCAGCTCTTTGACTCACACATCCAACAAACTGAGCTGCTCAGACAGTTTTGTCAAGAGCTGGTATCAGTCCACAGAGACATGGCAAATAATATGCATGTGATCAGCCAGAGAATGTCTGATCTAAGTGAGCAAGTCAGTCATATGTGCCAGAGTCTGACCAAGATCAAGGATGAGCTTCAAACTTTGAATAAAGGTCAGGTGTCTAACAGTAACCAGGAAGTTAACCACCATGCTGCAATGACCAAAGCAGAGATAAGCCAAAATTGTACCAAGCAAACTTCTCTTGCTCGCATAACTAGGTCACGGAAAAGGAAACACCACCTGTAGACTCCTTGCTATTAAGCAGAGAAGATTAGCTCTTATTAACAAATATTCCTTAGTGTGGGTGACAATCAGTGATGTCTGCCTGCTTGGGCAACAGAATCTGCTTGCACCATAGGGCTCTCCACCATCACCTCCAGATTAGTGCACTTGGAAGCATAGTGTCTGCCTTGAAAAACCATGCATTGAAAACTGTGAAAGAACCTAAATAGAAACAGGTTAAATTTGTTGCACTTTCCTCCTCTATGAAACTCAGATATATATAGAATTTTCTTCTTGGCCTCATTCACTCAGGAAATATTATTTTAAGATTTGTTTTTATGTATTTGCAATCAAAGTAAACCAGTCTGCAAAGTAGGTTTTTCCCCTCTTTCTCCAATTTGCAGACTGTAACTGTGATTCTTAAAAAAACAGAAGAAATCCCAAAAGGCTGGGAGTCGCATGCAGAAGTCCTCTGCACTATGCCTTATGAATTATTGTGCATAGAGTTTGAATATTAAAGCTGGCTAGCTATCTGTTAGTCCGCACAAATATTGGAAGTGTTTTTCTACAAGTGGAAAAGTCTGCTTCCAGAGCTTGCAAGCAGTGACTCATTGAACTGTTGGCATCTTATTTTATCTCTATCAACTGCTTTTTTGTGAAGAGTGGCTATAAATGCAAATAAACAAACAGCAGAGACAGTTCAGGGCAGATACAAGCAAATCAGACTATTAAGAGGAAATGGCCTGGCAGAATTCGGTAATGTTAGAAAGTATAAAAATTGCACTGGAATTAGTTGCTTTGTATAACTTGCAAGATTGCACTTTTGGCAAAGAATTACTGTTTGCTTGTTCATTGTCTTTTCATTGTATAACTTGGAATGCTTCAGGATACTGTTAGCGTAGTATGGCTTTCTAGGGCTGTTTCAAACAGTTACTTTTTCCTCCCCGCAAATATCTTTATGAGATGGAGAATGAAACTAGAGCATGCTTAAGTGCTAGTTGTGTGACATCTGTTTGTTTCTTTTTGATGTCACCAGGACTGTTTTGTCTAAAGTGTTGCAGACTAAAACAAGCAGGCTACTGTCTTACAAGAGTTCTGTTAGTGTATTACCTCTTTATACTATCTTGCTGTTCAATATGAGCCCTACGTGTTTGCTGGGTATATTTGTTTTGCCTTCAGTCTTTTTAAAGTCAGCAACAAGGTCTGAAGGGGGCTTGTAAGCATATTTGATAAATTGTATCTCCAAGTCTGCCAAGAACCAAGGTTTTGGTAGATTGTAGAATATTTTTGTTGTAAGCCTTCTTTTGATTCCAACAAACCAACCTTTGATCTAGTGGGTCGATGAAGATTAAAGATTACAACTTCCCTTTTCCCTTTGTTCTCATGGGTTCTGATCTGTGGGCCAGTGTTTTGCTCCTTTCTTAAGGGAAGCATGTAAATATGTTCAAACAAGCGCACTTCAGAACTGTATGTTAAACAGCGGGAGAGCTTGAGTGGGAATGTTGAGGGTGGCACATGTATCAATTGTCCTTTCCTAGTTCAAACTGTCACGTTCAAATATTTGTGAAAGCTTAATACAAAGCATAGGAGCTAAAGCACACTGAGTGTATCAGTGCTTCTTCAGATTTTTACACATTTAGCATGAAAGGCCTGAAGAGGATTTTTAAATGTTTTTAAACCCTCTTCAGACCTTAGTACTAAATTTCAATAAAACTAATATTGCCTCTATATAAAGTATATATACTAAAACTGCATGTTTACACGCTATGTTATTGGAGCTGGCACTCCTGCCTGTGTGTGGGAGTGCACCCTTTTCTTGCCGTATAAACTGGATAAATCCCCTTATGGTACAGCTACAGTGGTCCAGATTTGACGAGGTTTCTTTAAGTAATGGACACAGCATGATACATTTGTAGTCTTGTGCACATTTAAATGCCGCTGAAAGTAATAGCACATACTTCTGGCTATGTGCTATTAAACAGAATTACAATTATATGGTTTTAAAAATTCTTCCAGTGGGCAGTGTCAGAGTGTGTCTATTTTTCATGTTGTCTTGTCTGCAGGGAATCTAAAATGTGACTCACCATTTGATGAACTCGCCATGTAACACCATATTATAAATTAGTGTAAACTGTCAAATTCAAAGCAGGTCAAGCTTTCAGCTAAATCCAACCTTTTCCAA
This sequence comes from Aspidoscelis tigris stejnegeri, assembly GCA_023333525.1. Lineage (NCBI taxonomy): Eukaryota > Metazoa > Chordata > Lepidosauria > Squamata > Teiidae > Aspidoscelis > Aspidoscelis tigris. The sequence continues at coordinate 54,078,407 of JALMGA010000003.1, forward strand.
GAAGTCTAGATGCTAGATTTCTGGACCTTGAAGGATTATGCTCTTTGTGGTGTTCTGGCAACGTAATTAATCATTTGAGTTGCTATGTTTAGAATAGGACAAACAATTTAAGATAAAAACTTAAGAACTGAGTCATCAGTGTATGGAGAAAAATAAAACTATGTGATCTGTCATTCTCAACGAGGGCAGAGTTCTCTATTTTGTAAAATGATCACTGTATCATCCCAAAAGTGGTGCTTCCTTGTATGCAACTGTTTAAACCTGGCATGTTTCAAGTGCCTGTGTTTGACTGTCATGCTGTGCTTTCTCTAATATTTCTTATTTATGATGGAAATGTATCTTTATGACTATTTTTGTTTACAATAAATATATAATGCTTCAAACTTAGCCTCTTCATTGGGTAATTTTCTCACTCACTTGTGCATTTGCATATAAGAAGAGCTTGAATTTCCTGGGATTTTCTCTTCTATACCAAGCACAAAGCAGTTTTTAAAAATACTCTCTTATCTTAAAAAGTCAGGGCACAATTGTTACGAGTTTCATTTTTGTTTTATTTCATTGTCAATTTAACAAGAAAAAAATCATTTATTTTTCACCATGTCATGATGTGTAATGAAAAAGTATATAGTTAGCACTTCCAAGGTGTGCATATTATCAGTATGAAACTATATACATTTTCTAGACAAACTTCTTAAGAATATTAGTTTGTTAGATTATATAACTATTAAATGCCTCATAAAATCACTTCAGGAGATTCCATGGCAATTGTTTGAGGCCTGAAGAACATGTGTACAAGGTAGTTGTACTTAATACTGGCTTACATGAGAGTTTTGAACAACTTGCTATGATCTTAAAAAATAAATATTATTAATTATTGCTTTTTTCATTCAGGTACATCTTTAAAAAATGAATGTTCAAACAGATGCAGATGCAGGATTGTTTCATTTAGATTGTTGTGGAGAAAGCAGAACTCCAAGTACCTATTGGGCAAAGTACCTATTGTCTCCAAGGCTCTTTCTGCATTGGGCCATTAAACTGGTCCAATACATTCCATGGAGTGGGAGACCACAGTCCCCAGTAAACCAACTGAACTGCATGGGACCGGGCCTGCCACTAGAGTGGACCAGTGCATCCTGTACAGTGGGAGGGCACCCCCCCCCAGGGGAACAGCTGAACTGCATAAGACCAGGCTGTGGAGTATGGTGGTCAAAACGGTGCCATACCTGCTTTGTCAAAGTAGTCCATCAGTGTGCAGACAGCAGGCCTCCAAAGTCTTTTAAGCTGGGCATTTGGAAGTGTACTACATGTCTGTGCATGACCAAAAAAGCCCTGTTGGTCAGCTTGGAAGATGAGGAACCCTTTTATAGCACTGTTTAAGAAAATGCTTGCACACGTATATCACTGTTGTAGTAGTGTGGTAGTATGTTGGGTGGAAGAAATAGAATCTGTGTGGTGAAATGAGCCCAACCCACTCACATATATGCCACGTTCTGCAGCTTTTCTGTTCATTTATTTGTATGTACAAGTATTACTGCAAGTTGTGGCTATTGTTGTTATTAATTTGGGGAGTCAAATACTTCTTTACATCTTGCTCTTCCAATATTCGATACCTTAAAAACACCTCATACTATTTTCATTTCATCACACAAATAAACCAATGACGTAGGCTAGGCTAAGAGATAATGTCTAGCCCAAAATCACCTATTGGGAGTTTCAAATCGTGATCTCTCAAGACTCAGTCTAGCTCTGGGACCAGAATACCTAACAGATTTACCTGAATAGCATAAGTAGGAAAATACTTGCCATGATAAAACTACCTATTGTGAAATGTAATGAACCATCTTTTAGGTAAGAACTGAAGCTCTTAAAATGGAAGGAGTTGCTCACAATACATTATGAGCACTGTCTCATTCAGACTTTGCCAGTTTCATGGTTTAGATACAAAGCCAGTAAATTGTGCAAAATCATCAGTGATTTCTGTTACATTTGAAGAAAGTCTTCGTATTCTGAAACTCACATTTTTTCTATTTATTTATTTACATTTTTATCCTGCCCTATACCAGCGGGCCACCTCTTTTCTCATTGCACAGATGTGATGGAGTTCATCTGCATTTTGCTTTTATAGGTCTCTGTAAGCACTTGAGCAAGTTGTTTATCCAGATATATATACCAGAAGTGGTATGACAAGTTGATCTAAACTAAGAAGCTAATTAACAACCAGCTTGTGAATAAGGACAGCTTACTGACAGAGTATGGTACAGATGTACCAAGTTCCTTTAGATGAGTTGCTCCGTGTACACTAGGATAGGAAAAGAGTGTTCTCACAAGTGCAGAAAGAGTTGCTTTTCCTTTGTTTAAGCTTTGATTGCTAGATTGGATCATAATAGTGATAATGATATCTATTTGAAATTGAATTTATGACCATTGTTTCAATTTGTATGAAAAGCATTTTTTGTTGTCTGTTGGTTTAACATTGTAGAGTGGTAGCAGAATAGTTGCCTGAAAAGAGATTTAACTTCTACAGATATCTGCAAGAAACATAACCACAAGTTTCCAGAGCTTTAGCTTTCCATTTAGCTTCACATAAGTGAGACGAAGAGACAGATTTCACTGAGGTAATGACACACTGTATCATGGTTTCAAATCCCCAAATTGCTTTTCAGTGCACAATTGCGACCTACAGAGTCCTCAAAATGGCTTCCATGCAGTAGCTTTTCCATGTAGCATTGGAGTCGAAAAGGGCAGAAAATTTTATCCAATCATAAGCAATTTACAAATATAAACCTGATTTAAATGTAGAAATGTTTTTATAAAGTTGATGGGTTTTTAAGGTATCTTCCTATGCAAAAAAAGAAAGGGACATAAAGTAACCTCAAGCCATGATTTAATATTCCTTAGGTAACATTCCTTACGTCTCTGCCAGTTTGCATATTATTATTCATGACATCTCCGGTTTCTCTGACTTTTTTTGAAGGTCACCCCTCTTTCAGTTGTAGCTAAGGATTGTTCAATTTATAGAGAGCCTCCTTGCAATTGAAAACCTCCTTTTCTTCTCAGATATGTTGCCATTTCCCGAGAAGAGAGAGAACAGAACCTGATGGCATTCCAGCACAGTGAGAGGATATACTTCCGAACCTGTCGAGATATCCGGCCAGGGGAGAGGCTGAGAGTTTGGTATAGCGAAGATTACATGAAGCGATTGCACAGCATGTCTCAGGAGACCATTAACAGAAACCTCACAAGAGGTGGGTAGCTTCCCTTTCTCTATATCATTATCATTACTGTTATTGTTACTGTTATTATTACTGAAAGCATATCATTCAAGAATAAAAAAATATTCTATGCATTAAATAAAAATAAAATCAGCTTATGGAGTTAGATTGAATGCACAACAGTAAAACTGGATGGAGAAGAGCCCAAAGAGAGAAATGCTTCTGATAGTGCTATCCAACGCTGTACATTTGTGTGTGCACGTGTCTTTGTAAATGATCAAACAGCAACAGACGGCATAGGGAAGTTGCAGGGAGAAGCTCCACCTCTGTGCTACACTGTTTTGAAGCCTCCACATTTCACTGCAGGAGCTTCAAAACTGATGAACCAGCACAGCACAGAAGAGAAGCTTCCGCCTTTGACACCTGCTAGTCTTATCAGATTGTACTTTGCGTAGGTTTGTGAGTCAGAAGCATTTGCTTGGAAAGAGATGGGCTTTGCTTCACTTTGTTTTCTGGCTTGCAGAAACAATGTGTAGCATCTTCTTGAGAAAATACCTGTAACCACTGTTTCAGTGTTATGCTGGCAACAAGAGTAATATTGGCAAATAGATGTGGAAATGTCCAAAATATGCCAAGTTAATCCTTTCACCATTTTGGGAAGGAGCTTATCACAGACAAAGTAAATACTTCTTTCAAATGACTTGCCAAAGAATACTGCATATTTCCTTAGTTTCTCTAGTAGGTATGTACTGCCTTTGGACCATCCAGATAGCAACATCCGGGCCCCAATCTTACACCCATGTACCACCTGGGGGATTATTGCTTCCTTTGCTGTTTTTTAGTAGAACAAGAGCCAACAGCTTTTCTCAACTAGTGATATATCCAGATAGACCGAGAATGAGCATATCAAGAGACCATCTTGATACTTGAGTCTGTATCAGTGGATGTGCAGTCTCATGGACTTGAGAATGTTGGGGAGGCAGGAAACTGTGTCTTTGCATTCTTTGACAAAGCAGAGAGGGCAAAGGAGTTGCCAGGGCAATGAGGAAGATAACTTTACAGGGCAGAAAATGCAAGAATAAAAAGTTGCAACAACAGTACACTGTGAATGCAAAATTGTATTGTATCTGTAGCATGGAATAAACTTATTCTATAGAGTCGGAGGTCTGTTTTGTTTGAGAAAACTGGGTGAGCCTTACGTAATCTGTCACTACCTTCAAAAGCCCCTAATTATTCCTTCCACGCGTTGCATGAAAAGAACACCAGTCCACATGTGGTGTCATCCCTTTATATATATTCATGTTGCCTGGAATCATGCATTTCCTATTGGAGCAGAGGACCATCCCCATGGCAGCCTATGGTTGGGATTGAGGGCTGAGCCACACGCTGGTCCCATTATGCCTCGTACTTAGATTGCATCTCCCAAGCTGGAGATTGATTCCTGAAGGACACTTTTTCTGGCTCTGAGAGATGCATTGGCACACAATGCAAATAGTTGCAGTGAGAACAATCTCTGGGCACTCAAAAACTATTCCTTACCAATTTGTAGATATAGTTTAAGAGAAAACTGAGTCAAAAGGACAACATTGTCCTGTACGGTTCCTTTCTCTCTCTCTCTCTTTGCTTGTTTCCTTGACGAACCATTTCAAAATATAGATATAAATAAAATAAAATATTGATATAAATAAAATATTTTGCAACACTCTGTATAAACAGTAATTCTAGATGTGCTAATGGAATTCACAGAGGTATTTGAAAACACATTTGATATGTCTGTTTGGACCAAAATCCACCAAATCATGACTATCCACAAGCATATTTCTCTATCATGCTTTCTTGATCAGTTGCTTTAGAACAGTGGTTCTCAACCTGTGGGTCAGGACCCCTTTGGGGGTCGAACTACCCTCTCAGAGGGGTCGCGACGAGTCTCCCACCACCCCTCTCTCCCCCCTCCCAGCTGCCCCGCCCCCATGGTTGGGAGTCTCCACAACATGAGGAACTGCATTAAGGGCTCGTGGCGTTAGGAAGGTTGAGAACCGCTGCTTTAGAAGAATTGTTTCCGTAAATGGTTCTGTGGTAACATAAAAGATACAGTATAACTCAAGGATGCAATACAGCTTCTTAAATCTTATTCGATATGTATACATGAGAACATTTTTCTACTAAATCAGAAATGCAGAAGGCAGATTTTGAATGAAAAGATATAACCCACTATGCTGATGTCTATGGCGCAGTGCTCCTATCGTTCACATTTAGTTCCTCATGACAAGTCATACTATTCTGCACATGTCACAGTTTGGATGTAGGAGATGCTGGAAGTCAGATGTGTTAGAGTCCTGGAGTAGCTAGGAGAATTTAAAAACACATATCCGTTTTATCTTCTATTGTAAAACAACAGCAACACTGTAGGTATCTTGAATATTTTATTATTCAGTCACGAGTACCTTAGAAATGGTTGTTGATCATTTGGTTAACAACTTACTGACAGCCATGGAATTCATATTTCCTAAATAAGTTTAAAGAGCTTACACAGACCCAATTATTGAGCATTTCTGTAACATTTCCAAAACATTTTTATTTAAGAATCTGGGATCAAATTTGAAAAGAACTGATGAGAAATGGAAGCTCAACTGGTAAATCTGCACATCTCCCAGTCTATATAGTGAACACTCAGACCATGTAATAAAGAACTCCAGTGTGAAATTTCTAATATTCTAAATAAAAGATTTGTAATACAGACACATACAATTGAAAATCTGGCTCGAAAATAGTTTACCTGTTGAAGTTACCTGCTTCTTCAAGAGCAGATGGCTTCATTCAATAGATAGTTTGCTGGCGAGGAAGAAAATATATTCAGCTAACAAATGATGCTATGATCACATGGCTGCCCCAGCGGGTAAACGTCCCACTTTTAAAGAAGAAGATCTAGTGTGGCTGTGCCTCCACATTGAGCTACATGCCATTTTATAGTTGTGCATCATGAACTACATCTGTTATATGTCATGTGCTGGTAGTGGGTGTTAAAGCACACCTGAACCAACAAAGCAGGGAAGAACCACTTCGAAGATGCTCTGAGAGTGTAGAATCTTCCACTTCCCCTGCCATATTATTGCATGTCACCGGGGTGGAGCATGGCCAACAGGCATGCATATCTCCCTTTGGCCATTCATGCATATTCTTTTCACTATAGTAAAACTGTCTGATCAGGGCATGTGATAAAGCATCATCTTGAATTAAAACTTAGCTTCCTGTCTTTAAGTGGAGCTCCTGAGGAAGCAGCTAATTTTAAACAGGCAATGCCTCTTTTATCCTTCCACATTGAAGGATATGCATTCTTTACATCCAACGTCATAAACTGCGCCATTTGTGCACCAAGTAGACACTCAAATGGAAGTACCGTCTTATCGATCTCCTTAGCTGCTCTTGAACCACTGCTTTGGTTTTCTAGTGTGTCTTACAGTTACTGTCCAGATTAATATGTTAAGTAATGGGTACTTCTAGTGACAGTGGAAAAACACCCTAATACAGCATGGGTGGGTGGGTGTTTGACTGGCTACGAGTGAAATTATAGTGACACAAGCCAGCAGCCCATCATTTCCTCCTGCCTTTGACAAAGAGACATTCATGTGGTCTTCTTTAAAGCCACAATTGTTTCTTGCCATCTGGAGGCACCTTCAGATTTGGGTGGCTTTAGAAAGAACTGATTCTTATGCTGGGTCACACAGACTGAGATACTGGGTTTGCTGTGCTGGAAGGAGTTCTCACATGATGTTCCGACTCGCAAAAGGGAAGAGAATCACTTCAACCAATTTTTACTTCAACTCCATGTCCTTTCTCCCTCCCAATTTGCTGAAGGAAGTTGCGGAAGTGTTGTGGAGAAATTGGCAAAAATTGGTTCCCAAAACTATCATAATTCTGACCATGAACTGGAGGAGCCTTTCTGTCACAGAAGCCTTGTTATGATCCAAGCTATCCCACTCTATGCTATTAAAGTAAATTTGCCATTAATCTATACAGTATAGGACATATTTGAAAGGAGAGTTTGCTGTAGCTCAATGAAATATATGGGAAGATGATGCAGAGAGACTTTGACCTGGAACACACAAAATTATAAGCCAGCTTTAAACTAAGGCACACAACTTCTAATGTCTTCTCTGTTTTTTTCCAAATGAATTCATACTAGTTTCTAATTAAGATAGTAAAACAAACTCATTTGAACAGATCCAGGAAGAGGTAATAATTGTGTGTATTCAAAGTGTCTACAAATTGCATCTGATAAGCTGTGTATTGTTGTATAGAAATGTTTCTCTCGGTTGCACTTCCACAAATCAATGTGGCCTTGATAATCATTTTGCTGAATACTGAAGCTTACAATGAGGACTAATATCGTAATATAGAGCTATTATTTCAATGCTTTGACTTGGTAAAATATTTTTCCCCAAACTGTGACTTCCTGGAAGCTGTCTTTTTTTCTCAGTATCTTTATTATGTTACATGAAGGTTTTAGTGAAAATAAACTCATCAAAACATGATTTCATGTTGTTCACACCAATGCTGAAACGTTACAAAAAATGCAGTCTACAGACTTTTGGAGTATCAACTGAAGATTAAAGTTTGCACTACATAAATAAAGTTTTCTTTGAGATATTGAAACCTTCTCATCTTTCTCCTCCTGCTAGTAGTTCATGATTAACGTAATGGCTGTATGAGAATCAGTACTTGTGAATGAATGAGTTTAGCAGTGAAACAATAGCCAAGAGTTTCCAGATACCTGAAAGCAAATTCTGCAGGGCAAGGGTTATCCTGATGGAGACAGTGCTGCAGAAAGCATATAAGATAATGGCTGCCACTGTGGCTGCAGCTGCCAGCTGGTGAGATCTTCTTGGGCAAACTCAAGTTTGGACATCAATTTCTAGCAGTATAGCTCAGGAAGGAGTATTTGGATGTTCTGTACTAAAAAAAAAAAATCAATGATCTGGGCATAGAGTGGTGTTCAGATTTCTTGCACTTTTCAGATTCTTCCATCTTCAGCTTCTTAAGTCTAGGTCTGGAATCAATACCCAGCGAATGTGGATGCTGTTTGGGGATCTAATAAGATTTGGGACATCCTCCTTCAGTAAGAGAGCAAAATAATTCGTCTAAGGAACCATACTCATGAGCACCCCTACCACCATCTGGTGCATCCTTATTAAAAAAACCTCTTCTGAATGCAACAGTGCTTCAGGCAGGGACACTCACTTTCCTCCCTTTTTGGATGAACAGAGTAGAGAGGAAGCAATTGAAACTGTGACCAAGATAATCATACAGCATCCAGTATCGCAGAGCATTCACTTTTAGCTGCATGTGAGGTCCTCATGCTTGTGTCCAACAGGATTTTTAGTGGTGCTTCCCTTGCTACCCCAGGGGCCTCGGACAACGTAGAAGGTCGTATGATGAAGTGGAATAGCACAGATGTTTGGCGAGGGCAAGAAAGAATAGGCACTTGGCTGTACAAATGGCAAACTAGTTCAAAATGGAAAATAGCAGTGCATTGACTTTGAAATGGGAAACTTTTAAAAGTCTGATGAAAGGAAGCTTAAACGAAAGATAAAAAAGTAAAGGTTTTTGATTAACTCTTTATAGGACATGGCATGTGCTATACCAGCTGCTGGAAGAGTATGAGCAAGTTGCTATTTCATTATGCATACATTTCTGTCTTACCCTTCACTCATAGGTTCAAGGATGGGTCACTAAAAATAATTTAAAACACCACTAAAACGCATTGTACTTATGTCCTACTTGTGGGTTTCCTTACGCAGCCAGCTGGCCACAGTAACAGGCTGCTGGGCTAGATGGACTATTGATGGACTATTATGTTCTCGGGCACCTACTGACATGAAATTATATTAAAACTGGAATATAAACTATCAGTGAACCACTGTAATGGTGGAAAGACCAACAACTATACTGTAACTTGAACAGTTATTGATCAGTTAAGCTTTTCAGCTGCACATGCAAAAACAGCTCGGTGTTACGAAATATAAAAAAATAAATAAAGCAAGCAAGCAAGCAACTCTAGAATCAGTTAATTCACACATTTATAAAATCACTCAGGCAAAAGCAGAAATGATTGTTTGAGTCAACTCACAAACATCAGTATCAGTAAAGCAAATATCAAATGTCTTGAAAATATGTTTTAGTCTGGTTCTGAAAGAATGACGTGGTTGATACTAGACTTGTCTTTGAAGGGAGACTGACCCTTAGCCAGCAGGCCATCACTGAGTAGCCACTGCACCCTTGAATATATGGAGAACGACACCAACAGAAGGGCCTTGGATGATGACCTCAAAGTCTGAATAGACTGATACAGGATATCCTACATGTGCCATATTTAGTCTGGCCCTCTTTGTCAATGCCATGAACTGAGAAGTAATTCCTGCATCAACCAATGTCTTGCATTTTTTCCACATCCTTGCGTTCAAACATGGGGACGGAGCCTGATAATTTTTTTCATTCCAGTTAAATACTTGCAACAAGGTTGCATTGTTGTGCCAGCGCAAAGGCACAAAATCCAACATACCACTGGTGTCATAGCAATTTTTCTCATCATTTGAAAGCAGATGACACCATTGCAGTTCTTCAGCATACTGGTGCTCATCTTTGACATTCCATACTTACTACTGTAGCGGTTATGAAACAAACAAACAAAAAGTTTCAGAATGAAATATGTCAACATAAAGCAGAATGTTGTTTGGGAATCAACCATATATCTTGATGCTTGGACATGTTTGCAACATAGAAGAAAGATGGATATTGAGACAAACCCATCATCTTTTGAGTTTCCAGGTAAGGATATCTGGCTATTTCCTTTGATATAAGTAACTGTTAATAAGCACAATGCTTTCTGGAGAAGTATAGATAGGGACCATACATTTAGCAGCTCATTGGGACCAACTGCTGTACTCAGTCTTGAGTGCCATTCTCCAGGTTATAGTTCATTTTGCTAATAGGTGATATGGGAAACAAGACTGACATTATCTTATGCTCTCATGTATTACAACATGAGAATAAAAAAGGTCTTTCTAGTTTATTGGATTCACATGGAAATCTCTGGACTGCAGGCATGTTGTACGATTTATTTTACCAAGTCAAAGCTTCACAACTCATCATCAAACCAACAGATTGAGCACAGGCTGTTTTCCTATTATAATAAATCATCTGCCTGTTATTCACCTTTATTTGGAAACGTCTCAGACATATTTCAGTACAGCTACACAGATATTCTTAGTTGTTGTTTATTCAGATAATCTCCAGGACTAGATTCCTGACTCTTCATTCAATTAAGGTTCCTCACTGGGAATGCAATATGCATTAAATACCTCCTACCTACCCTTCTTTTCTTTTCTTTTCTTTTCTTTCTTTCTTTTTCTTTTTCTTTTCTTTTTTTCTTTTTTTTTTGTAGTTTTGGGGTGAAGTTTATCTCACGTTTTTCACTAATGATTTCAAGTCCTGATCTTTTCTTTCCAGGGGATAAAAAATTTCTAAGGGGAAGATCAGAAAGAAATGTAGAAGATCAAGATGACATGAACTATCCTCTTGAACTTACCACATCAAAGCAAGGAAAGAGCTTGTACAAGCGCAGTTTTGAAGAAGGTGTATCTCATCCTCAGACAAAGAAAAAGAAGATTGACCTCATCTTCAAAGATGTCCTGGAGGCATCTCTGGAATCAACAAAAGTGGAAGAGCACAAGCCAGTAAAAACTTCTATTCCTTCTACTAGAAAGTCCTCCAGATTTCATACACAAGATGTGACAGAAAGTTGTGGAACAAGTATTCTGCGCAGTTCTCCTAAACATAATAGAAGCAGAAATGAGGGTGAGTGGAAAATCTCCCACGGTACTTCTTTCACCATGTCCAAAGAAATTGGTCTGCTGGAAGATGACAGTGAAGAGCCCTTGTCATTTAAAGTGAACAGCCCCACCGATCTCTCTCTAGCATCAGCTCAAGATGATGCCCTTGATATCCCAACAACTTCATTATGTCCCAACTGTGTACGGCTAAAGAAGAAGATTCGTGAATTGCAGGCTGAACTAAATATGCTAAGGTCCGGCAAATTAGCTGAGCCACCACTACTACCTCCTCAGGTACCTGAGTACCAGACATTTTCATACCCCACAGGTAAGTTGCAGACCATAAAATCCAACATTATAAATATGTTCAAGCCTTGAATATTCTGAGAAGCATCTTACTTCACTCAGGCCTTGCTGGTGGGTTTAATGAAGCTGAAATGTAGTCTTCTGAGCAAGTAATCTTAGTATTATATCTGTAATGATGAAACATCATATTTCCTTTCACTGTAATCCATCAGTTTTCAATAAAAAATAATTCACTGCAGCAAATCTGTTTACTATATTTTTGACGAATTTTCTTACAGGAGAAAGCATAGCATGTTGTCATTTTGAGTCCTTCCTACAAAGTACAACTGGGTTATTTCCTACATTGAGAGTAAAATACATTGGCTTGTAGCATGTGTATAATGTACAGAATTATGACTATTTTCTATGTTCTTTTAAAGGAATTACACAAATATATGTTTCTTTTCGAAAACCTGTTTTCTTTCTTCAGCACGCATTCTCACAGATACCTTTTTCTGAACAAAAAAGCCATCAGCATGAATCAGGTTTGTTTCTCAGAGTTGCTTTTGCAAGTGTTAGGCCCATATATTTGAATGTTGCAAGCGATCAAAATGTTTATAAATCTAATGTTGAAAAACAAGAGTATAGGCGGACTAGGGCAAAATGGCATGTAGTTGTCTTACTAATAAAACGATATTATTTCTTTCAGCTCTGGTTTAAATTGTCTCTTTGTTTTTGCAGCCTCAGAAAACATCATGTCTGTGCCCACCATTATGGAAGATGATGACCAGGAGGTGGATTCAGCTGATGAATCTGTCTCAAATGACATGATAACAGCTACCGACGAGCCTTCCAAGATGTCAGCTGTCACCAGGAGGATTCGGCGCTTCAAGCAAGAGTGGCTAAAGAAGTTTTGGTTTCTAAGGTACTCCCCTACACTTAATGAAATGTGGTGCCATGTTTGCCGGCAGTATACAGTGCAATCGTCTCGAACTTCAGCCTTCATCATTGGCTCTAAGCAATTTAAGATACATACTATAAAACTTCATAGCCAGAGCAACCTTCACAAGAAGTGCCTGCAACTCTACAGGCTCAGGATGCACCCAGAGAAGACAGAAGAGATGTGCCGAAATATGACTTTGCTCTTCAACACAGCCTACCATTTAGCTATGGAAGGCCGGCCTTACTGTGACTTTAGGCCTCTTGCGGAACTACTGAGGAAGTGTGAGCTCAAAGTAGTAGATCAATATATGAATGAGGGAGATTGCCAAATCTTGATCCATCATATTGCTCGAGCTCTTAGAGAGGATCTTGTTGAACGAGTCAGGCAATCTCCCTTCCTCAGCATCATCTTGGATGGGCAGAGTGATGATCTACTGGCTGATACAGTTGCAGTTTACGTACAGTACATCAGCAGTGATGGGCCTCCAGCGACTGAATTCCTTTCTCTTCAAGAGCTGGGTTTTACTACAACAGATAGTTACGTTCAAGCATTAGACAGGGCGTTCTCTGCCCTTGGAATAAGGCTGCAAGATGAGAAGCCAAGTGTTGGTTTGGGAATAGATGGTGCTAACATTACTGCCAGTCTTCGAGCTAACATATACATGACAATCAGAAAGACTCTGCCTTGGTTACTGTGTTTGCCCCTTATGATACACAAGCCACACTTGGAAATCTTGGATGCAATTAGTGGAAAAGAACTTCCATGCCTGGAGGAACTAGAAAACAATCTGAAGCAGTTACTCAGTTTTTACCGTTACTCTCCCAGGCTGATGTGTGAGCTGAGGGTCACTGCTGCTACTCTTTGCGAAGAGACTGAGTTCTTAGGAGACATTAGAGCGGTCAAATGGATCATTGGGGAACAAAATGTTCTCAATGCTCTTATCAAGGATTACCTGGAAGTAGTGGCCCATCTCAAAGATGTAAGTGGCCAAACACAAAGGGCAGATGCCTCTGCCATTGCCTTGGCTCTCTTACAATTCCTCATGGACTACCAGTCAATTAAGCTGATCTACTTTCTGCTGGATGTAATTGCTGTACTTTCACGCCTTGCCTTTGTCTTCCAAGGTGAATACCTCCTTGTGTCACAGGTGGATGACAAAATTGAGGAGGCCATCCAAGAGATCAGCAGGCTCGCTGATTCTCCTGGAGAGTATCTACAGGAATTTGAGGAGAACTTCCGTGAAAGCTTTAATGGTGTTGCTGTGAAAAACTTACGGGTGGCTGAAGCCAAATTCCAGTCCATTCGAGAAAAAATATGCCAGAAGACCCAGGTAATTCTAGCTCAAAGATTTGAGCCTCGTAGTCGGGCATTTGTGAAAGCCTGCCAGGTTTTTGACCTTGCAGCTTGGCCAAGAAGCGCAGAGGAGCTTATGAGCTATGGCAGGGAAGATATGGTCCAAATATTTGAACATCTTGAAGCTGTGCCATCCTTTTGCACAGAGGTCAGCAGAGAGGGCATGGACGCCAGGGGGAGTTTGCTCATGGAATGGCGAGAACTCAAGGTGGATTATTATACCAAAAATGGTTTTAAAGATTTAATTGGTCACATTTGTAAATACAGGCAGAGATTTCCTCTTTTAAATAAAATAATCCAGATCCTCAAAGTCCTTCCCACCTCCACAGCCTGCTGTGAAAAGGGGCGCAATGCCCTTCAGAGAGTGCGCAAAAACAATCGTTCACGGCTCACTCTGGAACAACTCAGTGATCTTTTGACAATTGCAGTTAATGGACCACCAATTGCCAACTTTGAAGCCAAGAGGGCATTAGACAGTTGGTTTGAAGAGAAATCTAGCAATAGTTATGCACTGTCTGCAGAAATGCTGAGCAGAATGTCTTCCCTGGATCAGAAACCAGTGTTGCAGAGCATGGACCATGGGTCAGAATTCTACGCAGATATTTAGCAAAGAATGCTTCTCATTTAGACAGCTATAGAATTTTTTAAAAATCAGTACTCTGAAGCTTTGATATGTTACATATATATACATACACACACCCATACATGCCACATATATATGTGTGTGTGTATGTGTGTGTGTGTATGTGTGTATATATGTATGTATGTATATGTATATATAAATATAGATATATGAACACATACACATCATATAAAAAAACTCACACTGAAATTTAGACTTGTCTGATCGAAGCTAAGAGGAATTTTTAAGAATGAAACAGAGTTTAATATTTACTGACATCTTCAACCATGGCAGCTGCAATGTAGGTGGCAACATTTCATTCTTCAGAAATACGTGCTGGGGCCATAGTCTATATTTTCAAGCTGAATAAACATATAATCTAGACGTGGCAGGCCAGTGTCATCCTACTACTCACTATTCTTTTGTGTCCGTCTGTCTTTGTTCTTTTCTGCCATTTTACTTTTGTTAGTCAACTGTTGAGCCATTTCAGCCTTTTTCTAGTGATCACTGTGTTTTCCGAGTCCTGCCTATACCTCTTGGAATTCCTTTCCTTCCACATTATCAAAATTGCACATTCTCCAGGTGACTGTTCTTTTTTTTTCTTTCTTTTGTCACTTAGCCTTTGATGTTTCTTTCTCAGTCTTTCTCACATCAGTGGGGACTTTCAGCGTAAGGCAAATCCTCTACTTCTGTGAAATTATACTAATGAGTCATATATCTTACAATACTGATAGCATGTTCAGATGAAAATAGCATAATGCAGAAGGGGAACTTGGGGGGGTTGATTTTGCATTTATATTTTTATATCGTAGATGATAAGGAAATTAAATAAAGCTCATACTGAGAACCCAGGCTGCTGTGGAAGTTAAGGAGCCAATGGGTCAAATCCCCAAATAGGATAGAGACTCCAGGGCTTCAAATATATGTGTGCTAATTTTATGTTATTTATACTCAGTCTTTATAATCATAAATTGATTGTGTTTTCTGTTTATTACAGTTTCTGCTAAATGAAAAAAAAAACTGCTATATTGCTGTGGCAGGGAATATCAGTGCAAGAGTCATTATTGATCGTCATTATGTGGAAAGGTCCCTTAGGGCCTTTCTGCATTTACCTTGCCTTATTCTGGCCAAGTGGATCTAAACCAGTGAGGCCCTGTGGTTCAGAACCAGATTGCACCAGTCCAGACCAGTCCCCACACCAGCCAAAATCTTGCACAAGGTTCAGGGCTGGGTTCCAAAGGGCTAGGAACAAAATGTCCTAGCCTTGGAGCCATAAGAGGACCCATTTTAGCAGCACACTTTGGTGCACCACAAAATGGATTCCCAATAAGAAAATGGAGGCAAGCCTCTATGATCCAGACTGGACTGAGCTGGTATGCTGGTAGACCAATTTAATCGTGTCTACCAGTGATCCAGATCAAAGGCCTCTTGATTTGGATCACGTTTCAACTAATGCAGTGGTGGATGGGGTCTCTCTGTTCTGCAGAGATGAAGCCCAAAACAGGACTATGAGGGTTCGTATTCCGGAACAGAGGTAAGTGCAGAAAGGTCCTTCAGATTCACATATCTATTTTTAAGATTTAAACATTTCATCATCTGGCAAAGGAAAAATGAAAGGTTGTGCTTGCTTGTTGTTTCTGTGAAGTGTTTCTTTTGAAGGGCACATAATTGGCAGAGGTGTGAAAACTGGAATTTGCAGCTGAAATATAAAACATTTACGGGGAATTTTCTTTTAAAAAATCAGTGGTGAAAGTTAAGCAAAGGAAAATGAGCACAAAATCTCCACTACTCTTTGTGCCTTGCTCTGCTAATATGATATGGCAGCAACGTGACCATACTGGATTACCACAGAAATGAAGGGAACTTCTGTCCCAAAGAGCTACTGGGTGGCAAGTTTCCAGAGGGCTAACTTAAAGCCAGTTTTGTCTTTTTGGGAAATACAGCTATGACGTCAGTTACACTGAACTTTTCCATATTTCTGCCTTCCACTCCCCTCTTTCTCCTACTCCTCATCACTCTTGGTGCTATGATATCTCTGGAACCGTTGCTGCTAGATGTTCATATAAAAATATAACTTATATTTTAACAGTCCCTCCGGTCCCCCCAGTGGTAATGTAGCATGTGGTTAAAGCAATCTCTATATCTGCACTGGTGTCTTTTCTTGACGTGTCTTTTATTTTCAGTATGTTCTCACCAAGCCAGTAGAACCTTAAATTATTCTCATCCATATGTGTTTTTACTGTTGGGAGCCCAGGCTCTTGTTTTTTTCTAGAAACAATAACTTTGAGTTGGCACTCAAAAGGAAGTAAGGATAGAGATGCAATGTCTTGATGCATCTCCATAAAACAGTGATGTAGTTGGAGCTGAAAAGCTAAAGCACCTCAAACCCCTCTAGGCAAAAACAACAACAAAGAGTAGTGGAAGAAATGAATGAGTTTTTCCATGATGGGTGTACAATATTAGCATATCTTTTTTCTTCTTCTTCTTTCTTTTTGAAAGAGAAAATTGATGATAAAAGAAAAAATGAACCAAGCTTGGAAGCCAGGAAATGGGTCTTAACAAGGATGTCTCCAACCTAACTGATCAGCCTCTTTAAGGTTGCATCCAGACATCGGTTACTTATTCCATCAGATCCGTGATTTATTCCAGAACAGTCAAATATAACAGAATGTGTAACCGATGTCTAAATTGGCACTAAGATGGGAATGGAGGGGGGGGGAATGCAGAAATCTACTCAGGTCGGGGGTGGGGATTATACTGTGTCCTTGCAAAAAAAGCAGCTTGTGCGATACACTTCTCATCATTTCCACTGCCCAAGTTCATCTCATTCTACACAGAGAGAGAGACACATGCACACACACACCTCTGCAGTGTAGCTGCCCCTCCCACAGCTCTGCAAGCAGCATGCTGTATCGGTTTTCAGTAATTCATTCTTTCCAGTACTTCCTGCTCTTTGATCAGGGCTGTTAGTGAGGAGGAAAACTGATAAAAGCAAGAGAAGGATATTTTAGTAAACCTTCAGGCTGCACAGTTTTGAGCATTGACAGCATTACTGATAACTCAGTTTTACTGTAATAATTAAAATATTACAGTATTTTCCCCACAATGGCAACAGATGTTATGAATCAGAGAACTTTGTGGTGCCCGTGGGCAAGCTGCACACCCCTGGCAGTAAAAAGATGCCACTGCCAATAATAGTTTGTAAGAACTCCAATCAGACTTGGGTTTTTTCAATGATAATAATTAACTCATTCATGAAGCAAAACACAAAATGTATTGTGAAAGTTATTTCGTTGTATTTATAGGTCCTCTCAGTGATACACATTTCAGCCAACTTAGATTCAGGGAACCCGATTAGAAGAATTATTTTAATTAGCTGATTTTAATAAGAGTTGCTATAAATAAATGGTGCCTCTGGTTATAGCAGTATGAGCAGAGAAAATGTAGTTTGCATGATTTGAAAGATAGGTTATGCATTCGAGAATTCCCAAAATATGTTAAAAGACTAAGTATTGCCTAAAGCAGGCCTTGCACAGCAGGTGCCTATCAGATTTTCTTTCCTTTTAATTATAGCTTCTTATTTTCCCAGTTTGATGTTCTTAATAGGAATTATGAAATTTCCCCAACAGCGTAGGGTTCAATATGGGGAATAAATAGGAACCATAATTTGCATTAAGAAATAAAATTCAAAACTACACATTTTTTTTTAAAAAAATGTATAAAAATGGCCTAGGACTAAGTAATTTGTATTTTACTTTGCCTTGTATTCCTCTTAATTATCAATCCGAAATAGAAATTGTTATAGGCTAACCTTAGCCTCTGCCAGGCAGTTATTTTTCTAAGTGAAAACTTCACTGCAAACTTTCTGCTATTTTAAATTTAGGGATTTTAGCAGCCCATATGTACCTTTAAAAAACTGGTCACAGAACAGTCTATCCAAAATTAAGCCATTTTATTTTTTTCAGTAGAAGAGAAGATTGTATATTTTTAAACTACTTGTATTAAAATCCATGAGTAATATTCTGCTGTGGGCAGCAGAGTAGACTCCATCTGGTATAATCAAGGCTATGAAGTCCTCTCCTTCCTAGAGCTTTTTGCATAGTCCAAAATCTGCTGTGGAGGATTGATCAGGATATGGGTACAGAGAACAAACATAATTCTGCTCTCGGGATATTAAATATCATTTTAGCTCTAGATCATACTCAGTGTTTCTTCCAAAGTGAACACTAGAGATCGCAGAACCTTTCTAACAGACTTAAAATAGACTGTGTCACTTACACTCCCAAATTGTGATACTCTTTGGCCTTTTTTTCTTCATTGTATAGACTGCCTTTTCAGAGTACTAAGCTTCAGCATTTAGTGTTTTTATCTTCTGTTCCAGAAATTAATTTACTTCCAGAGTAGAACCATTACAAAGGCTAATATGATTAATAAGTTCTTATGACTGCGATTTGATTATTTTACTGAAAAATTGTCAAAGAAAAAAAATGGTGCTCTGTGAGACCTGCCTCAATGAAGCTGTAATTTTAACTCCTAGGTTATCCAGTTCATGCTTTCTGACACGTTAAGTCTTTCTTTTAAAGCTGCATTGCTCATATAAGTACTTTGTATGTAATCAAAATCACTTGCTAGGGAATCACTTATCTGTAGCCAAGTATGTAAGAAT
The DNA here is from genome assembly GCA_023333525.1 of Aspidoscelis tigris stejnegeri. Taxonomy (NCBI): domain Eukaryota; kingdom Metazoa; phylum Chordata; class Lepidosauria; order Squamata; family Teiidae; genus Aspidoscelis; species Aspidoscelis tigris. The sequence goes on from JALMGA010000003.1 coordinate 54,097,317, forward strand.
GATTACATTAAAGATGCTAAAACTGGCATTATATTGCTGTTGGAGATCATCTTTGATGTAGTTTAGTCCACAGCGGTCATACTAAATGGAACGTTTAAGCTCCGATTTTTTGTTCCGATTTGCTTGGTCATGATTTCAGTCAGGCTGAAGCAAAAGGAGCTGAAGATAATGCTGTGAATGTAGTGTAAAATAAAGGACACTAGAGGGTGTCGTTTAAAAACAAGTTTGTGGGTGTTTAGCACAACAGAATAGCACAAGAAAGACTTAATTTACTTATATTGAATGATACCATTGAAAATGCCTGTGTAGATTTTCTCCTGTAGTGCTAAAGGAATGGTGTTCAAAGACTGAGACTTCTTGTTACATTCAGGCAAGAAGTTACTATTATCTTTGTATGATGTCTTAAATCTGTAATGATAAAAATACAAACAGATGTTTTCTTACTGTTCCTCACAGAATTTTGTCTACAGAATTCCCAGCTGACTTTCAACTCAGGTTCTTCTCCAGAGATGTGTTTCTATTTGGCAGAAACATGCTAAGCACACATCAATAACTACCTTGCATGCAGCCTGTTGGTTATGCTCAGAGTCAGATTATGGGGGATCCTAAGTGAAATGCAACAGGAACAATAGATGGAAAAGAAAACCAAAGCTCTTGATACATTAGCAAAAGCACAGTCTGGACAAAGATATGGACAGTGTCGATGCAAAATCTTTCAGAGATACTTGCATTGAACTAATATTAGCATGTTGCTTACACTTTTGCTCATCCAGGCAAACAAAAACCATTAATATATTTTGACCCCACAGCATGAGTGCATTGCATTGCATGGGAAACCTGTGTCCCATGAAACATTTGTGCACTTCTTTCCCATGAAAGAAGTCTTTCAGATTATTTTTCAGCTAGTAAACTGTGGCTAAAATCTCTAAGCAAATGTTCATAGGCTTAACAGTAATCCTTTATTAACTCAAACTGCAAAACAGAAGAAACCAGGTGAGCTGTTCTTCAGCCATCACACACTCATTCCTGTAATTCCTATGCAATTCCTGTCTCCCTCTAGAGGCAAGTAAAATGCATATGCATGAAATCCGGTTCACTTATAAAATATATACTTTTATAATGTGCAATCTAAAGAAATCCATGAGATTTCAGACTTGGAATGCTTGTTTTCAGTGGGAGTTTGACATATCTGACTTTTTCTGATTGCTCTCCCGAAGCGCATTCTTCCTAAGTCCAAGCATTCTTCCATCTATTAATGGAAGAATAAAGCGTGTATACTTAGTTCTTTCAGAATTAGTGGGACAGAAAAGTGCATTTGACTTTGCCTACTTACGTTTATGATCTCTATATGGCATGCCCCCACACAATGTAGCAGAACATTGTAAAGAAGGTATCCACATGTCTATATACTATATAAATAAAAATGGAATATATTTACATATTTCTGTGGTTTCAACAGATAAAAAAAATTAAGGGGAAAACAGACTGCCTGAATATAAAGGCAGTCTCTATGTTTGTTTGGGTTTTGTTTTTTTGTTTTTTTAGTTTTTTGGAAGACCTATAGCACTGAAGATTCAACTCTTCTGATGTCTTGTAAAGCCAAGACGTTTGAAGGTTTTGCCTTGCTCTGAAGTCTGCCAGTGTAGACAGCGCTTTCTGGTGAAAACAGTAAAATTGCTCTGTAATGAAAAAGGAGTTCCTTCAGCACAGATGGCAATGTGCTAAGGAAAGCCTTTGTAGCAGTATTGGGAGTATCTTATGATGAATGAGGGATAAACGCCTTTGGGGTGTTACCTAAAAAAATGTTTTGTTTCTGTGCTCTGACGGGCTGATATATATCCAATCCACTTGTGCACTTTTCCACCCTGCTTCTTTTTACTTAATAACTGTATATTGAAATACAACATGTGCTCTTCTTCCCCATTGGTGGAGAGCAGAGCAAACTGATAAACCTGGAGTGTAACACTGGCATCTGTTGCGGAAGGGCAAGTTCCATTGACTTTGTAGGAAGTCAAACAACTGGTGCAAGAGTAAAACATTCATATAATATGAACATTGTATATAATCAAAGATAAGGAAAGGAAAGAGGTAAGGCAGAAGAGGAGAACAAATTAACAGCTGAATGTATGTTGCAGGAGTTGTGATGCAGATGATTCCTATACGTTCTGTTGTGCTGCTGTTCCTCACTTCTGTTTGATTAAATTTCAAGGAGGAGATACATTTCAGACTTCGTTACTGTTGCAAATTGGTTGACACCGCCGCCATGATAGCTTTCATTCTAAATGGTTAAACTCTGTCATGATATTTACAAATTCGAAATGTGGGACACTGAATTGCCTTAGTAGTGTTTGTTGGAAGCACCATGACTGAACCATCTCAGCAGAAGATTTCCATTTGATGACATGCTTTTAAATAAATAATAAAAAAGCAGATCCATGCATTGATTTCAAATCTAAGCCACAGCTTTCACCAGTTGTCTTGCTTGAAGCGCATGATAAGTTTTCAAGATGGACAGTTTCTTCTTTTTCTTTTTTTTTGCTGTGATTTGGGAAAGGCCATTGAGATTCAATAGCTGAAAATTCATTTATTTAGGAATGATAGATTCCCCAAATCATTAGCACAGCAAAATAATATTCAATGTAGTGTTTTTACAGGCTCATTTGTATCTTTCCCAGAATGGAAGGGGAACATAAGGTTTGGAATTCCAAACATCCGAGCACTATATAATGGTTTATGCAGGTTAATTATTATTAATAATATTATGGGGGACTCATGAGGAGAATGTATGAACAGTTTTGTTTTTTCTTCAGCCGACTACTTGCACTGGTGTTGCATGAGCTTGTACTGAGCAAGTTTGTGTCATGCATATCTGATAAAGCAGTTTTGAAATATTTTGTGACTGCCTTTCTTAACCTCATGCTCTTCTGATATTTTGGACTACAACTTTCAGCAGTTTCGCCAAGCTAACACTGGTGAAAATTATAGTCCAGAACAGTTGGAGGGCAGCAGATTAGAGAAAGCTTCTTTCTGATATCAGGGCTTTTCCACCACACAACTCTGGAAATCCACCTCACTTTCAAACCTGGCCTACCTGTAATCCCTCAAGCTTCAGGGACCGTAAATCCATACAAGAATGGCTACCTAGCAAACCAATTCCTCAGGACTCAGCCTCATGGATAATTACCTTCTCACAGCTACTGGACTCTTCCAGCCCGCATGCTGCCGGCCAAGCACTCTCACTCTGTAAAGAAATCTGTCAAGCACTGCACCTCATGTATAGAAAAATCTTCCCTACTGATGCAAGGGGAGACACTTCACATAAACTGAATTTTAGAAATGAAACAGGACAGCTGTTAAATTTCTCCTGTTCAGGCATCCCCACAATCTCACTGTACGAGAATCCAGGGAGTGAAAATGTCTCCCAGTGTTTGCCTTTCTTCCTTCCCCTCACAAACCCAAGTTCCAAACTTAGTTTGACCATGCACACATGTAAATGAGGGGAGGGGTAGAAACGATCTAGAAATCTATTACTACATATGTATTAAATGTTAATATCACACTTTTTTCTGACAATGTTTAAAAATGTTACTACTTTGCAGACTATGCTTTATAGTACCTGTGTGAAAGGGGCTAGGACACTGGATACGAATAGAGCTATGTTGATATATCATAGTATGTACACAAGAACTTTCTTTTTGTCATACATTATACTTGTAATGCAAGATGATTATTAATAAAAAAAGCAAAACAAAACACTTCAGCTTCTTGAGATTGTTAAATTATTTATTTCATCCATTTTCATTTTGTTTCTGTTGTATTTGCACACCACATTTCCAAAAAGAAAGTTTGCCCAATGCAGTTTACAGAAACAGTACAAAATAATACATCAAGGCCCTGTCCCCAAAAGACTTATTAGCCCCTCTCGGCTTCCTCTGCCGTCACTCTGTTATAGCTGACTTTAAAAGTCCCCTCCACTTCCGGAATAAGCGTCCCCATGGTAGCCACGATCTAAACGGACTTTCCGTCCCCATGGTAGCCGTCTTCTCTTTCCAGGCATCTTCTTCCCCCCCGCCCCCTCTCTTGTTAAAAGGAAAAATAGCCAGATCTCTGTCTCCTGAAACGGCTTCCCGCCCCTAGCAAAGGCAGATGATCGCTCATTCATTCACTTTCAGCACTTACTTTCACTCAGTTCTCTGTTAGAAAAGGCTTTCTGCCCCGGCAAAGTCAGCGGCTGCAGGCATCAGCGGCGCGATCCTTCGCTCATTCTCTTTTAAGGCTTTCACAGATCACTTGATAACAATGTTGCAGTTCTGAGCAATTCTGGCTCTTTTTACAAAGGAAAGGAAGCGAACCTGCTGCATTTCTCAGATGTGTGAATGCTTTTTGGCTGTGTGTGCAGGCAAGCAATCCCCGCCCCTTTTGCCACGGAGCATCCTCAAGGCAGATATAGCGAGCAAAACCCACGAATCGCCGAAAGAGTGCTGGAACTCTTCTTTAAAGTGCACGTATTTTATCGCGGGTGTCTCACTTTCCTAAGCTCCCTAAGCACCTTGTAAAGCCCGGAATGGGGCCGCTCAGAGGCAAAAGAAGAGTTCCAGCAGACTTTCAATTGCATGGAGACAGGGCCCAAAACATTATAATAGATAATATATTATAAAATCCCCATGTTGTGCATGATAACATGTTACAAAATAACACAAAGCCTTAAATAATATAGAATGGAGGTTAATTGCAGATAAACAGAAGCAACTGAGGCCACAAGCAACCTTCCTTTAAGTCCTCTGGTGTAGCTGAAGCAAGAAGGAGTCCAGAGCAGCTGGCAAAAGCACCTAGCTCTTCAAGTTAACAGTGCCCAGGCAAGCAGGAGAGTGAGCCAGAGGGCAGTGTGGTCTAAGCTGCAACCGCTTGACCAATCGCTGGGCTGATGACACGGTTCTTCTCTGGCACAGTTTTCACAGCTGAAGCCACAAGCAGCCCTCCTCTATGGCCTTGGATGTGTCATCGTTTAAAATTGAGATGGAAGCAAATAAGACAGTAAGAAAAATGTAGCATATGAAAGATCATTCATGAATTGCATTCATATAAAACAGCGGTTCTCAACCTTCCTAATGCCGTGACCCCTTAATGGAGTTCCTCATGTTGTGGAGACCCCCAACCACGGGGGCGAAGCAGCTGGGAGGTGGGAGGGAAGGGCGGCAGAAGACTCGTCGCGACCCCTCTGAAAGGGTAATTCGACCCCCAAAGGGGTCCCGACCCCCACATTGAGAACCACTGATATAAAAACTTTTTTAAAAAAGAAGCAATGGGCATCCTTTGTTACTGTTACATCTATTGTCTCAACAAATGTATATCTCAGTAACACGACAATTATATTCCAGTTGCTGGTGGTTGCTTACCAAAGAATAATAACCATGGAAGAAAATCAATATCCAAGCCTCATTCAGGACTGCAGAGGACCTCAACAGAATACAATTTCCTAAGTTCAGAACGTCCCATAGGAAGCAAAGAGGCTGTAGTGATTGACATTAACTATTTTGCTGGCAGAAATTAGCATCAGCCTGGGCTTGTAGAACATGCATACAGTACAAGAAGTCCTGTAAATTTGCTGCCGTTCATAATCCTGTCCTAAGAAGGTCTTTTTGAGGAAATATCCATGTCCTTATCAGATTAAGTTAAGCAAATTGGTTTGGATGGGTGACCAGGCATCTTACCCAGCACTGCCAAAGTTAATGTCATTGGATCTCTGAAAAGGAGCGGGGTCAGATTGAAACCTGTATAATACAAGTCCTTGTAAGATGCGTTGAGAATTGTGCTGTATAAATTGAACAAGTAAACAAGCCTCTCTGGATTCAGAAGTTAGAACAATATTAAATAAATTAGATAAATTAATGGAGGATAGATGTATCAATTAGGGTTGTGCACAAATATTTGTAATATTTGCTATTCGTACAAATTCATCTGACTTCAGTCAATCATATACGAATCAAACGTTATGACATTTGTATATTGACATTCATATGAATACAAATGTTTTGGAACATTTGTACGAAGCTTTGGAACATTCATGAAATGGGGACTGTAGTGCCCCCCCCCCCCCGGGCAAGGTAAATTGGAAAAGAGGTTTTAACTATAGATTAGTAAGATGAGGGGGCATGGCTTACTATATTCCACAGGGAGGGGGTAAGCTAGCCCAGAGGCTAGACCAATGAGAGTCCAGTGATATCATTAGAGACTCTATGGGTGTTTTTCCACTGCCAGAAAGTACCCATTTTTGCACCCATTAAGGACCCATTTGGGTGTGAGCTGGATGATCCCAATTCCACCACGGCACCCATTTGGGACCCAGTTGTTTCGACTGCCGCTAGGGAAATTTGGATCAATTGGGTACTTTCTGGCCTTTAATCCAGATTTTCTGTAGACCCCATTAATGGGATCTTCAATGGGGTCTTCAGGTAGAAAATCTGGATTAAAGGGAGCCTGTTTCCACGCTTGTGTGGCAATGGGGTCTAGAGGAGGCTAGGGGGAGGGGGCACCCATGGGGGGGAGCCCTATAACCTAAGCTTCAAAGTCATTTTGAAATCATCTCAAAGTCATTTCGAAGCCACATTGAAGTCACTTCAAAGCCACTTTGGAGATTGCACCTCCTGTCCCCCCAAACACCTGGGGTGACAAGCAGACACCTCATGGGTAGATCCGGATTTCCAAATGGGTGTGCCGGTTTTTCCACAGCAGGGATGCTAGCACCCATTGCTATTGGGTGCTAGGTCACCCATGGAAACACATTGGGTACTACTAGATCTGGATTAAGGAATGTACCCATTCCTTAGATCCGGGTCTTCTTAGATCCGGATTAAAGGAGCATGGTGGAAAAACACCCTATAAAGGGTCTGAGCAGAAGGGTATCCATATCAGATATTCATATGAATTTGTACAAATAGATTCATATTGAATAGAATCCTACCACGTTCAAAGGGGATCTATTTGAACAAATATGAATTTTCTTACATTAGATTCAATATGAATCAAATGCAAAAGACCCATTCGCGCACATCCCTATTATCAATTACTACTACTATAGAATTGATGCGTAAGTACTGCAGGTGAACATTTTGCCTTTGGGGGCCTCAAGACACAGGGGAAAGCAGTGAAGGGACTGTGCTGTTTTGGTTGTGCATAGTAGGAGCTCAGCATTCTACCCCCTGTGGCAAAAAGCTGGTAATATATCCAGCAGCTTTTTACTGAAGGTTTTCCTTGACTGCTGAGCTTCTTCACCAGGTGATCAAGCTTCCTCTCTGTCTATCAGGAAGTAGCAGTGGCATCCCTTCAGAGCTGCTGATCATCCTGTATGTCAGAAAGCAGCTGTGAAGGGAGGGACAGCACGTCCTTTACAGTGTCTGGAGGCACTTTGTCTTCTGCTTGAGATGCCCATAAGCAATTGGCGGTCCACTGTGTGAGATAGGAAGCTGGAATAGATGGGCTGTGACCTGATCTAGGAGGACACTTCTTGTTTAATGACTGAACTTAAGTAACAGCTGGAACATTGTACCAGGACTGTCTTGCCTCTGAAAGGTTTATGACTGGAAAAGTCAGGGGATAAAGCCCTTCTCTGCCTGCCAGATGCTCCTTGTCCCAGTGCTTCAATAGGAGCAATAATGGGTACCTCCATACACTCTTAGTACTTTACAACGGCTGTGCTGCTGCTGGAAATGAGATGATTGTTTGCTGCAGTAACACAACAGCAGGGAAGCTGTGAGGTTAAAAAGCTGCCGTTTAATCAGTAGCTTTTTACTTCACAGTTTCCCTTGTACACTGAACGGATACTGCAGAGTATCAATCATCTCATCTGGACAACAGGAAGAAGCTCCGCAGTGGCTTCTTCACCCACCCTATGCAACTTCCACTCATCCCGTCTGGATGATGGAAGTGACTGCACAGGGACTGTGAAGTATTAAAGATGTCTGAAGGCACCCTATGTCTTCTGTTTAACTGCAGCCAAACCTTCCCTCTCCGCACATGTGGCTGTCTGAAATCAGTATGCAAAATCTAGAGGAATCTGAAGTCACTCAAGTTGTTCTCAGCAGTGGAAGCTTGTTTCCCATTACCTTCCTTAGCCGTTCAACTGCTGCCAAATCTTGCAGAGATAAGAGTGCCATTTCTTCTTGTTTTGTTGCTTATTTGTCAAAACATTTCATTACCTTGTGTTGAAAATATCATGTGCATTATATGACAATAGCTTTTTGACTGCAGCATCTAATTATGGACAAACTGATGCTGAAATTGCTTTTAAAAGACGCATCTACTGAAAAATCACAAAGACTCCTCTCTATTGTTCAAAGTCATGTTGTTAAGTGCTTGTGGCAGCAGGCTACATTATAATAGCTTGTGTCCAATTCTGATCCATTCTAACAAGGATCCAGCTGAAGAAAGGAACTTGTGCATATAGAAGTTGCTACTCTGACAAATCATGTGGTTTTGGTATGCATTTATATGTTTAAAAATTACAAAGAAATCATATGATCTCTTAGGTGAAAGCTTTTTGATTATTGATTACAAGGGAGACTGAGGAGAAATCATACTGTGGTATGAATGTTCTGTTAATGAAAAAGTTGATTAGCTTATAAGGAACTGCAGTATACAGTCTGTTTCCATTTTCCTGTTTCTGCCTTCTTTTACCTTTACTTAAATCCTAAGAACCAAATGAGGTGATCATCCTAATGAGAAAGGCTAACAAGACTATTGCAGTTAGAGTACTCACCTTACTTATTCTTAAAGTACAACTGTCCCCTGATTATTTTAAGATCCTCCCAAATTACCAGAGCTTCTTAATTCTAAGCAGTGTTTTAAAAGAATGCCAAAAACAAAAGTGTACCCAAGATTCTCAGATTTACAAACAATTTTTTTCCAACTTAGGAGTAGCCCAACAAACAGGCCAAATTTTGTGCCAAACTGCAGAGCCTAGTTGTTCCTAGTTGCTTGTAAGCAAAATAAACTGAACTTTCCTTCAAAGTAATACCATATATAGGATGCCGTGCTGCCTTTATTGATTATGCAGTCAACTTGCCTTCCAGAAATACAATAAAGTGGTGGAGGAGTGGAAACAGAGGCCTTTTCGCACAGGCCTTTCCGGTACGCGTGGAAGACAGCTCCGGACGAGGCATTCGCATTGCCCGAGCGGGGCTTGCGCCGCCTCGTGTCCGGAGCTGTCTTCCACGCGTTCCAGATGCAGAGCACTTTAAAGTGCTCTGCATCCGTTCCAACGCGTACGAGGCGCCCCGGCGCGTTCCGGGAGAGAAGCATTCGCTCATGCTTCTCTCCCTGACAGCCGCGGCCACGCCTCCACGGTCAGCATGGGCCGGATTTCGGCCCAGCAGCTGATGGCGGTCGGGCTGATTGCCTGCCTTGCCGGGCTGCGGATCATCCCCGCAGCCCGGCAAAGAGGCTGACAGCTTTCCGCGGGGGGGGCGGGGGGGGCAAGCTAGGCCCTTCCCGACCCCGGCAGCCCCATGGCGGCTGCCGGAGTCAGGGAGATGGGAGCATCGGGTTCCTCTAGCCCCTTTCCGGGGCAGCAGGAGGCCGATGCCCGGCAGGCTGGGGCCGATGAACCCCTTCGGCAACCGCAGCGTGTCGCTCCGGCCGCCCAAGGACCCCCCCGCCCCCACCCCCCGGATCCGCCACCCCCAACCACCCTCCGCGCCGGATCGGGCCCATCTTCGCTGTGTGGGTGCCTGCATCGAGGCACCGACATGGCGAAGATGTTCCCCCCTCCCCCAGGGCCCCGGGAGGACGCGCGCGCGCGATGGAGGACTTACCTCGTCGCCGTCCGCCGTCCGACTGAGGGAGGGAATGCCGGGATCGCGCAGCACCCAGCGCGCCAAGGCCCCCTACTGGACGAGCAGTTCACGTGAACTGCTCATCGACTAGGGAGCCACTGCGCGCCCACGGGAACCGCGCGCCCACCTCCCCTCTCCCATCGGAAGCCCGGGAAGGTAGGTCCCCTGCGCGCGCCCACGGTGGGAGTCGGGGTCGGGGTGATTGGGTCGGGGGTGGTGGTGATGGCGCTGGACCCCTTCCCTCCCCCCCCTCCGCGATCTGGCGTGGAGAACGCTTTGCTGCCGTTCCACTTTGGAACCGGGAGGAAAGCGACTGCTTCTCTCGCCCAGATCGGAGGCTGCTGCGGGAGGGGGGAGCCCTCCCCCCTGCCTCAGGAGGGCACTGCCAGTGCCCACCAGGAGCAGGACGGACGAGCCCCCCTGCCCCTCCCCACTCCGCGATCTGGCGTGGAGAAGCTTTCCTGCAGTTCCACTTCGGAACCGGGAGGAAAGCGACTGCTTCTCTTGCCCAGATCGGAGGCTGCTGCAGGAGGGGGGAGCCCTCCCCCCTGCCTCAGGAGGGCACTGCCAGTGCCCGCCAGGAGCAGGATGGACGAGCCCCCCTGCCCCTCCCCCCTCCGCGATCTGGCGTGGAGAAGCCTTTCCTGCGGTTCCACTTCGGAACCGCGAGGAAAGCCACTCCGTCTGGCCGCCAGATCGGGGAATAGCAAGGGAGGGGGGAGCCCTCCCTCCTGCCTCAGGAGGGCCCCCCCGGGGCCCGCCAGGAGCAGGAGGGACGGGCCCCCAGGGCCCTCCCACCCTGCGAGCCGGCCGCAGAACGCCTTACTCCGCTTCCGAAGTGGAAGCGAGACGAAAGCGGCTCTTTCTGCCGGCCAGACGTGTTGGGCAAATGGCAGAGGTTTCAGTCCTCTGCCTATTCCATGGAGGCGCAAAAGTGGCCCCCCTGGAATAGGGAGGCCAGGGCACCCCCAGCCCCACCCTGGCTTGCTCCGGGGCGTGTGCAGTGGGCTAGGAAAGCCTACCCGACTGCCCCTTCTCCCCCCCCCCCGCCAAGGAGCCATTTGACAGCGGTCACAGGCTCGGGCACCTCTCAGCCTTCTGTTATGGGGAAATGCCGGGTTGCATTCTGCCCTCCCCCACGAAGCCGTTGTGGGGAGAAGAACAGAAGGTTTCTCAGCCGCTTTGAGTCCCCTTCAATAGGTGAGAGAAGCAGGGTAGAAAAGCCAACCCGTCTTCCCCCATGAAACCAGATGGGTAACCTTGGGCTAGTCACAGTTCCCTTCCGAGCTCTCACAGCCACCCCCCCCACCTCACAGGGACCGAAGCTGGATTAAAACCGTGGCTTGTGGTCACACCTAAGTTTTTCTTCTCCCCACAACGGCTTCGTGGGGGAGGGCAGAATGCAATCCGGCATTCCCCCATAACAGAAGGCTGAGAGGTGCCCGAGCCTGTGACCGCTGTCAAATGGCTCCTTGGCGGGGGGGGGGGGAGAAGGGGCAGTCGGGTAGGCTTTCCTAGCCCACTGCACACGCCCCGGAGCAAGCCAGGGCGGGGCTGGGGGTGCCCTGGCCTCCCTATTCCAGGGGGGCCACTTTTGCGCCTCCATGGAATAGGCAGAGGACTGAAACCTCTGCCATTTGCCCGACACGTCTGGCCGGCAGAAAGAGCCGCTTTCGTCTCGCTTCCACTTCGGAAGCGGAGTAAGGCGTTCTGCGGCCGGCTCGCAGGGTGGGAGGGTCCCGGGGGCCCGTCCCTCCTGCTCCTGGTGGGCATGGGTCGTGCCCTCCTGAGACAGGAGGGAGGGCTCGCCCACCCCACCCCCACTGCAGCCCGCGATCTGGCGGCCAGACGGAGTGGCTTTCCTCGCGGTTCCGAAGTGGAACCGCAGGAAGGCCTTCTCCGTGCCAGATCGCGGGGGGGAGCCCCAGGGGCCCGTCCCTCCTGCTCCTGGCGGGGCACGGGGGGGTCCTCCTGAGGCAGAGGGGAGGGCTCGCCCCTCCCTTGCCATCCCCCGATCTGGGCGAGAGAAGCAGTCGCTTTCCTCCCGGTTCCAAAGTGGAACCGCAGGAAAGGCTTCTCCACGCCAGATCGCGGAGGGGGAGGGGCAGTGGGGCTCGTCCCTCCTGCTCCTGGTGGGCACTGGCAGTGCCCTCCTGAGGCAGGGGGCAGGGCTCCCCCCTCCCGCAGCAGCCTCCGATCTGGGCGAGAGAAGCAGTCGCTTTCCTCCCGGTTCCGAAGTGGAACCGCAGGAAAGGCTTCTCCATGCCAGATCGCGGAGGGGGGAGGGGCAGGGGGGCTCGTCCCTCCTGCTCCTGGCGGGCACTGGCAGTGCCCTCCTGAGGCAGGGGGCAGGGCTCCCCCCTCCCGCAGCAGCCTCAGATCTGGGCGAGAGAAGCAGTCGCTTTGCTCCCGGTTCCAAAGTGGAACGGCAGCAAAGCGTTCTCCACGCCAGATCGCGGAGGGGGGGAGGGAAGGGGTCCAGCGCCATCACCACCACCCCCCGACCCAATCACCCCCGACTCCCACCGTGGGCGCGCGCAGGGGACCTACCTTCCCGGGCTTCCGATGGGAGAGGGGAGGTGGGCGCGCGGTCCACGTGCGCACACAGCGGCTCCCAAGTGAGCGAGCAGTTCACGTGAACTGCTTGTCCAGTAGGGGGCCTCGGCGCGCTGGGTGCTGTGCGATCCCAGCATTCCCTCCCTCATTCAGACGGCGGACGGCGACGAGGTAAGTCCTCCGTCGCGCGCGCGTCCTCCCGGGGCCCTGGGGGAGGGGGGGAAACATCTTCGCCATGTCGGTGCCTCGATGCAGGCACCCACACAGCAAAGATGGGCCCGATCCGGCACGGAGGGTGGTTGGGGGGGGCGGATTCGGGGGGGGCGGGGGACTGATCTGTGGGGCGCGGATGCCTAGATCCAGGCGCTCGCGCCCCGCAGATGGGCGAGATTGGGGTGCAGGGCGAGCCCTTGGAGATCAGAGCCAGGGGCTCTGATCTCCAAAGGGGTCCTGCCCCATAGGGGCCTTGCCCCGGGCCCCATGATGGGTGCCCGGGTGCCCGGGCATCTTCGTGCCAGGTCCCCAGGGCCTGATCCGGGCCCGTAGAGCTGGCACGAAGCACGGGGTGGGTGGCTTGACAGCGCTGCCGCCCCTTGGGTGCTCTCACCCAATGGGCGGCAGCGCTGCCGGCCGAATCCCCGCCCCTGGCCGGCCTTTGCCGGGCCAAGACAGTTCCGGGCGCTTTTACCGTTCACACACAGGCGCGCCGGAACGCGTTCCGGGGCACCTGTGTGTGAACGGTGAAAGCGCCCGGAAGTGTCTTAAGCTGCCCGCCTGCACGCGTTCCGTTTGGAACGCGTTGCAGTGCGAAAATCCCTCAGGTTAGCAGCTGACACAAGCCAATGACCCACTGTCCATGTAGTTACTACGTGTGGGAATTTTCAAGATTTTTCCTCCCTTACCCAGTAGCAGTGCAAACAAAGCTGCTGATACTGGAAATAGTGCATACCCTTTAACAAATTCAAGCTGGCATCCACATTAGCAGACCCAAGATGCTGTAATCTTGTTTTTAGAACAGGCTATGTGGGAATTCATTTCGGGCAGAAGTTGGATAGGCGTGAAAATGCAAGAAACGAAGGTAACAAGGGACAAAGCCAGCACAGTGATGCAACTGGGGAAAAGAGGCATCACATTGCTTTGCTATGGCTTTCACCAGCCTCAGCTTTCTCAAGCATTTTCCATGGCAGGAAACAGGAGTAGCAGCAATACTGGGCTTGGCCCTTTCATCTTGCAGCAGCTCTCGTATTCAGCTGAGACACTGCAAAGAGACTGCTGATGCCTATCTATCTATCTATCTATCTATCTATCTATCTATCTATCTATCTATCTATCTATCTATCTATCTATCTATCTATCTATCTATCTATCTATCTATCTATCTATCTATCTATCTATCTATCATCTGATTTTCCATCTCTCTGTTTTTGTGAGCATGGAAGGTACCTTAACAGTGTTTTAAACCAAGGTGCATAACAATATAAAAATTAACAAAAGCTTTATGGTTAAAATGTGTTCAGTGTTTGCCTCTTTTCTGACGTATGGGAGTGCAGGTTTTCAGAGAGTGAAACAGGCAAAAACCCTCTGCCTTCTGTAACAGGTAAGCACTGTATGTATGTATGTATGTGTGTGTGTGTGTGTGTGTATGCATGCATGTGTGTACGTGTACATATATGTATATGTATATATAAATATAAATATTGATAACAACAGGTAATGAGGAACCAAGGGCCAAAACTGCATTCTCTGCTCTGTGAATAGCAGTTTAGTTCAGGTTTGTCTTTTCCAGAGAAGTGGCTTCTGGAAGAAATGTAGGTTTTATGTGGGAGCTTCCCAGCAGGGAAACACAGGAGAGACTCTACAGGCTTGGAAAGAAGAGCTTTGTGGTGACCTGGAAGAGATGTGCTATGTTTGTTTTCCTGCCCAGAGAGGATTCTTCATTGTTTGTGGCTTTAATCATCATGAGGCCAGCATACTCTAGTTTTTCTTCAGATCATATAAATCTTTCGCCTTTTAGTAATCATCAGAACAGTGTTGTATAAGGTTATAGCCTCACCATCCCTCATATAACTTTCATATTCACAATTTAGTGGAGGAGATTGGGATTTTCTAGAGATTATTGTTTTGCAAAATCAGGAGACAATTTTAAAGCTACCAGTTTTAAAATATTGTAAGTTTGCAATATTCATAGGCTTTCCCTGCAATGAAACTGTCAAAAAACATGAAGATTGACCACAGTGGCAAGAATGACTATAGATATTACATAGGGTGCCTACAAACCAAGGATCATTAGGTAGCCATAGTTTATTAGCATCTTAATTATCCTTCTGTTTCCCATGAGGAGATTTCTTCTGGATGGTCACTAGAAGATGCAACAAGGTAGTTTAATGTGAGGCAGCCCCTTACAGAATATGTCTGATCAAGAACTTCAGAAGAATTTCCAATCTGCAATATCCAAGAAACAGGTCAGCAAAAATGTGGCTCCTAGCTATATTTAGGAGTGACCTCTAGTGGTCAACTGCTTGATTGCAGGACTTATAATTTTACTGGTAGAAATGTGGATGTACAGTTAACAACAACTTGGTTTGACTATTAGCCATAGAGGAGGGTGAAAAGTATTTGTCTGCTTTGAATTTGAATTCTTATGCCCTTTTTACCTATAAATTGAAAGTATCCAATGATTCCCAGGTGGAGTGGCCTCTCCAGCTGTGTGCACACCTCTGGAAGTCCTTGTGGAGCCTCAGAGGACAGCATGATGGCAGTGGAAGCCACCGTGACAGTGGCAGCAAAAGGGGAGGATGGGGTAAGGTGGGACAGGAAATAAGGAATAGGGGGTTTCCTTCACAAGCAAACATTTGACAGACATTTGTGCACAAAGCTAAAGCCCCCCCCCCATTCATGGGGTGGGGGGCTTCTCAAGAAGCCAGATATTCAAAGGGAGAAAATATCTGGCTTTACACAAAGCCCCCCCAGTGACTATAGAGGGCTTTGCCTTTAATGAATATTTACACCAAGAGAACAGCTGTCCCCTCCATCACGTCCAGGCATGACTCACCCCACCTCACCTTTTACTGCCTCCACCTCCTTCCCCGCCTCCACCACCATCACACCATCTTCAGAGGTCCCATTTGATAATTGTGCAGAATCTTGTGCGACTTCTCAAGAATTGGGGAGAATCTCATATGATTCCCCAGAAATTGCAGATAATCTCATGCAGTTCCCCGTGATTTCCAGGGCATTGTGTGCATTTTCCTTCTATTCTAGGATAGGGTAGCCACTCCACCTGTGCTCGTACCTCTGGAAGGCCTGGGTTGAGCTTTTGAGGAGGGTGTGATGGCAGATACAGCGGTGAAGGAGACAGTGGCAAGCAAATTTCAAAGTAAGGGTGGTATGTGGATGATGCGCAATGGGTGTGGGCAGATCCAGCCATGTCAAAACTTCCTTGAAACTTTGATAAAGGCTGTTTACATTCACTTCACATGCAAAGGAGGACCTATAAATGTAGGTCCCCTTTGATTTACACATGAAGTGTTGAAGCTTTGGATTCACATGTAAATTTGAAGGTTGCCAATGTATACGACATACCCCTATTTGAAACAGAAGAGGTTGTGGATGTCCTGAATTGGTGCTTGGGTGCAGCGATGGGCTGGATGAGGGCTAGTAAACTGAGGCTGAGTCCTGACAAGATGGAGATCTCACAGGCAGGAACTTGCTAAATTCATGAGTTGGGGTTACTTCTTCTTACATGGGGTTGAATACCCTTGGAAAGACCAGGTCCATAGCTTGGGGGATGCTTCTAGAATGAGCCCTATCAGTGAAGACTCATATGATCTCTATGGAGAGGAGTCCCTATGGTGTACCAGCTGACCCTTAACTGAATAGGGAGGATCTGGACATTATGCTTGTACTTAAGCAGTTGCATTGGTATCAAGCCAGTTTCAAGGGGTTATACTTGGCATACAATACCCTAAACAACTTATTTGCTAGATACCATTCCCTATGTAGACCACTATGATTGCTGAAATCATTTGTGGGAGATTCTATTGTGGGCACCACCAATCACTGAATGTTATTTTTGTAGTGTATCACAACAGGGCCTTCTCTGTGATGGTCTTACATTCAGGAATGCTTTCCCTTGAGATATTTGTGAAGTACCTACTGTTATATTTATCTAGGCATTGTCAGTGTGGATGTCTGTCTGAAGCCCATCCCACCCAGATTTTTAGTACTGTTTTTATATTTTGCTGTTGCTTTCAGTGTTCGTTGAAAACTACTTTTAGATTTTGTTATAAAGGAGCATTTAGAAATATTTTAAATGCATGTATACTCACACACATGCACACACACACATAGTCACTTAATATGTAGGTTTTTCTGGATGTGAGTGGCATAGGTTGAAAAAACTGGCATGGAATCCAAAGAAAAAGGACAGCTCACTGGTGCAGCCTGGTATTTATTCATAGCTGTACAATAAAACTGGATACAAAAACTCATGCTTTTATTTTGTGCTTTAGCCAACAAATACAGTGGCAACAGATATTAAATTCTGAACAATAAAGTACATTTTTAAAGAGCTGGTCCATGTGAATCTTTCTCCTTTTATTCCCACCCAGTGCACCTTACATTTGTGCCATTTTCTTCCTTCTAAGTTTATATTAATCATACAAGTGCTAAGGATGTTTTGCTCTTATATGCTAATAAAACAAGATTTTGAATCAGATAGCATGTACTGCCATAATCTCCAAGCCAATGTGTTCAGACAGCTTCTGAGGCTGACCTTCAAAAGTTCATTTCTATCAAGGCAAAGACTTGCTACCCTTAAAAAGGTGAGCTGGGGTGGAAAACATGACCAAAGTAGCTTTTATTTTTATTTTTTTGCTTTGACTGTGAATATCAACTGTTTCTTCCACCTCTCCCCTGTTCCTTCATAAGTTGTTTTGTGTGCTTGTTTCCACATACTGCAGGTTGACTTGTTGCACAGGACAATAAAAGACAACAAGTTATTACATCACTGAGCAGCAGTAAATTCAAGTGAACACCGAATGTGTGTGTGATTTGGTTATCTAGAAAGCTGAAACACCATGCTAGTAATAATTTGTGCACCACCGTGAATGGAGAAAACGGCCATTTGAAATGAAAAGAAATACAGTACTTATCCTGGCTAGCATTAGAAGCTGAGTGTATTTGACAGGTCAAAATGAAGAAAGCCCCCAAAGGGAGAAACCTTTGTCTCTGCAGTCAGAGCTATTGTGCACTGTGGTATATAGGACCAACAGTCATCACTAGAAGCCTCCCTTCCACACACTGGTGTGGTCTCAGAGAGCCTCCCCACCCCCTTGGGACTCATTTCAACCCCACCAGCTTGCAGAAAAGAGGCTCCAATAAACTCACTGGTCTAGTAAACCAGCCAATGAAAAATTGCCCCCCCCCCATTTTAACCTCAAGGCCTGCACAGATGCAGAACTATCAATTGACAATTTCAGACATGGTCCAGTATGGAAGTGGAAGAGGCCATGGCCTGGTAAAGAAAAAAAAATGCTAGGTTTATTTTTGGGCCTTGTCAAGAACTAGTGTATGTTTTAGATATACTGACCTTTGTGTGTGTGTGTGTGGAGGGGGCGGGGTCACTATAATATAAATCTACAGACTAGCTATAAAATCATTCAATTTTGTTTAAGTACTGGACAAACCTTTCCCTTAGAATGCTAAAGTTTTTAAAGCATAACAGGTCACATGTGATAGTTGATTTGGGTGCTTTTCCTATAATAAGACTCATCCCCTGCCTTTGGCAAAGTTTCATGTATTAACCTGACAAGGAAAAAAGGCATTCATCAAAGCAAAGTGAATCCAAGATTTGCTTATCACTGTGGAAAAAGAGTGATGCATGGAACAGTCTGTCATCTAGCACAACCTCAGATCTTCAGTGCACACTGTGGTATTTCAGTCTGAGATCAAGTCTTACACAATACCTTCCATTCTGCAGTGATTTCCTGAACAGATGTCTTTGTTGACTCTATCTTTGACGTGATTAAAAATGCAAGAGAAAAACAACATCCGGAATAGCTCTAGTGTTTGGATTTCCAATGAAGTTTTGAACATTTTGTTTTGCAGGTAAACATAATGAATCTAGTCAGTCCCCTACCTTTATGCAAAAGCAATAATAACAGAGATAGTTAGGCCCTACTCATGTTGTCATGAGGATAATTGTTGGTCATGCCAAAGGAGTGTGGGTGTGGTGTTAAAGGTCCCTTCACCCCAAACTAGCTTCAAATCTTGCTGCCAGGGCACACTGGCACGAGTACAAGACTTCCCACATTCTCATGATTCTGTCCCAGCAGCTGTTTAATGCAGCCAGCCCAGCTGTGATGGAAGGTCAAAAATCAACACAGCTGTTTGCCCCCCAAGCTGATTCATATGGCAACTGTGTAAATGTCTCTGCCTCCCCCGGATGGGAGAGTCATGCCTGTAGCAACTCCCTCTTATAGCCAGTTCAACAAGTATATAAGAACATAAGAACATAAGAGAAGCCCTGCTGGATTGGGCCACAGCCCATCTAGTCCAGCATCCCGTCACACACAGTGGCCCCCCAAATGCTCATGGGCATCTCAAGCAGAGACAAGGACAAACCTATTCCTGCTCTAGAATCCCAGCAAATGGCATTAGAACAGTAGTTCTCAACCTTCCTAATGCTGCGACCCCTTATTGGAGTTCCTCATGTTGTGGAGACCCCCAACCACAGGGGCGGAGCAGCTGGGAGATGGGACGGAAGGGCGGTGGGAGACTTGTCGTGACCCCTCTGAAAGGGTAGTTCGACCCCCAAAGGGGTCCCGACCCCCAGTTTGAGAACCACTGCCTTGGAAGTATAAACTCAACCTCCGATTTGTTTTGAAAACATTTAGATGAAGAAATAAAGCAATACTCAAGTTTCCACATGAACCAGCTTCTGCAAAAAAAGCATTTGATGACTTTAATAAACAATTGTCTACAGTTGTTTCCCGCCTGAGACAACACAATTACAAGTGATAGAAAGTGAAAAATGTCTTTCCTTCTTTTTCTTCCTTTTTCTTTTCTTTACTGACTTAGGCTGCCTCCAGGCTTGTGGAATAAATCCACAGTTAAATGTAAAAGCGCAGAATATTTACTGCACTGTGATGACTGGCTGTCCTGACTTGAAAGACAGCTCCATAGTTTCCCCTAACGGAGCTGTGAGAGTTGAGGCAGCCAATCAGATTTGAGCTGCCCTTCCTGCTCTCGCCTTGATCTTCTCACTGTTCTGCCTTCACTGAGGGAAACTTTGGATATTGTTTATATTGTGCAGCGAGTGTTCTTGACCCAGCATTAAAGTAAGTGCACAGTCCCGATTGGATAATGTGACACCACAACAATCCTGTATAAATGTAATAGAAGGTCAAATTCTGGAAAATACTGGCTTCTTAACAACAGGATTTGAGAAGTAAATAGGGACGTGGACAAATGCAATTTTCAGAATTCGATTCGAATTGAATATCCAAGATTTGAATCAATTCTAATGTTGAAAATTCAAATGTATTCACATTTGATTCAAACCAGATACATTCGAATCTAGTCATGTGAATTTTCAATTCATATTTGAAGATACAAATATCGACAACATTTGAATGTGTTCCTATGCATCCATATGCACTCGTACGCATCTGTACACATTCGTACGCATCCTGATTTTGTCCTGTATGCATCCCATTTTTGTCCCGTACGTATCTGCAAGCGTCAACCACATTTATATTTGTATTGCAATATTTAAGACATTTCTACAGTCTTAGGTCTGTTCTGTGTTTTGGTGGAGCTGCTGTGGGAAAATTCCCATAGATGGCTCAGTCTGACCTAAAATGATTGGTAACATTCACACTTGAGCAAAAATACTTTTGTTCCAAGTGTTAGTATAGGTGTGATCCAAAACACATCCATAGGCTTTAAAAATCTTAAACAATGACTAAAATTCACGTCACCATTTGTTTGGACTTATTATTTATATCTTCAGTCTGGCCAAGAATCAGGGGAAGCTGGAAATGAAATGAAGAAACGCTTTAAGCCACACTCATGGTCTTCATTATTGGCTCTGTGTGCATTTCTGAGTCCTGGGTATGGCAGCCCTTTGATTGGCAGAAGCAGGTAGCTGCTTCAGGCAACAGAAGGCAAGAAAGGGCTGACTGTTTCCTCTCAGCTGTTCTTCCTGAGTCCTCAAGTCACTGACTTCTGATGGACACAAACCTGCAGGCCGCTCTCACTCTAATGTGGGGGTGCCTAAACCGGAACTTTGTCACTAGTATTGAAATGAAATCCTATTAAGTGGTATTGTGCAAGGTAACTGGAGCAAGGGAATCCTCTTACCATTAGGGGTGTGTGCGGAGCCAATTTCCACATTCTATTTGAGCTGAAAAATTTGGCTCTGGCCAAATTACCACCACCACCACCTGGATGTGGGGGTATTCGTGTCCATGCCCGGAATAAATAAATCCTCCCCCCACCCTTCATTCCCACCCCTCCCCCACTTACCTGAACACCGCGTTTCCATCTCTGTGCTGTTGCTGCACCTTCTTCCGGGGTTACGGAGCGCCCTAGAAGTGGCCGGTGTTGCCTGCTGAGTGCTCCCCCAGGTAAGTGGGTGCCAGGAAGGCAGGAGGGAGAGCTCTGCTGGCACCCTGGGTCTCTTTCAGGGTCCTCTGGAACTGTGAACAGACTTTCTGGAGGGTGCTGAAAGAGGCATGGGGTCCCACTGAAACAGGTAAGAGACCCCACAGAGGCCACTTGGGGGAGGTTTGTGGGGAGGCAAAAGGAAGGAGGCCCTGGGGCATGCAGTATCCATAGAAACTTTGACCAAAGCTTCTACGAATGCTGGATTACTTGATTCGTGGGCAGATAGGGCCCTACAAATAGGGCCCTATTCGATCCATCCACAAATCTCAGTATGCGGACAAATTTGGGCAAATTCTGAATGGCACGAATAATTTGTGCACATCCCTATTTACCATTTTTCCAAAATTTCATGAGCCAGCCTTGCTTGTCTTTTCACTAATATTACCTGAATGTTCTTTCACTTTTACTGAACTGTCCAACTTTCATCCTTAACTGTCCAAATGCAAGAATTTTGACCATTCTTTACTGCACCTGGAAATCATCCTAGAACAGCTTTGCAAGATCACCTCAATTTTACCCTCCAAATTACACACACATTAGTACAGGTGGAAAATCATGCAATTTATGCATGATGGTTTTGAATTCCACTTCTTTACATGCCTATAGCCATATCATATATGACACTGACCTGATTTCTTCAGAGATTTTTCATTGGAAGGTGTTATAATATTGTAGAATTCTACTGCATTTTTTTTTTGAAGTGCATACAAGAAAAATAGACATTCACTCAGCTGGGATACAAAGTTACCCCCATCTGTACTGAAGGGAAGAATATGTAGGCTGCAGTATTCTACTACAACTAAGGGTACAAACAGACATTGCTTTTTTCCTGTTATCCTTTTAAGAAGAAGCATCCCATCCCGCCCCACACAGATGCCTTCCAAATACTTACATGACTGAGAATCTACCTTTATTTCTCCACACTACAGCTTATATTTGTAACCAAGTCAGGTAACACCTGTCCTGATCCACATTCTCACCACTAATTGACTAATCAGCAGGAAACCCCTGATGTTTGCTTATATAATTTCCTGCCTAACCCAGATTAAAGAAAGTGATGCCTTGAAATCCCCTGCTATGAAATTCCCAGTTTTGAAGACTTTTCTGAGACTTCAAGTCAGGGAACAAATGTCTGTACTGACAGAGAGTATCTTTTTAAGTGTGTCTGATCACATCCTAAGATCCAAGCAATGTGTGGTGTTAACTGTTTGAAAACTACAGTTAGATGTTAAATATGTGATGTATTATTAGATTGAGCTTGAAACTGGGGCAAGAGGTAGAAAGAGAATAATTGTTGCTCTGCCTGCTATTGTTCAATAAGAACACTCCTTGAATTACAAATAATTCAAAGACTTTTGTTGGGGTATCTGCCAGAAAAAAATGAAAAGGCAACTTACCCTACATTCTTCCATATCGTCCCAGGCTGCTCAGCCTGCAATAGTTATCAACCACAAAAGAAACTGAAGACCTTTTCCATGGTTAGGGATGTGCATGAATATTCAAAACATTAAAAATTTGATTGAATTTGGACATTCGAATTCAAATCAAATGTCTATAAATTTGAATTTAAACATTTGAATGAATTTTGAATTTTCAAAACATTCGTACGAATTATTCGGACATTCATACGTGTACGATGCATACTTGCCCATACTCATCCTTCCCGCATCTGTACGTATTTGTACGGATCCGTACGGGATGAAAATGAGATGCATACGGGATGCATACGGATGCATAAAGGCACATACGAATGTTGTTAACATTCATATTTGCAAATATGGATTGAAAATTTGCATAAATAAATTCAAATGTATTTGAATCAAATTGAACGTGAATACATTCAAATTTTAAACATTCAAATCAATTCAAATTTGTGGATACTTGATTTAAATTGAATCTCAAAAACTGCATGCGTGCACACCCCTATCCACTGTTACTACTTAGGTGACAAAAAAGCATGCATTTTGATGCTGGATACATACAACAGGATATAACTCATAGTACTCTTGTTGTTGTTGTTGTTGTTAGATTACTTGAATTTTCTGCAGACTGGAAATGGAAGGTCCACACCAGAGACTATTGATCTGATCCAGTTAAGTGGTTTTAGGATCAGAACACTAGCTCTGCTTATCATTTCATCTCACCTTCCACAGGCAAGATGCTAATTAGTATTTTAAAATCAACTTCATCATCCTTAACCCTGGTATGAATAGCTTGAAACAGAATCTGAATGAATGGTATCGGTGAACCACTGGTTTCTATGCTCAGCCCATAATTGTTCTTTTAGTACAAAACAATTAATGACAACATTGATAAATTCAGAGTTGCACTTGATTATATGAATGGGTCCACCTCATGGTTTTCAGGATGTTGAAACAGGTTGCATTTTCCAGCTTTGAGACCAGTTTACTGGCCTTGGAACGATCGGTATTTTTACCACCATAGTTACATGTGAAGTTGGTGCCACATGGCAATCTGCCTCCTGGGATTCCTCAGCATCTCTTCCCAGTGATTCCTTTCTGTGCCAGTAGCATGAAGGCCAAGGCTGCACTTGCCTAGTAAATGGTTCTGTCCATCATTATCCTGACTCAGCATCTCTAGCTCCACACTGGAGGCACAAAGGAGATCATGGGGGACCTCAAACATAATCATCTCGTTCCAGACTGGGTTGATCTTATGCTTTGCACGCTTTGTCTGCTTCTTTTTCAGTTTTAGAGACTGGTGCTTCAATGTCACTTTAACTGATATGTCTGCAGAAAAAGAGAAAAAAACATTGGTGACTGAAAAGTTTGCTGTTGGTAAATGTCAGCAGTAGCTGAGCGCAAAAAGTGTTATCTCATCTATCTATGAAAATTTCAACTTCCTTGAACTTCAGCCTACAAGAATGGGATCCAGCCCATGACTGAACCTCCCACTGCAGAAGTTTATTATAAATTATGAGATAAGGCGGGTAAGTTACATGGGAGTTTAACTTCAACAGTATTTAAATGAGCATCGTCATGTGTGGCACATGAAGCTATAAGTGACATTTAAATAAAGCTTTTAAATAGTCCAGAGTGCTTTTATATAAACAAATTGGATAATCTTATAGCATTTTTGTGAGTGGGCCAGTATTTTCTCAAAATTACAAATATGGAAATTCGAAGATGATAAATCCACTGAATGACTTATTAGTTGAAGAGACATTCTGACCTAATAACCTTATTACATTTCACTAAACTATCTCGTCAAATTGTTAAAACTGATTTAGAAGAAAATAAAAATATTCAGCACGGTATTATCCTTTGGCATAATCCAATTTCTCACTCACCCTTCCCAAGAAGCTCTTTCAGCTGTTTGGAATGGAGATTCTTGGCTTTTATAAGTACCACAAGCAGACGGTTTGCTGCAGGCAGATAGCTGATGGACAGGAGAACTTCACCAAAACCTGAATCTGTCTTCTGCAATTTAATGAGGCAAATAAGGGAGAAATATACAGGGCATTTTCTACTTTGTCCTTATAGTGAAAACTGAGAAATAGCACAATGGAAGAAGGGACAGTTGTTCCCATAAAACGAAGAAGAAAATAAAGCCAACAAGTCAGCAACAAGTTTCGCAGTAGGAATCAAGTTCATACAACACTCTTACATTATACCCTATGATAACGTTCATATTGGGCTACAGGACCACCCCAGCAGCTCTCGTGAACTTCTGTGTAGTAGACTATGCCTCCTGAGGAATGGCCTGTCTGCATGAAACCAGCCGTTGGAACAGTCCCTGGAATGCAAATGGCACCAGAGCCTGCTCCAAGGGGGCGCCACTTCAAAGCAATCTCCCAAGTGTTCCTGGTGGGTAGACTGGATGGATCTTGTTCACCTGGGACACAGAGTTCAATCCCATTTGAGTGCGTTTCTGAAAATAGTCATGGAAATGAGCCATTTCTTGGCATCTGGCAAGAACAACTCCAACTGACAACTTTGAGGGCCAGGAACAGAACTTTTGTTCCCAGCCTCTAAAGTTGAGTTGGTCTAGCACAGGATGTCATTCCAGTCTTGACTGAATCACTTGATCCAGGCCAAGATTAACCTACTCGGTACAGGCAGCACACGGTGCAGAAATTACCTATGTGTCTCCTATGTTTCTCTCTCTCTGAGATTTTGTTTAAATCCTCTCATTATGAGTTCCATCTGGAAAGTCAGTGCAGGCAAAACAAAAAATTGCATAAATCCATGTTTTAATGACACATAAAAATTCATAGTTGGGCATCTTGAAAGCAAATCAAGTTTTGTTATGATTCAGTAAGTCTTTGAAAAAGAAGCCTCATAAAAACAAAACTTTAATTGAAAACCTTTTGGACAGTTCTAATGTACAGTAGTTTTTTGTTATTCACAAGGGTTCCATTCTTTTGAAAACCTGTGAATATAGAAATTCCTTGAGGAAAAAATGTGCTGTGTACTTATAGTTGCAACCTCTACCTTCCCAGCAAGAAGAGGGAAGCTGCCTACAAAAGCAGAGTTTTCCCACTGGACATTCCAGTGAAGGGCCAGAAATAGAACCAGAAATTATACTGCACAATCTGGTCTTTTTCATCAGTAGGCAGGTTATTGGGGTGGCCATCAAATAAGAACATGAGGAAAATGCCAGTCGATTGCATGACAGCCTATCACAACTTGCCCAGTGGCCCAACACTTGCTTCCAGACATAGCATCTTTGCAAGTTAATCTGTACATGATAGAAATATGATGTCAGAGAGAATCATTGCCCCTCTTTAGCTATTCAAAACCCACACAATGCCAGCACTTAGTCTATATATTTTATTTCTAGTCTTTCTATACTTCCTTTCACTCTAGTTGAGGACTGTACACACTATTCTCTACCTGCTCTAACTTAATGAATAGGAAGATTTGAAGAGGCCTCTGTATGTGTAAAGGTACTTTTTCACTCTGTAAAAAAATATCTGGTTGGGTGAGGCAAGGATGCTGACACTGGAAGCATGACTATGAACTAGGAATATGCATGAACAGAAATTGTTTGCATTAATTTTTGAACTTGTTAAAAAAGTACAATTTTTTTATTTAAAAAGTCATTTTCGATTGTAAAAACAGAGCTTGGTTTGATTGAATTTCTGGATATCTGAACAACTCCGTATTTGGTTCGATGCAAACATGAACTGTTTGATACAATTTTCAAATGCAAATTGAACTTTGTGCATCTCTTCCATGAACTTTAGCTTCATTCCCATGTAGAAAACAAAAGGTGGCTCAGAAGGGCCTTTGGGTTCTCATTCTACCTCCAACCCATATTTTGTAGCCAGAATGTCCAGAAGAGAGGAGAAAGACAGCCTGGTGTATGAGAGATCTAACTAGCCAAGAACTGTCTCTAAGCTGACTACAGTTGTTTAATTACCCATGAATGCAGCCAGTGACTCCCGCCATTCTTTGCTATTGGCCATATTGACCAGGGTTTTGATTTCATTCTGTGTTCTCCAAATGCTTGGTTATCACTGGATGATTATGGATTAATCACTACCTCTTAGTCTTGTTGTGAGGATAAAACAGAGAGGGGAGTTAAGTTTGTGTATGGATCTCTTATAAATAGACGTATAAAATTTTAAAAAATCAAACAAATAAGCTTGACTATTACACCTCTTATGAAGGATTTCTATTGAGACAAAGTGCTCCACTTTTTTAATTCTAGAAAGGTTTCTTTGTATTTTTTTTAATGCAAGTAGGAAATAAATCAATATAATGATCCTGGAGACACACACACACAGAAGACTTTAAAATTTGTCATTTGAGTGTAGCATTGTCCTCTGTTCTTTTGCTCATTATCTGAGATTTCACATTGTCAGTTCAGCACTCAGAATTAAGGGACAGTTCATCTTCTTGCTGGTGATGGTGCTGATTAAACATAAGGCAGTTATATCACCAGCCCTGAGAAGAAGGAAGAAAGGGTTCTTGGCAAGATGATGATTCTTTGTGTTGAAAAAAATTAAAGAGGGACATAGGATCAAGCACAAAATTATACTGAATCACAAGATCTAGGATTGTTCATTCATTAGGAATGAAACAAAGCCAAACAAATGAGTCTATTTAATTCAGCTTTTGAATAGAGAATAGATAGTATAGGGCTTTTTTTTTTTAAATAGTGCCTACTATTCATCTGAGGTGAAAAGGAAGACTTCTCTTCAGCAGCTGATTAATAAATTTCAGTGGCTGCATCCTTGCAGCTGAAATACTATTTTTCTAGACTGCCTCTGACATTCTGTGTATTTCTGTAATATACATAGGGAAAAAGCTACCCCAGGAAGCACTGTATACCTTCGAAAATGCTTCAGAAATGGTGGCTACCATGAAGCAGTCATCAGTGTAAGCTGTACTGCTGCTTTCATTGTTGTCACAGATGGCAGAAAAATGGGAGGGGGTTAAAGGGACGCATAAACAAAAAATGTGAATTGGTCTGATCTAAGATAACCAGTTCCACCCTCTTTTTCTAAAGAAATATGAGTTCACTTCTTAAGCAAGGACAATGACATTTCTGTTAGGTAAATTAACTTCAAAGGTGAGATATGTTTCATTCAAAATGCTAATATCCAAGCAACAAAATCTAAATTAGATTATTTAGCACAAAGGATGTTTTATCTGAGACTGCTACTTGACATCCAATTCAGTGAGCTATAAATATTTCAGAGCAATTTCCCTTCTACTCAGCTAGACAATACAGATGGGGACAGTCATGCTTTCTCTACGAAGAATAGATGCATTTTCTATATATAAAAAAGCTGCCTTCGTACATATATATTCGTGGAAGCACGCAGAAAGGAAGGATCAGGTCTAAGACTCGTCACATTTTCAGCTACGTATATACATGTGGTTAGCTACGTATATACAGCTACGTATATAAATCTTTCTCTCCTGAATCCCATATAAATTGTGTACAGAAATCACACCTCTTAAAAGTTATCAAGGACATCACTTTATCACTTTGTTAGCTGTGGAAAGAGATGGAAATTGGTTCAGTCATTTATTGTGGCACATGTGAGTCACCACTGTTTGAATACTAAACTCTATCTCAGTGGTTCTCAAACTGTGGTCCTCCAGACATTTCTGAAAGATAAATCCCAGTATTCCACTCCCCATTTTCTGTGCCAGCCTTGGAAGCCTATTGGAATACTGGGAGGTTTTGTTCAGTAATATCTGGAAAATCACAGTTTGTGAACCATTGCCCCATTTTACTTTAGTGAGCAAAGGAAAACCAGACAACAAAGCAGACATTGGTACAAGTGGTTTCTATTGGTGTATCTTCACTATAGCATATGGAATGAATCATGATTTCAAATTATAATGTGCAGTTTGGCTCTAGGTCTCCCAGTTACACTGGGCTGGAGTGGCTTGTTGAGTGATCTGTAAGATGTAGCTGTTCTGGGATGATCTCCGCATTAGACAAAAGATGGGAGGTAGGGAAATGGAAGAGGAAGGCAGATATGAGATTTCACTCTCTGGATGTCTACTTGCAATGGAGCTGATGACTAGATCAGAAGGATGATCCTGTAGAGAGTGCCTCATTGTATGCCTGCTGCTCCCCTTTTATCTTAACAGGGGGTGTTTTTCCCCTGTCAGAAAGTACCCATTTGGGTGTGAGCTGGATGATCCCATTTCCACCACAGCACCCATTTGGGACCTGATTGTTTTGACTGACACTGGAGAAATCCAGATCAAATGGGTACTTTCTGGCCTTTAATCCAGATTTTCTGTAGACCCCATTAATGGGGTCTACAATGGGGTCTTCAGGCAGAAAATCCAGATTAAAGGGAGCCTGTTTCCATGCTTGTGTGGCAATGGGGTCTAGAGGAGGCTAGGGGGAGGGGGCACCCATGGGGGGAGCCCCAAACCCTAAGCTTCAAAGTCATTTTGAAGTCACTTTGAAGTCTGTGCAAAATAGCTCCGGAGCATCTTTGAAGTCTGTGCTGATCTTCAGAGTGAACTTCGAAGTGACTCCAAAGTGACTCCAAAGTGAGCTGTTTTGCAGACTTGGAAGTGACTTCGAAATGACTTTGAAATGACTTTGAAGCCACTTCGGAGATTGCCCCCCCTGCTCCCCCCAAACACCTGGGGTTACAAGGAGACTCCTCATGGGTAGATCCAGATTTCCAAATGGGTGCTCCGGTGTTTCCATGGCAGGGAGGCTAGCACCCATTGCTTACTTCCCTTAATCCAGATCTACTCGATCTGGATAAAAAAATGTACCCATTCCTTAGATCCGGATCTTCTTAGATCTGGATTAAAGGAGTGCGGTGGAAAAACACCCAGGTAATGAGTTAGGTGCCCTCTGTATGGTCCCTGGTCCAATCCAGTCAGCAGTGCCATTGAAAATGAGTGAGCTTCTTTCTTTGTGTCTGGCTGTGGCATTTTGTCTAACAGTGGAATCTCTGTAAAAGCATCCATGTTTCTTTTCTGAACACAGACTCAAAAATGAGGGACCAACAAACCATTCTAACCATGCCTGCACCAACTCTTTAGCCCAGTTTGGCTCAAGTAAGTTCTCATTAGTTTGGTTCTATGTTTAATTGAATTGCATAGTTTATGTTTGCATTCCATTTTGAGGGAACCTACCTGGCATACAAACTATATAAAAGAGAACAGGGAGCAAAGTGAAAATGGAGAGAGGCACACAGTAGTGGGCAATACCTCCAGGCCAGTAGGTCAGAGAAGCTAATAACAGAGGCTGATGACAAAGTGTTAATATTGTTATTTTAATATTGTTTTAATGATATGGTTTCTTACTATGTCTTGTAGAATATTTTGAGTGTGTCTTCACGGCACCCTTATTTCGAATTCAAAATGTTTTGAATCCTCGCAGTCCAGATGGCAGTTTGGCTTAACACGATTTCCGCGTGTTAAATCGCCCCAAAGCGTTGTAAATGTTAATCCTCATTTCAACAGGTCTCACTCCGGTTTGTGCGCTTGAAACGTTTTACATTTTTTACTATGGGAACTCTTCCTTGTTAAGGGATGAGAGTTTCCCTCCCCCAATAGCTTGCTTCCAAAGCAAGCTGTAAACGCAGCAGCAGCCCGAATAGCAATTCTCTGTAGCAAACAAGCAATTCACGCCTGATAACATCTTGCTATTGAAAGTGCTGGCCTTCTTAAAAGGGAAAGAAAGAAAAGCAGCTGCCGTTTGGAGAGATGTGTGAATGTTTATTTGCTGCTGCGCGCCCTAAGCAATCGGGAGAGGAGGGGAAAAAAATTGCTGTCTGCCTGCTGCCGATTTTCCTCCATCCAGGCAAGGCAGCCACCCAGCTAGGCTCTGTGAAGGGGTCTGTTATGGGTGGCGCGTTCACGCCAGGAGGAAGAGGACAGGGCAGCCCCAAAAACCGGCTTTTAAAAGGTAGCCACTGGAGTCCCCCCTTTGAGTCACGTACGTCCTCAGAACCCGGATTGAATGCGTTTAAGCTGAAAGTAATGGGAACAGGCAAATTCGCGTTTGCATCCGGTTCTGTTATCTCGGTTTAGGGAAAGTGAAATAAGGGTTGCCGTGAAGACACGGCCTTTAATATTGTAACCTGTGAGTGTAATGTTTAGTTTGTTATTGGGATTAATTTCGCCTGTTTCCAGAGTTACTCTAACACACAGCTAGGATAAGCACTACAAACTCACAAAGGACCCAGTGGCCTGGTCCTCTATTTATAGCAAGGTGCCTCATGGTCTGTTCCTTCCCATTTCCATGGCAACATCAAACTTAGCCAACTTATCAATTTTTCCACACTCATGATCCAAAATCTGTCATTAATGCAGGAAAGTCTACTCTGATAAAACTGCTGTTTCTTCCAGTTACTGTTGCAAATGATGCCTGCTTTGCCTGTGAAACAGGGCCTAGTAAGTGTCAAAACACCTTACAACATTAGATGGCTGTACAAAATAAATAAGTACATTGCATAAGTAAGTAAATAAGTAAACAGAATCAGACCACAGAGAATGCAATAGTCAGAGGCAATGGTCAATAAATGTATAAAGTAGCAGCTCCTTAATGGTAACACAAATATTGGAAAGGGAGATAGACTTATATAGAAATGTCCTGAACTGGTTTGGATTTGAATCTGTTCAGACTGAGCAAATTGGTTCAACTGATTCTAATCCAAGCTAAAACAATCCCCCATTTGATAAGTCTGGTTCAAATGGAACTGAACCACAAGAGGCAAACATTTTTGTACAATTCAAATATATTTCAGTATGAGTCAATGGGCCTTTAAAAAGGGCTTTTAAAAGTATAGTTTAGTATAAATTTTAAAAATAACCAGGCATTTGAACTTGAACTGGGCTGACCCTGTTTGACCCTGTTTGAGTTTGTCCCAAACCTAATATGGTCCCCAAACTTAATATTCAAACTGAACCACTGTTTTACGTTCATGCACATCTCTAGACTTGGGCTCTGATCTGCTAGATGTCCCTTTCGAGTCATCCAACCCTAAGATATCTCAAGATACTTCATGGTATCTCAAGTCCTAAACAGAGACACGAGTAAATGAACTGCAACTGTTAGACATTTATAGTTTATTTTAAAGACCATCTCTCTAAATTCTATCAATTCATTTTGTCAATGAATGAAGGAAAAGTGTGACAAAAAGGAGAAGAAAGACTTTAATCCAGTATAATCAAAGGTTAGTTAGAAGATGGATGTGGGCTGACAACCAGCTGCCCCTGCATTCTGCTCTTTATGATGTGTCACCCTCCATCCTTTATGAAGCCAGCTGGAACTGACAGGGGTGGTTGTCCACACACTGATGATGACTTCCAATCCATCTTCCAGCTGTCACTGAGAGGTTAGAACTAATATTGCCAGGGAACAACAGAATTTTTTAAAGAGCTCTTTAAAAGACCATATGAGTAGCCAAGGAAATTCCAGTGTGGCAGTCATGGCTTCCCCATCCAGGATACTATATCACACTCATGTGTGGGGGCACCCTGAGATGAAGAATCAAAAGAACAAAAAATAAAGAAATGGACTAAACATAAAATCCATGACCTAAATATGGAGACCACAAGTAGATATTTTCTTGACAGGTTTGGAATGCCTTTTCCCTGTTTCTACCTCTGGCACAAATCTGTTGGATAAGATTCACCGATATTTAAACAATTTGAGATACATGGACACACACAAACACGATGAAAAGGGGAGCATGCACAATATGTTAGAGTTGGTTGTTTTGCCTAGAATTGTAAAATCAAAATGCCTGCAGCTGGTTTTCAAAATTATTAGAGAATTTACCATCCATACTGACACCTACAGTTCTTCTCCTTTATAGATGACTGTCTGAGGAAGTTATTGCCCATTTAGATTAATTCTCTGCCTGAGCTCAGAGATTTTAGAGCCCATGGTAAAAAATTGCTATTGCACCTTCCTCCTCCTGCCAAATTAAGACTGAGCACAATTCATTGTTTTACAGGTTTTAATGACCCTTGGTTGTATTAATTAATTGACCAATTGGCTGAGTGAGTGAAAAATTGTCCTACCGGTAGCTGATTGAAGTCATGCATCTTTGCACAGCGTCTGTCCATACTAGCAGTACCTGGGCTGAGCTTTCCAAGGGCTTGTGTGCTTTTATATGCTTTTCCCTCTACTGCCTCAGAGTCTGCATGCAAAGGCAGTTGTTGTCTCATCCTGAATCTGGGTCTGTGTTATTTCAGTTAAGCTAATGAACTCCCAAATGGGTGCATCATCAGACAGCCATCTTTATGTAGCAGAGTAATGGATTTATTCTGTACAACCCACTAGGAATGAATGGAGGAAGAACTTCATACTTCATGCAGGTTTTAATGTCTGGTGAGTATTGCTCTGATTTTGAAGCCAGCATGAGCAGCAATCAATGGTATTTATGGGTAAGCTGGTAAGCTTTGCTTTAGGCTTCCACTGGAGAATAACAAACAAGATCCATCCATCCATCCATCCATCCTTTTGTTGAAAAAAATCCATGCTGTGGCAAAGACAAATAATTCTTTATAGAGATCCTAACAAGCTCATTTATAGCAACATGCTGGGGGTGAGTGAAACAGTGCCTCATCTCTCTTTCTCTATCTCTCTTTCGGTCTCTATCTCCTTCTCTGATCTCTCCCCGTCACTTTTTCCTCTTCAAGCTTTTGATTAATGATTCAGGATTTATGTTTAAGCTCCCTCAGTAATGGCTGCTTCTCTGAGGTCCCCGATGACGCAAACCCGGCTGTCTCTGCATACGTTCTGCAGCAAAAACTGGGACATAACTCTGAGACTGTTAACCTGCTCCTTTCAGGTTTGAACAAAAATTTCCGCCTCGCCAAAGATACGTGGGAGGCTGCAAGGAAGGCTAAATACACAAGAAGTAATACTGTCAGTCTCTAGATATAATTGGATGTTATTGCCTATACTAAACTCACAGAGGCAGCTTCTTGGCATTCTTGATATTATATGTTCTTGGAGACCATCTGCCAAATTAGCAGAGGCCATCTGTTTCAGGGGTGCAATTAAACACCTGCTAGGACTTTCCTAGGCCAAAGTGCAATGGATCTTTTGAGGCATATACCAGTGGCAGCACCTCATCTTGGCAATGACAGCAGCCCTTTTCCAGGCTAAAAAGAGCATCTTGGAACAACCATCAATCCCTTGGATGAAACTACTCCAAGCTTCATATTTATTTCATCTGTTACATTGAAAAAAGGCTCCTGTAGCATAAGGGGCTACTAATCACGTTGACTGCTTCCAGGCGGTGAGAGAAAAATATAGGATCTTGTTTAGATCTCACAATTGCCTATTGCCATCCCTGCCAGGCAGCACAGCAAAACTGTGGGGGCAAGCTCAGGCCCATGCTGGTCTAGCACTTGTTCCCATGATGCAACTGACAGCAAAATACCCAGAAGCCCACAACTGCACTTGCACAGTTCCAGGTATTTTCATCCACATGTCACTCTGCACTTATGCAATGAGTACTTCTTTCTGGAAAAACCCAGGAGCATGCGCCAGACACAATAAGTTTTATTGCTGGGTCAGGTAAACCTCGTCATTCAGGATTCTTTCCCTCACAATAGTGATACTGAGGAATTTGCCCTTTATAGCCCAGGCCTACGTTAGGATTGCCATGGATAAATCTGGCAGACCCGATACAATGCTTGGATAATCCTGCATTCTAGACCCTGTCTGGAAGCAACCTTAAGCTATATGTTACCTTCATTATCAGAGACCCAAAGCCTGTATATTATGGTTTCTGAAATTCATACACAAAAGCTGACTTTTATGTTGAGTTGAACTCATGCCCTGGCACACTTCCCCCAATGGATCTGCCAGGCTAAAGTGGTTCTTAACAGTGGCTTCCAGATGGTACAAACTTCCTCTTAACAACAAAGCCATTTGCTCCAATAACATGTTCTCATGCCTACAGTCACTTTCCCCAAATGGAATATTGTGTATCAGGGCAAATGGCCACAAGGAGAAATTGAACAGTACCCTAGCTTACCTAGAAGCCTAGATCCCAAATCTATCTTTCTTCTTCATACATGTTTTATTTCAGAGTTTGCTGATGTGTACATAATCCTCTCTGCTCAGTGGAATTAATTTTTAATGTAAGTTTATACAGATTTGCAGCTTTACACCATTAGTTCTGTTTATTTTTACTTCCTTTTAGCAGCCTTGCTCTCTGTATCCTCCAACAACAATGAGCACTACCTACCACCACAATTTATGGTTCTTATTTCTACACCTCTAAAAAGTATATATAAAAAATGCAGAAAAGGACATCAAATATCATGATTCTAATTAAAACATATAGGAATAATGGCAGATGTGTAAAGACCATCTTTTCTTCATTTTGCAAATCGCTAGGGCACCAGTCATCAAATGAACCTGAATGGTAGAAGAGTCAGGCACTTTCTGCACTTGGTCTTATTCTGGTTTATATCTCAGACCAGGTACCTGCCATCCTCATGGTGGTGCAGACTACGGCAAAGCCTACCAGGAGCCTGCCATAGTGTGCACTAACATGTGAGTTCCAGGTCCTTATTCCAAGTATAATCTAGAATAAGGCCCAGTGCAGAAAGGGTCTCAGTCCAGACAAAAGAGAGAACTTTTCACATTGTAGAATTTGCTACAACAATTTGTACCAATAGCCACCAGCACTGAAGGCTTTGAAAGGGGATGGCTTGTGCCCATGAGGCCACACAGAAGCTCCTGCCCGCTACATGCTAGTTTGTAGTCTTTCTTTGAAGTTCAGATCAAAGGAAGATTTGCCAGCATGGGTTCCATACAAATTCTATAAAACTGGGACATAGCAGAAGATGGGCTTCTGTCTACACTTGCCCACACCAGTTGCTACTGGTTATTAATAAATTCAAATAATGACTGAGCTGTATTGAGCAGACCCTGAAATCCTTTACAGTCATTCTACTGTTAACCTCCTATTGATGTTTCATCAAAGGTCCTGAGAACAATGCATATTGCATTTGTGACTAAGAGAGAAAATGGGCTGGGGACACAAATATGCTCAAACAGCACTCCATTCTGGTTCTGTGTCATCAGTGCCCAAAAGATTTATCCCACTACAATTGAGTTTTATAATAAATAAATAAAGAGCAATGAACTTTTAGGAAATTGATAGCATACCTTGTCAAGTGTCTTTATCTTCTCACATTGAGGTGCCCCAAATGGCTTCCCCATGTTAGCAAGACTCGGTTTAATTTCTCCAACAATGCTGTGTCTGGAGAACTTGTCACAACTTCTCAAGGTGAGTGTCAGCATTCCTTCCTGTAATTCCTCCTCCTTTACTGGGAACAGTAGGGCCTCTTCCCAGACAACATGGGGCTGACGCTTCTTCAGCACTGTCTGGGCTTCCACAGTGCCAGAACTGGCTACCAAAGTACCAAGAATGTAGCAATCACAGCCATTATTTTGCTCTCTTGTTGCAGTTCCATATATAACTGGAAAACAAACAAACAAAAAAAGAGACAAAGTGCACTTTCAAACCAA
This sequence comes from Aspidoscelis tigris stejnegeri, assembly GCA_023333525.1. NCBI lineage: Eukaryota > Metazoa > Chordata > Lepidosauria > Squamata > Teiidae > Aspidoscelis > Aspidoscelis tigris. The sequence continues at coordinate 54,133,337 of JALMGA010000003.1, forward strand.
GCAGGAATACTCCCAAAAGAAAATAATTTCCTAATTATCATTTTGATTGAAAAAAAAAGTTTTGTATTTGTCTTTCAGAGGTCGTGTCTTCATGGCAACCTTATCTTGGATTCAAAACGTTTTCAATCCTTGGAGTCCACACAGCAGTTTGGCTTAACACGCTTTTCCCGTGTTAAACCACCCCAAAGCATGGTGAATCTCAATCCTGATTTCAACAGGTCTCACTCCGGATCGTGCGCTTGAAACGTTTTACATTTTTTACTGTGTGGACAGTACCATTTTAAGAGATGAGAATCCATGTTTAGGGTTTTCCTCTCCCAATAGCTTGCTTCCAAAGACAGTGATTTCAGTGTAAAAATCCACTTAACAGGGATCGCTACACTGTAGCGATGGAACCACTTCACACCTTGATGGTTGGAATAACAATGTTGCAATTTTGCGCAATTCTAGCTCTTTGGAGTTCTGACTTTAGAAAGGGAAAGGGAGGAGAGCAGCTGAATGTGAATGTTTAAAGCAAAGGGCCTTTAGTTGCCACTGCTGCTGTGTGCCCTGAGCAATGGGGAGAGGAGGAAAAAGAATCGCTGGCTGGCTGCCCGCTGCCATTTTTCCTTCATCCATGGAAGCGGCAGCCACCCAGCCACTCAATTAGGCTCCGTGAAGGGGTCCCTTAGGGGTGGCACGTCCATGCCAGGAGGAAGAGGGCAGGGCAGCCCTGAAAAGCGGCTTTTAAAAAGTATCCACTTGAGTCTCACCTTGAGTCACGTACCCCACGTACGATCCTCAGAATCCGGATCGAACGCGATTAAGTTAAAAGTAATGGGAACAGGCAAATTCGCGTTTGCATCCGGTTTTATTATTTCGGTTTAGGGAAAGCGAAATAAGTTTGCTGTGGGGATTCGCCCAGAAAGTACATACAGGCATTCTGAAAACTCTTTTCTATAACTTGTAATATTCAGTCTCCATTAGAATAGTGAATCGGAAACATCTTTGCCACTGAAATAGGGACAGTGTGGTTCCCCTGTGTTAAAGCATAAATATCAGGTTCAGAGAAAAATCTCATACTGTGAAGAGGGAACATAGCGGCTGCATAAGCCTGCCCTTGGATCCCATTGGCCTGGCATGCATGCAGACACGCGCTCCGGAGTTCAGTCTTCCAGGTGCAGGAATGGATTGCAGACTCCTTTAGAGGAGTCTAGGGCTAATCCAGATTATGGGGCCCGAAGACCCCATTAGATCTGGAACATGGCGATGCTTGTGTGGATGATGCAATCCCAATGCGGTCCTAATGAGGCCCACAGTACAGAAGGCACCTAACAAATGCATACCAAATCTGTACCAGTCAGGTTCTTAATGGGTTCTATAGGGCCCATGTGGAAACAGCTGACGTGTCTTCTGGTCTACCTCCAGAATAATGGAGGTGTGCTGAAACAGAGTGTGCAGAAGAACCCTACTGAAATGTTTTGCCCAGAAGCTCCAAGGCTAGGAATTTTTCTTCCTAGCCCTCAGAGCTGTTTGAGCCCAGACTCAAAGCTCTCGCATACTGCAAGGTCACATCTTGAGCCATTCTGGATCAGTACCATTCTGCAGATGGCATTGATCCATGCCATGCTCTTCCATGGTCAGTATCAGCAAGCCTGGATGTTCTTATTTTAGTAGCAATTAAAGAAATTATAGAAGCCAAATCCAAATAGTGAAGGAGGAAGGAAAGGAAAAACAAAATTATTTCTAATATTATTTGTATTATACTTAATAGGCGTGTGCATGGAGCCATTTTTCCACATTCTATTCGAGTTGAATAGAATGTAGAAAAATCAGGTTCTGGCCAAATACCCCCCACCCCCACACGGATGTGGGGGTATTCATATTCATATCCGAGCACACATATTCTATAGAATATCCATGCCCGGAATGAATACCGCCCCCCCCCCCCCCCAGGGATGAGGCATGACTTTCACATATCTTTTGGCTTCCATTCCTTGCTAATGTGAGCCAGTTTGGTCTTGTGGTTTGGGAGCTGGACTCTTATCTGGGATTCACTGGGTTTGATTCTGCACTCCTCCACAAAGCCAGTTGGGTGACCATGGGCTAGTCTCAGCTCTCTTCGGAGCTCTCACAGCAGCACCTACCTCATGGGGTGTTCTGCTATGGGGACAAGAAGAGAAAGCTTTGCCAGCAGCTTTGAGTCCCCTTGAATGAGCGAGAAAAGTGGGGTATAAAAGCCAACTTTTCTTCTCCTTCTCCTTTTTCTTCTCTCAAAACTGGACAACAGAAGTGGACAATTTTCTGCACATCCCCAAATAGGGAGGGAGTGTACTTGGTAAGCATGCTGCCACCATCCCTCTGCCCAGCAGTGGCAGGAACGAATCAGGGTAGCCAGCCCTTGAGCTGTCGCTGACCTCTCAGGTAAGCTAAAGGCCCCAGTGGGTGCAATGATGTCACTGTGTCCTTGTGACCCCTTCTGTACTGCTCTTTTCCTTTCCTCTTACCTTCGAGAAAAGCAACACACAATGTGCCTTTCTGTTGATTGTAGCCAAGGGAATAGCAAAGCTCAGGGACTTGTGTGCCACCACCAGCTTTGTCAGGACTCAGAAGCTCAGTGACACACACATCCTTCATGCCACCTGGAACACAATAAGCATATTAATAGAAGAACATCTAAATTTAGCCACTTTACCTTTTATGCCACTTAGACCAAATTTAGAAAACAAAAGAAATGCCAAACTGGAGATGCCCTCTAGGGGAAAGATGAGCAGCAGGACTGTGGAACTTGTACTGTGGAACCACCATGACTATGGAAAGGGGATAAGGTTCCCAAGGCTTTTAATCAGCCAGTTACATTTTGATCCAAGTCAAAATACATTTGGGTAAGAATAAAGGTGAGGCTCCAGAAAAAAAAAAAAAACTTGCCACATCTAACACTGCCATTTCCCTTGCGTGAATTGCTAACAATTTCAGCATTTCACCTCTTCAGAACAACTATACATGTTAATAAAGATGCTGGTAAGAACTTTCATTATTCTCTTTTTCTATCCACCTAGAGCACCTTCTATATGTGGACCAGATGGGGCTGATGGTATGGCAATGAGCTGCTGCCATGTTGGAAGCAGGAGGGCTGGAGCCAAATGGTCAAAGCTTTGTTGCAGCTCTCCTCATCACCTGGAACCTTTCTGTGGTAGACCATCACCCATAGAGGCTGACTTGCTCAGCCAGGAATGTTGGGGACTGTAAAGGGTTCAGTTGACAGGAGAGAGTTGACAGAAGGGCAACATGGTAGACACACATCACCCCCAACACAGAGTGATCTCATAGCAATTTATTCCAGTTTACAAAATATCATATACTGTATATGACCGGGACAGGAAGTGACCTCATCTGATGCAGTGACATGTAGCCACCCTTACCCCAGGTGAGTCATAAAGGCATCTGTGCAGGTAGGCAATGAATCCATATTCTTCAATAGCCTGAATCCTGGCTTCAGAATAAATTGTATAAACTACTCCATTTAATTTATATAGAAAAGGTGGAGGGAAATTTGATTTTTTTTTTCAGTCATTAAGGAATAGTGAAAGATTTACTTTTATATACTTTGTGGCCAACAATGTCATACATGGAAAACTTCAATCCCACGGCTTTCTTCTTTTATCTTATCCAAGCTTTTCTTGAAATATTTACTATAGTATATTTTTCCCATTGTTATTAGCTGGAACAATCTAATTATGCACTGAATAATCTAAGAGAAAAAGTTTAATGCAGTTAAATTATTTTTCAGAACATATATATTTATAAACTAACTACTGTATAAGATTCACTGTCAGCTGGAAATTACGCACAACACAAAAGCTGTATAATTGGTATTGTCACAAAAATAAACTGTGCTGATGAAAAGACACCCGAGGAAGGGTAAAATCAATAGGGATGCCAAACCGAGACTGTAATTTGCTAGAGGTAAAAAATTTCACCAAGATTTTTCTCTTCTTTTCAAAATGGCAGTAATCTACATGTGACAGTGCTTAAAGCCATTTGACTGATATTGTTTTAAGTGCCCATAGATACCAGTTTAACCAAAACTCTTAAATCAGTTGATCATGCATATTGGGATTTGTAATCAGCAAAATAAAACGAAATTGGCACAATCTGAAAATTTGAATTGAAAGTAACCACTGAGGCTTAGCCAGCTACCCACCATTTTGAAGAGGAATGAACAGCTCTTCATTAACACGTATGTTCATCCTTTTCTCATCCAGAGGTGCAGATTTCCCTGTGCTGTTCTCTTCTGATGTCTTCAGTGTGTAATCTGCATAGTTAACAATTTCTGAGGAAGTCACTGCTGGCTTTGGACCATAGAGATAGGGAAACCTGAGGACAGTCTTGGGTTGAACCGGTTCTGCTGTCTTCTCCACTCTGAACTGAAACAAGAGAGATTCAACCATTACTCTTCCTTCCTTCCTTCACCCTTCACCTAAATGTCCCAAGGTGCTCACATCACTCGCTGAAAATATTTAAAAACTGATAAAGCCATATAAAGCTTAATTAAAGTACAGCAGGACAATATTTGGACAAGCTAAGTGTCAAAAGCCATTTAATGTTGTCACTTTACATACCTCTAAAGAGAAGTTGTTTCAAAATCTGGGGGGTCATCACAGGAGAAGGCCATCTCACATGACACCACCCTTCAAGCCCTTGAGGGTTGTAGAACAGCAAGGAAAGCCTCCCTCTGTGACCTTAACACCCAAGCAGATCTATACAGTAAACCTTGGGCTTATGGTGATGGTTCTTTATTGTAGGGGTGAAAGCACCACCATAAGGGCAGCAGCAAATCATGTGGCAGGATGAAGGGGAAGGAGGTCTTAGTTGGCCTGCTTGGCCCTATGCCTTTTCAGCCCTGTTGGTGTGCTGGAAAAGTGCAGGTCCAAATGGGCCCCTATGCAGCCAATTGCCATTTCAGCACCGGTGTCCTTTATAGCACTGCAAATGATGAGATCTGGAAGTAAGGGCTTAGTTTGCTCTTTAGGGTGTCCTCCTGCTACCATTTTCTGCTTTCCGTGCAGGCCTGCCTAGTCTACTATCTGATGTGCTTTTTTTCTTCTGATACAGCAAATGACCCACTTTCTTCTTCTTTGAAGAGTGCTATGCATCCGCTCCTCTTCTTGACTAGGTAGACCACAGCTAGGACACTCTGTTCAGATACTGCCAAAGAAGTACTGTATACGGAGCCTCTAGGAACAGACTTACCATTTTCAAAACTCCTGACACGAATGATGCCATAGTATGCCTGCTCTTTGATAATTGGTGTATTCAAGAGCCCCATATCTGATATTTCTCTGTTATCAGACCTGTTTTCCATCTACAGGCATGCTTAGCATATAGTTACCTTCTAACACATCAAGGGTGACTTGTGTACATACAAGAAATTAATCTTTGTTTTGCAATCAAATTGAATGTCCAAAAAACACATTTTGTCATTGAATCATTCCTTCAAACATTTGTATTCACGGCCGGATGTTTTTTACAATTTCTTTTTTAATGCAAGAAAGTTTTATTTATTATATTTACCATTTACAACTTAATGCACAAATTTACATATATTATATTGAAATAAACTAATAAACAATACTAACTATTTCAAAACTTAGGTTGTGTTACAGGTAAGATATGAAGCTGTATGAATCTTGAATTGGGACTGACTATAATTGACATGGGATACATATATCTTATAGTATTACTATATAATATTTCTATCATTTCGACAAAAATTTTATGGCATTTTCTGATAATGTTAGTTCCTCCATATTATATGTTAGGAAGTCTAACAACGGTTTCCAAACTTCTAGAAACACATATCATTCTTTCCTATTTGTATATTTGCTGTATTGAGAGGTAATAAGCTCACTTATTGCATATTCTACTACTTTATTATACCAGGTCTGAATGTTTAATGTTTCTGACTTTTTCCAATTTCTGGCTATAACATTTTGTCCTGCTAATAGCAGAAAGTGTAATAGATGGACATTATTTTTGGATATATTTTCTAATGGGAAAATATGTAATATGAATACAGATAGAGAAAATTCAATATGTATTTCTAATGTTTTGGCAATCTCCTGGTTTACTTGCATCCAAAATTTGTTAATATGAGGACAGAACCACCAGAGGTGTATATAGGTACCTTGTAACCCCCAGCCATGCCAACATTTTTTTTGCGTGAGCCGATGAGATATGGTTTAACCAAATAAGGGTAGCATACCACCTAGTAATTGTTTTCAGAAAAAAATTCTCTGCTATAATATATGTTACCGCATGGAAATTTATTCCACCAAATTGTTTGCCATTGTGTGGAGGTGATGTTGGAGTGTTTATCTGTTGCCCAGAGATCTTTGTAGTGGTCCATATGTAAATCTTTGTCTTCTAAAAGTATTTCTTCTATAAGTAAAATAAGTTTTTTTTTGGTAGAGACAGCAAATAGTCCAATAAAGTTTCAAGTCTACTTTTATCACTTTTTAACATCTGTTGAATAACTGCTGATTTCAAAGTACTTTTTAGAGCTCTGTTTAGAAACCACGTATCTGAGTTGGGGTTAAGAACTGAATCTATAATTTCTTCTTTTATTTGGGATGTTTGGGGTTTAAAAAAATCCTTTATTTTATGAAGACCTTCTTGCTTAAATATATTCCATTTTTTTCTGATATTATAGACTGAAGCTCAGTTACAAATTGGAGAGGCATATTTTTGGATAGATATGGAAGCAACTTAGTTCTTACTTTTCCCCCCCAAACCATTAAGTTGGATTGTATCAGAAATAGATGGCGGATTTTACATGCATTATAATATGCTATTATACTTGGTAACCCCCATCCTCCTTTTTCTCTCTGCCGGTATATTATTGTGTGTGGGATTTTTTTATGTTTTCCTTTAAATACTTCTTTTAATATGATTGTGGACCATTTTGTTAAAATTCTAAGGGGAATGGCATATGATATTGTCTGAAACAGAAATAATAATTTGGATATAATAAAAAATTTTATAGCAGCAATTTTACACAAAATTGATAGATTTTTCTTCTTCCAAGAGGCTACTTTTTAAATTTTTTTCCAAAGATTGCCATAATTATATTTAAATACATGGTTCAAATTTTTTGGAATGAATACACCTAGACGTTTTATTCTATTTACAGCTGTGGTTATTCCAGTCTCTTCTAATATTGTTGTAATAACAGTTGGAGGGGTATTCATACAGAATGCTTTGGATTTGCTTAAATTTACTTTAAGGCCTGAGTGTGCTTCGAAATTTTTAAATTCTTGCTGTAGTGCTTGTAATGAGGTTCAAGGTTGTGTAAGAAATATGCTGACATCTTCCGCATATTGTTTATTTTCACCTCTTCCTTCCCTGCTACATACCCATTTATACTTTTATTTTTAATTATATTATTTGCTAAGGGAACCTATTGAAAAAGCCTATTTTCATCACTAACATACTTTGAAAGTGCAAAACAATGATCTTTTTTTGTTTTTGTTGTTTTTTGAATGTCTTGATGTTCAAATGTCAACAAGTTTGTTTTGATGCAAAAAAATTTGTGAATTCGAATATTTGATCAAATTTTTGAATGCACATTTGTTCCTGCATATCCATAGGCATGGAGACGGTCAGAGAAAAGTGGGCAGGATGAGTTCCATTGTGCCTACATGCCCTGCTGCCAATATGTTCTTACCAACTGTTCAGTTTTAGCTGCTTTTATCCTTGAAAATGATCTCTATTTCCATTAACTGTTTTGGTATTCTTAAATAGGAGGCATTATGTAAAAGTTTTAATCAATAATAATAAATCACTCTAAGGGTATGTTTGAAATTAATCCCTCCCTCTGCCCCAGTATGGATCTCCAGGCTTTAAACACAATGCAAACCCCTCCCATGCCACATCACCATTTCTGTTTCACCAGCTATCCTTGGTATGTGTTGCAGCAGGAATAATCAATGAATCCAGTCTTTCCCACTTCTGACATCCTAGTACTGATGCAGCGAGATCCTAACTGTCAGCACCAAATGTGGCAGGATCTTATTAAATTGTTACCCCACCATTTATACGGTAAAAGAGCTTACTTCCATTTGGTTTGGCTCCTGGGTAATACCACAATTCATCAATGTCAAACAAATGCTTTCCTTTTCTCATTCTGCTGCCACTATGTATACTCATCTTTATTGGTCTGGCAATGTAATTTCAAGACCTATGTGTAGGATAAAGTAGAAAAGGAAAGAGTTGTACAAAGAGAATCTTGAGAAACCATATACGGCTTCCAAGGGGAGTTTCCTCAGTTTCTTTCAGACTTTCCACATCTGATTTTGTTACAATCTGATATATCAGTTAGAGCTTTTTAAAAAAACTGTTACATGTAACTAAATCATTCCTTAGAACTATAACATCTCTTCCTAGAGTCAAACTAACATATTGTTCAAAGGTGATTCCTTCCCACAGTACCTCTAATGTACTGTAATGCCTCTCGTTGTGTCTCCCAACGCCAGCTCCTCGGAGGAGGAGGCAGATGCGCCCACACGCACGCCTGTGCCCCTGTCATCGCCAGGGGCAGCCAGTACTGGCCCCAACGCCGAGGACCCCGCCCGCAAGGAGCACATGATCTCCTCCTCAGGTGAGAGCGAGGAGGGACCGGCCCAGCCCACCCCACAGGTGTTGCGCAGGGAGAAGCAAGTCATGCGCTGCTCATTACAAATCAGACACCTGCAGAGGAAAGGGCGTGATGCAGCTTCCCCTCCTTAAGGAATCGGGTGGTGCCCAGAGCGCGTTGCAGACAAAGCTGTGCAACCTTGCTGTGTGACCGGACTTGTGCTTTGGACTTTGGAATCTGCTGGACTTGCCGACCCTCTGGAACCCCCCGACCCTGGACTGCGCCCCGACTTGCTGAAACTCTGAACCCTGACCACGGACCGTGACCTGACCTTGAGAACGCTACGCCCTGGAGCGCCGCTGACGTGCGTGCGCCTGCCTGTGTGCCCTGCCGTCGTGAGACAGGACATGTACATTAAAAGCACTTCCAAAGTGCATTAGAGGTAGAATGGGGATAGGATGAGAACACGAGTGCCGCATGTTACCACTTCTAGGCTGCTTTCAAGCTACTTAAAAACAAACACATCCATTAGTGATATGGCACTGGGACCCAAATTAAGACAGTTCACCTACCTTTTATTTTCAAATTGGCCACCAGTGCAGAGTTTCATATGTGCACACTTAATTCACCTTACTTTTTGACTTTATTCAGTCAATAAGCAACCCTCTGTCAGTGTGTCAAGGCCCACATCTGTTCTGTGCATGTCCTATCAGTACTAGTTTAGATGACTCGTCTGTCAAGCTACGCTTTCATCAAGCATGTTATCCATGCTCTGGGAACCTACAGGTTGGACTACTGTAATGCACTCTACATGGGGCTTCCCTTGAAGATGGTGCAAAATGCAGCTGCCAGAGTGCTGACAGGAACATCTTGCCGGACACATATTAGGTCGGTTTTAAAAGAACTGCACTGGCTGCCAGTTCACTACCGAGCCCAATTCAAGGTGTTAACTTTGACTTATAAGGCCCTAAATGACTTGGGCCCCAGATATCTAAAGGAGCGCCTTCTCCCATATCGACCTGCACGTGTTTTAAGATCTGGAGGGGAGGCCCTTCTGGTGATCCCCCCGCCTTCAGTAGCTAGGCGGGTGGGCACCCAGGAGAGGGCCTTCTCGGTGGTGGCCCCAAGGCTGTGGAACGGTCTCCCCCTTGAGGTATGTCAGGCCCCTTCTTTGCCCCTATTTAGGAAGGTGGTGAAAACGTTCCTCTTTACGCAGGCCTTTGGTTGAATGATCCCCACACTTCCCCCCACTGAAAACCACTGCTGTTTTAATTATTCTTGTATTTAAAGCTGTATTTTTAAACCTGTTTTAAAAACCTGTCTGTTTTTAAATGTTGTGAGCTGCCTAGAGACCCTTGGGTATGGAGCAGCATATAAATGTAAATATAAATAAATAAATAAAAAGCAATCTATAACTTTTGAGTTAGATTTGCATAGTTTGAAATAGAACTGATCTATTGATTTTGTACTTCTCCAAAATAATCTCCAAATGGTTTAAACACAGCAACCTGTTTAATTAAATTCTATTTGATAAAGTTTATTTAAATATAATTTCTGTCACTGGCACCTTAAAATTATTTATGCTTTTTCCTGACAAGTAGGAGGAATAGCTCCTTCTTTAGAACTGAGTAGGCTGTGTTTAGATATGTCTAGGAACTGAGAAACATGGCATAGAGAATGGTTGGATATGATATCTCTACTGAGGGACCTTCTGGTATTCTGACTAAGCGATATGCTGATGAGGTAGCTTGTCACTAAAAATGTGGCAATTCGTCTGGGTGGCAATAAAGAAGACAGCCCACTGTTCACACTCCACCACAGCCTATTCCAGGTGCAAGCCTTGAACTGTATCCTGAATTCTAGCTGCAGGATTGAAAGGTCATCTGAAATTCCTCAGGGACGTTTGTACAAGTGTTGTGCATGTGTGTTTGGAAGAGATGCACCAAGAGTGAAATTTCCTGCTTATGACACTTCTCAGGTTCTTAAGACAGGAACTGTTCTCAGCTGGAGTGCCACCATTTGCCCCACCCTTACCCCTGAACAACTTCTGGTGGTCACCTTTAACAACATGCAAATGCAGTCTAAAACTGTTCATGCTAGATTATCCCAGTTCAAACCAACAATTCCATAGGCTAAATTCAAAGGTGTAAAATTTTAGAAATATAAACATTACTCTTGTAAGGATACTTGACTTGATGGGACATTGGTCTTCTTTATACATGTACTTCAACAGCACTTACTCACAAAGCCATCATATTATTATGGAAGGTCTGCAAGCAGAACATGAGCACAAGAATCCTCTGAACTTATTTTCATTTCTTAATAAAAGCATGCTATAATGCAAATGTTTGAACTCACTGTAGTTGATTCTCATTAGTTCCTTTCTCTTGTGCTAATAATACATGAAAAGACTGCCCTGGACATTTTTCACTGGGAAAAGGTCATTTGGTTGACATTCTGTGAGCCTATTGAATAATAAGTTTGATCCCCCAGGCTTTTCACTGAGTCACCAAAAAGAACAATAACCTGTTGTGGCTGTTGTGATTTATTAAACTTCTGACTTTTTTGAGATTTACAGACTAAGAGCATCCCAAAGGGAATAACAGACAAATGGCTCCATCTTCTCAAAAGACCTAAGGGCCTTTCTGCACTTAAAGATCCAGATTAGGCAGTCTGGATCATATAATCCATTTTGTGGCAGGGATGGATTAACCTTTGGCAGAACAGTGGTATCTGCACAGCAATGGCTGTTTGTATCTAGCCTCTGTGCTGGTTCCGAAGCTTGCACAAGCTTTGAAGTTGGGCTCTGAAGGCTCCAATGGCCAGGAACTAAAGTTACTGGCCTCAAAGCATCTGGGGGACAGTTCTGCATGTCTCTGTGATCTGGATCATCCCCACTAGTTCATTGGTTGACCCTGATATTTTCCACAATTTCCAGATCGAATGGGGGCAATGAGAAGACAGGATTTACTAGAAAAGAGCTTAATGCAGCAGGGGATAAGATGGTTAGATTATATTATGGAGGCAATGAATGCAGTGGAGAACAGATATAGCTTGGCATGTTTTGGTGCACAGGGTCACAAAAAGTCACACATGACTAAATGACTGTTTTTCCCTATATGGGAAAAAGGTCTTTTGACGAGATAATAAATATAGTCAGAAATTGAATGTGAAAAGGCCACAGGTTAGTGACAGAGCCTATGATTGGCATGTTAAGACACCAGGTGAAATCCATAACATCTGAAATTAAAAATAGATTGGATAGCCAGTGGTGGGAAAAAATGGATGACTCCTCCCAATAAGACAGATGAGCCAGCCAGCCTGCTTCTTGGATTTCATATTTCTGCAGGCAATAGAAAAGAAGCCACCTCTTTCCCATGGAGGCTTTTGATATGATTCACAAACCTGGATGGTCATGGTGCTAAATTGCACAAGGTTGTGTTCACACAGAGAGAAGATGTAATGTGACTTTGGGCATGCAGCTACACCCAGACCCAAGCACTGTCCAACATGAGTAGCAAGGGTAGACCACAATTGTTCCATCTGTATACAACAGGTTCCTCTGTTGCTTTTGCTTTGGGGTTTGGCTCATTTTAAAGGGCACAGATTTGCAGCTGCTACTCTTTAAAAGCTTTGATGTAATCTTGTTTTTAACAACACCAAAAATCAGAAGGAACAGGACAGATGTATACAATTATGAGCAGTAAAGACAAAGAGGATAGTGGGAAGTGCTAGAACAGGTCACCAATTCACAGAAGTCAGGGCTACCAATCATTATTCATTCTGATGGCAGTAGGAAGCGCTGTGCCTCTGAAGCCCAGCCGCTGGGAGCCTAAGAGAAAGCTGGGTGCTCATGTCTTGCCAATGGATTAGAGCTATGGGTCCTCCCCAGTGGGACATTTCTCACATTCTTATGCCTAACTAAACATCATTGCCAAGGCTCAATTGATATTTTTGGGCTTGGAGCATGTCAATGCTTTGGTGTAGATATATTGTAGTAAACAATATCTCATTTTGTACAAGTGGGATAATTTTAAACTGGAGAGCAGGAGACGAATGTGATCTATTGTTGTGGCTGTCCTTCCTTGCCAAGAGCTAGACACTTCATCAGGCAATTTATCACCCTGTAACACCTAATAATCCCCAGGGGAGCCATATATAAGCATATTGGGGGAGTAATCCACCCCCTCTTTTTTGCTTCCGTATATTGTAACTGCTGCAAGTCCTGCTTCCCAAACAGTGCCAGTTCATGGTTGAAAATTGTCAAATAGGGATGAAACCATCACTATTTCTACCTGCATACAATTTTGGGAAAAAATAGGGACTTTATTAAGCACTAAGGTTTTAAACCTAATCTTTTTGTTTTGACTCCAGTGAAACCTTTATGTGATGAGAACTGAACAAACATCAAGAAAAAACCACTGTCTAAGGAAACAAGGAAAAGCTACTATGGAAGAAGATGAGGAGAGACAATAATATACTAAGTGCACTTAGGGAACAAAGACGACCAGCTACGGTATATCGCTAAGAAAGAAGATTTGCCCTGACGATACCCTGATAGCGAGATGTCTGCAGAAAGAAAATCCAGCTCAGAGAGCTCCTGCGATACAGCTCTCCATCCCTGAGCTACAGAGGCATACTATTTTTGGCTCCTGGTTTAAACTAACCTCTTCACTCAAGCCTTTTATTGTTAACTTCCCCGTAATGCTTTCTTGCTGGAGAGAGGGCTGTATTTTAATTACATTTTTATTGAACTATGATTTATCTGCATTTTATATCCCTATCTTAGCCAAGATTGTGATCAGCCCTGAGATCCTTTTAGAGAAGGACAGGATAGACACATTTAAAGGGCGGCGGCGGGGGGGGGGGGGAACATGCTAAATAACATCATAATTTTTACAGCACTGAGATTTTGCAGGATCCTTCTGGGATTTCCCAGGTTTTGCTGGAAATATTATGTAAATTTGCAGAATGTCCACATACATATTTATATCTTGAGGTTTTTTTGTTTTGTTTTTGCAGTCACTTCACTAAAATAAGGCAACAAAAAATGGCAAGAAGCCATGACTTCGTGAAGATGCACTTTCCAAGAAAGACCAGGCTTTACATTTTTGTGATCCATAGAAGTTTCAAGTGACCATTTAGGATCAAAAGTTTGCTCTAGCTGCCCAGTTTTTCCACCACCATCCTAACAGTCATATCTGCATGGGTGAATAAGTGGGGCTTGAGGTTTTCTTAGGTGTCAAACACTGGTGTCCAGTATGCTCTCATCAATGGTCAGAGTACCTGTTTCCTCCCTTCTTTTCTCTCTTGGAACGATTGTTTTCTAGCATAATCTTTAGGAATGGAGTAATAAACAAAAGGAATCAGTACCCAGGTTTCATAAACAGTTCTACATTTCAGGAGATAGATTCTTGAGTCCCCATCAGGGTACTAGCTCCATTAATAAGTAACAGAAGTTGGGTCTTTCTTTGTATTAATTTGGATGTGGGGAGAGTATGTGGGGTGGAAGTTAGAGATGCATTTATTGTAGTTATGACTTAACACAGCAAAAGAAAGAAGAGGGAAGAAACTGAGTGCATTTTTCAAGATGTGTGTGTGTGTGGGGGGGGGTTTAAATATATAATTAATGTTTCACTCCACTCCCCACAAACAAAAAGACCCAAGCCCAGTTCTTAACATGGCCGCATCAGGCTGTCTTTTTGTTGTTGCTTTGAACCTAATTAAATTGATGGACTTGGCCGAAATGGACAAATGGACAAATTTACTAAAAGATAAAACAATGGATAAGTTTATGAAAGACTGGAGCCCTTTCATCAACTATCTTTGAGAATTAGAAGTCATGATGGTTTTGGCTAAAAACCAAAGGGTAAGCTGAAAAGGAACAAGTGATATCTAAGGGGAGCAAAGAAACAAGCAACATGAAGAGGAACGTGAAAAACAGAGGAAGTCACATTTAAAAAACCCCACTAAAGTAATGTAATAATCCAATATGAAATGTAAGAAGGTTTTAAGCTGTTTTAAAATGTTCTTTATAAATAAAATATCTATATAAAAAAGAGAGAAGGATTTGAACCAATCTGATCATAGCGAACAAAACTCTTTCTTTCCAGTGGTTTTTGCTTTGCTGTTCAGGAGAACCAGTCCTGATCCAAACCACTGCTACAGTACAATGGCAGCAGCGGAATGATGGAAGGAAAAGTACAGTATAGGAGAGAACCCATATAGCAAATTGATATATAGTAACCCAATATGAACTTCTTCGATGAAATATCTTCAGACTAGGGATGTGCATGAATATTTTTAACATTCAATATTCAGATGAATTTGGACAAATTTGGACATTTGTATACAAATTGAATGTTACGACATTTGTACACTGACATTCGTGTTCGTACGAATGCTTCAGAACATTTATGAACCTGGGGAGGTGGGAAAGTGGCTGTGCCAGTCACATCTGAAATGGATCCAAAGTGTATTTGACATGAATTAAGAGTGGATTCAAACTGGATTCAGGGCGGATTTGATGCTTTCAGAGCAGAAATATTATGAGATACATATCAGATATGTATCGGATATGTATCAGATACAAATGCATTTGTATTGGATATTCGTACAAATACATCCATACGAATGTACATTATACATTATACATTGCATATAATCCTACCACATTTGAAGGGGACCTATTCGAACAAATACGATTTTTCTTACATTGGATTTGAGACAAATTGAATGCAAAAAAAAAAAAACCTCGTTCGTGCACATCCCTACTTCAGACTGCTTTAAAGGAGTTTGAAAACAGAAGCTTAAGTAGTCCTTTGTAACACTGTGAAGGAAAGTTCCAGTGCGTATAATGTGAGCTGCTCACATTCTAGGGTCCTTCCGCATTTGCCGCCTGGAAATGGATTTAACAAAATCCGTTTCCCAGTGATACAGCCTCCCGATGATCCGTCTCTATTTCGAACAGATCTGAAGGGCCCTCGTGCATCCGCACACGTGCGGGGAGGTCGCGGGGAGGCTGGATCAGGCAGCCGAATTGCCTGGGTGCTGTGCGGAAACTGCACCACCCATTTGAAAGGGCCTCCGGCCTCCCATGCTGCTGACGCTGCCCCTGGACCAACGGTATATAACTGAAAATGGGTACTAAAGGAACATATAGAGGGATGCTTCCACTGTCCAAGGGAATCAGCAGGAGCCATTAAGAGAAAAGTCTTTTCCAGAGCTCATTGGGAGTAGGGATGTGCACAAATGTTCTAAACATTTGAAATTCAATTGAATTTGATCAAATGTAGATATTTGAATTCAAATAGAATGTCTACACATTCAAATTTAAACGTTTGAATGTTCCAAAATATTCGTTTGAATGATTTGAATGTGCAGGTACATATATATTACAGACATATTTGTACGCATTTGCACTTATAATATGGAATGAAAACAGGATGCATACGGGATAAAATGGGATGCATACAAAATGCGTACAAATACATATAACACATATGAATGTTGTCAACATTCTTATCTAAATACAAATGTTATCGACATTGGTATCTTCAAATCCATATTTAACATTTGAACAAATAGATTTGAATGTATCGGATTTGAATCGGGTTTTGTTGCATTTGGATTTTAAACATTCAAATTGAATAAAATGACATTCAATTCGACTCAAATTCAAATGAAAAAAAAAATTCAAACACATCCCTACTTGGAAGGGCTAGGGATTGATCTTAAGAGTTTGTGCATGCAAAATATATATTTTACCACTGAATCTACATACAGAGTTGTATCTTAATTTCTCTCTTTTTTGTTGT
Organism: Aspidoscelis tigris stejnegeri; assembly: GCA_023333525.1. Lineage (NCBI taxonomy): Eukaryota > Metazoa > Chordata > Lepidosauria > Squamata > Teiidae > Aspidoscelis > Aspidoscelis tigris. The sequence goes on from JALMGA010000003.1 coordinate 54,149,768, forward strand.
TGTTGTTTACTTTTTATTTCAAATATTTATTAGACAATAACATACTTACATACATATATACATGCCTCAGAACTACAAGAAGGCCCCCACTCTGTGATCTTAAAGCATGCATATTCTGATTTGTTTTCAAGGTACTGACATAGCATTAGATACTCATTTCAAACCATGCAATGGTATTAGAAACATAAAGGTAAGGACTAAATTGAATCAATATGATAGGGGCACTGAATGCGGAACCCTCTTCATATTGCTGGACAACACCTTCTATTATGCTGGGCTAATGGCCATGCACACTGTCTCTAAAGCTAAGGATTGTATGCAGCCATCATGCCTAATACCCACCAAGGCCCTGGTCATGCCTTATATTGAAAAAGCAGGGAGGCCATCATCTATCCTTGAAAGCTGGATGTCAAAATACATTTCTTGTTTTTCTGAGGACTTTCGTTCCTCAGATCCTGAAATCAGGGGAATTTCACACTTCCAGAGGATGGAAATGGTGAGCTTGCCATGGTTTGTACTAGCATTTACACTCACAAATGATAGTACATACCAGCCCACATGTACGGGCACTTACCTGAGTGCAGACCATGGTCTGGGCACCACCATCTAGGGTCACAATGTTGGCATCATTGCATGTGTGCTGATGCCATCACCAAGATGACAGTGATGTGCTGTGCATGTATAGTGATGCCAGCACATCACGGGATGCACCAGCACACTGGTGCAGTGTGTGTTATCTGCCCTTCCATGCACCGTAGAGGTGCAGATGGGGGTGCCATTTAACGCTGCTGGATGTGGTAAGCGCACGTGTAGCTCCAGCATGGAAGGAGCCAAACCATGAGGCCAAGTGCAGAAAGGCCCCAGATAATTCCAGCACTGGGTCCAATTCAGCCAGAAACAGATCCAAGCAAAGGGCTGCCATCCAGCTCAGAAGTGGCATGGAGCAAATTTTCTGGCACAAGTGTCACCTGGAGGGGATAACAAGAGCTGGTCACTGCCAGCTGCATTTGTTCTGTGCCACCCATAGAGTCACTTCACTTCACCTCACTCTAAAAAGGGCCTGACCCCACCAATCTGACTCCACTGCTGCCACCACCATGATATCCCCTACTGCTTCTGCTGCCGCCACCACCACCACTGCTGTCAGCCCTGCTACCCTGCTGAAGCTTAACTTTTACTAGACAAAGGGAATCCATCCTTTGTGGGACTAGGGCCTTTTGTCAGCTGTTCTGGGCTCCACTAAGCCTCAGCTGCCTCAATTTATCTATGTGTCTGTTTGGCTTATTTTGCAATGTTTTGTATGATGTGCAATTTGTATAAGGTATTTTTATTATAATGTTTTGATTATTATTTTGCATTGTGTATTTTCTATTTGTTGCAAGCCACCTTGGGCAAATTTTCTTTTGGAAAGGTGATATACAATGAAATAAAAAATAAATCAAGGCTTGGTGTGAAGGCAGCATCGGTGATAGGTGTGACCAGGTCATTCCAGGCCATAAGCAGCTTGAATTCCTTGTCAGTCCCTGAGACAGACTATATTTTTAGACTGTGACTGCTGCCCTATAATATTATTTTGCATTGCAATGGTTTGAAGCTGTGCCTTTAAGAATGTGTTAACTGGCTGGGGGTGGGGGGCTGTAGCCTTGTACTGTCTAGCTGGGAATGGTTAAAGGAGCTATCATTGTCAAAGAACAATGAAAAGAGGCAGCGGAAGGTATGAGAGAGGTTGAGGGAGAAGAAGAAGAGTGATGGCACCAAGAGAAGAATGTGGAGGAGGAATACTGCCCATTGGAAAGGATTGATGGGGTAATATTTATGTTGGAAGGAATAAGAAGTCAACAAAAGGTGTCTGATGAACAGGATTAGGGATGGAGCAGAGTACTGAGATTTTGCCAGGGTTTAGAAGAAGTTGGACTGAGGAGCTGGACTGTCAACTTGGGAACAGATGATTCCAGACCTAGGGACTGGGTGTTTGCGTTTCTTTGTTAGTGGGGGCAGGGGGTTGTTTGTTGAGTGTGTTTGTGGTAGGCCTACGTCTATAACTTTTTATCTTTTGCAAAAATAATAAAGCTTTATTAGCTACCTTCTCAAAGTCTTTCACCATAACTGTAGCAGTCATGATACCAACAAAGCCATACCACCACATGCACAAATGTAACTAATCCTTATTTGAAACTCTCCAAGTTGGTCGCCATTACTTTATCTTGGAGTGGCAGATTCCACAGCTGAGTTGAGATTACATAAGGAGAGGATGTAGACGCAGTGACCAGGAGTGAGCTAGTTGCTCCTGGTAAGTGTGTTTGTTGTTTAGTAGTCCACCACTAAGAATTTCAGGGGAGCATGTGGCAACTTCTGGAGAGTTGCCAAGGCTCCCCTGTGTGGACACATCTCCCCAGTGTGCTGACTGCTGCTCACTGAGAGGTAAGTGTGAACTGGCCCTGTCTCTTGCAATCCAACCCAACTTAGAGAAATAGTAAGCACTCCTCCATGCAGTCTCCAAGAATCAAGCCCAATGTACTGTATGCTCAACAATAAAAATGTCACTGATTGCAAAATGTTAGTGAATGAAATAGAGCTTGCCAGACTGAGATCTGTTGTTATCTGTGGCTTAGCACCTTGAAACCTGTCCCTTAGTCCTTATTTATTTAGGATATATATCAAATGTCCCAGGAAGGGTCCACCCCAATAAAATGATAAAATATGCAGAACTGCCTAAAACATGTTTGAAATATAACCCTCCTTCCCTCCCTGGCAGGACAACATCCAGAAGTAGCTAAACATCAGTAAGGACAGATTTCAAGGAGACTAGTGTTTTTATTTCTATTTTTGGTAGTAAAACAAAGCATTTGCAAAACGGGTGCTCTTTAGAGATTTGGGACTGGGATACAACCAGACAACACCATTTTGATCCTGCTCTATATTCAGAAGATTCAAGATGAGGAAAATGTCATTTAAAAAAAGTGAAAAGGACTACCAGATGCTGCCAAAGAATAAAACAAGTAACAAAGGCAACAGATAATTTTATTACAAAAGCTTATGCCTCTGTATAGGACCAGTAGCCAGCTCAAGGGCATGCCCTGATACTCCATTATTCATAACCTATTAAGATTTCATCAGGCTTGAAGTGTTTTCCATTCAGATTACAGCCTGATTGGCTTAATGGATGAAGTGGCAACTTATATAATATTAAAATAACCACCTACATAATAGACCATAAGTTCCCATAAAAGATTGTCTCATAACCATTCCACAAATCAATGGCATGGGTGGAATTTGAACCCCAATGCACTTTCCAAAACTCTGTCCAATGTGCTGCTCTGCCACTAGTTTTGCAACAGAGGTTGTCATTTTTGTACTATTCATTTGGTTAAACGCCCAGATAATCTGAAAAGCTTAACTTGCTTTATTGATACTCAAGGTAAATTTATTGGCATTCGATATAAGTTCTCAGAGTCATCTTAGTTGCCATAACATTTATCTTCACTGATTTCTCTAGAAGCTTTATTGTAATATTTCTCTAAACCTGGGTCAGTACAACACATTTCTAATATTCATTATCATTTAAAAACAAAACACCCTACATATTGGATAGTTGCAAAGCCTTTTCCCCATGCAGCAACAGTTCATGTACATATGTTCATGCATACAGACAGATTAATGGGCGGTGTAAATATTCAGACATTATTGGTACCCTAATGCGTTTACTGCATAGAATCTATGCTTAGGTTGTATATGGACACAAATCAGTCTGGTCCAGCCACCCAGTCAGATTGCGAGATCCTGTCTCTTTGCCATCTCCGCCTCTCTCCTTTGTAAAACAAAAGCTGGCTATGGCTTTGATAATCCCACTGGCCACCTGAGCCTCTTCCCCATCTCCATCTGTCCTCCTCTCTGCACAAAAGTCAACCTGCATTCTGCAAACATGCACACACACATAGGCGATCAATGCAAATTACAATATATCACACACACTGGTTGGTCTTGCTCAGAACATGCACTTTTTGACCCGGCAGCATCAACGGAAAGAGAGTACGGCAAAATCAATACTGTAAAGTGCTTTACCTCCTGGACCGTCTGAAGCACGCTGGGTTTAGCATTGTCTGTGTCCAGATCTTGCTCCTCGTCTGGGGATCCTTTCCCAGGTTGCTTATATTTGCACAAGCAGGTGAGACCGCATAAAGCAAGGATGCCTGTGGCAGTTCCTAAGGCAGCTCCCAGTGCAATCACTGGGACAGACAAAACCATTGTTTCCAGCTAGTAAGCCACAACTTTACTCAGCCAGAGTGATCATTATTCATTTCCTTGAATGATTTCACCTTGTCTTAGCCTCCTTGAGAGAGTGCAACAGATCTTCTCTAAACAGTGATGAAGATAAGTGATTTACAAGGAAGAAGCGCACCACGCCTGCATTACCAGATGACCCAGTATTCTGTCCATCTTTCCTGGTTTTGGTTGGAAGCTCCAGGGAAAGCATACACAATCAAAGGAAGTAGCAGATCCAGTGCCTGCAGTCCCTTTAAGACTGCAAGCAGGCAGCTTTCATTGAAGCTCATTCTCCAGCACTACTGGGAAAAGTCTGTTGTGAGACAGATAGAGTCAGACGTCAGCAAAAAGGGGGTGGGCTATACTAGACAGCCCACAGAAAGTGAATCCAAGGCTGTGAGCAACTCTCTTACTGAAGGTTGCTGCAAAGTGATTTTTTAAAATAAAACAAAAATACATTGCAGTGGTTTTCTTAATTAATTAGAGTATGCTTCCTAAAAAAGGATAATAATAAAATATATCAGTATGGAAGATGGATATGCATGGCCTTTAATAACAAAGATGCAAAGAGAGACAACAGGTGCTTTCTGTTTTCTCATTCATTTGGAGCAAGTTTCAATGGACTAACATCAGATTCATACTGTAGAGCAAATATTGTTTATATCAATGTGATCAAATTAGCAGAATCTTGTGTTCAGGATTATTTACCATTGCCACTGTCATTTTAGTGCTTGAATATATCAGTATAAAATTAGTGAATGAGACTAAAACATCAACAACAAACCACACAAGTGTTTTGAAAGTCATGCATGTAAACAGTCCACCTAAAAGAAGTGTTTGGAAATTCACTTGCCAAATGGGTTCCTAGCTTTTGGAGACATCGGAGACCAACTCTGAAGTTCATGCAAAGACTGGTGCAGGAATTGGGGCCCGTACACACTTAGCCTTTTTCTAGAGTATATCTCAGGATAGGGCTCTGTGGTCCACAGGCTAATGCAGGCTTTGGTTGGCCTCATTTGGGACCTGCTGTAACCTGCATTAGTATGGGAACAGCAGTCCCATGCTCCAAGGTATATTTCAGAATAAAGTCAAGTATGAATAAGCCCCAGGTCTGGACCAGCTTTGCTGTGCAGATGGCACTGTTCCAGACCACACCTTGCCATGATCCAGACGAAAAGTTCCTGATCACAGCAAGGTAAGTATGCATTAGATTCTTGCAAAAGTACTTCTGGGCTGTGGCCACACTTTAGATTTAATACAGCTTCAGCTCAACTTCAGAGTGAGATAATATATCAGCATAGTGACAAGCTGTTTCCTTTCAGTGTTAAATAACACAGAAAATTCACTTTTGGGATAGATAAAGTAGAAAGAAAGGGTGTTTTTCCACTGTCAAAAGTACCCATTTTTGCACCCATTTAGGACCCATTTGGGTGTGAGTTGGATGACCCCATTTCCACTACGGCACCGATTTGGGACCCGATTGTTTCCACTGCCATGGGGGAAATCCGGATCTAATGGGTACATTTTGGGCTTTAATCCGGATTTTCTGTAGACCCCATTAAAGGGGTCTACAATGGGGTCTTCTCCCAGAAAATCTGGATTAGAGGGAGCCTGTTTCCAGTGGGGTCCAAAGGAGGCTAGGGGGAGGGGATACACCTTTGCCCCCCCCAACATTGGCTTCGAAGTCACTTCGAAGTCACTTCGAAGTTGACTTCACATTCACTTCTAAGTGACTTCGAAGCTGACTTTGAAGTCACTTCAAAATCACTTCAAAGTTGCTTCAAAGACTGCACCCCCCTGCCCTCCAAAACACCTGGGGTAATGGACCGACCCCTTGTGGGTCAGTCTGGATTCCCCAGAAGGGTGCAAAGCTGTTTCCACAGCAGGGGTGTTAGCACCCATTCCTAATGGGTGCTACACCTCCTGTGGAAACACATTGGGTGCTTCCCTTAATCCTGATCTACTAGATCCAGATTAAGAAATGTACCCATTCCTTAGATCCGGATCTTCTTAGATCCAGATCTAAAGGGTGCAGTGGAAAAACACCCAAAATTACTGGTCACTTTGCTTATGTGTTCTCTCACTCTGAAGGTGGACTGAGGCTGGATTAAGCCTTTGGACTCAGTTATTGATCTTGGGAGAGGGGCTATAGTGCAGAGGTAAAGCAAAAAGACTGGAAAGCAGAAGTTTGTCAGTTCAGTCCTCCCTCTCTCCCTGGAAGTAGGGAATGGAAAATGAATTCTGTATCTCTGCCAAGAAAACTGCATAGAAACATAGAAGTGCCATGGAGGTACCACACAGTCAACCAGGAATCAGCTACCACAACCCAATGGTAACCAACAATTATTTTCAAGGTATTGTAAGACATAATACTGTAACTGTTTTATTTTTGTGAATTGCTGATGATCTTTGGTGTAAAATGCCTTTTTGCACCTATACTGTCCCAGGGAAGTGAAGGTCAAGAATGGAGCATGTTTTAACATTTAAAATGCCCACCCCATCCCCAAGTTACCTGGTACTTCACTAAGAGCTGGGTAAGTGCAAAAGCCACTGCACTAGTGACCATTTCCTTGCTATGGAAACAACTTTGCACACTAGCTATTGCCGTGGTGACTGGGTGATGGGCAATATGCAACTGTGTCTGCAGCTATGGCTTCACAATGAAGCAGTGGAAAGGGTGCATGCCAGAGTGTGCTGGCAGAATCCTAGATGCTGTATAGCTGTGGCGCATGTGCTCCATTGCTATCCAGGCTGGGAGATGGTCCCGCAAGCTCGGAGCTATTCCTGGAAAAGAAGCTCCAAACAGGAGCATCCCCAGATCCCCCCTTTTGCCGAAGTGACATGCAGGTTTAATAAATCATCACTTCCCTTCTCAAAGTTGCCGAACTGCTTCGATTTATTATTACAAGCATATTACATGACCGATCACTCATTGCTTTTTTCCTTTGTTCAAATGTGGTTTTGCTGAGTAGCACTTTTGCTAAGTTAAGAACGGATGGATGGATAACTTGTTGGGACAGAATTACAAAGCCACCTATAATGGTGAGGCCCTGTGACTGCATGAGTCACCTCTAAGAATCATATTGTCTCTTGAGAATCATTCCCTTCCAAACTTTTTGAGCAAAGTGAATCTGTTTTATAGGTTTGTTCCAGTTCTGTGAGTCATGGAAAGTTGCTTGAAAGTGTAGAATTTTAATGCAAAATTTATACCCCCCCCCCCGGCTTTAAAAATGAAATTAAGCCAGGAAACATCCTGTGATGCTTCCAGAATTTGGAAGTGTGTGATCCTCATTCACAATCCGTTGTTCTCTTCCAAAATGATATTACTGCCACCTGGCTGTAATGGTGATCAGAATTACCAGTTCCCTTGTTCTCTCCATCTTGCCCAAATTATTTCATTTTTTTTTAAAATGTATATTTAAGTTTTCTGCATTGTCTGGAAATGAAGCTATGAAGAAAGAAAATAAAGAAAGCAGCTTGGAAAGAGAAAGGGCAAAGAGGGAGAATCTTGTTCCTTCTGGCTGGGAAGAGAGCCAAGGACAGCTGATACTGCATCAGCCGAGTGTTAACTTTCTAGAGAATGCTGACTTCTGATTAGTTGGGAACAGCGGTGATCCTTTAGGTAGGAGGTGTTGTTGTTTTTGAATAATTTTCAGAACAGAATATCAGTAACGTTGCACATACTAGTGATTCATTGAAAGGACAAGTCTTAAACCTGCTTCTTTTTTGAAGGCGAAAAGTATAATGCGTGGAGATGTGATAAACTAGTTCAGACTGAACTGGAGATCCAACTGGTTTGAATTAGAACCAAACCACCCCCAGGTCTGAGGGAACAGATTTGTATTTTTGTGTGTAGAAACAGGTCAAAGAGGTTCAAGGTTTGAACTGAACCTTGTTCAATTCAGTTCAAGACAGTTTGAATTAAAACTGAAACACTGGACTTTTTCACACCTTTTTCTTTTTAAAAAAATTTATTTAAAAATACACTTAACAGCAATAGTACAAATATTTAGAAACTTCATACTTAATAAACATTTCCTTATACAAATTAAACCTATACATTTTACTATAACCTTAATAATTCCAAAATAATAAATTCATAACTTTTTAATTTCGGTTGTGTATGGCCGCATCCCCATTACAAGCATAATTTGGTTTCGATACGGTTTCAATCCTCGCAGACTCCACGTCAGTTTGGCTTAACACACTTTCTGCGTGTTAAATTGCCCCAAAGCATTGTAAATGTTAACCCTCATTTCAACAGGTCTCACTCCGGTTCGTGCGCTTGATACATGTTACATCTTTTACTGTGGGGACCGTACCGTTTAGGGTTTCCCTCCCCCAATAGCTTGCTTCCAAAGATAGTGATCTCAGTGTAAAAATCCACCCTTTACAGCAGCCACTACACTGTAGCAATCCACTTCACACCTGATAACAATGTTGCAATTTTGCGCAATTCTGGCTCTTTGGAGTTCTGACCTTTAGAAAGGGAAACGAAAGCAGCTGCAGGTTCTGGGAGATATGTGAATGTTTAAAGCAAGGGGGCTTGAGTTGCCACTGCTGCTGTGTGCCCTGGGCAATGGCGAGAGGAGGTGAAAGAATTGCTAGCTGCCCGCTGTCGTTTTTCCTCCCTCCAGGCAAGCAGCAGCCACCCAGCCACCCAGCTAGTCTCTGTGAAGGGGTCCCTTATGGGTGGTGCGTTCACACCAGGAGGAAGAGGGCAGGGCAGCCCCGAAAAGCGGCTTTTAGAAAGTAGCCACTTGAATCCCCCCTTGAGTCACGTACGCCATGTACAATCCTCAGAATCAGGATCTAACGCAAATGAGTTGAAAGTAACGGGATCAGGCAAATTTGCATTTGCATCCAGTTCTATTTCAGTTTAGGGAAACTGGGTTAAGCTTATAATGGGGATGCGGCCTGTATGTCGTACTTTTTCTACCCAGCTATATATATATAACTATGACATTACTGGTTATTGCTATACTAAATCATAAGACTACATTACAATAAAACTCTATATTATTCATAATTATTCTAACAGAAATTTATGGCTTTTTCACACTTGACCTCCCTGGGACAGTATCCCAGAAAAGATCAGGGATGATGGGCCAGCTTACCTGAAGCTTGCTCTGCAGCAGGGTAAATGTGGACACTGCCATCTGGCAGCATCCCCTCACTGCAGCAATGGTCATGTGTGGCCATCCATTTCATTAGGGACTGAGTTCAAAGCATGCAACTAGGGGTGTGCACAAATATTTGTAGGCATTTGAAATCGGATCGAATGTGCCAAATTTTGACATTTGAACTCAAATAGAATGTCCCAGAATTCAAATGTAAACATTCAAATCGAATATTGAATTTTGGGTCTATTTGTTCGAATTATCTGGATATTTGTATGTGTATGGGTTCGTACACAATGCGTACTTGAATATCCACATCTTTCCCACTTCCTTATGCATTTGTTCAGATGCGTATGGGATGAAAACAGGTTGCATATAGGATAACTACGGGGTGGATATGGACAAGTACGGATGCGTACAGATGTGTACAGATGTGGGGAAGATGTGTACATGCACATATAAATGTCAACATTTGTATGTGCAGATTCGAATAAAAAATTCAAACAAATAGGTTTGAATTTAATAATTTGACTTTAAAAGACTTCAGGTATTCGATTTGATTCAAATAGAAGATCAAAAACCATTTGTGCACATCTCTAGCACAGACACAGCAACTCTACCGTAACTGCACACAGCCTTCACACAGGTGTAGATGTAAAGGCCGAGTCTGTGGGCTATGCTAGGAGTGTCCTCAGCACTCCTACGGTACCTGTGGAACAGCTTCTATTGCTCCATAGATATCATGGATGGGGACGTGTGAGCATGCTGAATGGAAGCACGGTGGTGCCAGGGGGTACCCAAATGTTCCTATTGTCTTAGCAATGAATAATTCTAATCGTTATTATAGAATTTGCAAGATACACACTTTTGACATTTTATATGAAATATGTTTTGAAAAGGTCTATGAAGAGAAGCTTGACCAAAATTTACGTTCATGATTGTGCACATTAAAAATCATCTACCATTCCAGGGGTCACCAAATGTTTGAGCCCTGTGTGTAGAGATGTGCACAATTTATCAGGTCCACAATTAGTACAAATTCATATGAATTCAAACAGTTTCATTCAAACCAAATATTGGCTATATTCAAAGACTGATATTTGAATGCGAAGTGAATGCTTCTGTGCATTTGTTAAATGCTTCATTATATTCACAAAGGTGGGAAGGCAGCAAAGCAACTTCCATGTCACATCTGAAAGGTTTCAAAGTGGATTATAGCAGACTCAAGAGGGGGATTTGGAGATGTGACTGGTGGCAGGGATTCAGAGCGGATTCAAATAACATTTGAAGAACACTTCGAGGAGATTCTAATCCTACCATATTTTAAGTGTGCTCTATTTGCATTACTGTAAATTTCCTTCACATTTGCTTGAATGTAATGTGAAGACACACGAGTTGAGTTCAAAACAGTTTCAAAACAGTTTGGATCCTCATTGTTCCCACCCCCAATCAACTAAAATGGTTTCAAAACAGTTTGGATCCACTTTGTCCCCATTCCCAATCAGTTTCAGGGGTATTTTGAGGATTATTTGGGTTAAAAATTGAATAAATAAACACCGGATTTTTCAAGTGTTTTTTTCCCGCTTCTGCTTTTAAAACATTTCTTCCTTAGTGCTGTGGGAACGCTAGAGTATTCCGCTATACAACAGACTGTTTCATTGTAACAATTCAGTCGCTTGGTCCCTCAATACTGGCACTGACATTGTTTCAGCTAACTTATTTAATCTGTGTTTAAACCAATTTTATTGTAAACTGCCCTGAGCCCTTTGGGTATACAGCAAAGTATAAATGCAAACAAACAAACAAACAAACATTTTTAACCCTATTATTCCATGTTGATGATTCCTGCCCAAATTCAATTTTCATGAAGGGAACAATCTGCCAGACTAATTATTTTGTAATGTGACTCAACTTCTGCTATTCTAAAGCCTTTACTGCCAAGTGCAATGGTTCTAAAAACAATAGGAGGCCGCTTCCCTTTGTTGAAAATACAATGTTTCAGTTATCAGTTGCAGTGACATAAAACTCCAGATTGTATCAGCATTAAAAATAGACTTGGTAAATAATGCAACTGATCTTCTCTGCGAATGACGACACTAAATCAAAGCTGTTGTGAAGGTTTATCTACCACGGTCTGACAGGATAAAAATGAAGTTCTCAGCAGGATTAAGTGAACAATGGGAGAAGGAAAAAGCCCATACGTGCTACAGTATCATAAGCTTTAATCAACAGCATTTCTGTTCCCCTGAGCATGGAATGACAAAGGAGCTGGAGCTTGCAGCATCAATTGCTGGATGGACAAACTAGTAGAGGCAGTGGTGCACCCCCAATCAACTAAAATGGTTTCATCTGCCCACACAGAGCTAATGAAAAGTGAAGCATGCTCAAGACTCGGATCCCATTCAAACCTACATTAAAATTAATCTGACTTAACAAAATTGGTTCAGCACTCATTTGCCAATCCTGAAATAGAACACACATGGAGGTACAAGAGAGGCTGGATTAATGATCTAAGATACTACAAGTGGCAGTGAGTTGTCCACTTGGTTTGTGAGTCAGTTTGGTCTAGTGGTTAGGGAGCCAAACTCTTATCTGTGAATACTGGGTTTGATTCTGCACTGCCCTACAAAGCTAGCTGGGTGGCCTTGGGCTAGTCACAGCTCTCTTCTGAGCTCTCACAGCTGCACCTATCTCACAGGGTGTTCTGTTGTGTGAAGAAGAACAGAAAGCTTTGCCAGCCACTTTGAGTCCCCTTAAATGGGTGAGAAACATGGGGTAGAAATGGCAACTTGGCCACGTTCCCACCTACCATGAACCCGGAGCAAACCCGGGTTACTCTGAACCAGGTTTGCTCCGGGTTCTGCGGCGGGTTGGGTTGGAGGCCGGAAACAGCACTGAGCACATGTTGGGCTGCTCCCACAGAACGTGCAGATGCGCACAAGCACACCTGTGAGGGGCACAGCATGGCAAGCTGCTGCCACTGCCACTGCCAGTCTCCTCCTCATTCTAAGCTGAAGGAGGACAGCTGGCAGCCAGGTGAGGGAGAGGGTGCTGCATCGGAGGGGTGGAGGAGGGAAAAGAAAGGAAGGCGTCCACTGCCAGCCTCATCCTCCCAACGTCTTCGGCTGCCTTCCTTCCTTTTCCCTTCCCCTGTTTCAACAGGGGGAAAGAAAAGGCTGGCTCGCTTTAAAACTGAGCAGAGGAGGACAGCCGGCAGCCAGGTAAGTGAGCGACAGGGTGTCCACACTGGTGCTTGAATCTCCAGAAGTATGAGGTGTGCTTGTATCTCCAGAAGATCTCCTGGTCTTCCGTCCCTTACTTATAAACTACTTCAAGAGTAAAAGAGAAAAACAACAAAACAGAACCAAATGAAAAAAAAAAACCCTTCCACACACACTTTGGATCCAACTTCAATTTTCTTTTATATAATGTATGATGGTCATTTTGTGACTGGTGCTCAGAGCACATTCTCCAAATTCCTCTTTTACATATCTATGTACATTAGCCAGTTATACAGATATGTTTGGGGAGATCAAGGAAGGCATGTTGTGGCCCTCTGTGCCTGTTTGATGTAACTGGGTCCAGCATAGGGATGGGTGAAAGATATTAATCACCTTCACAATTAATATAAATTGTGAAGGTTCAAAACCTTGAATTTGAATTGAATATTGAATATTTGTTCAAAGCTTTGGAATGGTTTTGGAGTGGATTTGCAGGCGCAGCTCATGGCAGTTGAAATTTGAAGCAAATCTGAAGCAAATCTGAAAACCTATAATGTTTGAATGCAAAGTTCCATCCCATTTACTTCAATGCAAAGGGAGCGGGGAAAAATTGTGGTAACCCATGAGGGCAGCAGCAGTAGTGGCAACTGTGAGGATGATGGTCCTTCTGAGTTTCAGTGTCTGCAGAGGTTGCCATAGAAACAGTAGACTTGTTACAGGTGGCACACAATAGGCCTTAGCCTCCCTAATCACCTTAATCAAGTTGAACACAAGTTCAGTTCAATCCTAAAGGGCAATAGAACAAGGCTTGGCTGAATGGGTTTCAGGGCTTGAGAACACTGGAGAGGGAAGCAAAGGTCTCTTCAAGAATTAAATAGGGTATTTTAGCACTAAACTAAATAGTATAAACCAGTCAGAAATTTTAAAAAAGGAGAGGGCTCACCTTGCTGGAACTCTGTGCCTCTACTGAATGGATCATAGACTGGGATAGGGCACAAAAAAGGTACTGTATCTCGGTCTACTGGTAAACCATGACAATGAAGTCTACAAGTGGACCTTGAAACACACAGGGGGGATTATAGAGGCTTCTGCTTGAGATGCCCATAAGCAATTGGTGGGCCACTGTGTGAGACAGGATGCTGGATTAGATGGGCTGTGGTATGATCCAGCAGGGCTCCTCTTATGTCCTTATAATGGAAAACACTATTGGAAGTTGGCGTGTCCCTGAAAAGCCTTCCTGGGAACTTGAAGGCCAGGAATGGAAATTTTGCAGCCTTTGGAGGCTGAGGGCTGGCGCTGAGGGCTGGGCCCACCCTCCACAGTTGGCACTAGGAGGGGCTGACTGTCCCAATATGGATGGCCCTGTGTTGGCCCAGGAACAACCAGGCCCACTGTAAGTATACTGCTGTGTTCTGGAATATCATGGGAGAATGCAGAAATGTCCTCAGAGGCAGAAAATTCAATGGTGATTCACCTTAATCTCAATGAAGGAGATCTAGAGATTATAGGAAGATTCCAATTCGGGCAAAGGCAAAGCAGAAATCGTGAGCCAAAAAATTCAGGTTGATGAATGAGCAGAATCTAGGAAGCTTCAGTACCAGGAATTCAAGATACAAGGCATGACACTCATTGTTTGGTTACTGTATTTAAAGTGTTGTATTTTAAACCTGTGTATTGTATTGGTTCTGTTCTTGCTGTATTACTTGTATTATAATGTAAGTATCAGGGTAGCAGGTAAGAAGTGGGTAAGACTCTCCTGTTAGAATAAAGGAGGAAGAAAGGATACCTAGAGAGGGCACAGCCAATCAGACCATGGCTGGTGCCAGGCAGGAGGTATTTAACCCCCCTCCCAGGAGAGCAAAGGGCTCTATGCTTGAGTTTCCAGGGAGGGAGGACATATGTGTGTAACTGCCCTGTGCCTGAGGGAAACACCAGTATAGTTCCAGGGTTCCAGAGCTTAGAGAGAAGGCCTAAGGGAACCTTTACAGTAGCCTGTGAGGTATAGGTTACTGGGTAGGGAGTCTCTGAGGGGGCTTTGATATTTATTTGATTGCCTATTCCTTCATATGTAAACAATAAACCATTTTCTTGATTATTTCAAAAAGCCATCTGCCTGCAGTATTCATTTGAGTCTAGTAGGCCTTGGAGCTAGAGTGAGGTAAAGCTGTGGTGGACTCTTTAGCCTGTGGGGGCTAGGGAAGCAATGGCCAATGCTTTTAATAATTATAAAACTAATTTAATTTTGTGAAACACTAGTCAGAAGGAGTGAAGGCCTGCCCTGGCTGAGGGGTTGCCACACAAGGCACAAGGCACCAAGATATAAGGAATCAATAGCTAGTATGATACTGAGGATCAAAGTCTTGGACCGTGTAAGCTTTGAAGAGGCAACTTGCCACAGCTCTGGTCTTGAAGGTGAATAGAGAAAGGCCAGGCATGCAGCTGAAGATCTACCATTACGCAAAGCTGTTACTAGGAAGTCTTTGCCAGTTGTTGGCTGATAGCTCCAATGCCAGACCTTACAGTCTTAAATTACAGTTTTAAGTAACCTTTAATTCTGCATGCATCACATATACTTTTCAAAATAATCTGCTAATTGCATAAATGATTTTTTTATTATATTTATTAATGAAAAATTGCCACCTACATGCTTTCGCAGAATAGAAATATTTTAACTGATTGAGTATTCCAGCTTGAATCCAGAAAACTGAAAAGCAAAGTCTGTGTAAAATTCAATACGTAAAAAACTCCCAGTAGAATTGAAAGCTGGAAACTTCATTTTCCCACAGAAAGTACCCACAAGTGGGGAATTATTTTGGCTTCCATCTCGAAGGACAAGACTATCACATCTGCATTTTCTGATGTCCTCAAGTTCAAATGAGACCATTTTTAATGAAATCTAAGGAAACCATGAATAAAAGTACTAATTAGTATTTAAAGCATCAGCAGCAATACACTTGTAATCTGATTATTACATATTCCTATCTATAATCCACCCTAAGATATTAGGTGGAAGTATGGTGTGTGTGTGTGTGTGTGTGTGTGTGTATGTATTCTAACATTTTGAAAAATCAACTTTTGGTTAAAAAATGTTACAAACACATCAAATCTGATTTAATTATAAAATATAACATTTTGCAAAGCAATCCCCAATACTTCTGCCAAAGAATTGGCAGGAGAATTTTTGATTTGTTAAATGAGGCAATAGTACTACCTTCCAGACATCTTTGGGCTATAACTACCATTCACCCTACACATCACAGCCAAACATCGGATATGATGCCATTTCCATATTCACCTTTAGTGTGGTCCAGGAAGAGGCCTAAAGACCGTGCTGTCCTCATGCTATTCCAGCACAGCACAGCCCCCCCCCACACACACACATCCTGGAACACTCTATCAGTTGATCCTGATTATCAATGTCTACCAGCATACTTGTAGGTCTGTGGCAGACCTGTTTTGGTGGCACTTTAGAAAGCACGGCTGGAACTGGTACTGGAAGTCAGTACACCACCACAAATGGGCCCTCTTGGCAACTGCAAAGACTGCATGTATCCTGGACTGGGGCATCCCACCATGGTCTAGAATAGTGGTGATATGCACAGAAAGAGCACTAGTCTAAGAATATCTAGAGAGCCCCCCCCCTTTTTAACTCAGTAGGATTCAGCATCAGGTTCGTGTTGTACATTTTCATTTACAATGGATGCTACAGAAAAATGTTATGCACACTACTTCTAAGGTACTTGATTATGCTTTATTCACTCTCCTCCCACCATATGTCAGCCAGGATTCCATGATTTGTTTTCACTTGCTTGCTTCCTATAAGATTGTTCATACCCCCTCTTGTGTTAAGATGCCTTTGTGTAGCTTTGTAAGGATCTGTAGTTCAAGAATGAGTTCATTGTCCTTACATAGGGCAAGCTTATAGGATAAGAACTATGTTGAAGTATATTTTGAGAGACATGGAGGACAGCAATTATGAACAGTAGGATTTATTTGCCCATCTAAGGTTGATGCCAATTTCATAGCCATATGAGACTTGATAGATACGAGGAAAAGACAGGGGTACAGTTATGCGCTAAGTACGGCTTCCTTTGCCCATACCCTTAGTCCTGGTGGGGCACTGATAATCCATAAGCAGGCTTGGTTTGGGGGGTATCTTCTAGGATAGTTTGGAGAAGTGACTGCTCCTGAAACACCTGTGAAAGTCCTCCCACATTTCACTGTAATGAGAAAACTTTTTTTAAATAAAATCATTAGTTTCACAATATCCTTTATGAGGTGAGGTGACCAGAATTGTGCACAATATTTTAAATGTGAATTCACATATATAAAGGCTTATTGCTTATACCCTTCCTAATTATCTCTAGCATTGAACTTCCTTATTTACTGTTGTTGAACAGTGGATCAACACCTTCATTGAGATGCCCATCAGAATCCCAAGATCCCTTTTCTGGTCTGTCACAGAAAGATCAGTCCCCATTAGTTTATAGATGTAATTGGTGTCCTTTTCCCCACTGTGCATCATTTGGCATTTACTAAGATTGAAGTGCGTTTGCCACTTGGGTACCCACTCACCCAATATCAGGAGATCCTACTGGAGCTTTCCATAATCTCTTTCAAGGTTTAATATTCTGAATAATTTAGTGTCATCAGCAAATTTGCTATCTCAGTGATTACTCTGTCCCTTACTTCTAGATCATTTATTAATAAATCAGAAGACTCTGGACTCAATATTGAACTTTGAGAGATTTCCCTCCATTCTGAACATTCTCAATAAAAATAAAAATCACCAATCCTGGATAAGATCTATTCTTATTCCATGTCTGATAAGTTATACTGAAAGCACAGACAGACAAAGTCAAGTAGGTTACCTTTATTCATGTGCCTACTGTCACCCCTAAAGAATTCTCAAAGAATTATCCTTTAAAAAGTTCCTATTTCTTTTAATGTTTTAAATTAATGTGCTTCTCAAAAGCTTTTTTGACATCTTGCTTGACATCTTGCATTTCTTCTGCCAAGATTTATGTTTGTTTCTGTTCTTTGCATTAGGACAAGCCTTCCATTTTCCGAAAGCATTTTCCTTGCTTTTAATGACTTCCTGTACTGCACTTGAAGTCACACTGGTGTCCTCTTAGATTTGGCAGTGTTCTTTTTCCTTTTAGGTAGGCATTCTAACTGAGCCTCCATTATTATATTTATAAATACTATCCATGTGTTTTGGAGTGATTAGTCTCTTCTAAGATTCCCTTTCAATTTCCGATTGAGAGGATGATACGGTGTCTCTAATATAAGATTTGCTTCTTGGCCTGTTAATCTCATCCACAATACTTCTGCTAGACATTCTAGTTCATTAGATTTTATTTCTTTAATATTTCCTACGCCACCTCCAGTTTGCTTTTATCCTGTCCTACCTGTGCAGATTGTAACCTGGGATAACTGTATCCCATTGGTTTTCATAGCTCCACCAGGTTTCAGTTATGCCAATAATTTTTTTTTAAAAAAATTCATCACTGAGCACTCCAGCTCCTCTATTTTGCATCAGAGGCTTCTGCCATATTCATACATACTGCTCTGGTGAAAGGTCAGTTCTAGATATGAATTCTCAGACTGCCTCTTACATCTTTTTACATTTATATTATAGACTAATTTCCCACTTAAGCCCATACCATGTGCATGATTCCAAACTGCCTCACTCAAATATGCACTTTTTGGACTGGACGTTGCCTAGTTCCTATTGAATCTGGGAACAGTTTAAAAGCTGTTTTGCAACCATTTTTTTTTTAATATTAAGCCCCATCAGTCCAGCTCCATCTTGGTTCAAGTGCACCTCATTCATTTGTACAGCTCTGGCTCATCTCAAATGTTTCCCAGTTTCTAACAGACCTTCTTCTTAACACCACTGCCTCATCCACATATTGAGGTTCTCAGGCTCTGTAGGCCTGTAGCCAAGGCGGGGAGGGGGAGCCCCCCATTTTTGCTCCCTCAAGATTTTTTAATCAATTTGCAGAAAAAAGTGGCATATTACTCATCCATCCCCAAATTTGTGACTCACCCCTATAGATGTGGTGCCGACTATGGGCCAGGTGTTCTGACTGTCTGACCTTGCACATGAAACAGGTAATATTTCTGATAATGCAACCTCGGAGGTCCAAGATTTAAATCTTCTATGTAACAGCCTAAATTTGGCTTCCAGGCCCCTGTGATTAACCTTCCCAATGTACCACAGGCATGTACCACAACCCAGCACTGTCTACTAGCTGGCAATTATTTGCATAGTACAGTCCTGCATGTTGTAGCTCAGCATTTTGCTTCCAAAACCACACAGTTGGAGGGTCTCCTTAAGCAATAGATGCCCATACCAGGTGTATAGGAGGCTGTGAAATCCCGTGCTTTAGTGGCTGCATCACTTGCAAACTCCACAAGCATTGTGCTTCCAGAAGCCACTGCTGCAGGTAGTTGCCCTACTCCACAAAACCTGTCAACTAGGATATGGGCTTTCCTGTTGATTCCATCATAAATTCGGATATAGTTAGAGGCACAATTTGGGGAGGACTGAAGATTAAAAATATGAAACTTCAGAAAGACCTAGGTAAGAATAAAAGAAAAAATATACAGTTTAAATAGATTTAATCCTGATTTTAATCCTTACCTGGATTTGATTCAAAATATGTGGTTCACTTATCAGAAATGAGTTGTTAAAAAAAATCAAGGAACTTCTACAATAATTGAACTCAGTTACAGACAATATGAATGAATTTATTTGTATGGTCACAGGCCAGAATCAACAAATATTAAAAAATACAAAAAATTTACATAAAAATTGCTGTATTTAAAATCACAATATACTTATAAAATCAAATGAAAAATAAAAACCAGTCTATATAGTCAAAAGATAATACATAAAAACAGATAGATGGTTTACAATGAGAAGCAATAAAACAATAATTTAAAATACATATGGTGAAGACTAATTTTTCAGCATATCTCTAAACACTGATCAAGAAAAAGAAATACAAAAAAAATCACGAGGTATGGTCACTACTTGTAGCTTTTTCTTTAAATAAATAAATACAATATAACCTTGATATGTTCAAGCAAACTGGGATAGGAACACAGATGTTTCAAGGGTTTTTCATAAAACTGTTTCTGTCCAAAAATGGGGAATGATGGGTGGAGCAGAGAGTCACAACTGTAATTAGACTGAAGTATTTACATCATTTATATGTATATAAAAAAAATAGCAGCTCATGATTTGAAGATGTTAAATAAATTTTGGAAAATATTACATGTTTCCCAATACATCTCAGTGTATTTTCTGGCTTTCAAAACAAGAAATCTCCATCTGCCCTTAAATGGTAGGGAAGTAAACAGTTCCCTTGCTTGTTTGCTTTAAACTGCATTCTTATTCCTATTCATGTTTGATCTGCTTCTCATCTACTTGACAATGTTTTCCAAAGAACTGCTGAGAAACTGATCATTTAGTGTCAGCTAGCATTTTATAATGACATTACTAAAGATGCATACAAGAATACATACCATATTTTCTGTCTGATATTGAAACATTCTTTGAATGCTTTGTAACTTATTTTAGAGAATACTTAAGAGGCAACTCCACAAAAGTTCACAAGTATCATATGAAAAAAATACTCCCTTTTAACCACAGATAGTTTTAAAATAATTAAAGATAGATCTAGATCTACTGTATGGTAACATTGAACTAAATATTCCTACCTTTTCTTGTGGGATTCGGATCAGCCACACACATGTGACTTTACTGGAGTTTGAAGAAGAGTAAATATTAGATGAGAAATTGCCACTTGGGCTATGGAGCACAGAGCTACAATAATCTAAAGAGAACAAAGATGAATTAATGATTGATATGCTCTGTTTACTTATGATTTAGGTAATTAACATGGAGTCTGTGGACTTACATTCATCTTATTCAACCTATAACAGACCTGATCCCAGTGAAACAAAATGGCCAAGTGCAGAATTTATTTTCAAGTTCTCCAAGGTGTTAATATTAACACAGAAAACTCAAAATGGTTTGGGTCCCAAATATCTGAAGGGGCATCTTTTCCCATATAAACCTGGTCATGCTTTAAGAACACAAAGGCCCAGTTCCCATTGACATTTTAACATGGTTTAGAAATAGTTTGGATTCTCTGTATCTCCGTTACAAATCCATTTCAGGGGTATTTTGAGGATTATTTGGCTTAAAAAAACAGAATAAACACCTGTGTTTTTCAGGTGTTCTTTTTCCATTTTTGCTTTTAAAATACTTCTTCCTTATTGCTGTGGGAACGCTACAGCAGTATTGGGGCAAATACATCATGAAACGGGTGGGCTTTCGCCCTGTGCAGATTTGTTAAAGCACCAGATGCATATTCAGTAGAGAAGTAACAATTCAGCCTGATAAGATGTAGCAATTCACCCACTCCACACTTCACACTGATAAGATAACAAAGTTTCATTTTACACTTCCCCTCACTTTTTCCTTGCTAGGAAGCACACACTGGAGGCACCTCTTTTGCCTTGCTGGGCCCTGGGAAGGAGAGAATGCCCTGCCGGTGACTGAGTGTGCGCGTGTGCAGTTATCCAGGTGAGCGGGCACGGAGCTCTCTCTGTTGCCGCTTTTTCACTTCCCTGCAACTCTGCATTTGTAAAGTGAAAAAGCACCAGTCCTGAGTTTACGTGCGTGTGTGCGTGTATACCAACTGGTGCTGCTGGAAATGGGGAGGGGAGGAGAGTGAAGGGGAGGAAGGGGTGTGTGCATTTGTGTGTGCGTGTGTACGCACAGGACTGGCAGGATGTCTTTTGCAAAAGCATGAGGGGAGGGGAGGGGAGAGGAGAGGGGGGAGCTGCAATTCCCCACCCTCCGCCACATCATTGTGGGATCCAATTGGCAAGCAGAGGGTGGGGCAAGAGGGGGAAAGAAAAGATTCCCCCATTGATTCTGAACCATTTTGGGTGGGGAAACAGAGGGGTTGATTGCAACTTAAAGTGATTTAAAGCTACTGAATTGGGGACTGCCAGAATCCGTGTTTGAATTGCTTTTTTTGTTTGTTTGTTTTGTTTTTAAACCATTTTAAGAGGCGTGTGTGGGAAGTGGGCCAAAGTGATAGCCTTTTTGTAGTGTCTCTGCTCTCAAAGGTGTGAGATGTTGAGGTGTGTGAGATGGCCTTTTCTGGGCTAACCCCCCACCCACAGCTTTCAAATAGTCTCCCAGGTTGTAGTCACATCTGATGTTTAAGAAGTTTTTTGCTTCTCAGAGGTCATACCCAAAATGCCATTCTGATTTTTATCCAACTGACCTCCCCCCCCCCCCCAAAATCTGAACCATTCAGTATTCAGATTATTCCAGTTCTCTGACCATTTCAATTCCCTAGTCCAGTAGTATTGTCAGGGTGGATGGAGTTCATCTTTAAAAGTGCAGATAGTGCTTTTCCAAAGAAAAAGTAAGTAAGAAAAAGACAGGGTAACCTCAGGAGAAATGCTAACTTTTCCCTTGCCTCTGTCCCCCAAAACCTGGTTGGAAATACACTCTTGTATTTCTTTTGGATATTGGATTAATGCACAGCTGCAGAGATGGAGGGAAGAAATAACTTGGGAATCCAGAGCTCTTTGCTTTAGGGAGGGCATCTTTGGTGAGAACAGAGGAGGGGGGCTTTCCCCCTCTTCTTAGAGGCTAAAAATGGACTGATAGGAGTGCATCTGATTACAGGATAGCAGAGGGAGGAATAAGATGAGGAGAGAGAGATAAAGGAACTCTGTCAATGGACAGAGAATGGGGAGTCCAACAGGTGTAGACACTTTTGGCCTTTTCAGACTTAACTTCCATGGGACAGCATCCCACAGAAGTTAAATTCAGGGACAGTGGCTGGTGTTTCCAGTGTGAGTACCATCCAATCCCAAACTTAACCCAGACTTACCTGGGTCCTGGGCTGTTGCTATGGGAATTGATGATGCGGTGCATGACTGAGCCACCACATTGTGATACTCCCATGCAACATTCGCATAAGAAGTAAATAAAATGTTGTATCTGGGGATTGACTGAAAATGGCTGAGGCAATCCCAGTTAAGGACTGGAGCAGTTTTTACTGCTGCACAGCTGTCAATGATCAGGATGGCTCTGAGCTGATCTGGGTGGAGGTGGCATCCTGAGCACCAAAGTGTGAGCAGGCCTTACATTTCATGGATGTGATATTGAACTCAGCTTCCATTGTGCAGTAAGACAGACTATACAGATGAGGTGTGACCAGGCCCTCAGTTTAGGTACACCAGGTGACAACTTTATACAGTTTTTGACTCCTGGTTCAAAATTACTTTACCCATGTCTTTGATACTTAGGACCTTTTCACACTCACCTTATTGATATGGTATAATAATATCATACCAGGCTGGTGAGGTTGGAGTGCAGTGGTAATCACTTGCTCTGCACGCACAGGACTAGCACATACCCGTTTACCTACCATAGTTAATTATCTGTGGTTTTAAATGCACAGAGGCTGGAAAATACAAGATGCAGAGGAAAGGTGGTGTTTGGTATAGGTTCCTGAACTTTCAAGTACTATTCATTGATTTCATTACCACCCAATGGGATAGTTTTAGCTCTTGGTGACTATTTGGACAGGTGCTTTTGTTAGATCTTGTTGCTCTTCCAAATATATTCTAGTACTCTGATCTTAAATGTTGCAAGGAAATTAACCCAATTGGACTATCATGTAGAGAACTAATAGCACTTACTGCATTTGTAGAGCTTGTTGATTTTTTTCACATCGGTATTGCTCAGGCCAGCTCTCTGACCAATCTGTACAGAAGCATTCGGGATGGGGACAATGGTTGCTTTCCCAGCACTATTTGAAAAGTCATATCTGCAAAAACAGGAGCAGATTTTCATCTTTTGTGATAATTCTTTCATCATGCAAGATCCTAAATAATATTTGCACAGCAATGAGAGTGTGGGAAATAATTATTGTGCAAGGGTAGCAAATTAAGAAAAGACTATTCAGAAAGCAGATTGTATGTAGGCAAGCAATGTGTAAATTGGTATTATACATCTTCTGGAGCCTAATTAAGGCATGCTGTTTCACTCAGGCTGTTGGTTAATGAGACGGCCCTTCTCCATATTGCTTGCTGCATTATTTGCTTTTAAAATTGGGGCAATGGCAAGTTTTCTTATCTGTGGTTTTAATTTTTTATGGCTTTAAGCAGCTATATGCTTCTGTTTAGACAAGGATGGGGTCCTAGAAAAATGACATTCACATGTCTGAAATGCAGTCCCTTGTGTGGTGGAATAGGTCTTTATTTGATCAGGTAAATGCAAAGCTTGTAAACACCATATCTCTGCTTCCTCTTAAGCACCTCAAGCTATAGGAGCAGTGCTGACATCCTCTCCCCTGCTCCAGGTTCTCACACATAGGAGTCTAATTGCACCAGGCCCTCCAGGACAGCCACACATGCTCTGACAGATGTGCATTCACACAGCCTCTTCCATCTCAGAGTGGCTCCAAGCATGCATGGTCATCCTTAATCTTATGAAGAGCAGGATTTACTGCTCCACAACTGCACCAGGAGTGCCTATGGTACCCTTAGTACAGTCCCACATGCAGCATTTGCACAGTGATACTGCAGGGGGGGGGCAGGACAGGTGCAGCCTGCACAGCTGCATTCTGCATGGCCATAGCAATAGCCTGGCATGCATAGCCATTGCTTTGGTGAGGTGGACATGCAATGCAAATGCTGAACACTGTCCCTATACTTCCTTGAGGCACTGTCCCATGGAAGTTGAGTGCAACAAAACAAACCCCATATCTGAAGTCACAGTTGACTGATGTGTTCATAACCAGTTATGCTCAATGAGACTGATTTTCACATTGGTTTGAACAGACCTAAAGCCTTACAAAATCTCTTTTACTGCTAGCTAAACAGTTCCACCTTATCCGACCACTCCCTTTTAGTTGCCTTGTCCTCTATGGCACTAGTCCCAAGGCCAAATCAAAGGTGATTCTTAGAATCACTATTTTAATCTGCTGTTGCTTATTATCCATCCTTGCGCAGTCCTATGAATCTTCAAAATCCTCTGCAGGATTACAACAGTGGTCCATCTGATCTAGCACCCTCTTCTCAGAGTGGTCATCCTAATGCATTTGGAAGATCACAAACAGGACATGGGCACAACAACTTACCTTGCTCACCTACTTGCATTTATCTACATATGCAGTGAATGAAAGATGAATTATAAATAGAAATCTCACAAACAGTAATAAACAGACTGAGTAGCTGAGCAGCAAAAGAAATGAATAAGGTGACAATTAGGTCACATCCCCATGTAAGCCATTTGGAGTGGGATTGGAACACATGGGACTGGGAACAGGTCTGAGATTGCTCCTAGCCCATCAACATGCCATTCCTGGCAATGTGGGCTAGGTGCGGGTTGGGCATGGATGGAGGCATTCCCATGCACACTTTGCCAATCCCTGGCATGGGGGAGCAGCGCCCCCTCCTCTCCGCCCCCTCTCTCATCATTGGAAGTCAGATTGATGTCAGCCCACCCCTGTGCCACATCCCCCCTCCCTTAGCAGCACTGAAAGCCAGGACTGGGCTGGGAGGCACAGAAAGTTAAAATAAAGCTTACTTCATAATAATACATTTATAAATAATTTTAAAATACTGAAAGTCACTACGAGTTTTAGTGGCATTTAGGCATTTGAGCAGTTTTGCACACCTCTGCTCCACTGGGAACCTTGAGAATGCCTGCCACGTTTAAAAAGGAGAAAATCAAGCCTTTATTTCACGATCGCCTTGGCAATCAGGAAACCAGGGTTGAAAATTTTTGCAACAGGAACAAAAATCAAGCCATTATCCTGCCTGTCTTGGCAATCGGAAAATGGGGGTGGAAATATTTCTGTGGAAAATGCACAAAAATTAAGCCAGTATCCTCCCTGCCTTGGTGATTGGGATTTTAAAATGTCAGCAGCTGCGATACACAATGCACAGGGCAGGAACGGCAAGCACACCCCACCTCCTAATGACGTGAGCGCTAATCTCCTCCCCGGATAGCCTGTGATCATCCCCATGCACGGTCTCGGCTCGCTAATCAATGCATGCTGGTACCTCAAACCGTGCTGAGACTTGTTTTTTCAGGTACCAAATTTGGTCCTCGTCTGGCACGGTTTGGGGAGATTTGGTCCGCTTTCCGTGGACCAAATCCAAAATGCATGGGGACCCCCCTTGCCAATCCTGCATTTGGAACCATACCAAACATGCATGGGGATGCGGCCTTAGACTATTATAAATGTATATGTCCCGGCACATCTGCAGTGCATATTAATAATGTACAAGCAATGTTTATGGTCTTGTTTCATTTGTAAACCACACAAAGCCACTTGAAATCCACACAATGTAAGCCAGTATATTGCCAGCTCGTATGCCAAGCAGAATGCCCTCAAGAAGTTGCCTGCTTCAAACTGCAGTTCACCCATCTTTTCACTTTATTGTAGATTTCCCTTTATTTAAAAGATGCAATGGATAGAATGTGTTTCTTCAGTTCCACTCTGATTTAGTGATATTGGAAATGTTGGAGGTGCTTTTGCAGAAGTGCCCTCAACCCTCATTGCCAGGTACTTGCTTGTATCCAGATCCACCTGCTTTGGTGCTCAGTGAAGCGGTAAATGAAGCACAACTCCAGAGAGTGCAGTTAGTTCCATACCCTCTCCCCTCATGGGCCTCATTAATATGCTCTTCAGTGGGCGTGGCATGCCACTGGAGATGTGAAGTTTGAGATATTCCAGAAGGTGCCTCAATGATAAGTAGAGACACGTCCATTGTACAAGGAGTAGCTTAAGCCTGTCCAATTCCCAGTCTCTGCAGCCTCAATGCATGATCCATGCTTCAATTGAATAAGCAACTCTATTTAATCTCCCCCCTAAAAAAGAAACTTACGGGCCATAATGCATTACTGAATCATAGTCGTATGGTAGACCCAGATTGCTGGAGTTTACTTTCTCAAAATTCCCATGTTCTCCTGCGAGGTAAGAAATTAAATAAATCAGGCATCAAATACAAATGGAGAGAATTTATTTTTATTATTTATTATTAATAAATTATTAATAATTTATTATTATACTCAAAGGCAGGTAACAATATTTAAAACCAATATAAATATATTAAAACAATAACAGTGTCTGAAAGTGGGGAGAAGCATTACCTTCTCAGAATAAAGAATTATATGGCCTTTGTGAACTTAAAGATTGAAGTCAGTGGCTTAGTAGAGCAGGATTACAACAGATGACAGAATTTGTACTGTTTTCATAGCAAAAGATAACCCGGGAAACTGTTCAAGGAATCCCTGGCAAACAATTATAAAGAACTTTGGTTAACTCAGTACTGCTTCTCTTCAGATGTCAGAAGAATCCAAAGTCCCCTCACAGAATACTGGGTAGATTTAGCGACGTGCAGGAAGCACATTCCCCCTCTATGATTTGAATGGAATCAAGGGTGGGGGGGAATGTTCAGCTTCATGTGAAGCCTCCATCCCAGAAAATGTGGGAATCTTCTCCTTTGCACATGAACATCTGTCAGACATTCATACCTAAAGAGAACCCCCATTCTCTTCCTCACTCCTACATCACCCCCCTACTCACCTTTTGCCACCACCATGGCACCCTTGTCGGCAGCTCAACTAGGCCTTCTGGAGGTGCTCACACAGCTGAAGAGGCCACTTGTTTGAACCTGTTTGACTGAACTCCCTCGGTTTGGTTTGTGTTCAGACTGATCAAGGCATGCAGTTTTACACATCTATTTATTTAAAACTAAGTATAAATGCATTGACTAGGGCTTTAAAATGGTCTGGAAGACGGTGCTAGTCTTGAAGTAATGGTAGGAACATTTTTTGTACACACAGGACCTGGGGACTGTGAAAGATGTGTTCTGGGAACATGGAATTTAAATTTCTGTGCACTCCTTGGGAATCATGGCCTCTCAAATAATGTGCTGGCTGCACAGACCTCTATCTTGGGGCCTATTCACACTTAGGCCTCTCGTATGCAATTAGGACACTTATGTGCAAATAGGCCTCTGGTCTACTTCTAGGCGCACAAACCATGCCTGAAAGCTTTACAGTGAGAGACCACTTTAAAGTGGGCTCCCATGTGTAATTTAGGTTTGTTTCCTGTTCCTGTCATTGTTGTATTCAGAGCTCTGAAAGATATCCTGTTTGTGGGGATGTAAGGGAATATTCATCTCTGAGGCCATAGAACCAGGACCATTCTCCACAGCACTTACCTAAGGTGCATGTGTGGCATCTATTTGAACACCCAATAGTAATGAAAAATAAACAAGGACTTACTTTTGGTCATGTTTTCCCCAGATCAAATTGCAACGGAGATGTGCATAAGCATTTTAGGGGGAATAGCTCAAATTTGAACTTTTCACATTTTGGAAGTTCCAAGCCCCAAGGCCAGGAACGCTTGCTGCTAGCCAGCTGGGTGTATGCATGTGGGGGCAGCTGCAAAGCTCATGAGAACTTTGTAGCCTCAGGAACGCTTGAGCCAGATTAGCACCATTAGTGTGAATGGTGCTGATGCAGCCCAGGCTCCCCAAAGACCCAGATCAGTGGGTTCAGTTAATCCAGATCCACTGATCCAGATTTACCACAGGTACCTGGAGAAAAAGGGTAAGTCTGAGGACCAGGAATACAGATGGTGTCCCCCAAACTTTGAAAGATAAATTACAATTTATGACAAAAGCAATCAGCAAGGCCAGGCAAGGACTCTAGTAAACATACCTTCTCGAACATTCTCCCAGTTGATTTTAACATATTTATCTCGGTCGCTCCTAACCTGTTCATGTAGGAAACCCAGAGCATGGTTGAGTTCATGCTGAATTAAGCCTTTATGTATGCAGCCATATTTTGCTAAGCCCAGTTCTTGTCTGCCTCCAATCTTCCCAAAGTAAGACCAGCATCTGAAGGTACAATACGTAAAAAAAGTAATCTTTTAAAGTATTTGAAAGTTAGACTCATAGTTAGAAACTGCACTGCCTGACGGGCACCAATGCAACCTTGCTTCAAGCCAAACCACAGAAAGACTAAACTGCTTTCCTAGGGATTTTTTACCAAAGAATTTTTGGTAAAGGGCAGGATAGAAATTCATGAATGAATGAATGAATGAATGAATATGTTCAGTTTAACTGACATTTCCTTGAGGTGTTTCCTTTCCATCATTCCTGAGAAGCAGCTGTGGATTCAATTTGCTTTTTAATTCTGTAAACCTGAACCTTCTTGGAAGCAGGGAAGATCTGTT
The DNA here is from genome assembly GCA_023333525.1 of Aspidoscelis tigris stejnegeri. NCBI lineage: Eukaryota > Metazoa > Chordata > Lepidosauria > Squamata > Teiidae > Aspidoscelis > Aspidoscelis tigris. The sequence continues at coordinate 54,178,676 of JALMGA010000003.1, forward strand.
TCTTTTAACTTTTTTTTTACAATACCATACATTGTAAGTTCTCTCTCAATTTTAATTTATGTACAATACTCAACAGGGCACACCTGGTTCTCCTTGCATCTTTTATTCTCACAACATTGTGAAGTGGATTAGATTAGTGGGGACGAGTGCTCCACAAAAACTCATGACTCAACAAAAATGGAAACCTGCATCTTCCTAGGTATGATCCCATCACCATCAACCAGTAAAGGGCAGTGGCTAGAGCATTAGTTTTACATAGCTTTGCTTTAGTTCATGGCAAGGGAGGATATAAGATCCATCACTTGAAAGGAATATTACCTTCTAGGGTGCATCCCCATTGGGGCTAAAATCTGGGATGGATTCGGATTCGGCATTGTGGGTTCCCATTAAATCTCCCAATATTCTGAATCCACTTTGGATTTTCCAGCCCTGTCCCATGCCAGTTTTCTTTCCCCGGATTTTCTGGGGAAAATCCAGAGAAAGAAAACTCCTGTTTCAACAGGGGTTTTCCCGGCTGACTCGGATTAAAGCCGAGCAAAGGAGGACAGCCGGCGGCCGGATAACTGAGTGAGGGGGTGCGGCCTGGCTGCCAGTTAAACTCCTTCGCTCGTCTTATTTCTTATTTCTTCTTTTTCTTCTGTTATCTGTTTTATATCTATTTTTTATTATATATTTCATATAGTTTAACCTTTGCTTTTATTGTCTACATTTATGTAAAAAGTGTTCCATATTTTACATTAATAAAGTTGCAAAACAAGAAAGAAAGGAAATCAAATTGTTTGTGGTAAATGGGTTTCCATTTATTCAGGTTATAGGGTCTGCAAAAGCCACTGTTGGTACAGTTGTTCCTTGCTACAATGCAGAAGCGTTCTTCACAGTAATCACACTGGGTTACATAAATGACGGTCACACCTCAACTGTAGTTTTCAGTTTCATAGAACATGGTTTTGCATTATTCCGCCCCCCAGAAAAGGCACTTCTGGTCTGCGCATGCAGACCCGGAAGTGCCTTAGAAGAATGCATGGTGATGAGAGCTCAAATGCATGGTGGTGTTGGAGAGAACAGATAAGTGGGGGGCTGCATTCAAAGCCCCCCATATTGTGGGGGTGGGATTTGGCCAAAGCGAAATTTTCCCACATTCAATTCATACTGAATCAGATGTGGGAAATGGGCTTCATGCACACCCCTAGAAGTTGCTATTCTGTTGCCTCTTATAAGCAGTGCTGCACAGCGCAAATCTCCGTAATGGAAAATTAGCATATTTTTGAATATCAGCATTATTATTAGACATGGTTGAGAGCAAAGAAACTTACTTATCACTGGGCGAAATGTGTATGTAGTTTTGCTGTGTTGTGCGTCTTATGAATCGGATGCACGTTAGTATGACAAATTCTTGCATAGCTTCAACTATCACAGCTCTCTGCTCTTTAGCTAAAAACATGGTATAAATGAAACAGTATTTGTGTTATGTTCAAAGAGAGGAATTGTAGCCTTCATAGAAAGGCTCCATGGAAATCTGAAAAGCTATCACAGAAACAATCTGAAAGTACTTACCACTCAAAACAGATGTGTCCTTTATGGAATGGTAATGAAGTGTTCAAGCATCAGATAACTCCAGACCAGACTCTATTCACATCTAAGTTTTAACCCAGTTTCAGTCCACTTACAGAGTGTGACAACATATCAACAAAATTACTGGTCATTTTCTTTCTACTTTATCTAGCCCAAAGGTTGATTTTCTCCACTGTGCCCTTTCTGCACTCACCTGCCCTAAATTCAGATCAGTGGGTCCACTGTGCCTACAGGTCTTGTGGTTAGCACTCTTCCATGAAGCCAGCTGGGTGACCTTGGGCTAATCACAGCTCTCTTTCTGGGCTCTCACAGCCCCACCTATACCCCACAGGGTATCTGTTGTGGGGAGAAGACTAGGAACCTTGGTTAACCACTGAGTCCCCTTAAATGGGTGAGAAAAGATCACATGGGAGTGTGGTCCAATCAGTGTGATCTGCCCTGATGGTACTGATCAAGCCTTCCTGTAGTTCACAGCTGACCCTTCCATGCCTCTGAAGACTAGAAACGATTAAACAAGAGATCCCAATTAAGATCCTCCTTATTCCATATCTGGCTCTGTCCAGTCAAGGCATTCCTGATCCACATTAAGAGGTTCCTTAATACAGATCAACAGTAAGTGCAGAAAGGTACTTCGATAATACTGAAAGAAAACAGCTTGATACTCATTTTGAAAGTGGTCTGAAACTGGATTAAAGCTTAGATGCGAATGCAGCTGCACTAATCATTCCCAGTCTGTTACTCTCTAAATGGTTTTGGTATCTACTTTCTTCAGGAACAGCCAACATAAGCTACATTCAAAGACAGTAAGGGTGATTCTGCACTGACCAGTATACTAGACTAGCATTTTATCCACATAGGTTATCTCACAGGTGAGACAGTTTAGTCTCAAAAGCAATGACTGGCCCATGGCTAAAGATTGCTAAGTGTGGGGTTGCAGGCAGGGACTCCTATGTCCTCCCTCAGTGCTCACCAAACTGTAACTTACAGTGTACTATAGGGATGTGCACATTTTTTTTTTTTGCATTTGAATTCAAGTCGAACTCAACATGCATCCTGTTTTCATCCCATATTATAAGTACAAATGCATACAGACACACATAATATTTGTACAGATATGTATGTAATACATATGTATCTGTACATTTGAATGTTTTGAATCATTAGAACGAATGTTCTGGAACATCTAATATCTGTTCAAATGTCTAATTTGAATGTTAGGAAATCCAATTTGAATTCAAATGTCAACATTCATTGGATTTGAATTGGATTTTTGAATTTTTGAATTTTTGTGCACATCCCTAGTGTACTATCATGCTGTTTGCACATTACTGGATTTTATTTAAGTAAAGAAACAAACAGAAATCGGACATGAGCTTTATCTAATGTGTCGGGGAAACATGAAGAATAGTTGGTGACTGCATGTATTATTTCCATTACGGGTATAGATTATAGGCTGATTGTTAAATTAGAAGTGACCTACAAAAGTCTGCAGAGATATTAATTGGAATAACAACCAGTCCGTCTTCTGATTTGGGCCAATAGCAACTTCCATCACAGCTGATGGCACTTCGTCGAGTTCTTCTGTGGATAATATCATCCTGGGGCACATCTGCCTCCCCTGCAAAGGTAAGGTGAAGCGCTAAGAGTGGGAAATGTTGCCTAGCTGTTGAGCAACACAGGTAAAAATTCACCTTTTCCAAAGGAAGACTTGTTGCTAAAAATACAGAAACTCCCAAACTTCTATTTACTGATCATGCAGCCACTCTGCACTGAAAGGCCCATGGTCTAAACCAATGAGTCTGGACTAACTGGGTCTTCTGGTTCAGATCATAGAAAGCTGTGATCTGGAACAGATCCCACTCTCACAACCATCTTGTGAGGTAGCTAAAGGAGATCTGCAGTGGCTATATCATCTTCATCCAGTGAGCTTCATGGAGATTTGAATGCTCCTCTCTGAGGCTCTGTTCTCACTATTATATTGCACTGAATCGCTTGGTATCTGCCTTAGGGTGAATCCCCACAGCAAGCTTATTTCGCTTTCCCTAAACTGAAATAATAGAACCGGATGCAAACGCGAATTTGCCTGTTCCCATTACTTTTAACTTAATTGCGTTGGATCCGGATTCTGAGGATCGCACGTGGCGTACGTGAGTCAAGGTGAGTGTCAAGTGGCTACTTTTTAAAAGCTGCTTTTCGGGGCTGCCCTGCCCTCTTCCTCCTGGCATGGACGCGCCACCCATAAGGGACTCCTTCACCGAGCCTAACTGGGTGGCTGCCGCTTCCATGGATGGAGGAAAAATGCCAGCGGGCAGCCAGCCAGCAATTCTTTCCCCTCCTCTCCCGATTGCTCAGTGCACACAGCAGCAGCGGCAACTAAAGCCCCTTTGCTTTAAACATTCACATTCAGCTGCTTTCCTCCCTTCCTTTCCCTTTCTAAAGTCAGAACTTTTAGAATTGCGCAAAATTGCAACATTGTTATCAGGTTGAAGTGGTTCCATCGCTACAGTGTAGCGCTGCTGTTAAGGGTGGATTTTTAACACTGAAATCACTGTCTTTGGAAGCAAGCTATTGGGAGAGGGAAACCCTAAACATGGATTCTCATCCCTTAAAATGGTACTGTCCACACAGTAAAAAATGTAAAACGTTTCAAGCGCATGATCCGGAGTGAGACCTGTTGAAATCAGGATTGAGATTCACCACGCTTTGGGGTGGTTTAACACGGGGAAAGCGTGTTAAGCCAAACTGCCATGTGGACTCCAAGGATTGAAAACGTTTTGAATTCGAGATAAAGTTGCCGTGAAGACACGGCCTTAGAGGTGTCAACTGTTGAGTCAAAATGTATTCTGCTATCATTTGTAGCTAATGGTAGTGGCAGGCAGGAAGAAGCACTGCATTATTCAAAAACCGAGTAAACATGAAATTCTGTTTTCTGAAGCTTTTCATACACACACACACACACACGCGTGCACACACACAGCTTTAACCCAAGGCTATTTTTAATAGCTCCATTTCCCCCTTATTGTGCTAATCATATTTGAGAGCCAAAGAAGGTTTGCCCTTGTCTCTGCTTGAGATGCCCACGGGCAATTGGTGGGCCTCCGTGTGCGCCGGGATGCTGGACTAGATGGGCTGATCCAGCAGGGCTCCTTTTATGTTCTTATATGTTAATGGATGTTAATACCACTTAATTGTGATAAAATCTTATTCCTCACTAAAGTTAATATTGGATGTGGAAAGGAGAAGGTACAATACTCCAGTCTTTTTGGAAAAACAGCAGGCTTAAAGACAAACAAATTCTAGGAAAGCAGTAGTCTAGTGGAAATTTTCAACCGTGAACTCAACTGAAGTGGACTGGAGTTGCCCAAAGAAGTTCAGTTATATCAGAGTGAAACAGAACATGATCTGCTATAATTCATGGAATATTAAACAGCAAATGGACAACAGTGGAAAGAAAGATCTCATAGAAACAATACATCCAGCTCACCTGTACAGCGGTTTTCCTGGATTCCCTAGGGGAGGAAAACAAACCTTCTTCTTATTGTGCATAAAAATTGAAATTTCCCTATAATAACAAAGATGCAGAAACTTTTTTTCTTTTTTACAAAGCATGCATAGTTGTTTCTCAGTAAAAGAAAAATAAAAGAATGACACACCTGGATAGGTTTTCCTTGTGTAAACCTGTAAAAGGATAGTAAGAATGTTAAGAGTATGAGGAGATTCATCTTTTGTGATCTTCCACAGGTTCTCAGCAATTCGACTTCTTGAGCCTTAACTAGTTTACTCGAAACTTGGATGACAGTTTTTATGTGAAAACTGGTGGTTTTAATCAGTGGGAAACAGATATCAAGATGCATTTTCACAAAAATAAACAAGCCCTGAGAATTCCCACAGGAACTGACCAAGTATCATTTTGTGCTACTTTATCATTGAATGAAAACCAAGGAAGTGTTGCAATATGAAGAAGGAGGGGGATCTGTTGTAATACTGACACAAAACAAACTTTGAAAAATACATATACAGGTATGGATTTTGAGGAAATGTTTACATTTTAGAATTTTAAAAGTGGAATCCATGATGGCATTGGCTCCTCTCCTTAGAGCTCCATATTCTGACAGAAGGAGGCTGTCCGAGCATTTCCAAAGCTAATATTCTCAGAATGGCCTTGATCATGTACACAGAAAGGAAAATGTGTCTGATCACCATAGGTCTACCTGCCATTGCTGAGATATGTTAGAACCCAAGCCTTCAACCACAGGACCCTCAGAAGAGCTGAGATCAGGGTAGGAGAAGTGCAGTTAACAGTGTGGCACACAGACACACTTTGCCCCAGCATAGGGCTCAAATCACTGCTGTGAGGAGGACTTTCCTTGGCTGTTTCCTCTTTAAATCCAGATTAAATAGATTTGGATTAGTGAAATCAATGCTTATGAGATCTGGATAATATAGAGCAACTCATCTAGGGATGAGTTGGATTAAGCACCAAAATCTGCACAGCAGTTGAGGAGATCTGGATCTAATGTGCTACGGGCTTCTTGATCCAGATTAGTGGGAGACCTGAAAAATGGGCTATTACAATCTATGCTAACACTCCTTGATCTGGAGGAAGAACATCCATACATAGAGCAGATGCAGGAAGTTTGTGGGTATGATGATGGAAATAGGAATGTGCATGAGTTGAGGCAAAGGGAAAAACCTTTGCTTTTTTGTGAACCCCCCCTTAAAATAAGGAGGTTCACCTTTCCCCCCACATTACCCATTCCAGAGATCCCCACATCACATCCTGGTGCCCACCACTTGCCCCAAGCCTCACCTCTCACTGTGTCTTGGCTCGCCCGGGAGCCCCAGTTCTCTCACCCCTTCCCCCAACTTGTGTCCCGACACCCCAGTTCTCCCATCCCACTTGCCCCTCACATCCTGGTACCCCTTGACATCCCCCCACCTCTACTTCCAGTGCTGCCACCACTCCGGCTGCCATCACAAGCACTTTCCAGGACTTAAGGCCAGGTAGGTGGGGCCTGGCAGGTGGAGGGGAATGCAGTCAGACTCTGGAAGTGTGTGGAGGACAGGAAGTAGGTGGGTAGGAATTCTCCCAAAACATGAGGGGGGGGTATGAGGCAGTGCTATGGGACAGGAATCCCCTCCTGGCCCGCTGGAGCAGATTTTTCCCAACCCAATGCTGCTGCTGCCATTCCAACTGGGTTTGAGGGGAGGGGAGCTGGCCCATGCCTAGACAGGAGATATGAATGGACTGTGAAGACACCTCTGAAGTGCTTTGAGAATTTCTTCCCAGACAGAACCCGTTTCCTGCTATGGATTTGTACTATGGTGTCTGCATGGCATTCCGATTTAGCATGGATCACAAGCCATTTCAACATTCTCAATGCAGACGTTATGTCCTACATCTTGATCTGGATCTATATTATCTGGATCTCACAAGTACCGATTTCACTAATATGGATCTACTTAATCTGGATTTACAGAGGTTATGTGTGGAAACAGCCATCAGGTCTACCATTAATCTGGATCAAGGAACCCTTAGGACCCATTAGAACCAGCTCTCTTGTGTGGATGATGTGGCCTTAATAGGGCCTTAATCTGGCCTGCTGTGTGGAATGTACATAATCTGGTGTAAAGTACAATGGAGGCGCCTCTTAATCCAGAGCAAGAGTCAGTGCAGAAAGGGCCAATAACTGTTGCCCTATTGCTTTGTGAAGTTCCTGATTTTTTCTAGGAATTTTAGTCTTTAAATATTTCAAAGATTTGCAGTCTATAGTACTGATGGCATTTTCTTGTTAGCCACCTTAAGTTGTTATGATGTAGGCAGAAATACATAAATAAACAGAAAAATAAATGAACAGAAAACATTTTGCTGCTTGTTCTATTTCATATTCTGCTTTCATTTGTAACGTACTGCTTTCAGAGCTCCTATGAAGCACAATAACAGCAACCAAGGTTTTTTTCCCCCATTTTTAACAGTGCATTTGTTTTACATTAGGAGAAGGGGATTTTTTTTAAGGCTCCACAGTAGTGAAATTCAATCCTTTTAAACTTAGAGCTTTAGCTCATTTATCCTATGCTTCAGTCTATACAATTCCTTAGAGCAAAGAGTGATGACACATTAATGCCTTTAGTATGATCGCTATAAGGAGCTGCGGCTCAGTAGGACTGTATGCAAATCATATTTAAAGCAGAAAATGGAATCATATTTCAACAGCTGCACATTATAAAACAGCAGTTCAGATGATCTCAAACTGTTAGGCAAGAAAAAAACATGGAAAACAACAGGTCATTGCACTGAACACAACACAGGTCAAGCTTCACAGCTGAGGGCCAGAGTGGAATTTAAGAAATCTGCCCTGGCCTGCAGCTGGATGAGAATACAGAATGTGATTCCTAACCTGTTTTTGACTCTGTTGAACCAGGAATGAAAAATTAGAGTCCCATAAGACATTTGTTTAATTTACAAAGAAAAATACCAAAGAATTAGATTAAAAAAAAAATACTGGCCTAAGTGCATGGGTGAAATCAGGCTACAACTTAGGAATGAAGGATTGGTTAATCGCCAGTTGATCCAGAGCTTTGGATATAAACTTTTCCCATAAAATGAGGTACTCAGTACTGGTTTAAAATGGGTAATATTCAGGAATGGATTTCACTATTTGTTCAGACAATTCACAGTACCAAACTCCCGGCAGGTAACAACTTCCAATCAAACATCATTAAAACAATAACAGTATGTACTAAAGCAGCAGCATCTACAAGTGGGAAGGGAAAGTTGCCCAGTTTCCTTATTTACCATCTTTATAACCTGGACAATCAGTTTTCCTGCCTGACTCAATGTGGTTACTTTTGTGGTTGCCCTCCATTCATGTTTATTACCGTATTTATTTTGCTTCTTTTCTGTCCCATCTTCATTCTATTCTGAGAGCTCAAATGGCATACTTGAGGAGGTTCACAAATTGTGAGTTACTGCAAACCACATCTTGGGACAAAAAAAAAAAAAAAAAAAATCCAAGAAATTTAAATGCTCAATTAGTTATTTACCTGAAAAGGCAAAATCAGACACATCTCCAAAGGCTAGGAACAAAGTTCCTAGACTAAGAGGTGGGGTTTTTTGGCAGTGTGCTATGGCATGCTCCTTAAAACTGCTACTTCCATAGTCCCAGAACATGAGGGCATGTTGTCTGCACACCTCCCATGTTCTGTATCAAGGTCCATAGTCCCCCTGGTAGTACCAATTAAATCGTACTACCAGTGATACTGATTAAGTGCCTCTTAATCCGCATCCTGAGGCCTTTTCGCACTACTGTGGTCTGAAGAGGTAAGTAAGGTGTGAGGAGCTGGGGGGATGGTGCGCACCCCTGGGTGGGGGTGGGCACCCAGGAGGCCCCCACTGGCTATCACTGGCCTGATGGGGCAGTGCCAGTCAGCAGGACCCCCAAACAGCCCCGGAACCAGGCTGCCAGCCAGCAGGCCAATAGCAGCCAATGGTGGCAGCCCAGGGTGGGCCTCCTGAGCTGCCTGGCAGGGAGAGTGCAAATTCTCTCCCTGCCGGACAGCTCTGGGATGGCCAGAGCTAAGGTTGGGCTTGGTGTGGAGCACAAAATCGTGCTCCACACCCTGGCCGTGATTAGGCCAGCTCTAGGACAGACTGGGCCAGTTCTGGTTAGAACCAGCCTCCTATAAATGTTGATGCTCTGGCCCAGAGCTGTCCTAATCATTCACCAGAGGCCTAAGTGCAAATAGGCCTCTGTTTAATCACACAGCACTAGTGCATGTGGCATTGTGAAGTCCTGTCATGAAGAACACCCAAGAGACCTAGGACAATTCCACACTAGCAAGTATGCTTGGACTAGCAAGCATACAAGGAGCTTCCCTTCTGCATACTGATATAGTCTAAGGGAGGCCCAGGCAGCATTCACCTGCATGCAGAAAGGAGGACCATAGTAAGCTTCTTAGTCTGGTATACTGTGCAGAATTGCCTCTAGTATCATGCATGTGCAAAATCTCAACCTATAAATTTTGTACCAAAATATTTTCTTCCAAACAAGATATATTGTTATTGGAGATTCCTATACCCACAGCTGTTCCTACTATCAAACGTGTGGCAACCAGGAAACTCTTTTAAAAAATAAGCTCTCAGATTCTTGCATCTTCTTCCTATAGAGCCATATGGCATTCTCACTGAATGCTTTTGGTTTTGACTGTTGCTGTTTTAATGTGCTGTTATTATTTACTTTTAAAAAAGATGCTTATTGTGTCTTACTATCGTAATTATCTTGGAAATATAATTGAAGGGTAAGTATATAATGGCCCACATTCCCACCTTTTTGCTGGGCACTCCAGAAGCAAAATCTCTGTGTGGGGGTCTTGGGGAGCATTTGGCTGTTAAACTTTGTCTGACTAGTATTCTGTATCTTTGGTCTGTTCAGGTCAGCTATGTTCTGCACATGTAAACAGAACACACAATATTGTATTGTTTCATCTTCTGCTCAGATTTATTCAAGCACTGCTCCTGCTACAATTTGGATGTGCTTCTTTTGTATTTGCTGCCCTCTAATGGAAATGTGTGTGTTTTGCTTCAAGTCTCTCAACTTTTAAAAAATCTTGCTAATCCTACACCCTCATTATGTTCAAGGGGTGCTCAGTTCCCACAGCTGTACTTTCTGTTGGCCTACCCATTTCAAATGTTTCCATAGGCATTCTAAATCTGAACTTCCCATTGAACTATCTCAAAGAGGTGGTGCTTCTATCTTTTTCCACATGCTAAAGGCTAAACTACAAATCAATCAAGCCAAGTTGATTTCCCTATGATGATAAATACTGATAAGGACAAGACAACCAACCAACTCACTTGCACCAGTTAATTTTCTAGCATTCCTATTGCCACCTGTCTTTTTCTCTTCAGCAGCCAGATTTAATTGCTCGTTTCTTTTCTTATAGCTTAGGTTGCCATGACACTGAAGCTCCTCCATTGTGGATCCTTTCTCTTACTTGGTGTTTGTTTATATCCAAAGGAGGAGTGAAGCTAGAGATGTGGCCCCAGGAAAAGCCTGGATGGTTGTGACAGTGTCATACTGGTGCACCTGCTCTTGAATTGTAGGGGACTCTGGGGGTGAAAGTGAGGTTGCTAACAGATACACCCTCTGGGTGAATATGAGATGGTAAGGGCAAACATAAAATCCCCCAAAGTACCCTACTCCATCCTGAAGCCTGGGAACAAGTGTCATTTCCTCATATGAGTGAGAATAAGAGTGAAAGCAACTCTTTCTTTAAACCACATTAGATGGGGAACTTCATAAGCACAGAGTAGGGAAATCTAGCCAATCACAGCATGGGAAGAAATGCTGCTGAACAGTGACCAATCAGTGTCCCAGAAAGCCAGGCAGATATCTAGCCAATCAGTGATGAACACTTTTTGTCAGGAAGACATTGCCAGATTTTGACACAAAGGGTGCTTCCGCACAGGCCTTTTAACACCCGTTAAGCACACATTGGGAAACCCGGGTCCGCACACGCGTACCTATTTAGCACACTTCTGGTGAGGCGCGTCCGCACAGTAACACCCATTAAGCACACATTTGGAAAACCGCATCCGCACAGGCGGACCTGTTTAGCATACTTCCGGCGAGTCACGTCCGCACATATCTGTCTCTAATGTGTGCTTAATGGGGTTTAACTGAACACCACATTGAAGGTGGTCTTAATGGGTGTTTTCCCTCTAGATCCGCATTAACGCAGCACCTCTTTCTAAGGCTGGGAAGCACCAGGCGGCTTGAATCCTTTAGTTCTCAGTTCTGCAGCCCCGTGAGCACTCATGTCTATGGCTGCTTCCGCACTTACCATTTTAAATCCGGATCTGTTTCATCCAGATTTACTAAAACCGGTTTAGAATAGGTGTGTATCTCCTAAATCTGGTTCTGTAGATCCAGTTTTACTGCATCCGTTTTCCGGTAGATCCACATCTATTAGATACGGATCTGCCAACACCCCTTCCGTCCGCACAGGCATGGGAAGGACAGCTTGCGAGGAACAGATTTGGCCCTCGCTGTGCGGACGCAGTAGCACGGACTTGCTGCCCCAGGAGCTGTGTGATTGGCACAGCCAGCTGTCACTCACTGCTACTTTCTGGCTGTGTGCTCTGGGCAGCGAAGCCTGCCTTCTGTGACTGGCATAGCTACATTTGACAGCCAGGCAAGGGACAGGGAGGGGAGCTGCGTGTGCACCGACAGCTTCAGAGTTCAAGTCGCAGCCCTAGCCCCCCTCCAGATCTCCCTTCCCTTCCCTGAAGTCTCCTCACAACCCTGTACGGGTGCCCTCTCTGACATATCCACCCTAGGCTCTGCGACCTGGCATGCTGCATCAGCCGCTGGGATGCCCCTTACGTGGTGGAGAGAAGCAGGATAGGAGAACCACTGCTCCAGAGACTTCCCCTCAGGCGGCGGGGCCGTAAGCGGGTGCCGGCCTGTGGCAAAGCCCATTGGGGAGGGGACTTCATGGCCAGACCGTGCTTGTCCCTGCCTTCTCAACCTGGCGGCTCCACGCTGCGCCGCCACACTCAACATGGCAACTTCCTGTCCCGCCCCATGTGTTCTCTCTCCCATCCATATGCAGACGCGTGCTGCGTTAATGTGGTTCTAGAGGAGAAACACCCATTAAGACTACCTTCAATGTGGTGTTCCGTTAAACCCAATTAAGCACACATTGGAGATGGATATGTGTGGACGTGGTTTTCCAGAAGTGTGCTTAATGGGTGTTGCTGTGCGGACGCGGTTTCCCAAAGTGTGCTTAATGGGTGTTACTGTGCGGATGCGCCTCGCTGAAAGTGTGCTAAATAGGTACGCGTGTGCGGACGCGGGTTTCCCAATGTGTGCTTAATGGGTGTTAAAAGGCCTATGCGGAAGCACCCTATGTGTCTGTGTGTGTCTGTGTGTGTGAGAGAAGGCAAATGGCAGTGCAAATGACAGCGATTTGACCCCCTCATCACTTCCCTTCAGTGCAATTTAAGTGAGCATGGCAGGAACAGCTAGCACAGAGGAAACCCCGCCCACTAATGACATGATCGCCAACCTCCTCCCCCAATAACCCAGGAGTGTCCCCATGAATCAGAAGAATACGTGCTTGTCTCCTAATTCGCTCCTAATTTGGAAACAATCAAAAGGGTTTTTTATTTTGTTTCAGTTTTGAGGATTTTGTCTCTCATGTAGCCCGAATTAGGGCTTTGCATGGGGACTCTTGCAAGGCGAACTCACTTTCGTCTCGTAGTATCTTTGCCATGGGGATACGGATTCAGAACAAGAGTGCTACAGAAACTAAGTACTGAGTAAAATGAGCATCACATTAATGTGTGTGTGTTTCTGTGTGTGTGAGTGTGTGAGTGTATGCCTGATTTTATAGATGTGTGTGTGTCTGTTTGAGCAAATTCTCATAGCCCTTGGCTACAATGGCAGAAAGTAAGCATCCAAAAAATTACCATCAGATAGAGCAAGCAACATCAAGAGCAAAGATTTATCACTCACAGGTTTAAATGTACGAGAGTATCTCCTCCAACAGGAATGTAAGTGGGTTGCCTTTAGAACTATTGACTTGACTTATGAGCCTCTCACAAGAGCACTTTTGCATGAAATAGCAAAATACACACAAAAAAAGCAATGATTGCATGCTGAAGGGCTGAAAATGAGAGTCACACTGTTCAGTTTTAAGCCAAGGTTGAAGCAATGAATGCATTAGAGCCGATAACAGATTTAAGGTAATTTTATCTTCCTGTGCCTCAGATATAGGGAGGAAGGTGGGGAGGGTACCCTCACAGATTTTATGCCCCTCAGTTATACTTTATAAAGAATAATTGGTTAGGGAGAAAGAAGGGTTACCAGGACTATTATTCTACTATGTCAGAATCACATTACATCTTTTCGCTACGAACTATAGGTCTCCAGAAAACCAGGAAAGATGTCCCAAAGGTCTGAAAGTAAAGAAAGTCCAAAGTTTACTCTTTCTATAGAACAATGATGCTGTACTTGTGGCATCTGAACTACAAGTCCTAGCATTCAACTCCCAGCATTTTGTTTCACTCCAAGGTCTATTATAAGACACAAACGACACATTGGGGAAGAACATATGGTCATCGGTGGTCTGTTTTTCTTTTTTCCAGTGACATACAGTTAAAAAGCCAGATCAGAGGCCTTTTCGCACGAGGGGTTTTGGAATGTGTCTATGACACACTGGAATGGAGCATTTGCTCTTGTGGGGCAGCTGGATCTGTCCCAGGCCGCCCCAAGCATCTTGATGTGCTGCGTGTGTGTGTCCCTGGGCCATGGGGGGGGGGGGATGCTTGGGGGGGGGGTTCCTGCCAGATCTGGTCCCCTACAACATGCAGGAACCTGGGGAAGGGCCCTGCCAGGTCTGCCCACCCCTGGGTGTTACTCATGCAATAGCAGGCAGGCCTGGGAAACTCTGGGACGCTTTCTCCATCCACACAGAGAGAGGCAGGAGCACATGTAGACACGGTCCTCCCTCCCTCTGTGTGAATGGAGAAAGCATTCTAGAGTGTCTTAGCCTTCTTCGCTACAGCCGTTCTGGCTGTAGTGCAAAGAGGCCTCAGGTTAAGTTAGATATATTAGAACTTCATTACCAGTGTCAACAAAGAAGAGCAAGGAGATGAAGGAATGTAACAAGGCTTCATTGTAACACTTTTTTTTTTCAAATTTGTTTTATCGGTAGTACAAGCTGGCTGTGTGTCCCTTTGTATGTAATACATAGGTTCAAGTTTCTTTAAGTGGAAATACAGTTGCCTTTCTTAGGCTTCACAGAATTAAAAGTGCAGTCACATAGGGCTTTGGGGGGGTGTTCCCCTTTTCAAAGGATAACTCCATCTGTAGATACATTTTTTTAAAAAATCTCACCTCACAGTTTTAAAAATAAACACCTAAAAACCTATGTCATCTTTGCCTCTTCCTCATCTTCACTTTCTGTGCTTGCCACTGATTGGTCAATGTTGTCCTGGGTTCCCATGGCTTTTATTGGTTGGCTGGCTGTGACAGCTGTTTCCCAACTGAAATTGGCTATGGGAGTGTCTGTAAATTCCTGGTCAATCTAACCCAAACAGTGAGTCACCCTAAGAGTTATTATTTCCCTTTTGGAAGGAGTGCAGAATCAAACGCTTCAGGGCACACTATGTCTGTTCTTTGATCATCAAATTCACCCCAGGGATGTCCCCTTTACCATGTCTGATCAAATACCAAGTCTGGGAAAGAGTGTGATCTTAACTTAAAATGATGATGTGAAGGAAACTGCTATATTTTCATCACCTTTACAATGTCAGAATTCATGTTAAGACCTATAGATAAAAAAAAAATCTGTAGTTGCTTCGGCTTAAGTCATAGATGTGCCATAAGTAATCATAGAACTCTGAAACAGCAGATCAGGATGAAGAACTATCACAGTTCTTACCATTGGTCAGAAGTCATGTAGCCATTTTTGGTCATGGATGGTCTCCTGCCTATAAAGTTTGCACCTGCAGTTGTGATTGTGATGAGTGAGGGCTGCCCTTTCTTGATTGTCAAGAGCAAAGCCCTGGGTGGCTCAATGCTGTCTACTCCTGCAGCTAATATTGCTGGAAGAGAGGCTGTCTCTCCCCACCCCATGTAAAGATCAAAACTAGCCATGTGGGGGAGAGGAAGAGAGACAACCTCCCCTGCCTTTATGACTGAAGAAGGGGAATCCCTTGTTTCAAGGTTTTGTTTTTTTTGTTGTTGTTCCAAGTTTGTTGACCATGGCCTGAGGCAGTGTGGACACAGCATGCTGTGCATTACAGACAGGACTACTTCTGCAGTGCTATATATAATGCACAGGCAGCAGAGGGCTATGCTTGAAGCACTCTGTTTCACACGTTGCCTTAGTCATAGTGATGAGATGAAATATTCTTGAGAGACTGAGATTGTTTACAGGCTATTCTCCAAAATAATATTCTCCCCCAAAATGAGAAATTTGTGTATTTTTAAAATTTTCTCCTTAAATTGTATTCATGATTTTTCATTTAAGAATGTTCTCCAAAAGTTTATTCTTGCAAATATTTACATAGTAAATACAAATATATTATTTAAAGAGGGATTGCAAATTAAGAGAATTCTCAGAATGGGGATAGCAATGTGCCTTCCAATGTACTGTAATGCTTACCTTGTGATTAGGGATGTGGATGACCCCTGTGTGTGATAGTTCAGGTCATATTGCTCTTAGAGTTATCTTAGGCTGCATCCCCATGATGAAAATACTCTGAGGTGATACTTAGGAGGAAATCATGCATTATCCTGGAGTCATGGGGATGCTCCCAGGTTATTGGGGGAGATCACAGCATTAATGGGCGGGGTTTCACCTTTGCTCACTGTTCCTGCCAAGCCAGCTGTGATTGCAACTGCTTGGGGGACCTTTTCAAAGAAATTCTGCTGAAAGAGAAGTGATGAGCTCTCATTTACCCTGCAAGTGTCTCTCTGGCTCAAGCCTGACACACACACCCTTGCCTGATCACCTGATCGGCAAGGCACGTGTGGTAAAGGGCTTGATTTAGCAAATGAATGCTTTATTGCCTTAATGGCTTCCCTGCACTCAGCTGAGCAAGATCAAAAGAAGCTGCTGTCAGGCAGAGGTGTGCCCTCTGTCAAGTGGAGAAGCGCACCTCCACTGAAATGACTGAAGCACAGCCGCAGCTTCAAGCAATGAGAAGCTTTTATCTTATTGATGCAGTGTGTGGTGTTTTTGGAGGTGCAAGTGGGAGGGGTTTCCCCTGTCATCGCTGCAGCAGGCGGGAGAGGGCATGGTGACATCAGCCGGGCTTCCTACTGGGGAGGGGGGCTTGGAGAAAAAAGGATGTGGTTTCCCAATGCAGGGGTTTACCATGGTGTTCATGGGGATAAGCGGATTTGGCTTGAACCCATGCTGTCCTCAATCACATGGGGACGTGTTAATTCGAGCTACAATTCACATTGGGTCTGCCACGAATCCACTCTGAAGTAAATGGAGCCCATGGGGATGCACCCTTAATATCTCTAATATACAGAGTTATCTTAGTATCTCATTGGCTTGATACATGTGATTGGACATCCCCTCAGCCTGCTGTTTGCCATAGAGAGGGTTAGTAAACTAGTAATGGTGATACCTCTTTGTAGGGCTGAAGAAGCTATCAGGAATGGCCCAATAATAGAATCTGGGGAATGATTTAATGCTCTGGGCATTTTCTGGTTGCCTCTCCTATTGAGACTCTGTCCCTCTTCCAACATATCACCATGAGTGCTAATAATACTTCTATTTTTACTGTTCAGTTTTATAACCCAGTCTTCTTCTGAAGCCTGGGGCAGCTAACAGCACAAGTACTCATATAAAAATTTGAAATGTATATAAACTGGTAACTATTATAATACCTTCATAACAATACAGGAGCAGCTGAAAAGCTGATCTAAAATACCAAAACTATAGAATCAATTTCCACTCAAACCTAATGACTGGGCAATTAAAAAGTATCTCGAACTTCTCTTATAACAGTATCCAATATTTGGGCAAATAGTCTACTGCTATGGAAAAGGCTCTGTCTTATGTCACTGCTTACCGTCTCTTTCCTAAAGGTAGACCAGGGGCAGAGCATCCTTGACACATTGTAAATCACAGGATAAATGACTGAGACACCCCTTTGAGTACTTGGGTTCAAGATTATTATGTGCTTTATTTGTTAACAGAAAGCCCTTGAAGTGGGCTTGAGAACTCAGGAAATCTCACAAAATTCATTCACATTTGCTGCTGTCCAATTGTGTCTGACATTTTGTGAGTTCATGGACCACAACACATGAGGCCTGTCTGTCCTCCAACATCTCTGGGACCCTGCACAAGTTTACGTTTGTTGCCTCCATAACACTCTCTAACCATCTCATCCTCTGCTGCTCCCTTCTCCTTTTGTCTTCAGTTTTTGTCAGCTTTGGTTATCTAGTTAATCATGCCAAAGTATCTGAGCTTCTACTTCCAGTCAAGATTGGTTTCCTTGACTGAATTGATCTTCTTGCAGTCCAAATCAGACATTTTCCCCAGCACCACAATTCAAGAGTTGATTATTTTTTCTTGAACATGAAATAACTTGCCTTATTGTTGAACCCAAAATACATTAATAAGACAATCTAAGGTCAAGAGTATAGTAGCAAAATCTCACAGACATGGTTTGAAATCACAAGATACACAAACAGGAATTTAGACAGTTGACACCATCAAGGAACATTAGCCTTCTGGGCTTTCCTATATGGACAGAGGACAGCTGCTTCTAATCAGGTTGAGCCCTCCTTCTGCTTGGAAAGCTGCCTCATAGAGTCTTTGGACTTGAAGCCCTCACCTCATCAACTGACAGCTCCTCCTGGTCCTGGTCAGTGTCATGCTGGAAGTTTCTGGAGAAAGGCTGGAAAGTTCCAGAGCCTGTCTGTCTGCAAACTGGGTAAGTTCAGAATCTTCATCTGAATCCGAGTCTAACTCTTCAATCACGACAGCACCTGCTGTTTTTGGACATCTGTTTGAATGCTTCACAAATTTTGAAATGACTGCTGTGCATGTGTGAGGCCTAACCTGGCTGAAAATGGCAGCCACACATGTGCATGGGGCTATGATCGCTCACTTCCAGGTATTCTGCAATATCAAAGTACTTGGATGTTCACATTGCACCATCACAGGTGCAAGTTTCCACACAGGTAAATGCCTTTGCTTGCCCTGTGCTGTTGCTATCTGGGCAATAATTCCATAATCACTTTATTCTGGAATATTGCTAAATAGCAGATTAATCTGCTAGTGTCTGGATACAGTTTCTTAATTTTATGGCTACAGCCATAAGCCCAGGAAAGTAACATCTGTCACTGCTTCCATTTCTTCATCCTCAGTTTGCCAAGGAATGATGAGACTGAATGCTATGATATTTGTTTTAATATTTCATCTTCATCAAGAGGTTCCATAGTGCCTATTCAATTTCTGCCTTCAGAGTGTTATCATCTGCATATGTAAGGCTGTCAATATTTCTCATGACAATTTTAATTCCAGGTTGTTGATTCATCCAGGCTGGGGTTTTGCATGATGTACTCTATGTGAAAGTTAAATAAAGTGACAGTATGCACCTTTGTCATACTCCTTTCTCGGTCTTGAACCAATCAGTTGTTCCATGTTCAGATCCAACTGTTGTTTCTTGACCCACATATAGATTCCTCCCAACTAAATGTTAATGGTACCCTTGTGTCCACCAGAGTGCCCCATGAATTTATCAGTACGCCCACTTTTCATGTTTTCCTTGACAATGCATGATCAGCTCCTCTCCTCTGGCCTTAGCTTCACTCAGGCCCTTTCCACATTAAGCTTTCTTCAGGGATATGTAACCCAGAACAAAAGCATGCCCTCCATGCTTCTTGCTTCTTCTGCATTAGATGAAGCATGGACCAGCCTAGGATGCCCCAAATGGTGTCCTAGTCTGATATAGCTTCAGACATCAAAGATGTTCTTCTGGTAAATGCTAAGTAATTTTAAAGATCTTTCATGCTTGGAACATTTTTTTCTTGTACTTGTATATGTTATTTGTTGAAAGAAGCTATATTTTCTTGAGCAGACAATGGGGGTCTTAGCTGTGACACTAAAGTCATTAAACCAAAGTGCATTTCAGTAAGAACAGAATTTGTGAAGTTGTTTTGATATGAAAAGCCATTAAGCCTTCTTCGGTTTGTATTTTTCTCTCTTTATTACAGCTTGTTCCTCTTGATAGTCCTTTCCATGCAAAGTCCTTTCCAGGCTTGAAACAAAACAAAACAAGGGCAGTAAATCATGGTGTTCCAAGCATGCTACGTTCTTGTTTCCTGGGATCTGTGCATTGAAAATCTGTGCCACTTTCCTGTAATGAGACCAAAAGGGGCAGCAGGCTCTCCGGAGGCCTTGCTCTTCAGCTTTGTTTCAATATTTCATGAAATTGCATCACAGGGACTATCGTTTTCAGGCTGCAGGGCACGTGCGTTCCTCCCTTAGAGGGAGAAGAACTGAGTGTGTGTGACATATAATATGCCGTAAAATGAAAGGCTTTGCCCTACAGGGGTTACCTTTCTGTTTCAAAGTAATAATACTGCAGTCTGTTCCTCTACACACGGAGGCCTTGAACTCCATTTAGTTTTTACTCTTTTGTCTTTATGGTGCCATCACTCATCAGAATAGAGCTGCCAGCTTGTACAGCACCTCTCCTTATGCACATGAGAACTATTAGTTTAATGAGCTCATCATCAGCAGTGAATTGTTGGAAGGGCCGTTCTGAACTCAAGCTTTAAAATAGTCCGGGAGAAGTTTACTGAGGCCAAAGGGTCTTCAAACTCGGCATTGCAATAGTCTTCCGAAAGCTTTTGTAAGAGGCTTCCCAGCAGGGCAAATGAATCAAGCAAGGAAGAAAATTGTCTTGAAAAAAAAAACAGCAGTAAGATCTGGGTCTCGATTAGAAAGTAGGCTTTCCCTCACCTTTCTTTTATTTTTTTCTCATCTTTATCCACTGTGCATAAAGATGAGAAAATTTTAGCACACTCCACGGCCTTGATTTCTTTGTTTTTAATCTGCCTTTAATCATATTGTGATAGGTGACCCCTGCATGCAGTACATTGGCTCATGGTGACAAATGGCTCTATTACCTGCTGTCTCAACATGCAGGCACCCGCTGATTCTTAACACATCTTGTGGAATGGAGAAAGAAAACCTCATCAAGTGGAGCAAGGGGGCCGAAATGAGGTCAGACCCGATGGCAGGATATCGCAGTGGATTAGATCTGCGACGGTAAGCAAAACCTACCGAGAGGCACAGAAAAAATCTCTTTAGATTTAGGCCATTTGAGATGCCTATGCAGAAACACACGAGGGCGCTATTTACTTGTTAATCTAACAATCGCCAATTCTATAGGCTACAAGTGTTACCCTTTGGAGACAATTCCAATTTTTCTGTTAGAAAGTTCTTACAAACTGGTTAAAGAAATCTTTGATTGGCAGAAGCTTTGTATTGTCCCAGCTGCATCTAGAGCAATAGGGGGAAAGTATTTAGGTGTCTAAATGCTTCTCTTGTATGTGGCTTCTTTCCACTTTTGAGCACATAGCCTCTCTATTCCTTTTGATCTGGTTAGCTCATTTACAGTTGACTACTTTAAACAACAACAATAATTCCGTCACGTAATTATACTCTTTCAGGAGTACTCGTTGCATGCAATTTATTACAAATGAAAAATAAATAGTTTGCACATCATGCACAATTTTGAAGAGACAGCAGCCATTTTTGTGTTGAAGATTTCTGTTCAGCTGCTTTCTTAAAGTCCTCTGCAAATTCTGCATTTTCTGTAATAAAAAATAAAAAAATTATACAATAAATCTGTAAGTAACAACAAGCTGCATCCGTCCATTTCTTATGTTAAAAGAAGCCAAAGGACCCATAACATGCAAGAGAAAAGTGACATGGAAAACATTTGGAAGGGCTGAGTAGTTAGCAAGAGCAGCTCACATGGCAGAAAGCTGGCAAAGGACTCACCTTTGATCTTCACTTTGAAGTAATTTGGTTTAAGAAGAGGGCTATGGGGCTCATTTCTGCACTGCTGATGTGGTCTAAGGGAGGCCCTTTCCTCTCCTAGTATGCTCTGCCTGCGAATCAGACTAGGAGTTTCAAAATGGCTGCCCTAGTCCACTATACTTCTTTAAAGAAGTCTACTCGCATATTACCAGCAGGACCACAGAGACATGCAGACAACACACATCTCTGTGGTCTGGTATAGCATGGGGTAGGCATTTTGACAGAGCAACAAATGGCTGTTGGAGACTTCAGAAGTAGGTCCCAAAGCTGCTGTAAACATTATAGAATCAGTGTGGGTGGGGGAGAGGCCTAGGCCAGAACAGCCATCCCAATGTGGACAGCCCTCTTCCAGTCTAGGGATGTATTTGTCTGCTTCTGGGATGGGTTGCTCATTCTGGTATATGGTAGTCTGCCCTGTACCAGAATGAGGGCCTTTCCACACCTTACTCTCTGGGGAACTCCTGGTATGTCCCAGCACATGGCATACCCACTGCATGGAGCCACTTCTATTCTAGAAGCAGTTCTGCGCATGTTGGAGTTTACCTTAACTAAAAAGTGCTCTATTGCTATACTAGTTGCCAGGCCAGTACAGCCCAGCACACTCTGTTCACACCTTTTCAGGGTGAATAGAATGTAGGACTGGGAGCACAGCCATGGTTGTTGCCGCATCACCCAGTCGCCACAGCAATGGTGCCTCATATACCTGTTACTGTGATCACACTTACCCATTGCTTACCAAAGGGCTGGGTTAATTTGGAATGGATCCATCCCCCATTTTCATTTTCCCAGGGAAGTGAAGGTGGTGTGAAAAGGCCTCATGTAAGGTAGGTGCAGAAGAGGAAAACACAACCCACATTTCCTATAGATGACAGCTAGCTGAGTTTTTACCACACTATGCCTTGGATTTATGAACAGATAATTTAAAAATTCACCCTCTGCAGTTTGAGGTAAAACTTCTTTTTTATTTTTTTGCTGCAGTTAAATAGATAAACAACCATGATTCTAAAAATATATCCTTGTACTTTGGCTCTTAGTGCCTGTGGCATTTATCAGCTCAGAATATTAACTCAAGGACTATTACAAGCTCTCTGTCAACTATTCCGCTGTGATCATTGTGTTATGTATGATATGCGACTGAGAATAGGTGGCTTCCTGGAAGGTTACCAAATGAATTCCTAGCTGATGAGAAGTCTGGATTGGTAAATATTCAGTCTCTTTGGCAAAACAACAACAACAAGCACCTCTAAGGTGCCTCACACCATTCTGCCCCTCCCCCACTCTCCTGAACATTCTGTGCTAGAAAAGGTGGATTAGAGAATGGAGAACATGTTGGACACACATTGTTTCTCTGGCTGTGGGCACACCTTCACTTTACACCTTCTTTAGTCCATCTTCAAGTCTGAATGCTCACACCTTTTCATTTCTATCCATTTTATTTGTGGACTTTCCTTTCAGGAAAGTCCAAATGGAAGGTGGAAAGAGTGAAAAATGTAGAGTATCAACAATTTATGAAGGCTATCATTTAAGACTAAGCTTGATAAATGGCTAATAAATCAACAATTAATCATCTGTGTCTGGTAAAAAGGACAGAGTTTTTTGTTTGTTTTCAAAGGAAAAAAAGGTCAAAAGAGATAACCCAGTCCTAATTTAGCTAAGAGATCTGCTGTATCAGGGAAAGTACATTAGGAGGTGTCCTATGAATGTACACAGTGCTGTATACACCCGATCTTTTGCCTCAAGCAAAAACTATTAAGTGCTGCGATATCACACTATTTGGGAAGAAAGCATATGTGTAAAATCACATTATATTGCATAAAATCATTATGTAAATGAAACTAAAGGCTCATATGAGTGCATTATGTGATCTTGTTGAAACCTTATCTAAGCAGGGTTGATACATTCAGGGACCTCAAGTTTAGGAACCAGAGTTTCATGCTGCAGCATATGATCAACCACACTGAAGCTTCATCTCAAGCCTGAGGCTTCTTCGCGCTTAGGCCGGTAGTCAACATTATGTCGATTTCTGGTAAAGAACATCCACATGTTGAGTAGGCTGTTACAGCCTCTGAACATACCCTGCTTCCCCAGAAGTTCACTAATTGTTGATTTGGTGTGAAGCACTAAATCTTGCTCCACACCTTTACCAACATTGAACACAAGCTTACCTGAAGTGTCCAGTGGTGTGAACATTCACTCTTCTTCTGGTTGTCTGTGGTCAGTGTGTGTGGGAGGCAGTGTCCACACAGGCACAGTGGCATTGGAAGCCACAATCAATTGCTGACCTCTGACATGATATCAATCCCTGGGAGTGGCGTCCAGTCACAGAGTCATGAGATGGCCATTCGATCATGGGCTGCAATGATCAGCTGCATGATCAGCTGCAATTCACCCCTGCTCAAACACGCTGGTGTCCAGTTGTGGCAGTGAGGAGTTGGAACTTCCAGCTTTGGAAGCAGCAGCACAGGCTGATAAACAAGAGGACCATTTGCACTTCTGATTGATAAGGCATGTTTTGGGGAAGCTTTCCTCATGACAAGTGCGAATGGTCCACCTTTACCAGAAGTTCACCAGCCCTAGTTTACAGCAGCCTGATCAGCTAAATGTAGAAACGCCTCTGGAAACAAGCCCATTTATTTATTTATATTTACATTTATATTTACATTGCCACTGTTGTGTTTACTATACTTACCTGGTTTTCAATATTTGACAACATGGATGCATGTTTGAAGTCTATATGAGGTATATTTTAGCAACCCATGAAGTAACTGAGCTACAATCATTTTGGCGCAATGGGACTGACTTGACTGTGCAGGGACCACTCCTAGGGAGTGGGAACACACACGCTCCTGCATCCTTGGAGCTCTCTAAGGGCATAGGAACTTGTGTCCTGCACCCTAAGTGCTCACTAGACCATAAATGTTCACTAGAATACTATAATGGCAGAGCTATAGGACAAGCTTCCTTCCTCTTGTTCTCCCTACCCCACTATGCTGCGCAGACTTACTGGCACAACATTATTTTGCTGAGAACAGGAAAAGGGCGGGATCCTGTGGCCACATCCTGTGTTAAGCAAAACGGCTCTGGGTGGGAAGTTCAGTGTAACTTTGCCACCACCGTGTACAGTGGCAGGCATGTAGACAGCACATCCCCACTGACCACTCATCAGCATGGTGAGCAAAGATTGGTGCAGGAATAATCTTTGCTAGGGATGCGCAGGGATATTCATAACATTAAAAATTGATACAAATTTGGCCGAACTTGGACATTTGAATTTGAATGAAATGTTAACACATTCAAAGATTGACATTCAAATTCAATTCAAATGTTTTGATACATTCGTATGAAGCTTCGCATGGGATTTGTATGCTATTTGTATGCATTTGCATGGGATTTGTATGGGATTGAACATTCGTATTGAATGAATCCTACCAAATTTGAAGAGGATCTATTCAAACAAATACAAATTTTCTTGCATTTGATTTGATATGAACTGAATTTTTTTTAAAAAAAAACCATCTGTACACATCCCTAATTTGATCACTGCTTACTGTGATTGTGCAGGAGATATCTGAGAGATGGTTGTCTAGGAGTGGTCTATCAAAATAGGGCAGTTTTGGAGAATAAAATCAGTATAACCTTGAGAGCACTTATTTGGGAACCTACTTGAAAGATATTGGCACTTATTTTAAGTAGTTCTGCACAAAGTTGTATACTCAGGATGCAAAATAGGCGAGATTGGTTTTAGAATACAGAATGTAGAGGGGCCTCATGAATGGTTGGTTGTCATTGATAGCTAATAAGGCATTGCTTCTAGGATAGGTAGAGTAGAATTTCCCAGCAAAACAGAAATTGAAACACTTTCTCTGCCTTTAAATAGTGGAGGAAAGTGATACTAGGGGTTGCTTGAGACTATTGAGTAAATCATAAGGTACCTTTATTCCTTAGAAACTCAGTTTTTTTAAACAGTATTGCTGGGGGGTCACACTAAGAAGAGCACGACAGCATTTCAAAGCTGCAGGGTGATGTCTGCATGCCTGTCACTGCTCCCAGCCATGCAAACATGGCTGGAGAACTTTTGTTGCCTAGCTGTGATGTTACATAGTTCAAAGACCCAGGGTCACCCAAAAAACAGTAAACCAGGTAGGTGCATTCAAGTGACATGGAACACTTACTCTGCCTGTCCTTTACTGTGCTCCAAGGAGGCAGGATAGTTGCTGTTGGAGTGCAAATTCATGTGGACATTACACTTTTCCAGTGCATCCACTGACAGAGGGAGCAGAGATGAGCAGCCTCTGCATCCTGAAGAATGAGTTACGGTGCTCATAATTGTGCAGAGTTAAAAGGCATAACTTTTAAGTCTTGGTTGCATGCACATCAGGTAAACAAAGTGTGTGGACATAGCAGGCATGGCATCCACACACCAGTGGTGCCTCATGACGTGCAACATGTTTCTGAGGATGAGCAAGCACCATCCATGGACAGTCATGCCAACACCATAAGGATGGCATGAACAGCCTACTTGTGGTGCACTCCACACTGCCCTGTATTGGGACACCGCATGGCCACTTCCAGGGTCGTGCCATAACTTTGAAACAAGGGAAACAAGGGAATGAGTCATGTGGTGTGAAGACATGACAAGTCTCACCTCTGGTCCTCGATTAAGGACTCTGGACCAATATACACTACATTCCTCCAGCATGAGGATGTAACCTTTGCGTCTTAAGAAAAGTATCCTTCTTCAGATCACTTAAATTAGTTTTCTACATTAAATTTTATAGTTAGTGTTCGGAAGCAAGATGGAAAGGCAATTTCCCTCTTTCTCTAGAGAATACACTGCCAGTGGCGGTTGTAGAATGAAGAGCTGGTGTGTCTGGTCTTAAGGTCCAGTACTGAGATTTATTCTCTTTTTCACGGGGTTCCATGATCTTCTGTTTTTTTAACTCTGGACTATGGTTGGATGCAGGGCATGTTGCCTCATTTAACCTTTTGGGTCCTCTGACAGTAATTCAGTCTCTTATTTCCAAGTAAAATCAGCCTTGAGACTTTTCTCCAATGAAGAACATCTATTTCCCAGCATCTGCAGTCTAAATTAAGAGAAATTATTTACTAGAAACAAGAGCTTGTTTGGGTGACATTGTCTGGACAGGTATCTGTGCTATTTTTCCTAGGAGAAGGTGAATGTCTGCAAAGTGCCTGTGTCTGGCTTTTAAGCAAATTGTTTGCTTTAACTTAATTCATCCCCACCCTCAACCCAATGACTTGTAAGGTGATTAGAGTATTTACAGATCCCTGGCACTGTAGCCAAATTGGGTAGTCACTTGTAGTATGCAAAGCAAATGATGTCAAGCACTGAAAAGTTCTGTACAAATAGGAATTGCACGTGCTTTTGCGTGGTTTATTGGATTTGGATGAAGTAGATCTGCAAGTTTTAATTTTCTAAAATTTGCCAATGTGGCATCTCTAGAATATCCAAGGATAACTGTGTCTTCCATTGCTCTTATTTATCTGTTTCAAACTGGGATGGCTAGCATGCAGCCCATAAGAGGCCCCTGGTTGTATTTGTACAGCTTTAATTTCTTGCAGTGCACACAGAAAATCATAAGAATGCTGCAAAGGATATTTGCCTTGAGCATCTTTCAAAGTTTTTTCCCCTCCCTTCTCATGGTTCATCTTCCCTTTGTAGGTAAAGATTTACTCTAATTGGTTAACACATAAAAAGAATTGTGGTTGTCTCTAAACCCCACGTGCAATACAGCTTTGTGTATATGTGACAAAAAGGGTGTGTTTGGTTACTTGCAGGTGGATGACTCTCCTCCAACTTGTCCAGCCAACTGGCCCCTTTCCATGCATGGTGACTACTAGCAATGTGCATGCTCATTTCACTGTCAGATCAAAAAATCTGCTGACAAATTGTTTAATTAAAAAACTGATTTTTTTTTGCATGTGTTTTTGAACATTTTTTACCAACCCCTCCCCAAACCATTTTTCCATTGAAAGAAGCCATTTTCATGACCAAAACCATAATGAAACATCAATGTTCAGCTGAATTGTTTGTTTTCCTAAGTGGGAGACTGGTTCATTTTGAACATAGCTTTGGATATGCAAAAATTTGTTTTGATATAAATATCTGAAAATATGAAACATTCTATTGAATTTGTGAATGCAATTCAAATTTTGTACATCCTATTGGCTACCAGTAGTTCTGCCACCAAGCCTTTTTTGGAGACACAAGCCACCTCCCTGCTCTCTGGGTCCTGAGGATGGCAAAAGGCTAAGCAATTCTTTGGTGAGCCAGATTGGTCTAGTGATTATGGAGACAGACTCTTATCTGGGAATAACGGGTTTGGTTCCACCCTCCTCCATGAAGCCAGCTGGGTGACCCTGGGCTAGTCACAGCTCTCTTCTTAGCTCTCACAGCCCCACCCACTTCACACGTTGTTCTGTTGTGGGGAGGAGAATAGAAAGTTTTGCCAGCCACTTTGAGTCCTCTCAAACTGGTGAGAAAAGTGGGGTAGAAAAGCCATTATTATTTCCTCTTCTTCCTCTTCTTCCTCCTCCTCCTCTCATGAGTTTCCCTTAGAGCAGTGATGGCGAACCTTTTGAGCTCGGTGTGTCAAAATTCGCAAGAAAACCTAGCTTAACTCGGGTGCTGTGTCACATCTAAAAATATCCATAATTTTGTGATATTTGTAGCTCTAGTAAAAAAGTTATATTTTTGATACCAGTATATGTATTTTATTAAAAGCAAAAACAAATAATTCTTAACATTAGTGACTTTTGTTGCTAAATCTTCAATTGAAAGTTGGTATTTCATACACTTCAAGAACAGGCAAGCACTACACGTCCAGGTGCCAGGGTGACCATGTGTGTCACCCAAAAGGGCTTGGTGTGTCACCTGTGACACGTGTGTCATAGGTTGGCCATCACCGCCTTAGAGGAATAATATTAATTTAGTTTCTGGTAAGTCTATGCTTTGGAAACATGTTTTCCCTCCATCAAGGAATAAAGGAGGTTGTAAAAGAGAAAACTATTATGAAAGAAAGAAATATTGCATATAAAAGAGACCAAAGTATGTAGATTAATCAGAATCAGCAAGCTTAATGAAAAAGAGATATAGTGAGATTTACTATGGTCCAAAAACTGTTGACTGGTCCAGTTGAACTTCCAGTCTCTTGTTGTCGCTTCTAACTGGATAGTCCCTATTTATTTATAGTCTTTCCTCAGAAGTTCTTTCCTCTTCAGAACAGCCTGTCCACTTTACTTAGGACTTCTCCACCTCTAACCTAGAGCTGAGCCTTGGGCTACCTGCCTCACCACATGGCTTCCTACTTAACTCTCTACTTTCTCCTCTTCCTAGAAATCCTCTGGCTTATTCTGCCTCCCTCACTAGGATAGCCATGTGGTCCCTTGAGCCAATCAGTTGTCTCAGGATCCTTTGCCAGAATTCCCTTTGAATGCTGGGAGTTAAGCCCTTTATAGTTCACCCCATGATCCCATGGGATCATTTCACTATGTCAATAGGCAACCTTTTCTTTCTTCTTGGCACTATGGGGGTGGGGGGGGTGGGGGAAGGAAATCTCTTATCCTTATCTAATTATGTTTAAGAAATTGAGGCCATAGCTTATGCAGCTTTGGGTATCTCATTGACGAAGGCTGGTGGTACAGTACAAATAATGGTTGGGACCTGAGCAGAAATGAATTTCCTTTGGAAAAGGCTATGTAATGTGAAGCTTTCATTGAAGCATTATCTCTCTTTACTCAATTACTCTGAGTCTTAAATATCCCTGGAAGCAGAGTGCATGGTTCTGCAGGATAAATTATGAGGGAGGCAACTGTCCTTAAGGCCATTTCCCAATCAAGGCAGAAATAGGTCAGAGTCGTAGTGAGGGAAGTCAGTTTGGTGCCAAAATCCAGCAGTTTTAAGAAACGCATCAGTGGCTTAGCAAAATTTATTGTGTTCCATTCCCATTGGTCGTTCCAGCAGTAAATTGAATGCAGCAGAGTTGGCTAATGATTCAAAAGTGCTGCTTACCTGTTCCTAGCTGGAGTTTCTTCAAAATGAAAAAGAAAGGGTTAAAATGAGCTATTTTTTTGCTATCCTAACATAGCTGAGAAGCCTGGTGTTAAACAGCCCATTATAAATAAGTGCTTTCCAACAGAAGCACGGAGGTTTTGTTCCAGCTACCATCTGAAATGCAGTCACGTTGCATGTGAATTAGTGCAGCTGTTTAACAGCTGAATAGAAGTAACACCCCACCGCGTTTTATTCTTCATATTTCCATTTTACATAATGTAATCACTTGAATGTTGCCTGGACACTGGAAGCAATGGCGAGGCTTGCTGTGGGGATGTTAATGGCCTCCAACAAACAGCACCTTGTGCTTTCATATCCTCTCCCATTTTTTCACATAATTTACCTTTTTGGCTCTGCTCTTTTCTTTTGGAGCAAACTCATGCACTGAGGTACAGGGAAATCTAAAATGTCCTGCATTGGGCTGCTATAAACTGCTTAGAAGTTTTGATAGGAAGGTGTCAGGATGGCTCCTAGAAGGGGATTCACATGGCAGTCCATCAGGGATGGGAGCAATAGCTGCAAATACAGACATTTCACGTGTTTATTCAAACTTCCTGCATTGGTCTTTTGTTTGCAGAAAATGTCATCTTGCATTGGTCCCTGCACTGGTTATAGATTTACTTCCAGGACTAATTGAAAGTGTTGGTGCAGAATCTATGATGTGCAGGATCTATGAAAGTCTACAGGGTTCAGCACCTGAATACATCCAAGTCCATTTCTCCTGCCCAGAGAATATATCCTGTTATTATGGCCACCTCCAGACAGCGCTGTTAACTTCAAAGTTCTGATTACTGATACTCTCTGAAGC
Source organism: Aspidoscelis tigris stejnegeri (assembly GCA_023333525.1). Lineage (NCBI taxonomy): Eukaryota > Metazoa > Chordata > Lepidosauria > Squamata > Teiidae > Aspidoscelis > Aspidoscelis tigris. The sequence goes on from JALMGA010000003.1 coordinate 54,208,717, forward strand.
ATCCTTACTTCACAGTGAAATCCGATCGTCCTCAGTTTCCTCTTTCCAAACCACTGGAGGACTGAGAGTTCCGATGCCGCACTCACTGTCCCTCCCGTCACATGGTTCAGAGTGATCCAATCAATTTTTGAGCTGCACTTCCGGCATTTACTGTTTTTCTCATTTGTAGTGCCCATGGTTCCACCTGCACTTGCATGATACGGTGCTCTAAGGCTACACTTTGGAGCAAGAGTCCTTTCTCCTGCACTCTCCATGTGGAGCATTGATGAAGAATTGGTAGATTAGTCTGACTGGTCAATTGGGAATGTGCTTTTAATTCACAGAATAAGACCTGTCTGAACACAGACTAGAACTTTAAAATCCCTGGCCCACAAAAGGTATCAGAAACCAGAGGTAGGGAGTCTTTTGAGTCACCTTATCTCTTTAAGACTCTCTTCTAACTGAGATACGGGTGGACCCGTTCTCGTTGTGATTTTAAAATCTTTAAAGCAATATATTTCTTCCTATGCCTTTGAAGCTGCTTAATAGAATGACTATAGTTCATTGATTAATTTAGGGATTTTTGTTTGTATCTGATTCATTCATGTTTCTGTTATTATTCAGTTTGCAAGCTGTGAGGCATTATATGAAATCTGTGATATAGAAGTTAAATAAATAAACTGCCTTATGCAGCCCCAGCAATAGGACATTTGTGGAGTAATCGACATGTAAGCAGCTGTCTTTTCTGCGCTTGCTGATTCTGTGACAATAGTCACCCTCCTGCTGCTCATTATATGTCCACAGTAGTTACAGAACCCACCAGTGGCAAATAACATTTAAAATAACTTGGAGGAAATATCTTCACGAGTAGGAAAGGATGGAGCCTGCTTCCCCAGCTGCTATTTCATAATTATAGTTTTTGTTCCTCAGCTGTTTTCATGGTGTGGTCTTTATTGTGAGATTTGTTTTTAATTTTTAGTTGACTGACATTTTTCTGTAGAGCCTTCAATTCATAGTTTCATCATAGAAATGTGGGATACGTGTTTGAAGCTCAGGTAGAACCTATGGTCAGGAGTGCCTTTTTCCAGCTACAGCTGGTCCATCAGCTAAGGTGATTTCTGGACAGAGACAGTTTGGCTACATGAACCCATGCCCTTGTAACTTCCAGACTAGACTACTGTACATAGCCTTCATGGCATTGCCCTTGAAGACATTTGCAGAATGCAGAAGAACATCACACTGGTCCTAAAAATAAACTGCTATGGCTTTCAATCTGTTATGGGCCCAAATTCAGGGTTTTAACTTTTAATGTATAAAGCCCTAAACAGTTTGGGCTCAAAATATCTAAAAGAATTAGGGATGTACACATTTTTTTTTTTTGGTATTCAATTTGTATTGAATTGAATGCAAGAAAATTTATTCGTTTGAATAGATCCCATTCAAATGTAGTGGGATTCAGATTCAATACAAATATTCAATCCCAAATGAATGCATACAAATCCTATACATATCCCATACAAATCCCATACAAAGCTTCATACGAGTGTATCAAAACATTCAATTTGAATGCGAATGTCCGAATTCAGCCAAATTCGTACAAATTTTGAAAGTTAAGAATATTTGTACGCATCCCTAAAAGGAATGCCTCCTCCAATATGAACATATCTGTGGGTTAAGTTTACTGAAAAGGTCTGTTTTGCCTGTAGTCAAAGTGTGATGATATCGGAAAAAGCCTTTGCAGTGATAGCTCCCAGACTATGGAATGACCTCCCCTGAGATGTGTCAGACGTGTACACATTTAGGCACTGGGTGCAAGCACACCTTTTTGCCTTGGCTTTTAGCTAAAGAAACAGCTTCTTCTCCTTTTTCAGGAGTTTTCACTGTTGTTTTAGTCAGTTCATTTTAGTTACATTAGTTACATTAGAGTTATTATAAACTTCCTTGAGAACTTTGAGTAAAGAGATAGAACTAAAAAATACATACATATATAAATAATATAAACATCCCAATACATTATAAAAAGCTAAAGGAATTACCTAGATACTGAAAGTCCTTCTTCACTAAGGGCCTTTCCACACATGCTGGTAGATCAGACCATGCTCTTTCATCTGTACCTTTGTAGGCACTTCCTCCTCCTAGTTTGCTTCATCTACACAAGACAGAGTGTAGACCAGGGCAGGCCACTCAAAATGTCATCCTACTGGCATGGAATCAAGGTATGGAAAACACAGAATCCATTTTGGATGTGTAACACATCCCATTTCAAAAATGCTCTCCCTCCCCCCAGCCTGGGTCTTTCATTCCTGGTCTTTGGAGTATTCAGAGGCTCTCTGTACTGGCTCTGAAGCTAGGATGAGTTTCAAAGCCAGCATGGGACCTGTTGTGGAACAGGCAGTTCCAATGTGGATTACCTTGGTTTCTTTCAGACTAGCGGATTAAATGTGCAGTTAGAAGAAAAATCTGTAGCTTTGCTGTGAACTGACAACTTGCCGTCCTCACTAGAAGCAGCCCGCTCAGAGGCTGTGAGAACTGAGACTTGCACACACGGTAACATGGGGTGAGGCACACGTCACATGGGATGGGGCCTCCAATAGGAGCTGAGTTAGAGTCTCAGCTCTTGTTAGCTGTTCTTGCCGTCTTGTCTGGACTGGCAGGAGACTTCAAATTTACCTGATACTGTGGAGTGAGTGTTCATCATTCCACAGTAGGTAAATTTGCATAATGTGCTGCTGCTATGAAGTATCGGGCATCAGGTGTGACACTCATGCCCCAACTGCAGGTCAGAATGTGCAGTATTTGTAAGTCTGGAAACAGCCCTTGTTCTGGGCCAGCCTGGGCCAGATTTCAATTTCCACTACTGAGTACTCTACCGTATACCAGAATACTTAAGATAAATGCAAATTCAACTTTAGGGCCTTTCTGCACTGAAATACTATGATCTGAACCATGGTTCTGGACCAGCAAGGTCCACCAGTTTAGACCATAACCAAGTGTGATCTGAAGCAACCTCCTCATTAGGTCCACTGGTGACCTTCATTTGGATAATGTTCCTTCCTATGCAGACACATCATATCAAAAATGAGTGGGGCTTCTTGTGCTCCACCTTAACATGCAGAAGAGAGACCCTAATCCTGCCTAAGTGGCAGCACAGAAACACCATTAGTTTCAAATATCATATGCTTTCATGAGATCATCCAGCATCTTTTTCAATGTAAACATAGAAAAGGAAAGAGAGTTATTTATAGGCTCATCAAAATGAATGAGTTGAGCAGTACGTCCTGTTTCTTCTTAAATGAGACAGTGCAGATTTGGTGGGCTAAATTCCTCTAGAATCCAAGTATAAAGAGCTGGTTCATGTAGCCTACACCTTTACCTTTCTTTAAAGCTGTAATTCAAGACTTGTGCACAGCAGCATTCCTTTATATAATTATTCCACTCCCAGAAGAGTGTCTCAATTGGACAAAGAATGTAATACAGGATGGAGCATGTCCAACATTCAAGAACCTTCCAAACATGATCTTTCCTAGACTCTTTTTAAAATTATGTGAACAGTTATCAAAATAAAATCAATCATATTTGTTTTCCTTGTTAAGAAAAAAGTTCTGCCTCAGAAACCAAGCCCTGTATGTATTTCTCAATTTACATTTCAGCATACTGTGCCCAGAATATATATTGAACATGCTATATATGATCATGCTATAGACAGAACTATGGTCAGCTTATTTTTTCAAGACTTCACTCACTTAAAATACTTGTGACAGTGCTTCTTGATACATGGTAATTTAGCTTGAGAGCTCTTATTGTGGAATAATTGCTGGAGGAAAGCTGTTAAAACATGAGTTCAAGCCGTAACTAGATTACACTAGACTCCTAGGAACTACTGTAAGCAGAAGGAGGCACTAAACAAACTTTACAGGTATATGCAATAAAGTATTGCCACAATTTGTTGCATTGGATGTTCTTACGGTACAGAAAGGAGTTTGAAAATGTGTGCTTGTTTCCACTGGACAGTTTACTCCAGGTTTTACTCCAGGTCTTTTAAATCAGCAGTGAGCTCTGAATCTTTGCAATCCCACTGGCAGCTTACTATGTGGACTTGCAGGGGGAAAATCCCCTTCCTCCTCTCTTTTCTGTCATACCCTGAGGGATCCAAGCCCCACCCCTCATATAAGCCTGATTCAGATCGCCATGGGGAAGCAGCAAGGGAGGCAAAGGCATGGGTAGAAGAAAGGAGGGGGGATCAGGATCAGGATGATTAGCGGAAGAGTCCCTCTTTGCCAATTAGAGGGACAAAAAAGAAAGGCAAAGTCATGGGTAGAAGAAAGGGGAGAGAGCAGGATCAATGGCAGAAGAGTCCCTTTCTGCCAATCAGGGGAATGAAGTAGACACCAACTTTGCGCAGCACAAATGGCAAGCATTTTAAAGTCTTTCCGATCCCTGTCTAAGCAAAATCAGACTCTTCTGGGGCTATGGTCTGATAGCCCGTAACACTGTATTGTCTGTTCTCTCGATACATTTCATTCACACTTTCAGCCAAGCCCAAACGTAATGGGCTTTGATTCTAAACCTCAGTTTGGTCTCTGCCAATTTCCTGATTCACAATCAAGATCCCAGCGTATTCTCTGCCTTGCTTTCTTACATTAACCCACTAGCCTCTTGTGTGAAAAATGTTGACATTGATTGGACTCAGGAACTTAGTACAGGATGAGCTTAGTTCTTGCAGAGCACCTGAAAGAGGAGAGGACCAGCAAAAATCGCTTAGTCCACATCTGTCTTAAATAAAGAACCAGATTTGCAGGATCAGCAAGAACCTTCAGAGCAAACAGGGAGGCAGCGAAGCCTTTTCCGTGAACATAAATTCTCTTCCATTCACAGAAGAATGTTGGAAATGTATCATTTCATAATGGACTATCTTACATAATAAAATAGCTTTGTGAAATTGTCCTTAATATCTTCCAGGCAGTGTTTGTTTGGAAACTAATTCTTCATTTTAGCATTTCAAATACAGATTTCAAACATACTCTCCTTAGGTAATGTTTAGCCATCTTCAGTTTGACAAATGTTTAATATTTAATTATTTATTTTTAAAGAATATACCTTTCTTACAAAGAACTCAAAGTATTGTACAAAAGCAAATCAACAGCAACAACAAAAAAAGACGTATCCATATTGGAACCATTAAAAGAGCATTAAAACTGGACTCAAGTAGATCAAACTATAATTAGGATATGTGCTTTCTCATCACCTACTTAATATTATTTCAGCATTCTGCAGGCAGGAATTGGCTACAGTTCAGAAAAGCAAGCATTCTAGGTATGCTGGCACATAGACCTGGAATGAAGCAGAGAAAAAGAATGCTTCAGAATGTTGAACTCGATGTGGTTCATTAAGTCTTCACTGTATCTAAAATCTGTAATTTCCTGCTTTATCTGCCCCCTCCCCCACCAAAGGAATAGATTTCCACTGTGCCCTGTGCATTTGGTAGTTTTACTAAAATTGGATTATAAAAGGCTGTTATCGGCCCATGCCTCATTTGATCTAGAGCTGTGCCCTCAAACCATTTTTAATGATAAGCCTCAGTTCTATTACATTTCTTATATATAATGGCCAATTATTTGCTTGTATTACTTTGTTGTTTTGGAGACAAGGACTCAGTACAGTTCTCCCTCATGTAACCTGGGCTTGTTCAGCATACTTTTGCTGTAACTTGGTAAAAATGGTCTTTCCTGGAAATGCAAAGTGTAGTACTGCAATTTAGCTTCTGCAGTGCAGTTGCATTGGTTTGCCGCATCTTCCCATGTGACACCAGTGTGAAGAAGGAAGGCTCTGGGTACTCTTGCTGGTCTGGTATACTGTCCAGTACAGAATTGCCTTTAATCTCTTTCTGTCCTATTCAACAGTGGAGCAGATTATACTGTTCAGGCACATTCCTGCATTCCTTGAGACAGCCGTAGTTCATTCTGGAGTAATCCCAGATTTCAAGGAGGTCCAGTCTTCCAAACCTAGTGCCAGGTAGACACTACCACTTCTGGGAATCTGTTCCTGATCATCTGAACCTTGACTTCCATGGCATACACCATCTGAAGCAGCTGGTATGGTGGCTGGCTAAGTGTAACCATGCATTCGACTGGATCAATCTTGGGATTGTTTTCTTCTTCTTTCTACAACCTCCTTTAGTATTATAAGTACAGTATTTTGCCTGTTGAGTGAATCCTTTACTGCTCGTTTTTAATAATGGCAATGGTTGAATTGCTACTTGATTTTTCATTTTTTCTCAGTTGATCTTTAAAGATACCCCTCTTTATCCTCTAGCTGCACATGTATCTCCAATGTAAGTCCCCATAAGTTCAGACGTCCACTGTTAGGATGCTGTTTGGTCTCTCCTCAAGAGTTATTTCTGAAATAACATAAAGAATGCCCTGTTTAATCAGAACAATCTGATATCTGGCTGGCAACTTGTTCTCATAGCTGTCAGCTAGTTGCATATGGAAGCCCACTAGTAGGATGTAAGGGTAACAACTTGCCTTGCTTATTGTATAGATCTTTAGAGACATTTCACCCCCTATACCAAAAGGTAGTCACACAGGCAACAGGGTTAGTGGCCACTCACTGTCTTCTCTTCCATGAATTTGTCCAACTTTTTTCTTTTAGTTATTTGTATGAATGCCCACACTACAGCTCATGGTGGTGGGTTCCATGCTATTATCTGGCCAAATGTACACTTATTTGGCTGGACAGGACTCTGAAGACCATTCTTGGCCAGTGAAGAACAGGAATGGCTGTGGCCATTCACATGTAGAGTGCTGGTACAGGCCTGTGCCTATCTAGAAATATGAATGGCAGGTCTTGGTGAGTTGTCATAACATCAGACATTGCACTTACCCCTCACTGTTATTGAGTGAGGGAATGTTGCATCCAATGCGTGATGGTGTGGCAAGCCTTGAAGTTCAGACCGTCAAGCTTTGAAGGTCCAAACCTAAAGGCCCTTTGATTTGTCACATTGGAAGTGTTGCAGACACACTGTTCCTGATGCCCTGGATAGCTTGTGGACTGTTTTTAAGTTGTCCATACGAAGTAAGCCCTGGAGATGGTTCTGGATGCCTTGGGGACCGTTTCAGTGGGTCGCAGTTTGAATATGGTACTTCCACAATCAGCCTGGAACTGTCCCCCAGGCAATTGTGAATAAGTCGTTAATCTTGATTCTTTGAAGATTCAGCTTCATTTACCTCTGATCCTGGCATTCAGAGAAATAGAAAAAGATATTCCATTGGCCACACCAATCACACCATAAATCATTTTATATACTTCTCTTATATTCCCCTTCATTCACTTCCTTTCTAAATTAAAAAGGCCCAGACAATGAAACTTCTCTGTGTAGGGAAGCTTCTCTAAGCCCCTGGCCATTTTTTAGCCTTTTCTAACTCTACTACATCCTTTTTGAGTTATGGAGAAAAACTGTTTCATTTGTCCACACACATGTTCATGTGCACACACACACAAATACTATTTACGGAGACACTCTGTATGCTAGGGAGTAGAATTTCAACTGCATTCAGTGTATTGTAGCTGTTGTGTACAGTGTGCTGCCAAGGGAATATTGCTGAGTGTGAATGAGCAGTGAAGATGATGGTAGATGCCAGAAAAATGAGCTGCTTGCTTTTCTTTGTGCACCAAAGGATAATCCTTTCCTATTCCCCTTTATCCAGTGTGCTGCTATGGGACAAGGGAGAAACAGAGCTGTCTGCCTAGGCTTAGCACATTTCTTCAATCCTGAACAGCATCTTGGAAAACTGTACTCTTCTGGTTTGCTTCTTAATTATTTCTGCAAAAATAATACTTTTTGAACCAGGTTCAGTGTAACATGAGGTAGGACTTTAGCAGTGGGGGCGGGGAGATCTGGTTGATCACTCATAATGCAGTCTGAGTTATTTATTTTCATATCAATTGGTACCTCTTTCCATCAGTGTTTTTAAGTAGCAAAGTGCTGTAAGCTTTTAGTCATAGTTTTTCCATTCTGATCCTCTCTGATCCTCTTGCTTTTTCTTTGCAGTTACCAGAGACTAATCAACAGAGGGTGATAGAAACCTAAGAAGAGAGTTTCACGTTAAAGCTGTGCTTAGACCTTTGGTGATGATTATGGCTAGAATAATAGATTGGGAATCTTTTAAGACCATTGAGCCTACATTTCCCACTTGCCAGAATTTAAGGTCTAAAGCATTAGGAAGTATCTTTCCTGTTCATAATTTATTCATCCAAATATGGATGTTGCAAATTGACCTCCATCCCTGCATTCTCTTGCAGCAGTACTGAGCCAGCTTTCGCATCCAGTGACCTTTTGCTATTCATGAGGCCAGCTATTTGCAGTTTTGCAGAGCAGTGACATAGAAATGACTGCTAAACTCAAGTGTTTATGAGTCTGGTGCTACAGATGCTCAAGTATTTATGAGTCTGGTGTTACAAAACAACTGTATTCGCTCTCATTCCAGTTTTCTGTTCCTTTCAGTTTTCACACCCTTATGGGGAAACTTAAATCTCCACAATAGGCACATAAACCTTATGTTCCTATAAGAAGAACCCTGCTGGATAGGGCCATAGCCCGACTAGTCCCGCATCCCTGTCTCACACAGTGGACACCAACTGCTTCTGGACATGTCAAGCAGAAGACAAAGGCATAACCTACATCTGGGCTGCCTCCAGACTAGCAGAATAAATCTGCAGTTAAATGTAAAAGTGTGTACACTTATTGTGCAGCGACAACAGGGTGTCCTGACTGGAAAGGCAGCTCAGTAGCTTCCCCTGTCAAAAGTGTGACAGTTAAGGAGGTGTGGGGCATCATGCAGGCTGAGGCAGCCACTCAAATTTTGAGCTGCCCTTCCTGCTTTCCCTGCATCTCACATGATTTCCTCGCCCTCCTGCCTGCATTGGCTTGAAGCTCCAGATTTCCTTTATGCTGTGCCGCAAGTGTCATCAATCCCAGATTAAGATAAGTGCACAGTCCCGATCATATAATGTGACGCCACGACACTCAATTGATCATCACGTGTGATGGCTCAATTGGGACTGCACATTCCAATACACAGTATAAATGTGCCTGGATGCAGCCCTACCCTCAAATTCCTGCAAAAGCCCTTTAGAGGCACATTTAGGGGAGCACTGTATATATTATGGAGATCTAAATTATTTGGAACTGTTTAGGAAAAGACAGATTTCCTTTTTCTTTGGAGTAGCTCAAGTGGTCATAGAAATTATATAGTAATTGAGGAGAAAAACTGTAGGATGAGCAGAAGGCAGACGGATCATTAAGGTTTGAAACAGAACTGAACCTACAGTCATCGGGTGTTTTTCCACTGTCACTAGAAGTACCCATTAATGGGTACAAAAATGCCATTACATACCCATTAATGGGTACTTAATGGGTACTTTTAGTGACAGTGGAAAAACACCCATCATTTCCCCACTCTTCTGATCTACTGCAAGTCTTGGCTTTGCCTTACTTTTGCTTTTTCAACCCAGATTTTATTTTCAAAAAATATTTTTTTTATATAAATTATGTTAAGATTTATACATAAAAGCGGGTATATTAATATTCAAGATAAAACAGAAGTCATGTTATGCAGGCTGGGCTGCTAAATTCCTAATTGATTCAGATGTGGCCCATGTTTCCTACCTCCAGAGTGAGATGTTCTCCCATTGTCCTAGTGCTGGGTGGGCATCGCCTTAAGTGAGTTAGGGATGTGTAGGAATATTTGTGCTATTCAAAATTCATACAAATTTCAACATTCACAGAAAAATCAAATGGGGCCTACATTCGTACCCCCTATTTGTCCATGAATCTATCACAATTTTGTTGGCTAAGGCTGGATCTTCCACGGTCTCCATCCCTCTCCGTGGTGTCCCATCCCACCTTACTTTTGGTCATTCCCCTGCTGTGTGCTCTCCTCGTAGGCCCAACATTTCTGGAACAATGTTGCATAGTAATGGAGGATTATATTAGTTAGAAAAGGAGGGGGGGAAAAAACTAAAACAAAGTGGAAAGGTTAAGACGGTGATGGCCAACCTATGACACGCGTGTCACAAGTGACACGCCAAGCCCTTTTGGGTGACACACATGGCCTCCCTGGCACCTGGGCGTGTAGTGCTTGCTTGTTCTTGAAGTGTACAAAATACCAACTTTCAATTGAAGATTTAGCAACAAAAGTCACTAATGTAAAGAATTATTTGTTTTTGCTTTTAATAAAATACATATATCAAAAATATAACTTTTTTACTAGAGCCACAAATATCACAAAATTATGGATATTTCTAGATGTGACACAGCACCCAAGTTAAGCTAGGTTTTCTTGCGAATTTTGACGCACCAAGCTCAAAAGGTTCGCCATCACTGGGTTAAGAGATGCCACTGTTGTCACAAATAACTGAGATAAGAAATGTTGAAAGTGCCTATTTATATACATTAAGAAAATTTGCTTGTATTTAATGTAAAATAGCCAGCAATTTTCATACATCATAAGCTCTTTAAGAGGTGCAACGAAGCAAACAAAACAAGTAATAATAATTACATGCTTATCGTCAAATGTGGTACTTTGTGTGTGCACACAGAACGATAGAAAAATTAATATAATGTCAATCTTTAAAGTGTGGCCTAATGAAAGGGTGTATGCTGTTCATGTCTGTATGCTGCATGTAGAGAAAAACTGTTCCGCATGCAACATTTGACTAGATGAAAAGTGGGTTCTTGCTTCAGAGCTGGTGATAAGAGAAACGGTGGCAGAGAGAGTGGCCTAGGATTGTGCTTACCTTGTCTGCTGCCTCTCTGCAGGATTACAACCCTTGCAAATATATATATCTGCAGGAAATGCACAAAAAAGCAAAGGGAAGTGGGATGGGTGGGAGGGCGCTTGCTTGCATTCAGGTGCTTTTGCAAAAACAATGATCCCTCAAAGAATCAGCAGATGAGATAAGAACCCAGGATTGCCTCCTGTTGCCTAACAGGGGCAGCAGCAGGAGACTGTAGGATCTAAACAAGATCCTGCAATTTCCACTTCTGTCTGGGGGCATCCTTATATCCTGTAACCGGAATGCAGAAGGAATGGCAAACTGCAATGCACCTCTTCTCATTGCTTTATCTTCTGGAATGAAGGCTTCTATTCATTGCCACTGCCTCCTGCTTTATTGTCATCTTTCTTGCTTTATTTGCAGTGTGGAAGAGGGAGAAAAAATGTGCACAAGGAAGCTGGGAAGATGGATTCACTTCTCTCCCACCCATCTCCTAACCTCTTCAAATGTTCTTGATTCATTTGCCAACTCCTCGTTCTCATTCAAACAAAATCCACTGGGCAGTGAAGCGGCAGGCAAGCTGGCACAGTGAGTGAATGGGCACCAGCCCTGCTGCTTGTGGGTGAGAGGACATAAGCCTCACTGGTGCTGAGCTAGCAGTCACCTGTGAGCAGCTGGGCACCAGCCCTGTGAGTGGTGGGCAAGAAAGCCTGACAAAAAAAGACAAATATAAGTAAAATCTGGTGGACCAGTGAAAACCAATGGGATACAGTCATCCCAGGTTACAAACTGTACAGGAAAGACAGGGAAGGGCGACATGGAGGTGGTGTAGCCTTGTATAATTAGGAAGATATAGAATCTTATGAATGGGAATGTCAGGTGAGTCTGACTCTTCCACAGAAGCAGTGTGGGTAAAAATACCAAGCCAAAAAGGAAGCCTAAAAATAGGGACATGCTATTGTCCTCTCAACCAAACGCCCGAAGGAGATCAACAGCTGGAAAATGAGGTAAAGGAGGCATCCCAAAAATAAAGGTACTTCAATTATCCTCACACAAGACTAGAGCCACGAGGCACTCTGTGAAGCTGATGGGTAGGGGAGTCGGATTCAACAAGGGGAAGTATTTCTTCACTCAGGGGGTCATCAATTTATGGAATTTGTTGCCGGAAGAGGTGGTAACAGCTACCAGTCTAGATGGCTTTAAGCTAGGGTTAGACCAGTGATGGCTAACCTTTTGAGCTCGGTGTGTCAAAATTCACAAGAAAACCTAGCTTAACGGGTGCTGTGTCACATCTAGAAATATCCATAATTTTGTGATATTTGTAGCTCTAGTAAAAAAGTTATATTTTTGATATATGTATTTTATTAAAAGCAAAAACAAATAATTATTTACATTAGTGACTTTTGTTGCTGAATTCCGTTTGCTAAATCTTCAATTGAAAGTTGGTATATCGTACACTTCAAGAACAAGCAAGCACTACACGTCCAGGTGCCAGGGTGACAGGGTGTGTCACCCAAAAGGGCTTGGCATGTCAGCTGTGACACACATGTCACAGGTTGGCCATCACTGGGTTAGACAAATTTATGGATGCCTAGGTACATCTTTCAGGCCATTTGCCATTGCAGGATGCTTCTAAGGTCATTCAAGAGCAGGAAAAGTTTCCTTGTCTCTGCTTGAGATGCCCATGAGCATTTGGTGGGCCAGCATATGCAAAGGGATCCTGGACTAGATGGGCTTTTGCCTGATCCAGCAGGGCTTCTCATGTTCTTATGTTCTTAAATTGACTTTCAGAGGAACCCCCCCCCCCCGGGTTGTATCACTACCTTCAGTAGCTAAAGGGTTGGGAACCCAGGATAGGGATGGCTCAGTGGCACCCCAGACTATGAAATAGTCTCTAAAAGGTGTACCAGGCACCTTCACTTTATATTTCAAGGGATCAGCTTTTCCTCCCCACTTTCAGGCACTGCTGTTGCTTTTAGTGTGCTCATTTTACTTTCAGGTATAAAGAATAACCTGATACTGTAAAAAAAATACAAATAAATAAAATAAGCCTCCACCCACTCCTTAAGAATATTTATATGTAGTGCTAAGGACACAGACACCTACAGCATTTCATCTCTACCCCCTGTGCACTAGTTCTGTCCAGCTTAACAGTCCCCCTACACCAAGCAAAAGACTTCAGTGTGCTGAAGAGCTTGCTGAGCGGTGGTGAAGAACTGGCTAAGTTTGAATACTCTTCTTTCCTCAGTTTTTTTCTCCCGCTCTACTTCATTGTGCTGTGTTTGAATAATAATTAAAAGAAAGTAAAAGAAAGAAGAGACAGCAGCACTAGGTGAAGGGCAGCAGACCTTCTTCCCCTCACTTGGGAACACCCCTTCAGCTGTTTGATCTTACTGATTCAATGTAATTATATTCTGCTGCTATAAAGTACCTTGGAATTAGAAACTTTTTAATCAAATTAACAGAAAGGTATCTATTATGCACATATTAATTATTTCTTAAGTCTATAGAAATTTAAGGAGGCCTGCCTGCCTCTAGTATCTGGCAGATGTATCAGTGGCTACTAGAATGGATGCCTAAGTACATCTTTCAGGCTGTGGGACAAGCAGGGTGCATCTAAGACCATTTGCTGGGATTTGAGAGCAGGAGAAGGTTTGCCCTTGTCACTGCTTGAGATGCCCATGGGTAATTGGTGGGCTACTGTGTAAGACAAGATGCTGGACTAGATGGTCTGTGGCCTGATCCAGCTGGACTCTTCTTATGTTCTTATGGCTGCATGTTTGTATCATTTGGATGGGAATATTTTTAGTGACACTATATTACAGAGTGTGTGGTCCTCTAGGAACTACATTTTCCTTTCCAGCCTGGATTCTCTATGTGTTGCTTCTCCAAACTTCCATAATTCTTGACTGTTGGTCATGATGACTAGGGAGATCATGATGGCTAGGAAATATGGCTGCTGTACTCCACAACATCTGGGGATCCAAGTTTGGCAAAAACTGGTCTGTGTATGGAACTACAGCACTGTTGTATAGTGGTCATTAATTTTAAGTCACATGTGGGCCACATCCCCATGCATTATTTAATGTGAATAGAATTCAAATTCAGAAAGGGCCATCCCCATGGAAAATTCCCTTACCAGACTTTCTGCAGACCAAATTGTCCAAATCTGCATTAAAAATAGTCCCAATGAAAACTCTTCTTGCCGCAGTTTGTTAGCCAAGTCCACATTATTCTGGGAGCTGAGTCTGTGCATGGGGACAGTCCTGGGCTATTTGGGGAGGTGATTGCTGCTTGCATCATTGGGGGTGGAGTTTCATGCCCTGTGCTTGCTTCTCCTCTCCTGTGCTTTGGGGATTACACCTGTTGAGATTTTTTGGGATAAAACAGAAATGATGTGGGGTCAAATGGCCTTTGTTGCCCCTCAAGTCTCTTTGCTGTACAATTGTAGTCACCCCACTGCTGAAAGGATATTGTGGAACTGCAAAAAGTGCAAAAACTGGCAGCCAGGGTGGTTGGGAGATTAGACCTTCTGAGATCAAGGTATAACACTCAAATGAGAGGTCACTCCATTAAGGGTGTTTTTTTTTTCATGAAACAGATCATTACTTAAGTAGGTTATGATGGCCACTAGCCTGGATACATAGCAATCTGGATCAAGGAGCTGCTAAGAACACATCATCTGCACAGGAGTAGAGTAGATCTGGGTGAGAACTGTGCTAAGGGCTCTCTAATCCGGGACCTTTCTGCACTTGTCCTTATTCTGGAATATATCTCAGAATTGGGACCTGTTATCTTCATGCTAGTGCAGACAATGGAAGGCCCCAAGTGAGACTTGCCCTAGTCTGAAATAGCTTGTGGACAGCAGACTGCGATCCTGAGATATGTTCCAGAATAAGGCCAAGTGCAGAAAAAGCCCTGGATTAGTCATAGACAAGATAAATGTAGTCTTCATCCATTCTAGCACTCTTTGCTGTTCTAAAGCCCACTCAGTGAAGATGCCTCTGTGGCTGATCTGAGTCTAGCTAATGCAGATCTAACTAATTCAGTTTAACAGAGCTAAGTGCAGAAAGGGACAAATGGCAGATATATTAATGCCTGGAGAGTCAGGCAGGATACTTCTAAAAGCCGTTTGCAGGAAGCTGAGAGCAGGTGAGGGTTTCACCTTCATTTTCTGCTTACGAAGGGATCCTCCTGTGAAATTGGATTCAGAACCAGATTTTCTAAGATCTGGTCTATCAAGACTTATCTCTTATATTCCTAAGAGACATCTCCAGATTGTTAGGAGGTTTTTTCTTTCTTAATTTTCTGTGTGCATATCTTGTTGAGTAAAATACTGTAGCTTTTCAAAAACTGGAAGCAATAAGCATATTCAAAACGGCTTTGTTGATTGCCTGAAGATAAGTGGAAAGGTAAACTGACCCATTCAGATTTTCCATGGGAATGTAATAATCTTAAACGAGGTGCTGTCTCTAGCAGACATTGAAGCCATTCGCACTTTATTTAATTCTGATTTTATTCATCATGGGTGAGGATTTCATATCTCTTTCAATCTGAGAGTGATGGGCAAAATAATCTTTCAAACTGTGTAGATGAGTATGCTGTAGGTAGGCTCCATTTGCCACCTTGACAGGAGTTTAGTGCCATCAGCCGTAGAGTTAGCTGAAAAAATGTTTTCTTTTACAGCCTGACTTCAGCATGAGCATGATGCATGTTCAAATCTGCTGGAGGAGTTGGTTTAGTGGAACGGAAGGGTTGATGATTTTTGTGAAGCTACTGTAGATATTTTTTTTCTTTTTCAGCTACATGAGTAAAGCCCAATAAATGGGAACAGAGAGGTTTTGCTGGTGGCTTTAACATAATAGAAGGTGAAACTGGGTTGAAATGTGAACAATGAAGTTCAGAAGAGACTAATGCAAAGTTCCACATGGAGGCTGTATCCATCCATCAAATGGACAAGATGAGAAATACATTTGGAAGAAGTCTTAGCATGGTAGTCATTCGCAAGCTGTACATTACTCATTGGTAGCATTATAAAGGCTACCAGGAAAAGGGAATTTTCTGGTGTGAAACTGATTTTCAGAACAGGCTTCCTTCATTATTTTCTCATCTTCAGGTTTTAATCCTATAGATGATTTTCTGTAAGTCTCATTTAACTCTATAGGGCTTACATTTGGGTAGATATCTACTATACATTATTATGTAGTAGAGATGTAAGAAAATTTGTATTCGTTCAAATAGATCCCCTTCGAATGTGGTAGGATTCTGTTCTATATGAATGTATTCATATGAATGTATTCATATGAATTTGTATGAATATCTGAAATGCATATGTATCTGACACATATCCAATACATATCCCATAACATATCTGCTCTGAAAGTGTCAAATCTGCCCTTAATCAACTTTGAATCCACTCTCCATCCATATCAAATGCACTCTGGATCTGTCACTTTACCACCTTCCCAGTTCACGAATGTTCTGAAGCATTCATACAAATGTTCAAAACATCTGTACGAATGCTCCAAAACATTCATACAACTATGAATGTCAATGTACGAATGTTGTAACATTCAATTAGTACACGGATGTCCAAATTCATACAAATTCGTATGAATATTGAATGTTATGAATATTCATGTCCATCCCTATTACATAGTAGTAGAACAGAATCGGCAACAGGAGACACTAGGGCAAGATCTACACAGGTTGGAAACATGTAGATCACTTTCTTTTGTTCAGGAGTGGCATAGTAGCCTGCCTGTCATGGACATGCAAACTTTTCATTACCCAGAATCAAAATTTCCATCTGGGGTCATTTTGTGAAGTGCCACAAACAGCCTTGGAAGTAGGCCACTTTGCAAAATGGTGCTGGACATCAGGAGTGATGATAAATTACTCCAGAAACCACTGACCCCTTGCATGGAAGCTCACAGGAACAGATTGCACCCCCAGGGGCAAGCTGGGTGCCAGATGATGGCTAGTAGTGTGGTAATGTGGGGTCACTGTGGTCCTGCCCTCCTTTTGTTCAGCCTGAAATTACCTAATTCTTGATGACAGAGTATTTGCTAAACTACAGTGGAAAAAGAACTGCCAGTCAATGGTGAAGGAATAGGGGTCCCCAGTGGTCTGCTGTAGACAGCAATAGCATGTGGACAGCAGGGCCCTGTTCCAGAATCCAGAATAAGGCCCAGTGCAGAAAAGGCCTAGGATTGTGTGCCATCTGTTCTTCAAGCTGAATCCCAAGGAATACTCTGCTTTTACCTTAAGTAGTAGGAAGCGGTTAAGACTCCTTTCCCTTCCTCCCAGTAATATTTAAAATAGTGCGGTGATTAATGCATTTCAGTGGAACTACTGAGACATATCGAAGAGTAAGATTAAAGACCCAAATGGCTTCCTTGATTGCCAGAAGTTGTCATGCACCTTTATTTGATGATGAGAAATTCACTGCTTCTATTCTGCTGTGCATTGTTAACAGAAGTTGCTTAGCATACAAAGTCACTCCGAATAGACAGAATTTCACGTAAAAAGAGATTACTCGGTTTCCTGGATCATTTTTTATTTCTCTCTAGCTGTCCTTTCTCTTAGGCGCCAGCCACTGAGGATTTTTTTTTGTATTTTATATATATTTCTTTTAGCAGGAGGTTGCAGATGACCCATGAAAGCAAGGATAGTAAATGCAACAGACTCTCTCTCTCTTTTGGCAGGATCTGCACAACATTATTACGCAGCCTTGAATGAGGTTGCAGCATCTGTACAACCCTATGGCCTTGTGCATGCAATGTAGAGGAAGAGGGCAGCTTCTGCACAAATGCTGTGCTTTCTGTCCCTCACTGTGCTTCCACCTGCACAATTATGGCCCTCTAGTGGCTGAACTGTTCAAATAGCTCTCAGAGATCTTTAGATTGCTCTCGCCATCACCATAGCTCAAGAAGACTCGTTGGTCCCCTCTACAGCACTCCAGCATTCAAATCCAGGAATTGACCTGTGGGGCCATTCTACAGACTCTAAGGGTGTTTTCCACTGTTACTAGAAGTGCCCATTAAGTATCCATTAATGGGTACTTAATGGGTACTTCTAATGACAGTGGAAAAACACCCCTAGACTCTCCCCCATCAGATCAAAGAAGATCTTCAATTTGACAGCACGGAGCAGGCAAATAGCACATCTCCTCAATAAAAAATAGTGATACAAATATAATATTATCCTTTAACACAGTGGTTCTCAACCTTCCTAATGCCATGACCCCTTAATGGAGTTCCTCATGTTGTGAAGACTCCCAACCATGGGGGCGGAGCAGCTGGGAGGTGGGAGGGAAGGGTGGCAGGAGACTCTTCGCGACCCCTCTGAAAGGGTAGTTCGACCCCCAAAGGGGTCCCGACCCCCAGGTTGAGAACCACTGCTTTAACATGAATGGGGGAGGCACTACAGTTGTGGCACTTTCCCTTATCTGTATGGATCGTGCCTTTATCTATGCAGAGTACTCACTTTTCAACTAAAGGGCTTTGCATCTTCCTTTTATATTTCCCATGTTATCCTACATCTGGGCTTTCTCAGGGTGTGTCCAGACTGGGAGATTCTGTGCATTCTAATGCACAGTCAGTGCGTGGGCATCACGTATGACACCCGATATTTTGGCATTATGCTGCTGCCAAATTTACCTGCTGTGGAATGATCAACACTCGCTCTGCAGTATCAGGTAATTTCAGAGTTTCCTGCTGTCCTAACAGGACAGCAAAAAACAGCCAATGAGAACTGAGCCTGCAGCTCAACTCCCATTGGCTGCCCAACCCCATGTGATGCACGCCTCACCATGAGCACCACAAAAGCCTCACAGCTGCTGAGAAGGAAGCTGTGGACTTCCGTTTCAAGTGGCGACAACACATCGTGACTTCCCAACCCAGTAAGCTGTGATTTTTCTACTAACTGTGGATTTTTATCCACCAGTCTGGAAGGGACCTCAGTTTATCCTAGGATTCATCTCCCCTAGCATAGGCAAAGGAAGCCTCTCTCAGCTTCTCCAAACTGCCAACCCTGGCTCTCAGCAATTTCTTAATTAGTTTACTGTCTCCTGACTTATCTTCTCTGCACTTTCATTTGAACCACCCAAAAGCTAGGCACTGTAAATTACTTAGAAACTACTTTATGCACTTGGTCACTTTTTGAAAGTTTTTGCAAATGGCCTGTATCTATCGGTAGAAGCTGAGTATTCTTCATGTGAGGTTTGCACCCCAGAAAAAAGACAGAAGGGATCTGCTGATAATACAGCAACACCTTCAGGAGGCCAGAAGGTATTTATAGTTAACTTCTACATGCCTGAAAAGGGTTGAAAATGTTAACAGTTTTGCACGTAAGGTGGTAACACATCTCTTATCAGGTATTAACATACTCCTTGCATAGTCTTTCTGTGAGGGAACATGTGGGCAAAGGATGAAAGGTCATAGAAAGGCCTCCTTTCATAGTTAAAAATTAATGCCTA
Organism: Aspidoscelis tigris stejnegeri; assembly: GCA_023333525.1. Lineage (NCBI taxonomy): Eukaryota > Metazoa > Chordata > Lepidosauria > Squamata > Teiidae > Aspidoscelis > Aspidoscelis tigris. Next base: position 54,227,951 of record JALMGA010000003.1, read on the forward strand.
CAAGGCCAGGCTTATTATTTTAATTAATTCCAGGGGAAGTGAAGCTCTGTTTGTATGCTTACTCACACATGTTCTGTAGCACTATATGCTTGTAACTAATCAATTATTTTTCTTATAATCATTTTCTTGTACTAAAGAATATAAAAAGGCAACCCACCCAGAATTGGGGGGGGGGAGTTGCTTGCCTTTGAGAGTGATCCCCTGGCACCCTCTATTTGCTAACAGTTAGTTCAGCTTCTATCCTCTGTAGGGAGATGTCGAATATAGGAATATGCACAAATGGGATTTTGTTTTCATTTGATTCATATCAAATCTTATGTAACAAAATTTGTATTTGTTCAAATAGATCCCCTTTGAATGTGGTAGGATTCTATTTGATAGGAATGTATTCATATGGATTTGTATGAGTATCTGATACTAATACATAGGTATCCAATACCTATCCCATACCTATCCATATGTATCCAATATCCCATAACATGTCAAATCCACCTTGAATGCACTCTGGATCTGTTGCAGATGTGACTGGCACAGCCACTTTCCCACCTCCCTATTTCTCAAATGTTCCAAAGCATTAGTACTAATGTTCTGAAAAATTCATACGAATACAGATGTCAATGTAGAAATGCCATAACATTTGATTTGTATATGAATGTCCAAATTCATACAAATTTGTATGAATATTGAATGGTACAAATATTTGTGCACAACCCTAGTCAGATATTCATCAGCTTCAAATTCAGATGCTAATCCAAGTTTTGAAAATTCACATGTGGATGCAAAGCGGCCCACATTACTGGATTTTCAATTCAACAATGGAACAAATGTGAAAATTATTTTCATGCACATCCCTGCCAGCCACCTCCTATTAGGATTTGTCTGCACTGGATGAAGCTATGGACTGCTCCTGTAGTAAACCTTGTTAAGGAAGTCTTCAGGAAGACCACAGTCTGTATTCTGGATTATGAAGGCTGTGCAAACAGTATGGTCTCATAGTCTGGAATACAGCACACAGAGGATGGTGGGTAGTGGTGTGGATGTGCACAAATGGGTTTTTTGGCATTCAATTTGTAACTAATCAATTGTTAGAAAATTTGTATTTGTTCAAATAGTTCCCCTTCCAATGTTGTAGGATTCTATTTGATATGAATATCCAATACAAATGCATGCGTATCCTGCATATGTATCCTATACAAATGCATACATATTGGATATGTATCCTATACCATTGCATATGTATCAGATATGTATCCTATACAAACACATATGTATCAATACATATCCCCCAGTTTAATGAATGCACGAACTATTTTTACAAATATTCTGAAACATTTGTATTTATATGAATGTTAATGCATGAATGTTGTAACATTCAATTTGTATACAAATGTTCAAATTTGTATGAATTCATACAAATAACAAATGTTATGAATATTTGTGCACACCCCTAATAGTGGTATTTGGTGGTGCATGAGGAATCACTCCTGGAAATGTACCAGAAGTCTGTTTGTGATGAAAAGGTCCAGCCAGAAACTGTGACAACTGAGAAGGCCTTCAAAGGCTTAATGCCAGCTTCAAGAAAATAGCTCAGCCTTCAAAGCCTGCACTCAGGCCCTAACTGCAACAGGCTACTGAAATGTGGACAGCCCTTGGAGTGGTCTACTCCTAGTCCATTCCAGCATGGCCCAAACTCACTGACCCATGGTTTGTGCAGGGCAGTATTGAACATAGTAGATCAGGTTCATTAACAGTGGTAATTCCTTGCAAGCTTCTATGAAGCTTCAGCATAATGAGTAGAATTTGTGTTTAGTGGGGAGCTATCAGGAACATGGAATGAAAACTGAAGTACAGTTTGGAATAGGAATGGAGTTTTAAAGGAAAACTGCTGGAATTCTGTTTTCTACATTTAGAATAGTTATCTGGTCTCTTCATACTCATAATCTGAGGTTCTGATCAGGCACAGCAGCAGCAGCAGCTCTGAGGAGGTATAGAGAAAACTTTTGAGGTGGGATTGTTTGCACGCCAGTCTGCCCTCCCTCTCCGCTGAACATTCTGTGCTAGAAAAGGTGGATTACAGAAGGACTGAGAACAGGAGGGCCACACTCTCTTTAAAGTCCCCGTTTTGTTTTATCTGAACACACTTTGATTCTTCAGCTTCCCAATGTCATAACCCCCCCGCCTTTCACCATAGCAATAATCACCCCCTGTGACAAATCCCCTGTCCTTACCTTGCCTTAACACAATATTCCCTTCCCTCAAAGCAGAACACTGTGCAAAAAAATAAGCTAAGACAGTTAAACAAGAGGTAAGATAACACAACAATTTTTTAAAAAAATCCTCAAACCCTTTCCACAGAAAACCAAATAAGAAACAACACAGCAAAAAGCAAACCAAGGAACCTGAACCAGGGTGAGTGGCTTCACCTTTATTCTCCGTGGACCTGCTGGTGGTGGGACCACCTCTTCAGGCACCCCTGCATAAAGCCCAGCAGCTGGGATTACGGGGCGGGGGGAGTGTTAGCTTGGAAGAGCTGACTTGCAGGGCCAGGGCCAACTAAGAAGCACCAGATATATGTTTTAATATGTATTCTTGTTGTTTTAATATATGTCTGATTTTAAATGTTGTTACCTGCCATGAGACCTTCGGATATAGGCTGGACAGAAATACAAAGAATGAAATAAATTCCTTCAGCTGAATAGTTCTACTGGTGATGAAGCCTGAAGTCTGGCAGGCTGTAGACAGTAGCCCGAGGCAGGGGCCAAGAGGCAGGCTGCCCTGCCACAGAAGACATAGCTTTCCACTCTTCTGCAAGCCCCAGCTGCAGTTAGTGCGGTGATGGCCAACCTATGACACACGTGTCACAAGTGACACACCAAGCCCTTTTGGGTGACACACATGGCCACCCTGGCACCTGGGTGTGTAGTGCTTGCTTGTTCTTGAAGTATACGAAATACCAACTTTCAATTGAAGATTTAGCAACAAAAGTCACTAATGTAAAGAATTATTTGTTTTTGCTTTTAATAAAATTATACATATATCAAAAATATAACTTTTTTACTAGAGCCACAAATATCACAAAATTATGGATATTTCTAGATGTGACACAGCACCTGAGTTAAGCTAGGTTTTCTTGCGAATTTTGACACACGGAGCTCAAAAGGTTTGCCATCACTGAGTTAGTGTCAGCACAGAATGACTGAGAAGTTTTTAAAAACTATCCTCTCATCTGCTGTTCCTTAGCTTGTTTGCTAATAAATGGATCTGTGGGGGTATTTTCAGTTTCCTGCCCTCAGTGGTCATTTTGTAACGTCTGATGAGGATTTCAAAAGGTATGGTGAGGAAACACAAAAAGAAGTGCACCAGATCTGTTTTCTGTGTTACTCTGCAACGATACCGGCTCCTGCTAGTAGCTCCCAAACCTGCTGTTCTGACCCAGTCAACAGCCTAAATCATCATTTTGTTTTGACAATATAAAGTAAAAGTGGGGTAATTTTCACTTTCCATTGACCGTGTTGGCTTCAGCAGGAGCTGCAGTTTTCCATGCCAGAGCAAACAACTGAAAATTAGAGCACTCCAAATGTTATAGCCTGAAATGGATGCTGCTGAAGAGCTCTTCCCTGCGCCTGCATTCTGTATGTTGGATGCAACATTTTACAGCCTCTTTCTTTGTGCACAAACCATATGCATACACAGGTGTTATGGAAATGCTGCCCACATCTGGCTTATGTAGCCTTCCTCTGGCGTTGTAACTCTAAAATTAGTCTCAGAGTTTGCCTTGCTACACAGAATATGACATCTTTTACACAACGGAATCACAAGGTCTCAATGTTGTGTTAATCAGGGATGTGCACAAATATTCATATTATTCATTATTCATATGAATTAAGCCAAATTTGGATGTTTGGATTCAAATCAAATGTTGGCACATTCAAAGGTTGACTATGAATTTGAATCAAATGCTTTGGAAAATTTTTACGAAATTTCATTACATTCGTGAGCCTGGGAGATGGGAAAGCGGCTGCCCCATTTACATCTGCAATGGATCCAAAGTGGATCCAGAGTGGATTCAAAGTGGATTCAGGGTGGATTTGACACGTTCTGAGCAGGCACATATGGTATTTCTATGGGATTTGTATTTAACATTCATATTGAATTTGTATAGAACATTCATATTGAATTCAAATCCTATCACATTTGAAGAGGAATAAATACTAATAAACTTTTGAATAAATACTAATTTACTTGCATTCGATTTGATACAAATCAAATAAAAAAAATGTGCACATCCCTAGTGTTAATGGTCTTTTGTGGATATTTTGATTTCAAAAAGCCTTTGTGTTAGAACTGGGCTTGAATTTAGGCAAGATACAGGATACTGTACTTGCTGGTGTTTCTTTCTGTTTTAGACCCCTTCTGCACAAGATAGTGGGCTTGTTTGCACTTTGCTAATGGAAATGGTATTATTTTACCATTCCAATGAAGCAAAGATAAGGTGCAGAGGGAGCCAGGATAAAGATCCAGATTTCCATGGTAAAGGCCACAGCAACATCCAGCTTGCACAGAAGTTGCCATGGCGATTGGCAACTGCACAGCCCCAGCCCCACTGCTCCATCTTCTTGCAGCATCCGCATCTGGAAGAGAGTTTGAATTCTGCATCCGGGAGCTCACCAGCTGCTCCTAACGATGACTGGGATGGCTGGAGGGAACTCCCAGTTGCTCGAGGATGGTGGTGATGGTGGTGCTACATGTAGAACCACTGCCCTAGGAGCGGCTGGAGTCATTCCTACAAGGTAAGTGCAAACAGGCCCATTATCTCATGCTAGGAAGGGCCCCTTGAACTCCCTCTCTCATGCTAGCATGGGGCAAGGGAAGTTCTTACCACTGCTAGCATTCTCTGTCCACACAGAGCAGAATAAGCTGGGCTAGGATACCCCAAATGGAAGTTTACCAGTGTGGCTCAGGTCCCAGCCTGAAACAGTGGCCCATGTGTGGAAGGGATGCAGCTCACTATTCTGGTGTGTGAAGGTCCAATTTTGATGGGATCTCAAAGGAATGGAAGTTTTGTCCCTGGACTTTGAAGGCTTCAGTGCCAGCTCCTAAGCTGTCTCAGCTTTTGAAGTCAGAGTAGGAGTAGGCATCCCAGTGCAGATGGCCTTGTCTCACACCAGTAACAACCTGCCCCAGCCTGAGATGGGTTGCATATTCCAGGTCAAGGCAGCCTGCCCTAGCCTAGTATAGAAGGCATCACTGTGAATATAGCCTTTAACTCAAGGATAGGTAAGCAAAATAAGGAATGCTGCTGGGAGATGTCTAACCTGGGCTTTCAGCAGATGGAACTACTTAGGCAAATGCTTAATTTGTCTTAGTGTTACTTTTTATTGTCCAGCATCAACGAAAGTGTAGTAGGATTTTAGTGCCAATGAGGTAGGACTGGAGAAAGTTTGCTTTTCTCCCTCCTTCCCTCCCAGTTTGGTCTATTGGTTAATGAGCCAGACTTGTATCTGGGAGTACTGGGTTTGATTCATCACTCCTTAACAAAGCCAGGTGGGTGACTTTGGGCTTGTCACAGCTCTCTTCTGAGCTCTCACAGCCCCACCCACCTTACATGGTGTTCTGTTGTGGGGAGAGGAATAGAAAGCTTTGTCAGCCACTTTGAATCCCCTTAAATGGGTGAGAAAAGTGGGGTAGAAAAGCCAACTCTTCCTCTTCTTCCTCCTCCTCCTCTCCCCCTCCCCCTCCCCCTTCCTTTTCTGAAGGAAGTGTTTGTAGGCATTTGTACTTAGGGAGACATTAGACCTTTTCACACTTAGATGACTGGGATGGACTTGCACACTCTCAGACAATCTATACACACATTGGAGCATTGCATCTGTTGCAGAGTGGCCCAGAGCATACGAGGCCATCCTAATCCTCCATAACTTGAAGCAGTAAAGTTTGCAGATGCAGGATGGGGGCAGGGTGGCAGAGCTGCAGCTGTGGCTGTGGCTGCACAGTAGCACACCATGTTGCAGTTGCCATAGCAATGGCCCAGTGGGTACCATAAGTTGCTGTGGCTGTTGCTATGGTGATTCAAATGTTTGAGGGCTGGGAGGGAAGTTGCGGACAGTGCCGGAGTTCATGGTGCAAATGCTAGCCACCATTCCTGAACTGATCTACAGTGGGATACTTTCCCACTGCAGTTAAGTACAAAAAGGGCCTTTATTTGCAGTTTGGAAATCACTGGTATAGCTTGCCTATAACCTGTTATCTCCCACATTACAGTAATTGCCCGACATCTCCATTCTCCCAGTCTCCCACATCTCGTTTACTGGAACAGAACGGAACATCTAGTTTGCATTGATCTCCCCACTCCCAGTCTGTCAATAAAAAAAGCAGTGTACAGCTGTGTGATGCATTGCTAGACATTAAAAAGGTTTTTCTCTCTTTAATACATTTAATACATTTGGGTATTTAATTTCAAGCTTGTCGTTAAATTTAATAAGTTCAATAATTCTTTTCAAAAATGTTCCTGATGAAAAGGTTTTAAGTTGCTGCCCAAACACAGCTCTGTTTTTCTGAAATTGTTGTTATGCCTCTACTTAGTCTGAGCATTAAATCTGTAATAGCCTATGAGACAGTGACCAACACACTGTGACATTTCAAGCACTTCATTTCTCTTAACAAAAGAGTGAATTTCTATTTGTAAACAAGTGAATGACTTGTATATTAATGAGGGAGGGAGCTTGCTGATGCCTTTCCATCTGACATGGGTAATGAATGTATTGTTAATGGGATGCCAGCTTTTCTCCCTTGCCTTTTAGTTCTCTAAAGCCCTAAATGATCTTTTCAAATCACCTCAGGAATTTCTAAATCTTCTGTAAACACAACATGCACTCCTTGGATTGCTGGTTTATATACAATTTTTCAACGTTATTGCATCTGAGATCAGACCCAGGCATCCGGTGTATGTGCTGGTTCTTTTGATCCTGAAAATAATATCCTGAAGCTGTTTTTCATTAAAGGGAGGGAGAGAGAGAAATCTATTTGGCATTCCAAAGCTGAGTACAGCAGTAAAGTCCAAGTTTACTCCAGAGAAATTCTACACCAGAAGACATTCTTTATATAAAGTGTTTACAAATTGTCAGACACCTGACAAATTTTCCTGTTCTTGGAAATTGTGGGAGGCATTTCAGTGATGTCACAGGCCACACCTCTGAAATGGATCCCTCATAGTGCTAGGATGCTGATACACCTGTTATTGAGGCCTGCCAGTATTCTGGATCTAAAGCAGACCAAGAAGCCATCTTGCGCCTCCTGATCTGGAATACACTCCATCTGAAACAGATCGAGTGTGCCAGCAGTTGTCAGCAGTAGTGGGCGAGAGCGGGGCTTCCCTATTGTGCACCAGTGTGTAGACAAAAGAGGTCCAGAGACAACCAAGGTCTGGAACAAAGGTATGTGCAGAAAGGCCCTATCAAACGTTAACCATGTGATGTATGCGTGTTTTAGTGAAAAATAAAATGACTTAGAAATGGCGAACCATTAAGGACAGGTGAGAAGGCCTTGTATGCAATTGGACTGTGAGAGGAAGTGTGGCATATTGAGAGTCATAAAAGGGAATTTGTGAAATACTTGCTTTTGTTGGGCTGCTTGCATTTGATTTGTTATGCTTTCTGAGCTGTTACATAATAAAAACCTTGCGACCACAGGCTTGGGGCTCAACTTTCTCCTGTGCACAGAAAGAACATAGCTGCTTGCCTTGGTTGCTCTTTAGTCTTTGAAAGGAAGTTCTTTCCTCAGAGAATACACACATATGTTATTGGGCACTTAAAAAATGTAGAGAAGTTCAGTGACAAAAAACTGAGGCAAAGGGTTCAAATAATGTAAAATGCCAAAAACTGTGGAGTCATGACCGAGCCATAAAGGCATGGCCACCGTTTACAGTGTGCTGTGACAGGAAATAGTAAAGGAAATTGATGCTGCTATAAAATCGAGAGGACATTAGCTTAACCTTTGTTAGTGACATGAGTGACATGTTAGTGAAATGAGTGGCAGTTTATTTTTCTTCAGGGGCTGATTCGCACTTCGGCCCATAATTAGGCAATATCTAGGTAAGTGTATTTGCACTTGCAGGAGGTGTTTACAGCATAGAAACACCCCCTGCCTGCCCAGAAGTTGACTAATTACCAACTAGCTGTGGAGCACAAAATCGTGTTCCAGAAGTTTACCAAACCTTACCTCAACTTACCTGATCGCATCTAGCCAGTGACAATCCGAACCTCTGCTGACCTCCTGGTGCAATTGCAACTGTGCAGAGCATCAGCATCATCATGGCAACGGCGCTGATGCACACGCAGTCATGGAGGGCACCACAAACAAGATGGTGGCACCATGAAGAGGACTGGCTGGCAATCAAACAGTAGGTAAGTGTTTAATCGTGGGAGGGTTAGGCTGCTTAGAAGAAGAAGAAGAAGAAGAGTTGGCTTTTCTACCCCACTTTTTTCACCTATTTAAGGGGACTCAAAGTGGCTGACAAAGCTTCTGTTCTTCTCCCCACAACAGAACACCCTCAGAGGTAGGTGGGGCTGTGAGAGCTCAGAAGAGAGCTGTGACTAGCCCAAGGTCACCCAGCTGGCTTTTGGGGGGAGGGCAGAATTGACCTGGTATCCCCAGATAAGAGTCCGGCTCCCTAACCACTAGACCAAACTGGCTCACAAACTGGTTTACTAGTGTTTGCAAATGTGAACACTAGTAGCATTAGTTGATTGCACTCCTTTCCAATCCAGCAGATGGTAAAGGAAGTGTGAAAATGCCCCAGGATTGTCCAGTACAGGTGGTAGTGGGATGCTTGCAAAATCTGCCAAATTGTGTGCTGGAGTGGAATTTTTTTGTTGCTGATATTGTCCCAGGCTGCAGTTACACTTTACTTTTGATTCAGGTGGAGGCTGCCCTAGGTCCAGACTATGAGGTGAGATTGTGACTGTGGCCTCAATTAAAGTGCATCCCTTTGCCCCCTCCCCCCCCCAAAAAAAAGGTGAGCAGCTTCAAAAAGACAGTGCAGTGCTATTTACTTAGGCCCTTTCCGCACAGGACCTTATTTTGGGTTATATGCTGGAATAGGAACCTGCCATCTGCCTATGGTCCATTCCACCCAGGACCTTCCATAGTCTGATCCAACAAGCATTTTTAGTTTCATTATGCCAGGTAGCAGAGGGGGGAATGAGTAAGAAAAGAAAAAAGAAGCCATGCTTTTCCTTAAGTTGCACTTGATAAAGAGAGGTTGCTGATATCCAGGAGGATTCAGCTGCTAGAGAACAGAAGGAGCACCAGCCTAATACTGGAGTTTCTTTTCTGCTGCATCACATCACAATGAGGAGTTCCAATAAACAAACAAATAAATACCACACCGATGTTCGGAAAAGCAAGAATTCTAAAATGATAACTGGCAGCACCATACTGTATTGGTTTTATAGGCCTTTGTTCCTTTTGCTACATCATATCTTGGAGGTAAGTTGGCCATTATGATAGCCACTAAGAATGGTACTCTTCAGTTCTTGCATTTCCATGCTTCTTGGCATTTAAATTGCCTTTGCTCTCTGCGCTTAATGGAGGTTTCCTTTTCCATTGAATATGATTGTTTGAATATGTTTGGAAGTGACAGTGGAGTCAGTGAAGTGAGGCCTCCTTTCCTGCCATTAGAAATTGCAATTGTGGGTGATGGACTGGGTCAGAAATGAATCTGTATGTGTTACTGAACTGTCGGCTGTCAGCCCAAATTCCGATATTTCCATTAACCTATGCAGCGCTGGGAACTTGGATAGTTCCCCCCTCCCCTCCCCTGCCTGCCATTCTTTCTTTTCATTCTTATAAGCTTTTTTTGCCAAGCTCTCTAGTTCAAGCAAGCCTGTCTTTTCTTACATCTAAGGCTCTTTCCACACTAGACTTAGGATTGGAATATAGTCTGATCCAAGGTGCACCTTTCTGCGCCTATCTAAGAATGCTGGCATCCCTCTCCCCCTCCCCCATAGCATGCTTTGTTCCCATTGGACAAACCGGTGGATGGAGATACAGTGCCAAAATGGTATCTCAGTTCTGTTGTGACTGCCTTTAGGAAGTCCGTATTCTGGGCTATGAAAGGCATGCACACAGCATGCCTTGGAGTCTGGAATGCCATGGAGCCTATCAGGCAGCACCACTCGAATTGGGGCCAGAAGTCAGCACACTGCCAAAATGGACCCTCCTGGCAGCTTCAAAGGTTCTGCACCAGTCTTTGAAGTCTTTGAACCTGGCATCCAGGGCTCTATCATGAATGTGGACAACCGATGAAGGAGGCTACTGCTAGCCCACTCCAGCATAGTCTGCACCTCCTTTTCCACATTAGGTGGGCTGGGGCAGCACTTGGAAGAGACTGCTACAGCATCCAAGCATCCCCTGCCTATCCAGAGGTTCCCTAATTATTCACTTGTTATGGAGCATGAAACCTTTACTAACCTTACCCAGGGACTTACCAGAAGCATCCAGTGGTGAGCACCTACACCTCTTCTGATGCTTCAGGGTTGGCTGAGCTCCTGTGCAAGCATGCTGGCACCTAGGACGACCATAGACACAATTGTGTGTGCAGAGAGCATCAGCATTGTCATGGTGATGACACTGATGCATGCAAAGTCACAGAGGGTGCCACAACCAAAATGGTGGCAGCCTGAAGAAAACCAGCCCTGGGATCAGTCACAGGTGAGTGACTGTACTATTTAAATTGGGTGATTACATTCATTTCCCATCAGGCAGATGGGAAGGGAAGTGCAAAGTTGTCCCTAGTTGTTCACCAGATCTTTTGGACTATAACTCCTTTTCAGCCTGAGTTTGTAATTGTGATATGCTGGCAAATTGGTCTGGATTCTCTAAAACGTGTCCTACTTTCTAAACTGGAACATTTTTTTTTTTACAAAAAAATAAAAAGGAAGAGGAAAGAGAGAGATTATCAACATCATATTTCGTATTGCAAAGGCATTTTTAAAAAGACATTGGGGATCCAAATTGAAGCATTTGAAGAACTAAAATAAAATGTAAGGCATTCTCTTACCGATTAAATTACTCCATACTGCTTTATGGCTTTCCTATTAAAATGCTTCTGTCCTGGCTTACTTTATTAAGACAAAAAATAGCACAGCATTTAAGCTATCCATTTCAGTTGCCTATAAAAAGATACACTAAGTTGGTCCCCTAGATTTTTAATGCTGTTCCCTCTGGTGATCTTGTATTATCTTCTAGGTGACAAATTTCTTTTCATTAGGAAATTGCTGCTTAGGGAAATGATCATACCCATGGAGAGCACAGATGTTCTGGACTTGCCGTATGTCAGAATATGGGCCCCCTCTCTGTGCTTCATATGGAAAGTATAGACTTTAGTGATAATTTATTATTAGTAATGGGGTTAAAACACCGATTGTCAGCATTCTTCTCTGAAGTTCTTTAGGTTTATTTTCCACTTTGGGAGTTTCATGAAGACTGCACTGGCCAAACCTTAATTCTGGCAATCGTTTTTTGGAAAGGTGTTTTTAAAAGAGGATGGAAAAAGTCTTTATGACTATAATTGTACTTTTCTTGACAACTCTGGTTTTCCTTCACATTGAAAAAATACTTCCTTTTAACTTCTGGTCCTGGAGGTGGACCTGGTGCGATTCAGAGGACCTTGGAAGAACTAGCCCCATTTATTGACAAAATATTTTAAGTTATTAGCACCTTGTAACACGGTGATGCTGGGATGGCAGCATGAGGAGCCGAAATTTATTGAGGGCATCTTATTTGTAGCAGTCTTGGGGCTGTTGAGCTTTGTTCCAGGTTTCTTCGGGCAACCTAAGCTTTTTTTTTTTTTTAGATTTATTGAGCTACTAAATTGGTGCAATATGATATTGTAAACATCATTAAATGCTGTACAACCAACAGCAACAATAATAAAATCAATAAACATATTGGTGTGATGTGTATAATTCAGTCAACTGAATATGGGAACAAATGTGGAAATATTCTTTGTAATTTTTGATTCATGAGGGAGGATGGAAATGAAGAGTTTGGTCTCAGATGAAGATTTGTCTTAGCTTTGTCCAAGAGTGGAAATCATTTCTCCAGGAACCAGGTTTGTTCCTTCTCAGCAGTCATCCGTGCTATCTGGATTGCAGTTAAGTCATTCAGAGCGATAGTCCAGACTCTTGTGAGCCATTTATCCTTTGCTAACATATTTGCCACTTTCCAAAACAAAGCTATCTCAGCCTTTACCGCTGTTACCAATGACTGGATAAGGACCTTGTGTTTGAGTGGGATATTAGCCTCTGTGGGTGGCAGTAAGAAGACCAGTGTAGGTGACAAAATTACAGATTGCTGTGTAATAGTCACGATTGTGTCCTGTATCATGGTCCAAAAAGAGCGAATAGAGGAGCAACTCCACCACATGTGGAAGTATGTACCTACTTGGTTGCATCCATGCCAACACAAGGGTGTGGGAGATCTTTTGATTCAGAAAAGAAACAGAGGGGTTATATACCAACGGAACAAAACTTTATAAGATAATTCTCTTTCTGCTTGAGACTTAAAAGCGCTATACATTTTTTCAGGTAATTTCAACCAAACAGCGTAATCAATCTTTGTATTCCAGTCCGTTTCCCATAAAGATTTAATGCTGATTAGGTCGGATGTGTTATAGTCTAATAATACGTTATACAGTCTAGATGATAAGCCTTTTTCTGTTATCTTGTCATCCTTAATAATGTACTCATAGACCGTAAGCAGTCTTTTTAAGGCTGGATTATTGTTAATCCAGTTTAAATAGCTACCAATTGATAATTTCTCTAACCATCCTGCTTGCAGTCCCACTAATATTTGGCTGGGATTTAATCCAACAAAATTGTGTTGAACCTAAGCATTTGAATATTGTGGTGATAGCCACCTTCAGAGGATTCTCACAGAAACATCTAAAAGAGGTTCTATAAAAAATCTGGAACTCGCTATGAAAGCCTACATATGGTTATTGATTGAAGGTATATTTAGATAGGTTTACAAGCTTGCATTTGGAGCATCTCAAGCAGGAATACCACATACTTCTGTCTTGAGACATTTAAATCCTGATTTGAGTAGTGAGTATAGGTGCTCCCCAAAGGACCAGGATTCCCTGCACTGAAGCTACTTTCTTAGAAAGAGATGACTTTGCAGGACTCTGTGACTGGAGAAGCACATTATCTGTATTCTTCCAGCATTTCCTGGGCAGATCAGCCTTTCAGAAGATGCAACGGATCCCAGTGAAGTGGCATGGTAGGATTTCATATTTTGGATGCATTCCCCACCCCTCTTTTTTGAAGGGGGCAATATTTTGCAGCACAGACTGTGCTCCTCATTGTGTTCCTTTCCTTTAGCCAAAATATTTCCAGTCAGGTGATGGAAGCAGCACTAGAGGAGAAAAGGAGCCACAGATGTCAGTTCCCTTCTCCTCATTTCCATCATCCTTGCCATGTGAAGGTAGTTCTGCTGTTTTATTTGAAAGGGTGCTTAGAAGCCATCTTTATGTCATTGTATCCTGAGTGAATCATTGTGCCACACAAGTCTGTGCCTCCATTCCAATGGCAGAAGGTTCCAGGGTATGGTAGGCAACTTTACCACAGGGGTTAAATGGCCCCAGGAAGCAGCTTGATGGCTCATTGCCATTGCTGGGACCACATTGTCAACTCTTTGCACATGCACACAAACCTTCTGTGCTCAGACACTCCACGTCCTTGCACAGATGTGCCACGCCTCACCAAAGTGAGGGCCTCGTTCAGGGAGTGAGGAGTGACCACAGAATAATTCATCATGCACTGATGATTTTGCATCTTTGTGGGGCATATGTATCCATTCACACAATGAGTGTTTTTCCACCACAGCCCTTAGATACGGATCTAAGAAGATCCGGATCTAAGGAATGGGTACATTCCTTAACCCGGATTTCGTAGATCCGGATTAAGGGAAGTACCCAGTGTGTTTCCACAGGAGGTGTAGCACCCATTAGCAATGGGTACTAACCCCCCTGCCATGGAAACACCTTTACACCCATGTGGGGAATCCGGATTGACCCACAAGGGGTCTGCCTGTCACCCCAGGTGTTTTGCGGGACAGGGGGTGCAATCTCCAAAGTCCCTCCGAAATCCCTCCGAAGTTGCCTTTGGAAGTTAGCAAAGGCTCCAAAGTCCCTCTGAAGGCAACTTCGGAGATTGGCAAAGGCTCCAAAGACAAACCCCTTGTGAGAGCGGAGAGCATGCATATGAATTAGTTCCTTGTGAGCAGGGATGAGACAGCCTCATTAAATATGTACCTCTTTCTATGCCTGAAGGTAACAGCCTGCTTTATTCTCCCTTTGTTCTCCGAGGTTTGTCTTCGGAGCCTTTGCTAATCTCCGAAGGCAACTTCAAAGTGACTTCGAAATGATTTTGAAGCCTAGGTTTTGGGGCTCCCCCCATGGGTGCCCCCTCCCCCTAGCCTCCTCTAGACCCCATTGCGAAACTAATGTGGAAACAGGCTCCCTTTAATCTGGATTTTCTGGCTGAAGACCCCATTGTAGACCCCATTAATGGGGTCTACAGACAATCTGGATTAAAGGCTGAGATGCATCCATATGATCCGGATTTCCCCAGTGGCGGTGGAAACAATTGGGTCCCAAATGGGTGCCATGGTGGAAATGGGGTCATCTGGCTCACACCCAAATGGGTCCTTAATGGGTGCAAAAATGGGTACTTTCTGCCACTGAAAAACACCCAATGACACGTCAGTGAGATCAAGGCTTTCTGAGCAATCCAGTTTCTCACCACAAATCTAGGTGGGTGTTTTATCTCCCCCTACTATTTTCTGTGGCAGATAAGTGAGTTTGAGCATACAACAAATGTAACTTTTATCAAATGTTTTCTTTAGTACAAAACATTTTAAGTTTTCTTGGATGAATTTTTGACTGCCTGTGCTCTCAGTATTATTACGCTCATTTCACACACTAGCAAGGTTATGCTTAAGATTCTGCGAGCTAGGCTTCAGCAATATGTAAACTGAGAAGTACCAGAAGTATAAGCTGGTTTTCAGAGGAACTAAAGATCAAATTGCCAACATTCGCTGAATTATGGAAAAAGCAAGGGAGTTCCTCAAAAGTATATACTTCATTGACTATGCTAAAATCTTTGACTAAATGAATTACACTAACTTCTTAGAGGGATGGGTATCTCCTGAGGAATCAGATAATCCTATCAACCACTTTAGGGATCTGTATGTTAATCAAACAGAACCAAACATGAAAAGCTTGGAAAGGAATACAACAAGGCTGCATATTGTCACTCTATGTATTTAATGTATATGCAGAGTACATTACACAAAATGCCAGGTGGGATAAATCAAAAGCTGGAATTAAGATATTCAGGAAAAATATTGACAACTTCAGAAGACCGGATGCTACCACTCTGATGGCAGAAAGAAGAATTAAGGGGTCTCTTGTTGATGGTGAAAGAGCAGAGTGCAAAAGTTGGTTTGAAAATCAAAACAACACCTAATATCATGGCATCTAGTCTCATCATTTACTGGCAAACAGAGGGGGAATAAATGGAAGCAGTGTCAGATCTTATTTTCTTGGGTTCAATGATCACTGCAGATGGTGACTACACCTATGAAGTTAAAAGACAATTGCTCCTTGTGAAGAAAGTTATGGAAATCCTGAGCAGCATTTCAAAAAGCAGAGACATCACTTTGCTAGCAAAGTTCTGTATAGGCAAATCTGTGGATTTCCCAGTAGTACTGTATGACTGTGAGAGTTTGTCCATAAGGAAGGCTGAACACCGAAGAATGAATGTTTTCTAACTGTGGTACAGAAAAAAAAAACTTTTGAGAGTGCCTTGGATTGCAAAGAGATCAAAATAATTCAATACTAAAGGAAATCAACCCTGACTGTTCATTAGAAGGATAAATACTGATGCTGAAGCTCAGATACTTTAACCACATAATGAAAAGGCAGAATCACTGGGAAAGGCTCTAGGGCTCGGAAAGATTGAAGGAGAATGGCACAGCATAGGATTAGGGATATGGACATTTTATTTTATTTTTGTATTCATTTCCCCTTTGAACATGGTAGG